>CM061919.1:265510669-266188482 GCA_031002005.1 Vandiemenella viatica
CAACATGAAACAAAAGCCTTCCACTTATCTTATTATCCTCCACTTCAAATGACAATCGTTTACCTAATACAGGTTTCATGTTTCGCTAACCATTCTGCTTCCCTCAGGCTATTATTTTCCATTTCAGATCCCGCCAGGATCTTTACAGCTTCTCCATTCAGCTTTTTCCATCCACACCTTCTCTCGTTTCATTTTCTCTTCAACGACCTTTATTTTTTTCCCCTTCAACTGTTCTTTTTTTCACCAAGGATTCCGTATACCTCTCTTGACATTCTGTGATCTTAGAAACTCAATGTTAGTACATAACTACAAAATAAACAAATAATTTCACTAATACTAAAAAAAAATAGGTGATGTTGTGTGCCTTCCATTAATTACGTGAGGTGTTTTTTTCTGAAATTTTGATCTCCCCTCCCCCTTTTCCCGTTGCTGAGATCTGGTGGAACCCCTGTCCCGCTAACGTGAAATGAACCTCGTGATTTTGAAGAGGTTTTTTTTATTATTATTATTTAGCTCTACTGTCCTTTATGGGTGGAAGTCTGATTTAAAAAAAAAAAAAAAGTGAGATTTCTATATCCCCGACCCCCTTTTCGCCCTGGTGAGATTGTACCGGACCCCCCACCCCCCGTTTACTGTATTCTGACGTCACGTGATTAATGGACTCCCCTTGCCAGGTTTTCACACGGACTGCTGAATAATTTATCGGCTGTCTTAGTTCTCAGTCAGTGGCGCTGTATTGTGGGAGAAATCCGCTAACTCAGCTTGTTAGGCGGTTTCTTGCGGGAAGCAACATCCATCTGCATGCTTGAGCCAAGCCGGTAACCACTCGCGCGCCGTCTGAAATACAGCATATGATACATTACGAGTTACAGTTTTTGTAGACAGAAATTATCTAATATCAACTACTTTGACCTCTTTATTTACTTAACGAGTTCTACACGTTCTGCACCCATTTTGATGGACTACAGTGAGCTCCATTGTTAACTGATATTAGGTTTTGGGTCGAACAACTACGTAAAATCACTTAATACAAAAATTAATAATGCGCTTATGCAATTGAATTTTATTCCTTTTTATTCTTCATCGTCCAGCGAAATCTCATCAAGGGGCAGTGCTGCCATTTATCTACATCTATCTACATATCTACATATATACCTCTGAAATTCACAAAATTGAGGGTGGCAGAGGGTGCTCAGCACCAAAGCTAATCTCTTTGCTATGCATTCCAATCCCTAATGGTACGAGGGAAAAAAGAATTGATATAAAAATCAGTCCGACACCTTATTTCTCTAATTTTATCTTTCCTGTCCTTCCGACTCAAATAGGTTGGTGCGAGAAGTATTTCACTACACTCAAAAGTGAAAGTGGGAGTACGCATGTTTACCAATAAGTTTAAACGAAACGTGCGTCGTCTATCTACCTGAGACACCCAGCCTATTCTACTAATCAGTTCTGTGACGCTTTCATAAGGACTGTAGCAAGCGGTCACGAATCGAGCGGCTCTTCTCTGTACTTTCTCTATACTTTCGATCAACCCCTTACGAAACGGGTCCCAGATGGCACAACAATAATCCAAATGTGGACGCACAAGAGATTTGTACGCTATCTCCTTTGTTTGTTCATTACAATTTTTCAAGATTCGACCTATGAATCGCAGCCTAGAATTTGCTCTACCTACTAACGAATTAATGTGTATGTCCCATTTCATGTTCCTTTGTACTGTTACTCCCAAATATTTCATAGAATCGACCATATCAATAACTGTATTGTTTAACTCGTATTTCTGAACAATTGGATTCTTTTTGTTAGTTATGCTCATTGTCTTGCACTTTTTACAATTTAGAGTAAGTTGCCACTCAGCGCACCAAGCCAAAATAACATTTCTACGGATTTATCCGTAGATCTACGGATTTTTTGATTTTTTTTAAAAATATCTACGGATTTTTGCCCCCTTTTTTTTATCATTTATTTATTTTACCTTGTATTGGTGTTTTGTTAAATTTTGAGTGTATAGTGTTAATGCATTACAGAATTATCAATAATTGTGAATCCATTCCTTGCAACCGCTCGTGTGAACCAACGACTGGAATAAAGCTCATATTTTGTTTGGTTACAATTTTTATAGATCTTAAAGGACCGTAACGGCGCACTCTTTATGCACGGTGACACGCTCGTTGGCACAGCTTACAAAGTAGTGGCTTCCGAGAAGGCCTAACCGATATCCAAGAATCAAAGGACTCGCAGTTTTTAACATTTCCTGTTATAGAAGACTAGCGGAGTTCCTGGCGTTGCCCGGTATAGTTGGCGTAGATTTAACCGTACCCTATTTTTATTCCCGCAATGAGAAACATTTGTACAAAGTTTCATAAAATACGCGCCAACTTTTTCGGAATTAAAGCAAACTTACATTCACCCGCCCCCTACCAAGAAACTGGTGGTCTGAAGTTTATTTGCACGTATACTATTTTCATTCGTCCGAAAAGATTCATGTATATCAAGCTTACTACATTACGGAACAACTCTAGATTATGTTAAAAACTCACGTTTGATTCAATTGCGAAGTGAATGGATATACTTGTTGCTCGAAACGCCAGATCCTTTAACTCTGCAGATAAACTATCAAACGTGAATCCGGTATAATACTATCGTAAACAGAAGACTAATGCTGAAGGGCAGAGATATAGTCCAGAGTTCGTGCTTAAAGAAAATCTCTGTTTTTACTGCTATCTATGTCGTTTAAAAATTGATATCCCGAATTAAAGGAAAGAATACTTCAAGCCATGCCTTTTAAAAATTGAATATATTGAATTAAAAGAAAGTTTTGTTTAGTGTGCAAAGTAGTAATTACTATAAGTTATCGTATTGCTTTCATTAAAGGCTATGGTCAGAGACATTGTGTTGTGTGTTTAGTGCGGAGTATGCGGCATCTAGTGATTCCTCCTGTGGAATTTCTCACCATACGTTCAGAATTTCATTTAATGCTTCTACATTATTTACCGTTAAAACATAAGACATGCCAGACAAGTGATTTAAGATTCTAAGCTTTAAAACGGTGAAAATCCCATCGAAATCTGCTCCGTAGATTCCGAGTTTATATACAACAAATATGTCCGGTTTTCGTTTTATAGATATAGATATGCAAAATTTGATGTCAACAAAGAAAATTTATGGTCAATAGGGAAATAAAAAAATAAAAACTAATAGACGTAGCAGCAGCAGTGATGAAAGTGACGACGTATAAAATATGTTCGGAGATATTTCTTACTTTCAATGTACAATATTATTTTTGTAATTTTAAAGACCAGAAAATAAAAAGTGTTCTTAATTTTGAGTCTTTCTTCAATAATTACTGTTTCAGTCTTTCAGTTAGCGAGTCTCCGGATTTTTGTAGCGAATCTACCGAAATTTGAGCGGCCATCTACGGTTATTCAAAGCCAAGTGGCTGGCAGCACTGCCAAAGGGGAGGGGGGAGGGGGGGAATCGAAGGAAATATGACGCGAGGTTTGGAAATTCATGAAGGACAGTAGAACTAAGAAAGAAAAAAATATAAGGGTACTCAATCGACGCGGAAACCGACCTTGGGGGTTACACGCCCTCTGAAGCAAGCTAAAAGAGCTAAAAGAAGGTCTCAGAAAAACTATGTCGATTAGCAGGGGATGGGGGGTCAGAGCAGATCTCACCAAATCTCAACAGAGGCGGAGGAGGAAACGGAATTCCGGAAAAACACACGTAGTTAATGCAGGCCCCCCCTAGGCTTATTACAGTACTGTAGAAACACCTGCAAGCAAGCGCCACGTCTGAGGGTTGGAATGGCATCACGCAGAAAGTTCCACAGCAATTTGGATGACGTTTTCAAATTTTTGTAGCGCTTCAAATCTGAGTAAATATCTTACGATTCTACGTGACCGGGGAACAGATTTAGAAATTATAATCAGCTGACATATATGCACCGCAGATCACTCTGCAATTCAGATGAGCACTCCTTTCAATAAATACTCACAAAATAGCACACTGGTTCTTTTTGGATACTGCTTTACTTTTTTTGACTCACGTTATTTATTTCTCCAGTTTTATGGAATGTAGCAAATTAAAATAAAGGGTATGCGTTAATGAAACCGCTACATCATAAATTAACGCTTCTATAACCGTAACTAAATAAGGCAGTTGGAATTGATGAGATCCCTGCAGAACTTCTTAAAACCCTGCGAGAGGAAGGAATCGAAAGATTATTCAAGCTGATATCAAAAAGTTATGAAACAGGAGAAATTCCAACTGATTTTAATAAAAATATCATCTTCACACTTCCAAAGAAAGCACATGCCGACAAATGTGAGAATTATCCCATCATTAATCTAACATCACATGCTTCAAAATTACTGACCAAAATAATATACAGAAGGATGGAAAGGGTAGTAGAAGAGATATTAGGTGAAGATCAGTTTGGGTTTAGGAAAAATCGCGGTACAAGGGAAGCAATTCTGTCTTTAAGATTAATACTTGAAGGGCGGATCAAGAAAAACAAAGATACTTTTATGGCATTTGTTGATTTAGAAAAAGCTTTTGATAATGTTAAGTGGGAAAAGATGTTCAAAATTTTAAAGAAGTTGGGTCTTAAGTATCGAGATAGAAGAATACTCTATAAACTATATAAGAATCAAGAGGCTATAATAAAAGTAGAGAATCACGAGAGACGTGCATCAATTAAAAAGGGTGTGAGACAATGTGAAGTCTATCCCCGTTAATATTCAACTAGTATGTAGAAGAAGCAATGAAGAAAGTCAAAGAAAAATTCGTATGTGTCATAAGTGTTCAGGGAGAAAAAATCAGTATGCTACGATTTGCTCTTGTTACCAGAGAGGGCTGAGGATATTGAGAAGTTGCTGAATGGCATGAACAAAATACTGAAGATTTTGGATTGAATATAAATCAAAGCAAGAGAAAAGTGATAAAATGTAGCAGTAATGATGCCAATACTAGTGGATTAAATATAAAAATAGGATCGGATGCAGTAGGAGAAGTAAGAGAATTCTGTTACTTGGGAAGTAAAATTTCAACCGATGGCCGAAGCAGGAATGATGTTAAAAGCAGAATAGCACTAGCAAAAACAGCCTTCATGCAAAAGAGAAACCTTTTAGTTTCAAATATTGATCTAGGAATCAGAAAGAACTTTTTAAAACTCTGTGTGGAGCACAGCACTTTACGGTAGCGAAACATGGACTTTAGGAATACCGGAAAGAAAGAAAATTGAAGCATTTGAAATGTGGTGCTACAGAAGAATGCTGAAAATTAAGTGGACAGACAAAGTAAGAAATGAACGAGTTTTGGAAATGATTGGTGAGAAAAGAAGTTTGTGGAAGAAGCTTACAGAAAGAAGGGATAGTCTGGTAGGTCATATTTTGAGACATGCTGGATTGGTTAATTTGTTAGTGGAGGGAACAGTCGAAGGTAAGAACTGTAGAGGTAGACAGAGATTAGAATATATGAAGCAGATAATTGAGGACGTGGGTTGTAAGGGGTATGTAGAAATGAAGAGGTTAGCACAGGATAGGAAGGGATGGAGGATTGCATCAAACCAGTCGAAAGACTGACAACAGCAAAAAGAAAAAAAAAATCTGATCTTTAATTTATCGATAATTGCAGTTTTATTCTGTATCACCACTTAGCGTGTTTTAGTTAATCTGTTACGGAAATGGATGTTTTTCACTGTGGCCACAGATATAATCCTAATCAAATTTTATGCTTAATGATATACTTCTTCTTCAATTAGGATGGTACTAATATACAGTTATGATGTCTAAATATGAAATGGGTGATTTTTCACGTAGATTTAATTTCTTATGTTTCACATGTTACATTGCGTTAAAATGTAAGTAATAAAAAGCTTTCGGTCATGAATATTAAAATCGAATCAAGGTAAAAAGTAAAAGTAAAAGTAAAAGGAGGGGAAGTTTTCAGACGACATTTTTTTTTCTTCTCCATGTTAATATTTGGTTGTAGAGTAGAAAGGGTATTTTTTTTACAAACACCATAGTCTAATTATCTTTGTTCTCCGGGTGGGGCCCCGTCGATTTTTTTTAAAAAGTAACGTTTCGGCCTTAGTGCTGTGGCCTTCATCAGCGGACTGACACGTAAGGTTTTAACAAATCGACACGGCTCCACTCGGAGAAGCATGGTAGTACTTACGACTCGCAATTATTTGACCGTAGTCCTATCGCTCTAGTGTACTGTAAATTAATGCCAAAGCTGGGTTTGTGTGAGAGAATTGTTTCGTTGTTTTCAGATAAAACTTGTGAACATCCGAGCGGAGGACATAGTGGACGGCAACCCGAAGCTGATCCTGGGCCTCATATGGACCATCATCCTGCACTTCCAGGTACGCGCATGATCCGACTCACATGCACCAACACTCATATCATCATGGACAGTTCTTTGTGGGGTTGTTCTGGACAGACATGTGCCGTGCGGGAAAGTGACATTGCTTTTCCGACCGCGAAACGTGGTCACTTCAGAGAGATGTCACTTTCCCGCACCACTATCATAGTTAAAACATTCTGAAATTGTTATTTCATCTGAACTTTGTGTGTGAATTGAGTCTTGGCTTACATGTTTGTGTTTTGTCTTGATTGCGGCCAAATCAGGGACGGAAGGTAAGAACCACGCAAAGAACTATCCACACTAGCCTTGCCTAGCCTAGCCTAGCCTAGCTTAACGCGCTTCGCTGACGGTAAGTTAGAGCTGCCGGCGCCATAAGCCGCCCACACACACACATTTGTGTGCGAGTAAGCTCGCTGAAGATTTGTGCGCAGATATTCTTGTTGAAGCCCATACACTGGAACACACCTGTCCAGGGCCGGATTTAAACTTTTTTTTAGTGTAGGCTGTTCATTTTGTGCCGCCCCTTTCTCCTTCATACTTACACTATTCACTAATTTGTATTACCTTTATTAGGTAGCAAACGATTATATGTATATGTGAATGGATATAGATTAAGAGTAACTTCGTTATTTGAAAGTATTCAGATTTAGTCAAAAAATAGAAACAAGAAAAATGAATGTAGGATCGTAATTTTTCACGGCGTTGAATATTAATATATTTTTCTCGGGCTTCGAGCTGTGTAATATCCTTACACGGCTGGAAACCCGAGAAAAATATATTAAGAAAAATGAATGTTTATTATGAAACAAGAATACAAACAAGAAAATAAAAAATGTAATACATAATTATAGTTTTCTACGGGATTTTTGATTGGCGAAGTCCTCAATAAGATCATCATAGTTTATGGTGTTCATTATCTCTGCTTCTATATGTAGAAGAGCCAAAGAGTTTAGTTTTTCTTGAGATAATGAAGACCTCTGGTAATTCTTCACTCGTTTTAAGCAGGAAAAGCTCCTTTGTCCAGAACAATTTGTGGCTGGAGTGCAAAGTGCTGTGCGGAGAGCCAAGTTTGGGTAAATGCTACACAGAGATTGCTTCCTCAAAAATCTGGAGAGATCAAGTAAAGAATTTGACTTAGGTTTCTCTGCAATCTTATTAGACGCTCTGATTTGAAATCAGTTATTATCAAACGATTATAATTTATACTAATTTCAATCAGAATACCGGTATCGGCATAGTTCAATGCATGTTCCTTAAAAATGTCAAAGAATTTAATTCATTATTAGCTGAGAAATGATGATTTAAGTTTAAAAAATCATTGATTTTGCAATGATTTTTTCAATAAAATTAGGACTTTCGAGCGCTCGGGGACTTTCAACATCCAGATACTCAATTAATGAAATCTTAGATCATACTTAAGTATTTTTATTATAGAAATCATGAAATGTAAGTCAGCAGAAACTTACATCTGTCTATAGAGTCTTCCTTCGGAAATATACGACGGGCTACAGACTGCTCTGTACAAGATAGAAAGTCAGGAAACTAATTAAGAATTAAATTAATAATTTAGCTAATTGTTCGCTGTCACCACTTACCTAAATGAAAATTGATAGTAAATGTATTTTTCTTTTCTATTAATTGTTCCGAGTTTGTCACTTCAACACTAGATGTCACCACTTAAATGAAAATTTATAGTAGACGTTTTTCTATTATGTTTATAATCACACACAAATTTGACGGCTTAGGGGCATCCATAAATTACGTGAGGTGAAATAGGGGAGGGGGGGGTCCGGCGAAATCTCACCAGAGCTCACCAAGGGGGAGGGGGGGGGGTCTACGGAAATCTCACGTGAGATTTTGCAAAAAATTTGGGGACAGTAGAGCAAAAAAAAAAAAGTCTCAAATTTGCGGCAAAGTCGATTTTAGGAGGGTATTTCGTCAAAAAAGTTAGGGTGTGACCTAAAAAAAAAAGTTTACAGGGCGATTTCTAGGGGGGGTTCTCACGGACCAGATCTCACCAGAGGGGGGGGGGGGGTCCGGCCAGATCTCACGAAATCTCACCAGGGGGGAGGGGGGGTCCAAAAATCCGGAAAAACACCTCACGTAATTTATGGATGCCCCCTAAGTAAAGCGGGCACCCCAGGAAATTTGCCGCCCCTAAAACGCTGCCGCCCCTAGGCTGGAGCCTAAACAGCCTAATGGGAAATCCAGCACTGTTCCTGTCGTTCAGCTGGCTCGCGGCCCTCAGATTGTTGTATTTATGGTAGTGATCTATGGATTGATACGTCATGATTTCCTGGCTCTCGGCTCACTGGGAATTCCAAAACATCGCGAGCCAAGTGTAGCGAGGTTATGTTGCGACGTGACAATATTCAACTGAGACAGGTTTTTAAGTCCTACACAAAAGAATGTATTTATTCGTGCAGCAGCTTATATTAGTGCTGTGAAAAAGAAACGGACAGTATGACAAAAAAAAGTGGTTGCAGGAAAATTATAAACTTGTGCTATTTGAGAACCATTTATCTTACTATGGATTTCCTCAATATCTTCATCTTCCCCTTTATGATTTGGGCTATTCCACTCTTCGAGTTTTCATCATCATCATCTAGGACAGCTTCCAGCCACTGGCCAGGTCTGCTGGGTTTTCATTTTTTGTAAATATATAATGCACTATCAACTTTTATATTTCCCAGAAACCTCTGTCAATGCACTATATCCTAATTTTTTTAAAAATTTCTTTTCTCGTACTCTTTTTAGTTTGACTTTCCAAATACAGTATGTTGCTGATATGTCGCAGTGAAATCAGTCACGAATTCTCTGCTCCTCTTTCACTTGCCATCAAGTCTTATCCGCTGCAAATTGTTAAGTGAGATATCTGTGTGTATGGTTACCGTCGCGCAACTCCCCACGTTCAAATCTGTAAACGACTGTTATTGGCTTGTGGTGCGGCTCGTCTTAGACAATTAATACACGCATTTTATCGTCTGTACGGATCGCCGCGGCTTTGCTGGCGCACAAATGTGTGTGTAGCCTTACGGTAAGTACCCTTTGCGGCTGCTGGGTGCGGATTTCGTAAGCTAATCTACCTCCGTGTTGCTGACTGACTTCGCGAAATAAATTGGAACACGGGCGAGAGTGACGGAAGGTGAATGTGGTTACGAGGGCCGCCGACAGATGTTACTCCAGTCGGCACGCTGCATTTAGTTGTCGGTTTTGCCGCTAGATGGCTCGCAGTTCCCGTTTGCTGGTCAACTATTCAGAAGAGATGTGCTGCGTGTTTACTTCTTAACGCAGTACAACATCGAAGCCGAGTTCTGCAGTGAGACATTGTTTCATGGCAAATCAACTTTATTACGAGGATAATCTTAATACTCTTTCTAATCTGGTCCACTGGCCATTCCCGCGTTGACGCTTGGCTTAATATTTGACAACAAGATTAACTGGGCAGGACACATAGCACAGGTAGTAGGAAAAAGTTTAGGAATCCTGCACTTGTTGCAGAGAGGAAAGTACGAGGGAAGTAAAGGAATTGGGTTACAAAACTTTGGTCAGACTATTGCTTGCATATGGTATTGTAGCATGGGACCCACATTTTGGGTATCAAATACAGGAGTTGGAGAGGGTGCAAAGAAGGGCTGCTAGATTTGTCTATGGAAATTACTGTAGAACACAATCAGTAACAGATATGATAAAAGAGCTGGAATGGGATTCATTGGAAGACAGGAGGAGGATGAAGATTAATGGAAGTTTACAATGTATTTATTGGTGAAGGCGTGGAAAGATATTGTTGTAAGAATTAAAAGTAATGCCTGGAAGGGAAAAGATGACCATGACCACAAGCTGACATTCGATTTCAGGAACAAGGCTGTAGGAAGATTTTCTTTCGTAGGTAAGGGTGTCAGGGATTGGAATAAGTTACCAAGAGAACTGATGAATAATTTACCCAAAACGATGAAACTATTTAAAGGTGAAATCTGTAGGTGGGTACAGGAAAGAGCGAAAATTGGGTGTGTAGGGAAATTGCCACCGAATCGTGCGCTCCATTGCTATGAAATTAATTTTATATACCCTTGCGTTAGCAGAGTACCTGGCTTTGCCCGGTCTTGTACACTACTTTGAGTCACCCAGTTAGAAAGTTTAATTAAATTCGCGCTAGCCATTTCCAAAATTAAAGCAAACCTAGATTCACTCGCACCCTACCCGGAAAGGCGTGTGTTGTAGTTGATTTACCCCCGCACTATATTTATTCGTTTGGTGATAAATCACATCTTTCATCAATTTGGCACCAGCAATTTCCTGAATTAAACTAACCACTGATTTACCAGCAGAGTTTCCTGGAAGTGGTGGGTTCGATGCTGTCATACGGAATGTTAGTTTTCATTTTGGTCCAGGCTGTATTTCAACCTAATCACATCTGCTTACGCTGCTGCTCGAAGATGTAAACTTATACCGTACGCGCATTAATACGTATCACATGGCATAAATCTGGATCTGTAATCTGTGTGTCCGTTACGGCATCACGCAGAAAATGCTGATTTTTGAATGGATTTCCATAATTTGAAAGCTTGCTGTCTGAGTTAAAATCTGACTTATGTCTTAAGACGTTACGACAGATTTGTTCGACGAATAATCTGGTATAACAGTTATAGCGATTTTGACCGAGTTTCCACAGTATCAAACATTAGTTGTGTCTCATTATGTTGCCTCATCTACCGCTGGAGCTGAAAGTTAAAATCTGTTCCACACCTTTACAGTTGTATATCAATATTCAGATTTTATTTTCCAAAATTGTTTTGTTGATAGCACGAAACGCCCACTTTCACGTAAAAGGTAGTAGTTGTGCTAAGGTTACTGTTATTAGTCAGATATTATAACTTCTGTTACTGGTCAGAGATTTGTAACTTCTGTTAGCAGTCAGAGATTGTAGTTTTTTTTGTCCGAGATAACTTCGACTGCAGCAATGTTCTCGGCTATTTATTTTCGTAATTATTAATTTATGTAGTATCTTCTTCGAATTCATTACTGCCACCTATGGGGTTTAAAGACTGAATAATCGAAATATAAGGAAGGAATCGGTTAATGCCGAAGTATAACGTATGCAACATCGAGTTGCTATTACATCTTTGGTGTTTGTCGCTACACATTCAGAATTACATATACTGCTGATGCGCCATGTAACATAAAAACATTCCGCCTATTTCACGTCTGATTCTAAGTTTTAAACGGTGAAAATCCCATCGAAATAGTTTCTCTGGAACCAAAATACATGGGTTGAGTTTTACAGATAGACTAGCTTGCTCCACTGAGCTTGGTGGGTGAATGATTAACGCTCTGGCCTCGCATTCGGGAGAATGGTTCGAATCCCCGTCCGGGCATCCAGATTTGGGTTTTTCCATGGTTTCTCCAAATCACTCCAGACGAATGCCGGGATGTTCCTTTCAAAAGAACATAGCAAAATTCCTTCCCGTTCCTTGTCCGCAGTCCCATCGCGCCTCTAATGACCTCGACGTCGACGAGGCGTAAAGCTATAAGTAAAAGGGGAAGCCGTCACCACACCAACCTACCACAGTACCAGTCTCACGAAGAGAAACAATGTACGACATGTTTAAGAGGGAGGGAGGGAGGGAGACTACATACCGCAGTTCCTCCGACAGATTTTGTTTGCGGTTTAAAATTACGTCACTTTCTGCGGACATCTTCTGTCAATATCGAATTGTACACAACGTTTTTGATTTTGTTGTCCTTCAATATGGCCTTTGTTAATTGGAAACCCTTGACCTAGCTACATATAAATGCCCAGGAGAAAAACAAGTCGTTTCTATGTATACCCCTGTTACCTTGTGTCTGGGTTTTATTGATAGTCATCGCACGTAGCGCAGATCAACATCTGTACTGTGAGTTGTGTTTGTACATGCAATTTATAAACAAATCATAAACAGACTGACTGCAGAAGTAACAACGCCTGAGTGACCGATACTCACGCTACCCGTCTGTCTGTCATTGTTTGGTTAGTTTTCAAAATTTCATGGCAACATATGTTATTTATCTTAAAAAAAAGTTTTCTGTGTTCTACATAATGATACATACTAGTCCCTTGTCAAATTTCGTCTATATAGGTTTTGTTGTTTAGTTGTAAAAACGTAACAGAGTTAGTTACTTCTGCATTTAGAATATTAGTGACATAGGTCAAAGTGCACAAAACTACATCGAGCTAGCAAGAAAGATAATTAATGGATCGTAAATCACGTAAGTTGATACGTATTTAATTATTTCAAGTCAACAGGTCAAACAGTGGACACGATATGTATTGGGCTTACCTCGAGCAATAAGATATGATTTTCATGTTCGGGTGTCTACGGTTTAGAGTAAAAGTCACTGGTGCGTAACGATCACATTACTGCGTCGCAGCTTTCCGCAGTTGCCGCAATCCCGTCGCCAAAACGAGAGCGAAAGTTTTAAGTCCCCCCTCGACACAAATAGCAGATTAGGCCAGCTGATTCCTTCCACCAACACGAACATTGCTTCACACAATAGAGAGATGGTCTTATTTTCTGAATTCCTCCCTCACGTATACGATTGACTGTCGGAACTATCTCGACGCCACATCTGCACTGATCTACACTAATATTATAAATGGAAAATTAATTCTATCTTTCTGTTTGTTACACTTTCACGACTAAACGGCCAAACGGATCTTGATGAAATTTGACAGTGAAATGCTAAATATCTTTAGGACAGACATAGGATACTTTTTTCGTGTTAAATAACATAATTTTCCATTCAATGCTGAAAACTAACCGAACGGTGACAGAGAGATGGATAGCGTGTGTACTGTTATATCGGTAACTCAGGCGTTGTTTATCTCGCAGTCAGTTTGTGAATGATTTGTTCTTGTACAGACACAGCTTATTATATAGTGTAGATGTGGATTTGCGCTGCATCCTATGACCATCGATAAAGTGCAGGGGGACATACTGAAAGCAGTTACATGTATATAGCTCACGGGTTTCCAACACTGAAAGGCTATATATCTTAGCAAATGACAGAACAAAAATGTTGTGGACAATACGGTGTTGACGTAAGATGTATACGGAAAGTGACATAATTTTAAAACACAAAAGAAAAATCCGCCGGAGGAACTGTGGTGGACAGTCTTCCACGGGTGACTGCAAGCCAGATCCAAGCAGTGGTTACAGATAGTCACCCCCTCCGGACGACTGTAAACCAACTGGTTGAAGCTGGGCTACACTCTCTGACCTCTGTGCAATGTGTTCCAGTAATCTTATTTCATTGCCAACATCGTCTAACCTGGTGTAATGGAAAACGCAGATTGCCACATGGGTGGCGTACATTTGTGTTTAGAGACGAGTCTCGATTCTGTCTGTGGCAGAGTGATAATCGACGACATCTTCGCAAGCGTAGTGGGGAAAGGACTTACCCTGCTGTGATTTCAGAACGTCACACAGGTGCAGCCACTGGTGTCATGGTTAGGGGGCAATCAGTTTAGACAGCAGGACTGAGTTGGTTGTTGCTGAAGGCACAATGACAGCCCACCACTATGTGGACGGGGTGTTTGCTCCCTATTGTGGTACCCTTCACATCCATCAACCAAATAGCATCTTCCTATCAGGATAACGTCCGTTATACTGTGGCCACTACAACACAAGCCTCGCAAGGGACTATGATCACAATTTGGACTGCACGGTACCCAGGTTTAATTTAATTGCAATGGAGCGCACGCTCCGGTGGCCATTTCCCTACACACCCATTTCCTCCCCCCCCCTTTTCCTGCTCCCTCCAACAAGTTTGAACTTTAAATTGTTTCAACGTTTTTGGCAAATTATTCATCATTTGTCTCGGTAACTTATTCCAATGCCTGACACCCTTACGTAAAAAAAAAAAAAAAAAAAAAAAAAAAAAAAAAAAAAAAAAGATAATCTTCCTGCACCCTTCTGCCCGAAATCGAGTGCCAGCTTGTGGTCATGATCATCTTTTCCCTTCCATGCACTACTTTTAATTCTTACACCTATATTTTTCCACGCCTCATCACCAATATGCGCCTTGTACACTCCCATGACCCTCTTCACCCTCCTCCTGTCTTCCAATGAATCCCATTCCAGCTCTTTTACCATATGTTACTAATTTCGTTCTGTAATAATATCCAGTAACAAATCTAGCAGCTCTTTTTTGCACCCTCTGCAACTCCTGTATTTGATACTCAAAATGTGGGTCCCATACTACCTACCACATTGGAGCAATGGTCTGACCAAAATTTGTAACCCAATTCCTTTACTTCCCTCGTACATCCCCTCATTACTATCTCCAACAAGTGCAGAACTTTGAAACCTTTCGCTACCACCTGTCCTATGTGTCCTGCCCAGTTGAACTTGTTATCAAAGTAATGCAAAGATATTTACATTTCAAGTCTTCAACAAACAATTATTTCCCCACCTTATAATCATAATCAACCTTTAGTTTGTTTTTTTATCTGTGTATCTAATAAGCTGACTCTTTTTTGCATTCATCTTCATCCCATGTTTACCAACCCAACTAGATATCCTGTCCAGATCACCCTGTATCGTCTCCAATAGAGCATGTCTGGGATGGCAGGAGTAGACATATTAGGTCGCATGGTCACCCAGCACGAACTAACCGCATGAGACATGCAGGCATAGAAAGATGTTGTTGTTGGTGGTGGTGTTTTAGGGTGCGTCGACGTCGGGGTCATTAGCGCCCGGCATAGAAAGAGATACTGTAATAATACATCCGAGCACTTACGAATTCAACGCCGCAAAGGATCCACGAATGTATAGGTGCTCAAGGTGGGCGCACGTTTTACTAACAGCTGTATCTAAAGGCAGTAAACTTAACCTGACCCACTTGAATTTATCATCATTTGTTCTGGGTATGATGCTGGATGTGTGTACAAACGTTTCTATATTCCACCACTGCTGTCTGGGTGTCGCACTGTTAATTTCCTGCTATGTATGCGAGACGTATAGTATTTGGTCTGAATGGGATTATATTCGTCGTGCTTTACCTGGTTCGTAGACGAGGCGCGTGGGATTCCTTGTTTGTCTCGCCTCTTAGGCCGCTCCCCCGTGACGTCACCGCTGTAAGGTCAGTGGTAGGTGTAGCGCTTACGACACTAAACACAAAACTCAATCGCATCGCTCGGGTTCCTACAGCGCAGCTCCCTTAAGGGGAGCAAGAGGTGCCTATGCTGCCCTTGTTAAAATCACCAAGTTTAAGGAACATTTATGAACAATCTACCAAACACAAGAATTTGAAATGTTTTCAACATACAAAGTGGTTTATTATTGCAGTTATGATGCAGGGATATTGGAGTATCTTTTATAGTTTCCTTTGAATATTTTTTTTATTTAATGATCGAACTTTTTTTTTTTTTTTTTTTTTTTTTTTTTTACAAAAATTGGTTTATTTTAATCAAATTGAAACTATTGAACATATTGTTAAATATCTGTGTTACAATTTAAGTTTGACTACTATGAGTGCTGTATAAAAATTTTATCTCCCTAGTTTCAGTGGATTTTGAGAAAATGTTCCTTACATTAGGAAAATTCTAATTCACGGGAAATGGCTATCAAAGTTTCTCAATACATTCCTGCACTATAGGATGGATTATCAGGGTCTTCTTCTTCATCCTACAAAAGCTTCCTTTTTGCTCTTCTTTTCTGGCCTGTTGTTCCATCATGTTTCATATTTCTTTCTCTTCTTTCTGCTCCTCTTATCCTCTCTCTGTAGGAGCACTAAGAAATATTGACAGTGTTCACTCCAGCTTGAAATCCTAATGCCTTCAATACTTCACACTGTTTCCTAAGTTGTAGGTTGCTATTGCATCATAAATGCCGAAGTGCAGTGTTTTTATGCTTACAAACACCCTTTTAGGAATCACTGTCCAAATTCAATTGTTAACGCTCTCATTAGATTTCTGCGTTTTTCCGTGTAGACATTTGTGTAACACTTCTTGCTGTCTGAATAAACAGCGAATAAAGCTGATAGAAGCAGCCGAGATGAGATTTCTGACAGTCATGGTTGGGTACGATTTACTATATAAGAAAAGAAGTGCAGAAATAAAGGATCAATTGAAAATTTTCAACCAAAATGAAGAAATAATTAGATACAGGAAGGAATGGATGGATGGAACATGTAACACGTATGGAAGTCACGAGATGGTGTCAGATGCACTCAGCGGCACCGACAATTTCCTCTGCAGGCGCGGGAGAAAATGGTACTAACTCCACTTCTAGGACAAGTAGAACAATAATTCAAAGTTTTCATTAAAGAGGAATGTTCCAATTAATTTTTGATAGCAAAAAAAAATCGTATTTTTTTTTATTTGACCACCTCCGGCTCCCCTTAACCGAGCCCGTTTACTATTGCGTCGTAATGAGGAATATTCAGCGTCACTCGAGTCTGGGAAGAGATTCTCCTAAACTAGGAGTTGGATGAGATCGACGTCGGCTTTGGTGCTGCTTAGTAACTAGTTCTACACTACATTTTCTGAAATGGCGAGTATTTTGGACGTGGACAGAGTATCGCTCGTGTTTAGTTGTGTTTCGTGCCTGAGGAGTCGACAGTGCTGTGACTTGAAAGCAGTCGAACAGTTTTACGACTGAAATCTGTGCCGAACCGTACACAGCAAACAGACGGGAAGTCTTCACCGAGCAGTAACGTTCTGGCCTCGCATTCGACAGGACGCGGGATCGAAACCCCGTCCGGGCATCCAGAATTGGGTTTTCCACGATTTCCCCAAATCACTCCAGGCGAATGCAGAGATGCTTCCTTCAAAAAGGCAGTGGCTGAATTCCTTCCCGTTCATTGTGCCTAGTCCCATCCCGCCTCTAATGACCTCGACGTCGTCACCTGGGGCTGGGCAGATTCTCCGTACTGTGACTGCGGTGAGGTTCACAAATTGTGTCGCACATTGTGCAGGACTGCCCACTGCGTGCCTTTCCAGAAGCCTGGAAAATGTAAATTTGGAAATTTACCTAGATCACTCCACACCAATACTGGGGCGGTTCCTTCAAATGGACATACCCTCCACACCTCTTCTTCTTTTAGTTTTTAGTCCGAAGATTGTTTCGAAGCAATTCTTCACGTACGTCGCTTCTCTGCCTTCCGTTTTAATTCTGCATAGCTGCCGCATTTCATGGCATTTATAATGTGATTCATATAGCTCAATATTCCACTTTCTCTGCGGTGTTTTCCTTCCGGAAAAACCATTGTGACGCAAAACATGTCCTATCATCTTGTCTCTTCTTTTCTGTAGGTCCTTCCATAATCTTCGTTTCTGATTAACACTTCTGATTACTTCGTCATTAGTGACGTAATCCACCCAGCTTATCTTCAGCATTCCTCTCTAGCACCACATCTCAAATGCATCGATCCGTTTACTATGCTCCATGATTCACTTCCATATCCTCTCCAGTCCCGAGCTTATAATAAAAGTGCAACTGAACTACTATTGTGTTATTTACTTTGTATTAATGCAAGTTAACAATGAATGACCATGAAAACTTTTTTTGAAACAATAATTACTTTTTTAATGGATGGTTCGATTTTAACTGAGAAAATAATAAGGTATGCAAATAATTTTCTGCGACACAGTTAACTGAGAAAGTCTGTACAGATTTAATAAGTTATTAAAGCAGTGAAAAAACTTGTAAATGGAAAAAAGATATGACTTTACCTTTATTTCGACGAGACCTGCTGTACAGCTGCAGAATCCCAAGTTTCCAATCAGTGCTGCAGACTTGTGACGCTCGGCAGAAGATCGAACAAATTAGCTGTGACAAGCACGATGTGTCGTAGGAGAGAAAAAGTTCAGCCGCTGACACGCCCGAGAAAAAAAATAATACCTGGGTATCATATATGATACCTCGGGACTGAAGAGGATATACGGGTATGCTCCAAACAATCGGAGATTCTTACGCGTTGACAGGTTGATGTTGTTTGTAGTGAAAGGTTTCTTTCGTTTATTAAAAGCAAGTTTAGCTTGGTTGATTATAGATACTATATCTTTTCTGCTTCTCCCACATTCTCTGACTGTACTTACCTTTGTTCGTCTTATTGTCTTTTTCTCGTTTATTTTCAGATTATAATGCTCAATAAGGACCTCTTCCATATTAGCAAGTGTTTCACCCAAATCACTTTCATTTTTTCTTTTTTTTTTAAATTTGCAATGTCATCTTCAATTCTCAGGATATGTGATTTGGCCGTGAAAGGAATGGTTGGAGGATTGCATCAAGCCAGTCGATAGACTGATGACAGCAGGGAAGGGGGAAAAAAACCTTTATCCCTGAACCAGCCCTAAAGCCCCAAGGAATAAAAACCGTTACCACATCATCTTCTAGAGTAGACCTTGTCGCCATATTGTACGTGCTTCATCGTTGGTTCGTGCTACTTTTACTTGGTCTTATTTGTAAATCCTATACCGTCTGGCAAATCAATAAGTAATTTTTCGAAGAAACTGGCTTAAAATTATTTATTCTCTAGGTCAGCGTTTGTCAACCTTTTTCAACCCGAACAGCAGTAAAATGTTAAAAATGGTTCTATGGACCACTGACGTATATGATCCTCACTTTTTTTTTGCCTATGTGTATGGTATTAGCATTTGCGACATATTGTATTGTACCATTGTAACACAATCGATCTAAAAGCAAGCTTTTCAATTCCTACGGAAACAAAGTTATGAAATTGTAAGTGAATTTTCAAAAGTGAGCTATATACATTGAACAGACTCACTTCTGTGTAATAATACTATAGTTGCTATTATAGGTCCTAAATGTTCCTGACAGTCGTTGCCCACAGATGTAACTATGTGCTTGGACATCTATCGTTACAGCAGACAAAAGTGAACCATAGAGTAACTTGGAAATAAAAGGTAGCTAATGTTTTAATTTGCAGGAATTTTGTGACGAAAAACATATATATATAAAACTGTAGCGACCAGGCTGCCACTATGTGGTTACTAATAAGAGGCTAAGCTTGGGCATCATTGTCTCTGTTGGGCATCGTGCGCGCAACGCTGACGTAACTCGCCCAGCTTTCGTTGCTGGTAACAATGGGCAGAGGTGTTACTATACAGTAGAGGTTATGAATCACCAAAACACTCCGTTTAAATTAACATACTAATCATAATAGCTTTTTTGTTTATTTATATTCGTCCCTTATATACGTGCGAGAAAAGCTTTATTTTTCGAGCAGCAATGTTAGTGGAAGTTTTTATTAGACTGAAATTTAGTCTCAGTCAGTGAGACAGAAGGGTTTTCACGTTATAGCATACGGCATGAGGAATTCATTTTTTTTAAATTTAAAATAATTTGAATTATTTCCATGAACGCCATGTTACTGAAAATATTACTTCATTTCCACTTTTACCCCGATCAATGAGACCACGACTGAAACTAATATTAGGCGTCATAACTTAAGTTGTTTTAACAATTATTTTTAACTGGCTGGTGCCTACGACTTGGCTCGTGTTTGTCAAGAATTTTGAATTTTTTATGTTTATGCACGGAACCTCAAATATTTTCCAGAATAAAAAGCAGCTTGCCAAATCAGCACGGCACACGTAAATTATTTACATTTGTTAACAGTCGAAAAAGCTGACAAATGCATTACATTTTAGAACATTATTCAAAGAACACTTTAGTGCATTCAAGAAGATTCGAAAGATTTCTTTGAACACTTTGTTAGAAATATGAAAATGCCCTAGGTCGGCCAATTTCAATCACCATATCTCCCATACCCCAACAACTGCCGACATGCAACCAGGGTTGCCAGATGGCTGGGAAATCCGGGAATGTCGCGGAATTTTTTGTCTGGTCCCGTGTCCAGGAATTAAGCGTTACTGTCCCGGAATTCCCGTACACCAGTTTTTTTCTCAAACTTAAGCTACCACGGTGGCCATGCCGCGCTCACAGCGGGAGGTAGAGGAGCGCTCCACCAGAGACAATATATACCATACAGACTGTTCAACTATGACGTAGTGATTTTCAACCAAAGTTGAATTAATAATTATATATATATATATATATAGTGTGTGTGTGTTTTATGTAGCATAGTTTTTTGCCTAAAATACAACTTTTTTAATTAATTTGAATATTTGTCCACTCCTTAAACATACCACTAAAATACCTTTTTTAACGCCAGAAATGTCCCGGAAATTATAATGCTGTATCTGGCAACCCTACATGCAACCACCATAGTGCACGATGGGAGACTCGAGGTCACTGAGGTCGTTATTTCAGTTATTGGTTAAGTTGAAACTAAACTTGGCCCAGGATGACGACTGGAACATTTTGCTACAGCGCAAGGCACGAGAAATCGCATTGAGCTTTACTTTATAAGAGTTCTATTCAGCTAAGCAAGTGCAGAGAAATGAATTGCCAGAACATTCCGTTACAGTCTCTCTGACTCACAACCCGCCGCCTCGCACGTGAGTCGAAGTTATATTTACTGTACTCTGCGAGTCCGGAAGCGCCGCGAATATTCTGCCACTCCGATACCGTCGTTATTTGCGACGAGCGGGTCGTTGGCTCGCTTTAGCCCGGACATTCCCACTGCGTTGCTACACAGTTCGAACCAATCCCTTCCCAGCATCCAATCCGTGGCCTGTTTAGATTCCGCTTAACACAAAAATCAACATCTCCACTCAAATTGAATCAAGCGGCCACTGTGGAATTCTTTCAATCTGCATTTTCCTTCAGACAACACTCGCATATTCCTCTATATCAGGGGTCGCCAAAGTAGACGATATCGACCACAAGGGGTCGATTAAAGTTCTCCGGGGGTCGATTAATACACGGGGGTCGAAAGGGGGTCGATTAATACAAAAGAGGATCAATTGAATGGTCTAGGGAAAAAATGGGAATATTCTAATAAAAATTCAAAACACGAAACAGAGGAACAGATTTTACCGTGGTCATTTGCTACTAAAACTTAATTATCAACCAAATATCAATAATCCTGCTGTTGCTTTTCAGACAAATGCATTCCACTTGTATCAAGTATTTTAATAAGAAGGTAAGTTAGTATATTTTTCAGGCATTCAATACTTGTCGAAAAATAACAGTAAAAGGTTTTTTCATACAATATAATTTATTTTAAATTTTCAAGGATAATTGTGAATTTTACGTTTTATGACGCGCACGGTTTAAGAACTGCAGTCAAATTTCCATCTATCCATAATTTTGTTATTATTTTTTAAGATAATAACAGTAGTGGAAAATATCTCCTTTTTCTGTTAATTTTTTTAAAGATACGGGAGTTACAAAATAATTTCGTTGCGTTTTTTATGCAGGTTTACTTATTGCTAAACATCAGAAATGGCAAAAATTATTTATTTATTTATTAAATGCTTAATCTGGGGGTCGATTAGAAGGCAAATATTGTATGAAGGGGTCGATGGCACAAAAAGTTTGGGGACCCCTGTTCTATAGGGACCTACCGTCCCTTGTCTCAAACGACTGGACTGCAGTTGATTTTTTTTTTTTTTTTGCTGTCTTTCTACTGGCTTGATGCAATCCTCCGTCCGTTCCTATCTTGTGCTAACCTCTTCATCTCTACATATCCCCTACAACCCACGTCCTCAATTATCTGATTCATATATTCTAATCTCTGTCTTCCTCTACAGTTCTTACCTTCGACTGTTCCCTCTACCAGCAAATTAACTAATCCAGCATGTCTCAAAATATGACCTACCAGCCTGTCTCTTCGTTCTGTAAACTTCTTCCACAAACTTCTTTCCACACCCATCATTTCCGCAACTTGTTCATTTCTTACTTTGTCTGTCCACTTAATTTTCAGCATTCTTCTGTAGCACCGCATTTCAAATGCTTCAGTTTTCTTTATTTCCGGTATTACTAAAGTCCATGTTTCGCTACCGTAAACTGCTGTGCTCCACACATAAAGTTTTAAATTTTTTTTCCTTATTCCTAGACCAATATTTGAAACTAAAAGGTTTCTCTTTTTTCACGAAGGCTCTTTTTGCTAGTGCTATTCTGCTTTTAAGATCATTCCTGCTTCGGCCATCGATTGTAATTTTGCTTCTCAAGTAACAGAATTCACTTATTTCTCCTGTTTCATCCGATCCTATTTTTATATTTAATCTACTAGTATTGATATCATTTTTGCTTCATTTCATCACTTTAGTCTTGGTTTGATTTATATTCAGTTCAAAATCTTGCTTCATTATTTTGTATATCCTCAGCTCGTTATGCTAACAAGACAGTGTCATCAGCAAATCGTAGCATACTGATTTTTTTCTCCCTGAAAACTTATGCCGCTTGGAAATTTTTCTTTGACTTTGTTTATTGCTTCTTCTACATACAAGTTGAATATTAACGGGGATAGACTACAGCCTTGTCTCACACCGTTTTTAATTGTTGCATGCCTCTCATGGTTCTCTACTTCGTTCATTCCTAACCTAAATCGATAATTGAGACGTCATTTTAAAGATTAATGTCTCCGCTTTGGTAATAACTTATGAAAGGAATTTGTCTGATATCATCCCGTAAAGGGAAAAACTATCAAGGTCACCCGTTCAGAGTCAAGGTTATAGATAGTAACGCCAAGCATCAGTGATTTCGGTAAAATGTATCTGTTTTCATCTGTAAGGAGTTTTTCTGATATTTCTTTCTGTTAAAGAAACATTTGTGTTTTAATTTTCAATTCCTAAGAAAATTTACCTCTAGGTACCAGCACCACATGTCACAGAGAGATGGATATACTGCGTGTGTTTTGTTCAGCTCAGTTGCATCCCTGTTCGCTATTAATCGTATGTTATTCGCGTAATTTTCTGTTTCAGAGTGATTTTTAATTATAATTCGTCAGTTTTGTTTAAAGTTGGTATGACATTTTGAATATACCTTCATTTAGATAAACATTATGCTGCACACCAAAAATTGTACATAACTTGTTCTAGGGCACTGATGATGGTCTAATAAACCGAAACGCATATGCCATAACAAAGTTTTTTTCATTTGTTAGCTGCACTAGACGGAGAATAAAACCCAACAAAAGTTTGTATGGCCTTACCGACCTGGTGACGGGGTGTTGTCGCGGACTTATCTCGCATACTCCGAGCTGGCTCGTGTTTAAAGTGTCCGGGATTCGATCCAATGCGGGCAAGGAAAACATCGGATACCGCATCACATGTGCTTTTCTTACATTAACAAGTGCTAGTTGGTTACTGACCTTTGTAAAATAATTATTGTGCATATGTATTTAAAAGTTAAAAGTTCCTCTAGATATCCGGATATTTTCCATTAAATCTCGGTTCCACTACAAACTACAGTAATTATTATTGATATTGTAAATGTGAATGTAACTCTGTCTGTTACCTTTTGACGAATAAACGACTAAACCAATCTTAACGAAATTAGGAAAGACATAGGATACTTGTAACGGGATAAATAACAAATTTTGTGATGATATTTTGAAATCTATCCGAACGGTGATAGACAGACGGATATCGTGTGTGCGTCTCTGTAATGTTGTATCGGTCACTCAGGCGTTGTTTATGATCTGCTTAGCGTGGTGGGTGAGCGGTTAGCGCTCTGGCCTCGCATTCGGGAAGACGCGGATTCGAATCCCCGTCCGGGCATCCGGATTTCGGTTTTCCATGGTTTTTCCAAATCACTCCAGGCGAATGCAGGCATGCTTCCTTCAAAAACGCCATTGCCGAATTCCTGCCCGTTCCTTGTCTCCAGTCCCATCCCGCCTCTAATAACCTCTACGTCGATGAGGCGTAAAGCCATAAGTAAGACAAAAAAAAAACTTACAATATTATTGGTAGGATTGGATGTGGAAAGCTGAGTTCACGCATACGAAGTCTCGGGTAAGAGCAAGTATGGAATAAAATTATCGAATAATGTTAAGTGTGAGATTTTATTCGTTAGAGCGTTATTCGCAGTTGCTGCCCCATAAATGGACTATTCGATTTGAAACATGAGAGCTTATTCCCCTCACTAAACGCTCTGTCCAATGCTGTTCTTAGAAGAGGAACTTAAACTTGCTGATAGATTATTTCAAATTATCGATAATGTTTCCATATGGCGAGCGAAGCGCGTGAAAAATGTGTATCCGTCATAATAACCAGCTCGTTAAGAAAATCAATTGCCACTACAGATCGGTGCTGAAGGTTTTCAATTGTTCGCCAGACTTACAGTTTACCAACGTTACCATCCTTTACTTTATTTTCGTTTCTGTTTCTCTTCTATCGTTTCTCTTCGCTTTCTTCCCCTTTTTTTTCTCTTGGCGCCGTTGTTTTCCTTTGGTTCCTCTTTTTTTCCCTTGTCCCTTCTCCCTTTTCCTTTCTCCCTTGTCCCTTCTCCCTTGTCCCTTCTCCCTTCTCACCTTTTCCTTTCTCCCTTTTCCTTTCTCCCTTTTCCTTTCTCCCTTCTCCTTTCTCCCTTTTCCTTTCTCCCTTTTCCTTTCTCCCTTTTCCTTTCTCCCTTTTCCTTTCCCCCCTCTTCCCTTTTCCTTTCTCCCTTCTTACTTCTCCCTTCTCCCTTCTCCCATTTCCCATTTCCCTTTTCCCTTTTCCCTTTTCCCTTCTGCCTTTTCCCTTTTCCTTGCTAACTCCCGTTTTCAACTACCTTATGGTTGACCTTGAACCCCTCTAGCAGAGAGTTGGGTAAGTTGCTGAACTGGAATTGGCACTGAGATGCATTGGGTATCGTGATCACAATGCGATAACTCTGGTGAAATTCAGGCGTTTATAGAGTGCTTCACACACGTAATCTCTCTGTAGTCTCTAATAACCTCGACGTCGACGAGCCGTAATGCCATAATCAAAAAAGAAATGACTACTTATTTCGTGATTCACGTAAAACAATTGGTGTACGGTATGTGCAAAGCTAGACTGCTCGTATTTTCTTAGCTGATCTGTGAATATAAGATAACGCAAGATGTGCAGCTGTTAAGGAAAGTTTACTGGTTTACATTGACTAATAAGGTAGTCGGTTCGCCGTGTTTGTTCTCCTTGGCTGAGTACTCGCGATTGGTATGCGGTGCGTGGTGTGGCCGCTAGAGGCGCTACGGTCGCGCCGCCGCCAGCGCCGCTCGCCAGTGTGGCAGCGAGCTCTGAGCGAGACGGAGGTCAGCCGCGCCCTGGTGACAGGCAGGATGTGCAGTGATTCTCGACTCGTGTGTCGAGCCAGGTGAAATCCACTAGCGTCTGTGGACCGTCACTCGGGTATTCGCTTTCTCGGAGCGGCGAGTGGGATGGGCGTGCCGTGATTGGCCGCGGCATTGTGCAAGCCGTAGTGGGCATAGCGCCGCCATAATAGGAGTGCGCGGGGCCCGCGCCGGGCGCAACAGGTAGTCAGTGTGCGCGCAACAGGTGGCCGCGATGTACCGCTTCGTGCGCGGCGGGCGTCTGTTCGTGGAGGCGACGCGTGAGGACAGCGACCGGGACGCCGTGTCCGCGGGCGGCACGGAGGAGCTGACGGCCGTGGAGACGCGGCGCCGCATGGCGTCGGAGGTGTCGGGACGCACCGAGACGGAGGAGCGCGACAGTCGGCGCCGCGGCGTGCGCACAGTCACGACCAGGGTGCTGCGCAGGACCACCACGGTGACCAGAGCGGAGGAGCTGACCACTCCAGAGAGGTCGCTGCTCAGCAGGGCCGTAGCCAGCTCCGCGCACGTCCCGCCCCAACAGGTCACTCTCAATAGTGTATAGAAGCCTGAGTCACCGATTACAGAGACTTGCGCCTTTTATCTGTGTACAGGGCCGGCGCTAGGATTCACGGACCCCGGGTATGCGATCTTAGCGCTCCCCCCCAAATATTATTACTTTACGCTTTTTTTTGGATAAATTCAGAAAATTTTAATACAAAAATGTTCAAAATTATTGGTGCAAATTTTAAAATTTGTGTTTGATTTCTATTTATTTAGACACCCAGGCCGGTGGGCCCCCCTTTGGTGCCCCGCTTAACCACCCCTAACGCCGGCCCTGTCTGTGTATCACTTTTCGATTAGTTTTGAAAATGGGAGGACGCGGGTTCGAATCCCAGTCCGGGCATCCAGATTTGGGTTTTCCATGGTTTACACAAATCACACTCCAGCCGAATGCCGGGATGCTTACTTCAAAAAGACCATGGACGAATTCCTTCCCGTTCCTTGTCCCCAGTCCCATCCCGCCTCTAATGACCTTAGCCGTCGACAAGGCGTAAAACCATAGTTGAAAAAAAAAGTTTTGTAAATTTCAATAAAAAATGTGTTATTTATCCGGAAAAAGTACCCTATATGCTTCATAATGTCTCACAATACTACTTTGTCAAATGACGTCAAGATAGGTTTAACTAAGTCGTGAAGTCGTAACGAACAGATAGACAGATTTACCTTCGCTTATAATTTTTGCGTATATGAAGTCGTCAGAGAAGCGCCGTTTGAAATGACACCTGTGAATGTGCAAATTTTGCTTCGCAGATTACAACGCTACACAACTGGGTCAGGGTATACGCACAGTGCTACCTTTTATTGAAACCTTCACTACGGTAATTGTTGTTTCTTCCCATTGTTTACTGTTCAGGCTGTCCTGTTGTATTTTCAGTTACTAAGTCCATAACGAGCTCGCCTTCAAAGTTAAAGGTCCCGCGTTCGATTCGCGGGCGGGAACCTTTTGTTGATATGAACTACGCAGGGACGCTTTATGGCTGCGATTGCACGCAGGCAGCAGGCAGTAAGGCCTTGCGAATTCACCATTTTGCCAAATCGTTAACAAGGTGTTCCCAGCACCTGTGCCATGCTCTGTCGGTCATTGTAAAACCTGACGTTACTTTGAAGGTTTTGAGTTCGAATCGACCCCACCTTCCCCCTTACAATATTTTATTAACTTCTAGAAATTTGGACGAACGGAGGCATTGTGGTGAGTTATCAGTGGTTGCAAACTTTTCACATGTCGGCCTGTTATACACGGAATAGCTGGTGTCACGGTAAGAAATGATATTCAAAAATACCACACTTCCTTTGAGTTGACAGGTGTAAATAGCGATATTTTGTTTTTGGCGTTTTGGTTTGGTTGAAATGTTTCCTGGATGCCGTGATAGAGAATTAGTATCTTTGTGTATGATGTCTATATATATAAAGAAGAATGTATGTTTGTTTGTTTGTTCTTCATACAAATCCACAGTTTTCATCCGATCTCGATGAAACTATGCACACTTATCTATTGAAACAAGGAGAAAATTGCTGTCTACATTTGGTTGAAAAATTATCTGTATAACTAATACATGTTGTCTCATAATTTCGAAATATTACTGAACGGCGATAGACAGACGCGGAGGATATGGACGTCTCCGTACTGCTTTACCGTGTATCGGTCAGGTAGCTCAGTGTTTAAAACGTTTGCTTACTAATGTTTGGGTTGTGGTCTTCAGTTCAAATCTCCGTGGAGGCTAAAATTTTTAAAAATTGTTTTTGATTGTAAGAGTCACGCCTCGGCCGTAGGTTATTCGGATTGAATGTTAAACTGTAGATATTACAAAGTTAGGGGTGCAATGCGAGGCAAATCATAGGTAGTCTTGCAATGCTGTAGGTGTACACTTTTTTACGTTACTTTGATCCCTCAGGGGTGATTTGCAGTCAGTGTGTGTGTGCTCTGCAGTAATAATACTACATATGCGGAAGTAAGTCTGTCTTTTGTTACGTTTTGACAACTAAATGCCTATACCGATACTGACGGAATTTGACAAGAAAATCTGAAGGGAGGGCACAGGACATTTGTTTTCGGTATGATTAACAGTTGTAGTCACGAAATTTTGAGAACTTATCGAATGGTGACAGAGAGACGGATGTGTGTGTTAGTCTGTTATGTCACATCGCTTGCTCAAGCTATGCTTCTCGCGCATTATGTTAGTGTATAATTTGTACATAAATTTAGTTTAGGTAAAAAAACGTATTATTTAGTATAGGTGTCGATTTTCTCTATCCTATTACTTTGTATCTGCTTAAATGTTTCTGGCACCAGTTTATTTTTCCTTCTTTTTTGACATTCCTTGCTGGCGTAAACTGGCCTTAGTTGTAGCTCTAGCAGAGCACGAACCGGTAAAGTTATTAGAACCCAAGAATTGGATGCTCATGCTGAAGAAAGAAGAAAAGACCAAGCTGAAATAAAGCTGCCCTTAGTTAACCCCCCCTCCCCCCACATCCCCTCACCTTCGTTTGTTTTTTTTGTTTTTAAGCATGTTGGAAATTGATTCTCTTCAAGAGACAGGTTCGATGGTAGAATGATATAGTGATGGCTTTCCTGTCATATTATGCCTACCAACCTTCGCTACCAACAACTTTCTATATTCAATTCTGGCAAAGAAATTCTTAATCCACGCGTACGAAGTCGCGGGTATCAGCTAGTAATAATAATAATAACAATTCCGTATAGCATCTTCTGTTCGTGTCGATAGTAGGTAGTTTTCCCGGCAATGCGATGGCTGATTGAAGGTCTGATTGAGCTACATGTATTCCGAGTTATGGGCATGACAACAAACGTACCATAGTTTCGATCTCTGCGCAAGAACACGTGGTATCCGGTTGTTCTCCCCATGAAGCGGAAGTGTCTTTGCAGCGGCAAACTCCAACAGTAAGTCTGTTATCGTTGTTCAGACCCAGTCCAGTCGATGTTGTGTCGCCCTCTCTACTCCCAGGCCGATATTCTTAGTGCTCCTCTCAGTGGCGTTGAGGTCCTTAAGGGGAGACGGTGGCAGAAATCCTGAAAGAAAATCAAAATTTTTTTATTTGCTTATTTTAAAGGAAATATTGTTAGGATTTATATCACAAATTTTTTCTTTGAAATTCCAACTACAAATGGTATGAAAAAATTAAAACCGTAAGCAGTATAATGTGCCACGCCCATTTTTTAAGGTATCCAGCGGAGAAACAATTGTCTTGCTTACATTTTTCTGTGTAACGTGGATATATAGCTTTAGAAGGCTGTGATTTATTTTATACTGAACAGCAGTGAAGTATAGAAGGCTATGGAGCCATTTTATGATCCAAGCAGTGTTGTATAAAAGGTTATGAAGTTCCGTAAACAATTTTTGTGCTGTATTGTATAATTTGTGTGAAATTGGATTTATTAAGTGATTCCTTGTGCCAATATAGGGTATATTGATACGGTTTTACAAAGCCTAGGCCAGTTAAAGTATTTAAAAAATACATTAAGTCCTATATTTCCAATATAAGGAGAAAAATTGATGTTGAGGTTAGGTCTGAGCCTGTAGATGTAAACATTAGCTTGTCTTCAAGTGCATCCAAAGTAAAACTTTGGAAAGATATTGTGTCAGAAGAAGCAAAACATGACAGAAACACAGGTTTTTAGAATTGTGTATCTGGAATTGGTAGTAGAAACCTTTAGGAAAGCTTGCAAGTGCTCTGTTTGTGAATGAAAAGTCAGTTTGGTGGTCGATGGAAAAAGTTTTCATGTAAAATTTAAATTGATTTTTCTGCAACTTTAAATTTTTCTCCTCTCAGGAACACATATATCAGAAACTACTGAAAGGATTTCTATGAAATTTGGCACACCCATTCTTCCAAGTGGAATAAACATTTAAGTGGAACAAAGTTTTAATCAATCCATTTTAACAAGTTTTATGGTTAATAATATGTGTAAAATTTGGCTGTAAAAAAACCCTCAAATGCAAAATATCACAGAAAATAATTGCAATAATTTATCAAAAAGACACTGCACTTAATTGTACATTTATTAGTGTAGATTAATCTGCTATACAGAAAGTTTAATAATTTTGAATGGAAATAATAAAAAAGTGTACCTCAAAAAATAATGTAATAAAAAATTCAAAATACTCTGACAGCATTAATATTTTATTAAAAATTCTGAAAAAATTATTTAAAGCATATGGGAACCCTATGCACAAGTGTGCAAAATTTCAATGAGATTGAACTCGAAATAAGAGAGATTTAGATTTACCAATAAATCAGTGCAAGACTGCCACCGTCTCCCCTTAAGAAGCTCGCTGGTGCGTAACCATGTAGGGGGTTTCAGGAGCCTTCTGCCTTGCCGTGTTGGCAGCAAATAAATATAACTACGCGCTACACGAAAAACCAATCTTTGTCTTATGAACTTTGTGCAGTTCGCGGCTCGACTAATTCAAGCGTCAAGCACAAGGCCACATCTCCGTGCCCGCCACCCGCCTTTCCACCGTCCTAACGGCCCATTCACAGTACAACTTGTAGGACCTACGGTGATCCGATTTTCAGTTAAAGGACCCTTGCTGGACGGTGAAAGGGGTTACAGGACTACACGCAGGATGTGTTGGATGTTGTTTGACTCCGATACAACCAACACCGGTCCCTGCCGTCCAAACGCTATGGTGTAGGATCGTGATTGGAGGAAACATCCTGCGAGTGTGCGATAAGGACACATGGTGTGCCGCGAAAAAAGTACGAGTGCAAATTACTGCTTGGAACATTTTGTTGGACTCGTTCTAATAGCGTAAATGGGTGAGAGCATCCTATGGTAGTTGCACAAGGATGTCCTATAAGCTGAACCATGAATAGACTGCTTCACTTTACAAGCAATTCGTCCCTTGGGTAATAACAGTTCATTGTTACTTTTATTGCGAGATTGTGTGAAAAAGCAACTTCGTTGTTGTTAGTTAAGCGACGATGGGCCAAATCTCGGGAAGATAATTGAATAGTATATATTGCAATGTAAGCAAAACCTCCGCTGTACATCCGCATTAAAAATTTCGGATGTAGGATTTCAGGCGAAAATTCCGCACTTGCGGATGCGGAGCTCCGTTTCATCCCTTGTCTGGGGCATCCTGTGCATGCCGTTATTGGCCGGAATATCCCCGAAGGATGGTTCGGCCGCCGCACAGTGGGCCAGAATTGCAAAAAGCTGGCCAAAATATAAAAAGTTTTTCAATTTGTACCAAAGTTAGTATGTAAATGTTATCGAAGTTGCTGTTTAATAATATAATATTAAAAAGTGAAAAAAGAAAATGGCGGATCCAAGATGGCGGACAAATATTGCTAGAAGTCGTTTTATTCATATAAAAGTAATTTTTGTGGAATTATCGAAGTTGCTAGAGTTGTTCAATTTGTACCAAAGTTAGTACATAAAGGTTATCGAAGTTGGTGATTAAGAATATGGTATCATAAAGTGAAAAAATAAAATGGCGGATCCAATATGGCGGACAAATATTGATAAAAGTCTTTTGATTCATATAAAAGTAATTTCTTAGGATTTATCGAGATTGATGATGAAGATTATGACTTCAAATATTAAAAAAAAAATGGAGGATCCAAGATGGCGGACAAAAACTGGTAAAATTCTTTTTATTTATATAAAAGTCAATATTTAGAGGTTGTTGTAGTTAATGGTTAAAAATATAAGCTCAAAAAATGGAAAGCTCGAAAAAAGTACCAAATAGAGGATAGAAGATAGTATAAAATATTACAAAAAAGAATTTTATTTCTTTTACAGTTATTCAGTTAGTAAATTGTTTGTGACTATAAGTTAAAAGTTGTCGTTTTCTTCTTGTTTTTTATCTTTATATCTTCTTCTTCTGCATCTTCAGCTGAATCGTTATCATCTTCAAAGACTGTTTCCTCATTATCTACATCGGAATCTTCATAATCTTCCGACACAGGAACTAAGAGGGCAATGGCTTCTGCCGACAAACTCTTCAGTTTGTTTGATGATTTGCGCAGATAAGAAATGTTGAAGTCTGTAGTTGTCAACAATCTCCTGAACTCGTCTTACATACTCTTAAGTCCGGAAAACTTTCGGGAAAAACTTATGCGACATTGCTTTATCAACTTATTAGTTGAATCTTGAGCATCCTCCGACAATTCATATTATTATTAATTTAATTAATACTTATTTCTTAACACGTGTTTGAAAGCGTTAAAAAGTAACTCCACAAAGTATATAGAATATTTGTGTTTCAAAAAAATGTACTTTTTCATGATAATTAATGAAAAATTAACTTAATATTAATAATTTCATTTTAAAAAAATAACCAAACATTTTGCAAGCGTTGCTTAAAACGTGGTTCAAAGCCGGAGTTGGTACTAGTAGGTGGATTTGAAGGTTAATTTACTGAGGTAATAATATATACTTGCGGACACAGTGCAAAAGAAAGCGGAATATCGTGGAATTCGTAACTTATCTCTATTTCTTTAAGCATATTTTAAAATTTTCTCGCGCATTTTCTGGTATTAAGTTACTTTAAAAAAATATGTGTAATTAATGATTTAATAATGACATAAATGTATTTTAATTAGTAGATACTGCCTGGAACACCGTCCATATTTAATATATTCGTTTTACTTACACAGAACACAAATATTTATCTTTAACCACAAGGCTATTTTGTAACCTGGTCGGCTGCATGCACCGCTAGCAATGAAGTGCCGACTTTGACATGAAATATAAAGGAGGAAATGAACAATTGATCGTCCAAACAATCGGTATTCAGTAGTTCCAACATTACTGTAGCCAACCTGATAGTCGAAAATTCCCATCCAGAAACTTTTTTTTTTCCCTTTTTGGCCAGGTTTTCAAGATTCTGGCCCACTGTGCGCCGGTTTGACAGAATTGTCGATTTTTCGTGCATGCGCCTCTGTTTTGGCGACCCATAATCTAATTCGGTAGTCCTACCGGGTACAGGGGACCTACAGTTTAACGTGGAATCTGAACTACGGAAGCGTTCTGGCGTACTTCACATTGCACAGTATGCTGTGCCATAGGTGAAGGTCGGGTTAAGGGTCTATGAAAATCCCCGCCGAGACAGCGATTCGAACCAAGGACCTTTCGATCTACAGTCGGACACCTGAACCACTGAGCCACCAGACCGCTCATTTTGTATGATGATTGTTAAGGAAGGCTCGGAAGCTATCAGATTAGTCGGTACTTGAAGGGGTTAGTTAAAAGGATTTTGCTGTAATAGTCTGACAAATGTTTTGTAACTTCTCTGGTACATCCCCTCATCACTCTCTCCAACTAGTGAATAGTGAAATATTTACCATACCCTTCCTACTGCTATTCAGCTGAAGAACGTAACGGTTCAGTTCATATTGTAAGTACCGCTAATATTAACAACGCCAAACTTAACAGAGACACGCGCAGTTTGTTCAGGAACCTTGGTGCGTGTATCTTCCTGACACCGTTGTTTGAAAGTTGTGGTGTAGTATGGGAGCCACATTATGGTATCAAATACACCAGCTGCAGCTGGGGAGAAGGACGGCAGCTAGATTTGTTTGTGCAAATTACTGCACAACAATATGTTAAAGGAGCTGGAATGGGATTCATTGGAAGACAAGAGGAGGGTGAAGAGGGTGCTGTAACTGTACAAGGCGTATATTGGTGATGACTGATGAGGCATGGAAGGATGTTGCTCTTAGAATTAGGAATTTTAGGCACGAGGGCGTGGAAAAAATATTATTTTATGGGTGAGAAGATCAGGTATTGGAATAAATTACCATGTTTAGTTATCAATAATTTTGCAAACTCACTGAAAATATTTAAATTCCTTGAGCACAAAAGTGGATGGTTGGTGGAATTGTACTAGAAGGATTTAAAAAAAAAATTAATGAGACAGGAAGGAAGTGGCAACGAAGCATGCGCTACACAGCAATTAAATTAGAATTTAAATTAATTAATGAACTCTTTAAATGTTCACTCAACATGGTCCAGGATACTTCGAAGTTAATTCGCCGGCTCACTGTAAGTCGGGTTTTGAAACCACTCGCGCAGTATCGGCGTGGCGTTGAGACTGACGGCGTCGACGGGTTGTCTCGTGACGTCATCGGCGGCACGGTCTGCTGCCCCGCTAGTGGGAACGAACTCCGAGAAGCCGACAAGTCGGTCCGAAACCACAATACCAGCGCGGCTACTCTGACGCAAAACACCTGTATGGCAGTCTGCAATAAACGGTTGAGGTCACCTCTTAAATGGAGACAGTGAATTAATTCATCTTCCTCATGCTTTACATTGCTTTCAGATGACATACTGCTATATAAAAGGATCAAAACGGTAGAGGACTGTAAACAGTTGCAGGGAGATCTGGACAGGATATCTAGTTGGGTTAGTAAACATGGGATGAAGATAAATGCAAAGAAGAATCAGCTTATTAGATACACAAATAGAAAACTAAATACTGATTATGATTATAAGGTGGGGAAAGAAGGGCTTGTAGAAGAATTGAAATGTAAATATCTTGGCGTTACATTTGACAGCAGACTTAACTGGGCAGGACACATTGGTCAGGTGGTAGGAAAAGGTATAAAAATTCTGCACTTGATGGAGAGAGTGATGAGGGAATGCACGAGAGAAGTAAAGGAATTGGGTTACAAAACTTTGGTCAGAACATTGCTTGAATATGGTAGTGTATTAGGAGACAAACATTTTGAGTACCAAATACAGGAGTTGGAGAGGGTGCAAAGAAGGGCTGCTAGATTTGTTTCTGGAAATTATCGCAGAATGCAATCAGTGACGGATATGATAAAGGAGCTGAAATGGGATTTATTGCAAGACAGGAGGAGGAGGAGGATGAGGAGGGTAATGGGAGTGTACAGGGCATATACTGGCAATGAGGCATGGAAAGATATTGCAATAGGTATGAAAAGTAGTGCATCGAAGGGAAAAGATGACCATGACCACAAGCTGGCACTTGATTTCTGGTAAAAGGGTGTAGGAAGATTCTCTTTTTTATGTAATGGTATCAGGGATTGGAATAAGATACAAAGAGAAATGGTGAATAATTTTCCAAGAATGTTGAAGGAATTTAAAGTTGAAATTTGTAGGGGGCAAATGTAGGGGGGGGGGGGCGACGGCATGATGGGTACGTAGGGAAATTGTCACCGGAGCGTACGCTCCATACCAATTAAAATTTAAAAATATAAACGTAAGCAGTGGCGCCTTCAATATAAGTAGTGAGTAAATCACTAGACACAGATGTCTGTTAGCAAGAGTTTGAGCCGAAGATGTTCAACATGTATGTGCATCAAAGTAGTCCAGTAACCGAATGAAAAATTTAACTATGGTACAAAACGTTCAAGGATAATGAATCGGTTTGCGGCGATAAGCTGATTTTTGTCGCGTGAGGGGAAGAGATTGAGGGTACTGGCAAATTGCTGAATGGCATCGACAATATACTGAGAGAACAATATAGAGCAAAGTAACACAGAGGTCGCGAAATGACGGCAATAGCTGTGCGTTAAATATGAAATCGGGGCAGAATGTAGTTAGTGGAAATGAAAACTGATGGGTGAAGCATGGTGCCAACAACACACACACACACACACACACACACACACACACACACACACACACACACTTGTCCGCTGCTGGTATGTTATAGGATAAAACAGGGCTCGTTTCCTCTGTTTACAAAACTGCCTTTTAATTTGTTGTTAATTTTTTGTCGTTTCATTGTTTTCGATTTAGTAGTGCCCACTCTTGCTTCTATCTTCATTACTGATCGACTGTATGACCCGAGCGCTGGCAATATGTCTCATCAGCTTTCGCCTATAATTATTATTATTGCCGAATTCTCCAAATAAATGGAAGACGGTAAGCAAATAACCGAATCAAATTTTCTTCGAGTTCTTCTTATTGTTCCAATAGGCATTCATTCTTTCCGAGAAAGCTTTTTTGCGTTCTTCCGACCACTTTGGTCTGTATTGTTTTTGTTTAGGTTGCTCAGTTGTAATTTCCCATTTGTCTACTTTGTGTCTGAAGGTGTCTCTTCTAAGATGTCTGTTGCCCCTATGCTTGCACTTTTAAGATCCTTCCGAATTTGATTCAGCCAAGGTGTTGGATTTTTAAGTGAACTTACATAATCTGTTATCTTTTTTGTCAATCGATTTTCTGGTAACCTCTTAAGGTGACCAAAGAATTTCATTCGCCTTTTCTTGATGTCAATTTCGATGTTTGAAAACTTTTCTGTTGTTTTAATTGATTGTAGTCTGTAACCATCTTTAGTGAGTCTTGCTCCTAGAATTTTTCTAATGATTTTTCTCTCTACTTTTTTAATTTCTTCAAGGTCATGTTTTCTGTTAAGTGTTAATGTTTCACTTGCATAGAGGACTGTTGGTTTTATGACTGTGTTGTTGTGCCGAATTTTCGTCTGCCTTGACATAGATTTTTTGTTGTAGAGATTTTGGACTAACCCTAATGCTTTTTTTACTTTTTGGAGGCGATTTTGCTTTGAGATTTTCTCAAGGCCTATTATTATTATTATTATTATTAATATTATTATTATTTTTATCTTAAGTATTCGTCATTCGGTGTGCAACAAACACCATATAACCAATAGGTGCTACATTTAACAAGATGTTTTAGCTTTATGTTTATACCTACATTTTAAAATTAGTTTACCACGTCGATGGAAAGTGGTTGCCTTATTTGTCAGTAGGCTTCTGAGCTGTAGTAACAGTTCCCTTCCTTGTGTGGATCTGGATATCCTTGATGTTACGGCGTGGGCTGTTCCTTATATGGATTCAAAACGCAAATAAAACTCGTAGCAAAGTAAATCCTGTTGTTTTCATAAAAATCCAAATCTTAACCAATGTTTTTCAATATCTCAGATTTTAATACAGACAACGACCCGTAATACGGGCTGCAAATAAAATAAATTCTTATTTCACTCTTTTTTTTTTCTTTTTTCTTTTTTTCTTTTTTTTTTTTCTTCCATTTTTTTGGTCGTTGGTAAAATTTTTAAATTCAGAAACAAGATTTCGATAGTTTGTTATACGTTTTTGAATAGTTGTGTATCAGATGATATACATGAATCACACGTAAAAACATCGGTTCATAAATTGTAACAGGAATTACAAAGGTTTTAAAAATTTCCGAAAAAGTATTTTCACCACACATTTATTATGTGATTTTCAAAATTCTCTGTCGAATGTGGCATATGACTTTTTGTCAAAAGACAATTATCTGTTCAGTTATTAAAGTTGTCGAAAATAACGATTTAGTTATTTTTACGAAAGAATAAACTGCGGAAAGATCGTTATGTATTTCCTGTTACGTTTAGGAGCTACTGTAAATTTTGAAAACATTGTGGGATTAGTAGTCTGGGTAAAAAAGGGGGCTTATGGTAGTATCACCATTTTTTTTTTTTCGACAGTAGCTTGAACAAATCGTGACATAGCAAAGAAAATCCACACACTGCGAGCGTTGTAATATTGCCAACCTTTATTTAATACACTGAAAATTATCTAAACTAAATATTTTCGTCATAACTCCTCCCCTAATCCCCCAGAATTATTTTCATCCCCGCCGCTTTCCACAATTTTTCTAACCCCTTTAGACTACGTAAACAAAATATTTTCATCAATTCCCCACCAAATCCTCTATAGTTATTCTCATCCCTCCCCCTATTTTTTCAAATTTTTTCGTTATATTCGTGTTAAGATTAGTCTGAACGTGTTTCTCTATTCCAGATTTCTCAGCTGAAGCGTTTAGAGGTTATGAGGGCTTCACAGACCAAATGAGCGAATGCAACGATTGAAATAAACGTATTGCTACGTGGTTAATAAGTGTTATGCGTTTTTACGGTTTGAAACTTTGTTTCCTCTATTTTACAAGTTACAGTACACACAATTCCAACAAAACAAAACACTTTCAGTTGTTCTAATGCCACCAAAGAGTCTATCGCACGCTTTCCGTCAGAGATACACATTACAACAATAGTTAAACCAATCCTATCTCGTATACTGTTGCTGTATAAAAATTAGATAAACCGCTGTGACTGAAGTAGGGAACGAATAGAAACGCTGCAGTATATTGGGCATATCATTCAATCCGCCTCAAAAAATTAACACATAGCTTCGAGGATTTGAGATCACTCTACCACGGCACATGGAACCCTCCCTGTGGTGCGAGGCGGAGTTATTTCTGAAGCGTTGAGGGCTGCCTGCGCGCTACAGAAACAACATTCTACCCTTACAAAGCACATACAGCCCCCAAACCAGAGTCCCAAAGTATTAACAGCACGTTGACTCCACTGGGAGGATTAAATTTGGAAATAGAGCCGTGATTTTTTTAAACTAAGTTGAGAAAATTGTCGGTTTGGCTGTTAATAAGTTTCCTCAAACGAGGCTTAGTTTAAACCTCAGATACCTGTTATCACTGGTATGTTTTTCCACAAACGAGACGAGGAAATCGTTGTTTAAACAAGCGTTGTAATAAACTAAGAGGTGTGTGAGTCGAGATTCAACCTGTCTTATGAAGCTTGTGACGTCTGGTTCCTGATGAAGACAGCAGAGCCGGCTGTCGGAACGTCGGACATCCGAGAAGGTTATGCAGATGTCTGTGACTCCCGCGGTATCGAGTTTAAAGTTTATCCTTATAGTGTCGCTGCTAATGAATCTTCGAAGACTGGGTTCATCAAACTGTACCACGTCTTCACCCATTTCCTCGAACATCTCTGTTGTTAAAACAACGGAAGCCTTTGACTCCCTCTTGCGGGAAATGTTTGTACGATCACATACTATTCAAATTATTTGTTTCCCAACGTATTGCTTGTAGTGACATGCAGAGATATTGTATGTTGCATCACAAACTGTAAGAGCGACCTGTGTTTAAAGTTAGGATTTTTCCCCTTCTTCCTTATTTAGTAAGCTAATAATTAAAGGTAGTAGTGCGCGAGTTCTAATTCATCTTCCCATGAAACATACTATCGCATTTTCTGCTAGAAAGTCAGACACTTACTTAAGCTTCATATGCAGCTGAGCTTTTTAATTTAACTCCTATGGAGGGCACGCTCCAGTTTGCAGTTTCACTTAATACCAATTTTCTCCCTATGTTGTAACCGCCTACTTTTGCCATCTACGAATTTCAATTTTAAATTCTTCCAGTGTTTTTGGTGAATTATTCATCACTTTCCTCGATATTTTTTTTCAAATCCCTGACTCCATTAATTACGAAAGAGTGTTTTCCTGTGCCTGAAATCAATTGCCAGCTTGTGGTAGTGGTGATTTTTTTCTCTTCCATACAACTCTTTTAATTCTTCCACCAATATCTTTCCACGACTCGTCACCAATATACTCGTCATACACTCCCATGACCCTCTTCACCATCCTTCTGTCTTCCAATGAATCCCAATCCAACTCCTTTATCATAATAGTTACTGGCTGTGTTCTGTGGTAATGTCAAGAGACAAATCCAGCAGCCCTTCATTGCACCCCCACAAAGTCCTGTATTTGATACCCAAAATGTGGGCCCCATTCTACAGTACCATATTCAAGCAGTGATGTGACCAAAGTTTGTAACACACTTCCTTTACTTCTCCGGTACATCCCCTCATCGCTCTCTCCAATAAATTAACGATTTTGAATTATGTTTTTTCCCTACCACTTGCCCAACTTGTCTTGCTAATTGAAATGTTATGGCAAGCTACATACATTTTTTAAACATCGTATGTCCGTATCTTGAACAATTTGGATGATTACTTTGTAAACTTGAATATTATGAATTGGTAAAAGACTGATGATGTTTATCAGGAAATTGACCGACGAGTTTTGTAGGCGTCTACAGAAATGGGTGCGTTGTAGCTGCAGTTTTCGGTGTAACGAGTGGACGCGTTGCTGCGCATATTACTCGTGTGGTCTGAAGGAAGATATTTATGAAGCACGTTTTCCAGTTCAGTTTAATTGCGATGTTCCGGCGCCAGGTGGCAGGTGCGTCTGTTTCCGGTGCCCCGCCCGCTGTTTCCGTTAGACGCCGCCCTCATTTCTCTCCCCCCACCGTTAAGCCCATTCACCGGAAATTAACCAAGGGTTACAAATTACCTGTCACATTACACTATACCGTACATATCATTGTCGTATCGTAAAACAGTTACAGGAAAATCTTTATATATAAAGACGAATGTATGTTTGTTTGTTGGTTTGTTCTTCATACAAATCCGCAGTTTTCATCCGATCTCGATGAAACTTTGCACACTTATCCTTTGAAACAAGGAGAAAAATACTCTCTACATTTGGTTGAAAAATTATCTGTATAAATAACACATGTTGTCTCATAACTTCGAAATACGGCGATAGACAGACACGTTGGATATGGACGTCTCCGTACCGTGTTTCCGTGTAGTGTACTGCCAGTTCAGTGATTAAAGCGCTTGCTTACGAACTTCCTAGTCTCCGGTTCAAATCGCCGTGGAGGCTAAGGTTTTTAAAAATTGTTTTTCATCGTAAGAGTCAGGCCTGGGCCGTAGGTTATTCGGATTGAATGTTAAACTGTAGATATTAGAAAGTTAGGGGTGCAATGCGAGGCAAATCGTAGGTAGTCTTGCAATGTTGTTGGTGTACACATTTTTACGTTATAATTATCCCTCAGGTGTTGTTCGCAGTCAGTGTGTGAGTGTGTACCACAGTAATATTATTATAATTACGGAAGTAAGTCTCTGTCTTTTTGTTACGTTTTGACGACTAAATAGCTATATCGTTGTGATGGAATTTTATAAGGATATCTGTATGAAGGGCACAGGATATTTTTTCCAGTGTGATTAACAGTTGTAGTCACGAAATTTTGAGACCTTATCAAATGGTGACAGAAATATGTTGGAAATTGATTCTCTTCAAGAGATAGGTTCTACGGTATAATGATATAGTGATAGCTTTCCTGTCATATTATTGATATTGTTCGGGACCAATCCTTCGTTACCAACAACTTTCTATATTTAATTTTGGCAAAAAAAAATCTTAATCCACGAGTACGAAGTCGCGGGTACGGGCTAGTCCAATATATTGTTCACAGAAGGCTTCGTAAAGTCGACTGAGAAGGTTGGCAGAAATGCCTAGCCACAGGTTACGCGCTTCTTGTAGCAGTAACAATCCACTAAGCAAATCTGGCGGGAAAACAAGAGTCCTGTTAAAAAGAGCAGGTGTTAACCCACTGTGACAGCTTGAAAGCTGTTGAGTGAGCGATAATGTTTCGGTTCTCGAAGTTTTCCCGGAATCAGTCGAGTTGATAGCCGGGATGATTGCTTCATACAGCCTTGGCCGCAATCCTGTACCGGCTCCAATAACCCGCCGTGCGAAAGAAATGAAGGACTGCTCAATTATAACATCGCAGATTAAAAAAAGTGACGTCACGCACTCGACCGTCGTTGGCGGGCTGGACGCGACCTGAGCTGTTATAAATGAATTGTCAGAACACTGAACGAAAAGCAGGCATTTGATTTAAACAGAAATATTCGTTATTAGCAGCTTCTTGTTTATTTATGTTCGTTCGATGTAGGTGTTTTGTTATGCACTATGTCAAGACATAGCGCTATTACAGTTAGGTAACAAATAATTTCAACACTACTTCTTTTTTAAGGTTATGAACGCTATTTAAAAACAATTTATTGTATGTAAATGACCAACTTCGAAGAAATGACATGCCAAAATATTGCGTTCAAAACGTCATTTTTGACGGGATTGAAAGCTAGGGAATAATAGTCAGCGTACTTTTGTTTTTCGGAAACGTGTACAATTTCTACCTCCTCTTATACTTCTTTACCGTATATTTTGTGTTTTTTTTTTTTTTTTTTTTTTTTTTCTTCTTCTTGCTTCGTGGTTCGTCTGAAGAGGATTGTGGACAAGGAAGGGCAAGGAATTCAGCCATGGTTTTTTGAAGGAACCAGCCTGGAGTGATGTCGGGAAACCATGGAAAATCGAGATCCGGATACCCGGTCGGAACAGAGGGTGGCGGTGTAACGGATAGCGTTCTGGCCTCGCATTCGGGAGGACGTCGGTTCGAATCCCCGTCCGGACATCCAGATTTGAGTTTTCCATGGTTTCCCCAAATCACTCCAGACGAATGCCGGGATGCTTCCTTCAAAAAAAGGACATCGCCGAATTCCTTGCAGTTCCTTGTCCACAGTCCCATCCTGCCTTCAATGACGTCGACAAGGCGTAAATAAGTAAAAAAAGTCAGACGGGAATTCGAAGCCGCATCATCCAGAATGTTCAGCCGTCGTGCGAGTCCCTTCGGTAGCTTTTCGATGCCGTCGCACGGAATCTGTTCTGGATTCGCCGTTTTGAGAAAGTCTAACAGAACATTTCAGGGGTTGTGCTGAAATTCAAGCTTCAAAATTAAATGCTTAACTATTGATCATGGGCGCCGGCAGGATTACTTTAAGGGAGGTGCATCTGTATCTTTTTTGTACATTATATACAACACTTATTACGTGTTAACTAAGGATACTGAATTTATTGCCAATGTGTTTAACAAATATGGACGACAACCTAGCCGCCTTAAATTATTATTCAAACAGTGAATTTAATAATAAAATGTTTGTTTTCTGTGTATTTTCTATTGATCGATAATTGTATCGTGTACCAGCGTACTAAATGCACGAGGAATTGAAATAGACAGGGTTTACTGAAAAGCTTATTCGTTGATATCGGCGAACGAACATCGGGAGGGAATAATTGTTTTGTAGATAAAGAAAGATTGTCATCTACATATTGCGTAAGCACCGTTTTGGCATTTAAACGAAGTTGTTGTTTCTAAAAATATTATTTTTCAGATTCGTAACTAGAGTAAAACCACTGCTTCGTTCATGTATTCGAGGCGTTACTGGGAGAGAAGTCTATTAGTATCGCACGACTCATTCCATACCGAGAGCCATAATGTCCATTCCGTTATAGTTGTTGTAGCACCCCTTAACACAGTTTCTGTTCCATTGTTGACAAGTATTTCTTCTGGTAACTAAAACACCCATTCCATTTCGTAACCGTTTCCGCCAGAAAGTCGTTCTTCAAAGACGGTATTTACATTACTTCCACAAAATATGTAATATTCTAATACTCAACGCAGGTGAACAAATTTTCTATTTGTAAAAACGCCAGTACAAGGCTGTACTTGTGTTTCGCTGGTGGTCAGGATACTAGATGCCAATAGCAGATCAGTAACAGCGACAGCAAAAAATCCGACACAACTGAAAGGGTTGATACTCAGAATTGGTTTTTATGCGTCGTGGTGCGCCTGAAAACGCAATACACCCGGTAACGTGCGAACAGAACTTCAAGCAGTTGCTAATAACTGTCCCAGTGCGATTTGTCATCAGACTGGCTGCCCTAATGTTCTAGCGTGTGACATCTGACCACGACATTGTCACCTGCCTTCTATAATCATGAATCTGTGTTTTTTGAAAGGGTGTACGTGACTAAATGTAAACTTTCGGAAAGCTAACGAAAAACCAATCCAGAAGCCTTGTTATAGAAATTTTTGTTTATCTTTAAATGGTATTTTCATTTGAAATATGTTACCTTAACATGCCCCACCATGCCTTTTTAAAAGAAACTGACAGCTCTATCCTCAAGGAACAAAAAACCCCAGAAAGGACAAATGTGAAAAAAATGTCGATTACGCCCTTTCAAAATTCGCCGAATCATATATGGACAGGATTTGGACAAAATAATGGACATACGTGCAAATAATTCTCCGCTTATTAATAAGGTATTGGCCCGTAGTGTGTTTTTACAGCTTCTACTCCTCCTGGGATGCATTCATACAAACTCCGAATTGTTTCCAGTCTATTTTTGTACCATTCTTTAGGAAACACATCACTGCAAAGATCGTGGAGGAGCAAATAGTCTTCTGACGCTCCGCTGACCACATTGCTTTAGGCCGGGGCCCCCAAACTTTTTACCCCGTCGACCCCTTGGTACGATATTTGCCTTCTTATCGACCCCCAAAAGTATTTAATAAAAACATTAAATAATTTTTGGCTTTTCTGATGGTAAGCAATAAGGAGGCATGCATAACAACTTCGCGAAGTAATTTATAAAATCCACCCAATAACATTAACGAAAAAATGAGATACTTTCCACTATTATGATAAACCCAAAAAATAGGAACAAAACCATGGATAGATGGAATAAAGTTCAAATAAAGACCTGCCAAAAAGAGCATATGGTTGTCGCACTGTTTTGTCACATAGCGATGAATCCACCTTCCTAAGGCACTCTTCAAATGAGTCTATGAAACTATCACCTCTTGACAACCACCTTACCTCAGTGAGCAAAAGAAATTGGTTGAAAGTTTCATAATTTACTTCACATGGCTTCACAAACAAACGAGAATTCAGAGGATGAGCTTTACTTTTATTTATTGACCTGACTTTTAGTAGAGTATTCTTATTTTTTTCCTGTACAGTTTAATTGATTCTCTTTGGTATTAATCGACCCCCTTTCGACCCCGCTGTATTAATCGACCCCGGGAGATCTCTTATCGACCCCAAGGGGTCCGTATCGACCACCTTGGGGACCCCTACTTTAGGCAGAGGGTTGTTTTCCTCAAACTCAGTCTAGACTGCTCAGGCTTGTGAGAGGGAACAACATGTAGGACGCTGGGTGTACATGGTCATCTGAAATCTGTGCGTTAGTAAGCAGGGGTCGGCAAACTTTTAGGGAGGGACAAGATCGTAAAAACGTGTTCGGCAGGAATAATAGGTATATTTTTTTAATAGGTACTTCTACTCATAAAGCAAAAAAGGTAGAGTTTAGGAAGTGATAGTATTCCTTACATGATGTTTATATATTTTTGCTGAAACCTTTCTAGAATACCGCGATATTTCCCCACAAACAATCACAGATCGACTCTCAGTTCTGTAGAGGATTTAAAACTTATCTGTAACAAAACACAGTCGCAGTGGTTGTAGGTTGCAGTGCTACCAACTAACAAATAATGTTCATACATTGGTTAAGTGTTTTATTTACTTTATCCAACCCCTGCATGAATCTATGTTGTGTTTTATACTGTTTTTAAGCTGATCTTGTTGTACTTTAGTTCGTTGTTGTTAATTTTTATTAATAGATAATAGTTTCGGCAGTAGTGAAAAGTTGAGAAATGTTCTTGGACATGTTTCAGGGTGTTACAGAACTTGGCGGAGGATGTTAATTAACTCTCTCGGTGATGTGTGGAGGGGGGGAGGGGGGAGAGCTAAGGTTAAGGTAGTCTATTGTAGAAAAGACGAAATTGCACGATCAGAGGAAGGTGTGAACAGATGTTCAGTTTCGCATCACCTTACCTGGTGTAACCTTAAGCTTGTTACATTAATACAAAAAAAAAGATCCAACTTGCACTGAAAATAAACAACTTCTGTTATTATATGTATTTTTCTATTTAACAACTCACATTCAGATGATACAATTCGTTTTACCGGATCAGCGTATAAATTAATAATTACTATTTTTTCATTACAACATAATCCAATATATTATCGTTTGCCTGGGGCTCTTCTTGTCTTTCATGGTCTCACTATATATTGTATCTGTCTCGCTCACAATCAGTTCAATACGATGCACCCTTCCTTTGTCGCACTGCCAAAGATCTCTTTCACCATATCGGGTACATGGAGGGGGAAAAAACCATGATCTGGATTTGCCAACTTTAATCTTTGGCTCCACAGACACCGATTAACCGCTCGAAACTCAAAGAAGAAAACAGTTGCCCAAGAATTATCTGTGTTCAATTTAAATAACCGCCAGATATATGGCGTTTCCTTACTCTGCCTCTCTGTTAATCACTTATCTTGATGGTCAATTGTATCCCCTCGCAGGGGAGGTGTCTTAACCATGAAGGAAGGAAATATATGAAGGAGAAGTGACGAAAAATCTGTGAAGCAGGCTCTAAACTCTCGCGCATGTGTGGTGGCGGCAGCGGCGATATTGCGAACCCAAACAAATGCAAAGTTCACATTGTGTTTGATGCTGTGATTATTTCATTTTGTAATGTGTGTAAGTGTTTTATAATGCCATCTTGTGTTGCATACGGCTGCACAAATAGGCAAGAGAGGAAAGAACCTGGAATATTATTTCATAAGTAAAATGAATTCTAATTATCGTTGTTGAAGTGGGCAGTAGGAATTGCAAACTTCGGTGCCTGTCTGTAAATATTTAGTCATAGCTCTCCATGGGATGACTTTGGGGTGTAGTGTAGAAAATCAGCATACCTTGCTATTTTGCACATAATAGACTAGCATTACTTTTTAACGAGTGTTGAAAATGAGATTTAAAGGGTTGTGTTTTACATCGCGATTCAGTGAATTTAGTATTGCGCTTTCTTTCGTCACGTTGCATTTTATACTGACAGTGTATGATGAAATTAAATGTGTTAAATTATTCTATGCAATCTAGGAATCTTGATGAAGCAAACGATGTTGTTACCGCAAATACAGTTTGCGATTCAAATACGCGTGTGTGGGTGTGTCTACATAGTTTGATTCTGTAGCGGCAATTTAATGGAGATTTTGGTTAGATCTAAATGCAGTCTTTACCAGAATGGTTTTGTTGTACCATAAGGGACAAAGAATTTATCTATTACTGTTAGTAATTTCGTGAGACCCTAGTTAGTGACAAAATGTGTATCGTGATATAAACTACTTCCAGGTAATCTCAATTAAGCTTACGATGCATGGAAAAAAGATAACTATTTTTATTCTGGTCTAGGCCGCATTTCAACCTAACCACAAGTGGTAGTAAAAAAACTGAAATATCTATTCTGCATGTCCACCATGTAATTCGTTGTGGCTTTGGCAGAATTAATTTTTGTTTCTGGTCGCATCCCAACCCGATCCCCTGAATTTGGAGACAGCATATCCCGAAAACTAAGCACGACATCGAAAAATTTTATTCTTAATTTTCAATTTGTCTCATCGTGTTACGTAAGAATCGATCATTAAATTTGATTTTTGCGAAATTTTTCTTTTGCATTTCAACTTAAGACACCTCACTTTTGATACAGTATATCTCCAGAACTAGGTGAGATATCGAAAATTTTTATTATTTATTTTTAATTTGTCTCGTCTTTTTAAATAAGAATCCATAATCAAATTTGACTTTGACCAATTTTTTCTTCTGAATTGCAACCAAAAACATTTCACATTTGAGACAGAATATCTTGAAAACTAAGCAGGATATCAAAAAATTTTATCTTTCATTTTTTTATTTGTCTCATCGAGTTACATAATAATCCATCACCAGATTGCGGCGTCACGTTTATCCTAGAGTCCCCTTGAGGTTTCTGTACATATACCTCGTGTCTGTATGGGATCGGCCTAGCCCCCCACTCCACCTCCGCCCGGCGTCACTTCAATGCGTGGTGAAGGTCTCTTGCGTCGTCTCCATATATTTCTTTCCTCCATGGTCTTAACTATCCCAACGGAATCGCTGATTTTCTGAAGACAGCGGTATACCATCTTCCACATCCCGATGCTACTAAGCTCCTGAACTATGGTGTTATCGCTCTGTCACGTTACAGATTAAACAATGTTCCATAAAGGAGTAACGGAAAAACACCAGTGCTCCGTGGTAGACAACTGTTAAAGAAGATTAATCAGAAAAAATATTTATTCCTGTACAATCATATCTTTGGCTGCGATGTGGACAATGCAGAGAATCCCATACTGCCTTTCACTGTTTGTATCCGGCAGTGCTGCATCCAGGGGGAGAACGGGGTAGAGTGGGGTGGGGGGTGAACCGGTACATTTGCCCTGAGTGGCAAAATCATGTTTGAAGGGCGGCAAATGGCAAATTTATGAATAATGTTCGAAGGGGTGGCACTCTCACAGTTTTTGCCCTGCTCGGAAAATTGCTAGTTCCGCCACTGGTATCCAGCATATCATGAAATCACGTAAGTAGTGTTTTTCCGTCAGTACTTTACACCTCGTCGACGAGGAAGTCATTAGAGACGAGAGAGAATTACGGACAAGGAACGGGAGGGAATTGGGTCATTAACTTTTGAAAACCATCCCGGATTGGCCTGGGGCGATTTTGGGAAACAATTGATGATTGAAATTGGGATTTCCGGAACGGGATTCGAACCCAGGTGACCCCAAATGTCAGGGTTAGTGCTCGCTCGCCGGGCTAGTGACTATCAGGGTTAGTGCTCGCTCGCCGGGCTAGTGACTATCAGGGTTAGTGCTCACTCGCCGGGCTAGTGACTATCAGGGTTAGTGCTCGCTCGCCGGGCTAGTGACTATCAGGGTTAGTGCTCACTCGCCGGGCTAGTAACTATCAGGGTTAGTGCTCGCTCGCCGGGCTAGTGACTATCAGGGTTAGTGCTCACTCGCCGGGCTAGTGACTATCAGGGTTAGTGCTCGCTCGCCGGGCTAGTGACTATCAGGGTTAGTGCTCGCTCGCCGGGCTAGTGACTATCAGGGTTAGTGCTCGCTCGCCGGGCTAGTGACTTTCAGGGTTAGTGCTCACTCGCCGGGCTAGTAACTATCAGGGTTAGTGCTCACTCGCCGGGCTAGTGACTATCAGGGTTAGTGCTCACTCGCCGGGCTAGTGACTATCAGGGTTAGTGCTCACTCGCCGGGCTAGTAACTATCAGGGTTAGTGCTCACTCGCCGGGCTAGTGACTATCAGGGTTAGTGCTCACTCGCCGGGCTAGTGACTATCAGGGTTAGTGCTCACTCGCCGGGCTAGTAACTATCAGGGTTATTGCTCACTCGCCGGGCTAGTGACTATCAGGGTTAGTGCTCGCTCGCCGGGCTAGTGACTATCAGGGTTAGTGCTCACTCGCCGGGCTAGTGACTATCAGGGTTAGTGCTCGCTCGCCGGGCTAGTGACTCACAGGGATGCGTGTCGCTTGTACTATAACCAGCTGTTACCCGCGACTTTGTGCGCGAGGACTTAAAATTTTATTGGTAGAATAGGTTACGGAAAGATGTAAGTTACATCAGAGGCGTCCAAAAAACACGGAGCAGAGATAATATGACGGGGAAGAATACGACTCCACTACTGAACCTGTTTCATGAACAGAATCAATTTGCAACATGTCTAAAAATAGTAAAAAGGGGGGAGGTAACTGCGTGAGACAGCTTACCACAGTTCCTGCGGCAGATTATTGTTTGGGGTTTAAAATTATTTTGGGGACATCTTATGTCAATACCGTTTTGTACACTACGTTCTTGGGTTTGCTGTCCTTTGCTAAGATATGTAGTCTTCGGAGGTTGGAAACCCTTGAGTTAGCTATAACTGCCATTAGGGAAAAAACAATCTTTTCTATGTTTACCACTGCTACTTTCAGTGTGTGCCCTTGGATTCTATTGATAGTCATCTCAAGCAGTGTAAATTTACATCTACACTCTATAATAAGTTGCGTCTGCACATTTATTTATTTAGTATGGCAGAAGAAATACAAAAACGGTAACTACATTAACTTACAATAAATATTACTATTTCTATAGACTGATGTCTAACGATTGCAGCCATTCAATTGCTTCTGTTGTTGCTTCGTGAATCTGATTCATTGTACCACTGAATCTCCTGAGAGGGTATTCCATGGCGATGTGGTGAATGGTTTGCTCATAGTTACCGCAGTCACCAGAAGGATTCTCTGTCATTCCCCACTTGTACAACCAGTAGTTGCATCTGCCGTGACCTGTTCTCACTCGGTTCAGTGCCGTCCAGGTTAACCTAGGAAGGTTGAATCCAGGAGGCTGTCCTGTAGGGTCTTGGATTAGCGCCTGTTTGTCGGGGTTGGAATTGGTTCACTCAGCGCACCATGCTTCGCCTATGTTGAAATAATTTTGGACCAACTCTTGACCAAACTTCCATGTTGAACATCTAGATTTTAGTCTATTTGGAGCTTTGTGTGTGCAGTCCTGATCAATTGGAAGTTGGGGATAACTTAAGCATTTCTGCCATTCCTTTTTTAATGCCGCTTGTCTTCGAAGACTTGGTGGGGCAATGTTAGAGAGTACAGGCAGCCAGTCTGTGGGTGTAGATTTAACAGTTCCAGATATTGTTCTCATTTTGTCATTTAGTTGAACGTCGATCTTTTTTGTGTGACTGCTATTTAGCCATACTGGACTGCAGTATTCAGCAGTTGAATATACCAGAGCAAGAGCTGATGTTCTGAAAGCTGCGGCATGTACTCCCAACCTGTTCCTTAAAGTTTGTGAAGGATGTTATTTCGAGTTTTTACTTTTGCCGCTGTTTTATGGATATGCTCCTTATATGTCAATGACCGGTCAAGAACCACACCTAGATATTTTGGATGAGGATTGTATTTAAGTAATTGGTCTCTGAATTTTATTTGAGGTCTATAGAGGGCTTTTCTATTGTTTAGGTGGAATGAGCTGACCTCTGTCTTATTTATATTCAGTTTCACGCGCCAAGTGTTGAAGTACTCATTCGTCTGCCCATGAAATTTATGAACAGGTCATACAGAAACTGACTACGAGAGAAACAATGCCTGAGTGACCGATATAACATTACACACGCCATCCGTCTGTCTCGTGACCGTTCGGTCAGTTTCCAAAATATCGCGAGTAACTGTTGTTTATTCCGAAAAAAGTATCAGTTGTCCTTCCTCACGATGCAGAGTATTTGCTTGTCGAATTTCATCAAGATCTGTTTAGCCATTTAGTATTGAGAACGTAACAGAGTTATTTTCGCGTTTATAATATTAGTGCAGTCGCACATTTGCACGACTGTTTGGAGGTTAGGAACGGAGAGGTGGTACGCCTGGTAGGTGTTGCGTCAGTGCTCCTTGTCCTCATAAAGGAGGAGGACGTGGGAAGCATGAGATCAGCCGGCCTCAGTCATCACAACGCTTTCACTGTTCACAACCCCACAGCCACATAAAACACCTCCCTCACTGTCTCATACTGCGAGCTTCTCTTTTCAAGACTAATTTCTTCACCCACACTGTGGTAGACACCACACAGCAGAGATTGTATTTTGTAACGCCTGCCAGATATTGCACTACTGCTTTAATACAGTTATTCAGCTGCGAATGTTGTCGGGCTTGGTTGTTTTTCGGTGATTTGAAGAAGTGAGCTAGATATGGAGTAGAGGTCGGTTCATTGACCGGCGTCATGTTGGCACCCCTGTCACGTACTGGACGCTTGCATCGCAGCGCTGCCAACACGAACACGGAGTCCGAATATCAACAGCTCCGCTTTCTGTCGCAAGGTCCCTGGACCACAGAGTCTCAACGCCTCAGAATGCATATTATCTGTGGAAACTGGAGGAGAAAAAGTAAAATGGAGAAAATGAAAGGACGTCAGATACGATCAGAAATAGTGGCATCAGATTTTTTGAGCACATAATGAGGATGTATAACAGCAGATTTACAAAAGGAACTTACAAGAGTAAGAACGGAAACCAGTGGTTCCAAGGAGTAAATAAAGATATGACAGAGATCGTAATAACAGATGATATATTACAACAAAGAGCAACTTTCAGAGATTGATAGAGAATTTCAAGAGTTTCCAGGAGAAGGAGAGTAAAGGAGGAAACAGCAAAGCAATAGGATGGAGAACTATTTCATGTCAAGAAAAGAAGCATGGAGAAGAATGCATGGGATTAATTTTCGAGGTCCTTAGAAAAAATCGAAGAGAAGAAATGGACGCTATTTTTATGACTGTTTTCATACCGACCTATCCTTTTAGATGCCATTCATTACCAATCTCAGAATACGATTGAAGTAAAACAATTACTATGGACTACCCGCGTGGCAATTACTATGTCGTTTACTGTCACAGCATTTTATTGCTAGCCTTCCCAGGTAGCTATTTACGCCTTGACTATCCTGCGTACAAACCAGGCGATTATTAAACCAGGCTGGTAGCGCAGTGGCTAGGGGCCGTCAATAAATCACGTCACACGAATTTCATGATTTTAGGAGCTCCCCCCCCCCCATTTTACTTGTCACAGGTGGTCACATTTGTGTGACTGCTCCCTCCCCTGGTGTGACGTCACATATTTTGCAATTTTAAACTTAAAAATTATTAAATTAAAACAGACTTCCAAAATTATTAATATATTTCTATTTAAAATATTTTTGCCATAAAATCAACATATTTTAGAAGATCGACAAAACGTAAGAAATCAAATGAATGATGCAAAATTTAATCATCTTGTGTCCATGGACCTTGAACCCGTTCCTATATATTTTTTTCTGACTGGCATAGCAGTCACTGCGTTCTAGGTTTATAATGTTAGGAATACTCGATGTTTCAACATCGTCTTCATCCAACCATATAAGCATCATCATCGATTATCAAAGATCTTCCCTGTAAATTCTAGTTGGAATTCTTTGGGGACAAATCTTAGTGACCGAGCGTGGTGGGTGAGTTGTTAACGCTCTGGCCTCGCATTCGGTAGGACGCCGGTTCGAATCCCCGTCTGGGCATCCAGATTTGGGTTTTCCATGGTTTCCGTAAATCACTCCAGGCGAATGCCAGGATGCTTTCTTCAATAGGCCAAGACTGAATTCCTTCCCATTCCTTGTCCCCAGTCCCATCCCGCCTCTAATGACCACGACATCGACGAGGCGTAAAGACCGAGCGTGGTGGTGTAATGGTTAGCGCTCTGGCTTCGCATTCGGGAGGACGGCGGTTCGAATCCCCTTTCGGGCATCCAGATTTGGGTTTTCCATGGTTTCCAAAAATAACTCCAGACAAATGCTGGGATGCTTCCTTCAAAAGGCCATGGCTGAATTCCTTCCCATTCCTTGCCCCCATCCTTTCCCGTCTCTAAAGACCTCGCTGTTGAAAAACGTAAACCAGTAAAAAAAAAAAAAAAAAAAAAAGAGGCGTAAAGTCATAAGTTAAAAAAAATGTCACAGTTTGTTGATCCCCTTCCTCCCCCTTAACATGTGACGTGATTTATGGATGGCCCCTTAAGGCTTTTGCCTGAAAATTCGGCGCTCTGGGCTCGAATCATGGCGGAGCCAGGAGTTGTGGTTGATCGTATGGGCAGTGGTAACCCACGACGGACGGTATGTCGCCAGGCGACACGTGACCATGCTCTGTTCACTGCGGGACACTGGTCATTGTTCGCCATATCTATCCAATCCTCTTCGTGCTTTCATACCCATCGACTCCCTACCCAACGCCTGACGAAAGTGAACCATCTAGAAGAGGAGGAAGCGAAATGAAATTTGACGCGTTGAGAGAGAATGCGCTGTTACTTCAGTGGTTACAAAATCTAGTCAAAAGAACTTAGCATGTGTCCTCTGCTGAGGCAAGCTGTCCACATCTGTTGCAACTGGTCTTTGGTGTCCTGGATACTGTCACTGGGACGGAGTTGACGTCAGAGCTGGTCCCAGACATGTTCTATCGGGGACAGGTCTGGTGATCTTGCTGGCCACGGGAGTACCTCAACACTACGCACACAGCTCATAGTGACGAGCACTGTCCTGTTGACAAAGGCACCTCGGAACTGTCGTATGAGAGGTACCACATGAAGACGCAGGATGTCCGTGACGTACCGTTGTGCCGTCAGGGTTCCCAGCCGTGACCTGAAGTCACACCCGATGGGTCCCCACACCATGACGCCAGCAGTAACACCACTGTGCACCTCCAAGATATTGGACTGTATCCGCCGAAGATGGTCATTCGAGGCACTGCAGAACCGCGGTTCATCGCTCAACACAATTCGACGCCATTCATTGTTCTGGTTCCATACTATACCGCTGTACTCGCGCGTGTCCTTATCGTCAGATGATGTGCCAAGATAGGCCTTGTGCCGGCAGGTCATTGTGAAACTGTGTGGATTAATTCGTACTGCTCTCTGCCATTGTAGTCTTATTATGCAACATTGCGATCCGTAAGACAGTACAGTCACTCAACGGAATACTGAGAAATGTACCAGTATCTTCAGCTTCTTTTTTTTTTTTTTTTTTTTTTTTTTTTTTTTTTTTTTTGCGATTGGAGCACCAAGTAGCGCGTGGACACTGGTAACTTCAGGTGGGCAGTGTGCTTCATGAGAGGGGGAAAGGGGGGAGGGGACTGAGTTCCTGCCCGAAGCCCAACCGGGCTGATAGGCCCTACTTCACCACGCACAAGCGTGAAGCCGGGTAGAGAGAAGTGGGGTGGGGAGGCCGCCATATTGGATTACCCTAGAAACACGGGGAATATGCACAGACACCTCAAGGGTATTCTACGAGAACCGCGGCGCCACAATTTGATGATGGATTATTATGTAACTCGGCGAAACAAATCAAAAATGAAGAATAAATTATTTTGGATACCCTACTTAGTTCTCGAGATATACTGTCTCAAAAGTGAGGTGATTTGGGTTGCAATTCAGAAGAAACATTTCCCCAAACTCAAATTTGATGTTAGATTCTTATGTAACACGACGAGAAAAATCGAAAATAAAGAATAACATTTTTCGATATCTCGCTTAGTTCTCGAGATACAGTGTCTCCAAATTGAGGTGATTAGGTTGGGATGTGGCATGGATAGTGTTGTAAAAAAAAACAGTTTTTTTCTGACGTGAAAAAAACATGAAAAAACTGTGAAAAAAAAAACAGGTTTTTTTTTTCTGGGACATGTTTTTTTCATAACTACTAAATTTCAAATTTTTAAGGCATTTATCGTTTAATATGACTGTTTTAGAGTTTATACTAAGTACTTATCTTACTTTTAAATCTACTATATTTTTCTGGTTCAGTAGAAAAAAAATTACAAAAATATTGGTAACATTGACTGAAGTTTTCTTTTACGAATGGGGACTTCCCGAAAAGGCTAGGTTGAGTGAGAAGGAATCCCCGTTCCCCATTGTTTGGATTGATACTCGCTATTTGAACTAGTGCTGCCAGGCCCTACGAATTTATCTGCAAACCTACGAATCTTTTCAAGAAATTAGGAAATTTAACTATGTTTTTTCCTCTTTTTATTACTTATTGCGCTTTCCTTATATTCGTATACTTGTTAAACTCTCAGAGTATAGTGGTACTGAGTCATTAAATTGTCAGTAATATGAATCGTTTCCCTACAACCGTTGGTGTAAACCAACGATTGAAAAGAAGTAAAGCTCCTATTTTGTATGATAACAGATTTAAATTCAAACTTAAAAAACCGTAATACAGAACTATCGGCGCAGTCTTCATTCACATTGTGTACTTTGCACACAATTTAAAATTGTAATCTCAAAAGCTTTTGCATGCAATACAACCAGTAAAAGAAAATGTAACTATTTCTGAAGTTATGGATCTAGAGGGGACAGAAGAAGAAACAGAAAATTCCAACTCCGACCGAACTAGTGTTGGTAGTACTGATACTAGTGAATGTGGTATCGACATAGAGGATGAATAAAAAATTATGTTACCTATATAGATACATTTATGAATCATTATGTGATTATATGATTTAGTAAGGTTTAAAACACACATGTAAAGTGTAAGTTCCATAAATAAAACTATAATTTATCAAATATATTGTTTTCTGAAAAAAAACCAAATTTAGAAAAAAAACAAGGGTGCTAGGTTTTTTTTCATGTTTTTTTCACAAATCTGAAAAAAAAACCATTTTTTTTTCAGTTTGCATCACTAGGCATGAACCAAAAAATAATTTTGCCAAAGCCACAATGAACTACACGGTGAACGTGCAGAGTGGGTGTTATATATTTTTACTACCCCTTGTGGTTAGGTTGAAACGTGGCCTGGACCAGAATAAAAAACATCACCAAAGCCACAAGGAATAATATTTGATAGGTATCTCGAGAACTAAGGGAGATTAACAAATTTTACTCTTTGATTTTCGATTAGTCTCGACGATTTACATAAGAATCAAATTGCATCGTCACGGTTATAACAGTGCTGCCCACCTCAACACAAAATTCTTTGCGAACTACAGTCTTTCAACACTCGTTTTCAAAAGTAATAAGATACGCTGATTGTCTACACTACATCAGCAAATATTTACCGAGCGTGTTGGGTGTGCGGTTAACGATCTGGCGTCGCATTCTGGAGGATGTCGGTTCGAATCCCCTTCCGGGCATCCAGATTTGGGTTTTCCATGGTTTCCCCAAATCACTCCAGGCGAATGCCGGAATGCTTCCTCCAAAAGTCCATGGCCGAATTCCTTCACGTTCCTTGTCCTCCGTCCCATCCCGCCCCTAATAACCTTGACGTCGACGAGTTGTAAAGCCATAAAAAAGTGTCAAGATGGGACGTATGAGAGAAGTAAAGGAATTGGGTTACAAAACTTTGGTCAGACCATTGCTTGAATATGCGACCCACATTTTGGATATCAAATACGGGAGTTGGAGGGGGTGCAAAGAACAGCTGCTATATTTGTCTCTGGAAATTACAACAGAACACAATCAGTAACCGTTATGATAAGAGCTGCAATGGGATTCATTGGAAGACAGGAGGAGGGTGAAGAGGGTCATGGGAGTGTACAAGGCGTATATTGGCGATGAGGCATGGAAAGATATTGGTGTAAGAATTAAAAGTAATGCATGGAAGGGAAAATATGACTATGACCACAAGCTGGCACTCGATTTCAGGCACAAGGGTGTGGGATGATTTTCTTTTGTTGGTAAGCGAGTCGGAGATTTGAATGAGCTACCAGGAGTATTGATGAATAATTTATTAAATACGGCGAAACAATTTAAAGTTGGAATTTTCAGAGGGCAAAAGTAGGTGGGTATAGGAAAGCGGGAAATAATGGGTGTGTAGGGAAATTGCCACCGGATCGTGCACTCCATCGCAATTAAATTAAATTAATTGTTACCTTTGAAGCTGTTGAACTATGAACCACCAACAACAATTACCTCCTCAAACGTAACTGCTTTGATTATTGAAGGCAGTATTGCAGGATTTCAACAGGGCACAACGTTCAGAACAGAGACAATAATGTTCAGAAAATCCCCCACATTAAGTTCACGCCAATGATTTGCAGCCAAGATGATCCAACAGTCTTCTTCTCATGCAGTTGCAGTCGCTGCTATTAATGGAACCGACGTCTAAACTTGGAATGCCTTCACTGTCAAGGCCCAAGCCACACTGAGCATCCTCAAATACGTTACGCAATAGTTATTTCTACTATATTTTCAATTATTTTTTTTAATAATCCTGGTTAGAATCTCCATTTTCCGTTTGTAGGGATTTCTTTTGTTGAATAAGTTGTTACATTGCCGTATTTCAGTTATTAAGTACGAAATTGTCTTTTCTCAGCTTTTCTAATGCCTTACAGTTTGCGAAGTGTATATATATATATATATATATACACCTTTTTTCCAATAAATAAAACACCAAATTGTTGTCTAATTTTTTTAATGTCATCTTGATTACCTTTTAAAATAATTCTTACGGTTTAAAGCAGCGTTTTTCAATATGAGGTCCGCAGGCAGAATATTAAACATTTGATTCTAACTGAATGAGTACCGGATTAACCACGTAGCAGGAGGTAGCAAATGCTGGGGGCCTCGCGCCTCCTAGGGGGGGCCCCGCACCTAGGCTAGATGGGCGACTTTTTTTTTTTTTTTTTAGCTCTACAATTTTCCCCCGGACGGCAAAAATCAAGGGCCTCTTCTTCACATTTGCTACGGGCCCCGCGCTGTCTTAATCCGGCCCTGAACTGAATTAAAAATAAAATAAATTTGTAAACAATTTTTCACGTAAAATTGATACTGTACTCATAGTGTGTAAGTCGTGATATTTCCTAGATTTGAGGATATGACTGCAGGTTTACTATATCAGTCAATTCACTAAATATGTTTACAAAGAGCGGCGTTGGTTTGAAGTGTAATCATAGTTTAAGAGTAGGGGATCGCGATATGTACGTATAACAAGGAAGGGTTGTTTAATAATGCATACATAGGTAAAAAAAATAGGCCGATAGGTGCTATTGGTCCATAGAATTGTTTTTGACACATATCTGGTCTTGGATTTGGCAAAAGTTGAGAAACGCTGCTTTAAACTGTGTTCTTTGATTAAAAGCAGCCGAGCAGTGGAGTGGTTTCTCTTTGTCGACGATCTCGCTGTGTGTGGGTTTTGGTTTTTAGACGTTTGGCTGCTGTTTTCTGTTTTCAGCTGACTATTCGATCTAGCAAGCAGCTGTCTACCGTATAAATTACGTCACATGTAAAGAGGGAAGATAACGAGGGAGGTGGTCATAAGCCTCTTGACCTCACGTCGAAAGAAATGTTTCAGTCAGCTTGTAAATTTAAAACTGTAAAATGTATGATGTCACAACGGGGGATCCACAAACTGTGACACGGCGTCAAAAAGAAAGGGAGGGGGTGTTAAGAAAACCACATGAAATTTGTGTGACCTCTAAGCAACTGCAGCGAAATGAATTATTTTATCTTTGTAATTTCTGTTTTTTATAGGTATGCAAATGTCGAATAAATGGAGAGAACAAAAGAATAATAAAAAAATGTTACAATAGATATTGTTGCCAAATCGGAATAGAAACTGGTTTTTTAAATAAAAACTGAAAAAAAAAATCGTTACATTTATTGCGTTCTAAACAACATATTGTAATAAGTTACATGGTTTGTCGGAGCGCTTGAGAGCGTGTTTGTTCCCGTGCTGTTGTAACTCGCGGCGGAATATGATTCACATCGCGCTGTCAATCGAAGGTGTGACGTCACATCAAAGAAGCCGCACACTTCCCGCAGTCTGCTCGAGTCTTGCTGTCGGTTCCTCTCCAAAATAATTCCTACTCAGTTAGCGTTGGCGGCACGTCTCCGCTTGCTTCAGAAATTTTACAAAATTTCGCTTGCGGAATTTCGTTTGTCGAGTCCCTCCCTCCCCTTTCCGTGCAGCTAACCGTTTGTTTTTGCCGCATTTTTATATATTGACATTTTTTAAAAGTAACAGACCCGACTGTATGATGCACGATCTCCGCCTCATAAACTACACATTTTACAAACCAACGATAACACTCGTCACACCTGGAACATAGAAGTTTCACAGACAGGTGGCATCACTTCACTACCTACGTAAGTACTACTACTTTATTAGGGTTGTAACGGAAGTCATCTTTGCTGATGCGCATGTTCAGTGCTTGACATCCGCGGATGCAGATGTTTCGCGGAAGCGGAGGTGGAAAAATAAATTTATAAGTATATAGATTTATTATTTTGTCAAAAATAAATTTAAAATAAAAAGTATAAAAAGTCGATTTCCATATAATACTGCTTTATTGATTTATTTTTGCCTCATCTTTCAAGCACAAAAAATGCGGGATGATTTCACAAGTGAATTAAATTAGTTACATAACTACACACGAGTTTAAAAACGTTTGTCATAATATGAACTTTGCGGAGTTCGCGGCTCGACTAATTGAAGCGTCAAGCACAAGGCCACATCTCCGTGCCCGCCACCCGTCTTCCCACAGTACAACTTGTAGGACTTACCATGATCCAATTTTCCGATAGCTTACTCTTGAGAGGCCGTGAAAGGGGTTAAAGACTACATGTAAGACTTGTTGGACTTCTTTACAACCAACACGAGTCCTTGCCGTCCAATAAGCTATAGCGTTGGGTCATGATTGGAGGAAACATCCTACGAGTGTGCGACATAATGTGTGCCGCGAGAAAGTAAGAGTGGAAAGGATTCTTTGGAATATTTTTGGACCCTTTCAAGTAGCGTGAATGGGCGAGCGCATCCTACGGTAGTTCTACTCGGATGTCCTACGCCGTGAATAGGTCGCTTTACTTTACATGCAAATACAAACTTGTAAATTCGTCGCTTAGTTAATAACACCGTTCAGTTAATTGTTACTTTTATTGCAAGATCGTAAGAAAAAACAAACAAACAGGTTGTTGTTATCTGAGCGACGATGTGCAAAATCTCGTATAAAAAGAAAATAATAATGTATATTGCAATATAAGCAAAACATCCGCTATACATCCACATTAAAAATTGCGGGTGCGGATGTAGGATTTCACGCGGAAGTTCCGCACTTGCGGATGCGGAGCTCTGTTACATCCCTAGTACATAGTACGACCTGCCAGTAGATATAAATAAAATGCTTGGAGTCATAAAGGGCATACGGTCGTAGAACCAAAGCTACAAATTTGACAACGCCAGTAGTAAGTAAAATTCATCAAAGATACCTGATCCCGAATTGTTGAGAAAAAGTGGTGAAGAAGAAAACGAAGAATTTTTCAGAATAACTAGGGACCGACATTTAAATTATGGATGTTTAGAGTTGCAAAAAATTGGTATAATGAATGAAGTATGTTGGTTTGGTAACAAACTTAGCTGATTGGCATTATTTGATGTCTTCACTCTTAGTGTATGTATGTTTGTGGTGTGTTAATGGGTGTGTGTTTGCGTGTTGCAGATCTCCGACATCGTGGTGGGCCAGGAGCCGAACATCTCTGCGCGAGATGCTCTGCTACGCTGGGCGAGGCGCTCCACGGCCAAGTACCCCGGAGTCAGGGTGGCAGACTTCACCAGCTCCTGGAGGGACGGACTCGCCTTCAACGCGCTCATACACAGGAACAGGTACGGCCTCACACGCGTCCCCTAGACACTACACGTCACTGTCGTAGTGGTGTGCTCTGTACGAGCTGTGATGTACAGTGCAACAAATCCGTATCACAGAGATCAATTGTTCTGCCACTGTCCCACCACAAACACGGCACGCGACTTAAAAGTACGGAAGACCAAACACACGGAGTGTGGAGATCCAAGTGATGAGTCTGTTAATATTGACGACGCTGAACTCCGTAAGTCATCTATACTTATAAAATGTAAGTTTTGGTCATATGTCATGTCATCTTTGACGTCGTGTCACACTATGTCATCTCATTATGACGTCACGCTTTTCGCCGGATGATGTTCAAGGTTGTGCTCGTAATTTGATAACAGTTATACTTAGTTAAGTATCCGCGAATAAATTGTCAGAACACTGAAATAAAAGTACGTATTCCGTTTAAATAGACATAATAATTATTAGTTGCTTATATTTATGTAATGTATATTATGTGTTACTTGACGGCAAGAATGGGTAGAATTGTGTGCATGTCTGGGAAGCAAGGTAACTAACTATCAATGGAATGATGGAGGAAGAAATAGGCCAGAGAGTATGAAAAAGTGGACAATTTTATCATGTAATCTGGAGGTGGAACATGAGGAAGGATGCCAAAATTCTGCTCTATAAAGTATATTACCATCCCATACTGACTTATGGTTCTAAAACCTGGACTTGAACAAAGAGAAATATTAGCAGATCGCTGGCGGCAGAGATGAGGTTTCTGAGAGGGATACAGAATGTCACGAGGAAAGATAAAATCAGAAATGAAAACCTCTGTGAGAGACTACATTTTTATCTAGTGGAAGTGAGGTTTAGCTTTCTATGAAACAGAACTTTGTTTAGTTTAGGGGGTCATCGGGGGTTACTTGCTGCTTGTTTCATGGTTTAAATCAGAAATCTATAATTTTGGAGAAGAATTCCGATGATTTAAAATTTCGGTTTCAGAGATGTACAGTGTTTTGAAGAATATAGAGTTTTAATATCCAGTAAAAGTCTACAGTGAAGAGTTAATTAAAAACCTTCCTTCACCTCCTGGGGTATTAGAGGGGACTGGCGACCAAAGACCGTGAACCATCAGGCTACAGTAACGGTCATAGCTTAAGAACTTGCTGTAAGCATTGACCCCCAGCAAGCAGCTTGCCTTAACTTCTTTGTGCAGTTTTTGTACGTTTTGTCATCAACGAGGCACATTGGCACGTTTCCACTTCATTCGACAGCTCTGCAGCGACCGAGCGTGGCGTAACATTGACCTGTCTGGCCACCCATTAGAAGGCGCTATCACTCTGCAATCCTAATGACTTACTATGGTTTCACTGTTCTATACATTCTCCAATTTTAGAGTGACCGAGATCATGCATTTTCATAAACAGTAGTGTATATTGAAAATACAGTAAGAATATTTCCCACTCTAAATATTTCTCTATATGATAGATTCTTACCCATCTTGGGTATTATTTTAATACACCTTTGACGAATCAGTAACAGTCAGTTGATTTGTATCCAACAAGTGGATCCACAAACTTCATGCACTAAAATTGTATTTGCAAACACATTATTTTTCAGAGCAGACATTGACAGCACATTTTGTCTGTTTGCAGGCCCGACCTCATCGACTGGCGTACGATACGTACTCGAGTGGTGCGTGAACGTCTGGAGACGGCGTTCACCGTTGCAGAGAGGGAGTACGGGGTCACCAGACTTCTCGACCCTGAAGGTAAACTCTCCACAGGGAATCGATTTGCTCCCGCTGTGTTGTTAACGTGTTTCTCCTGTCCAAACTGTTTTTCTTCGTTTCTGTACTTTTTATTGGAAACCTATGTACGACCCCATTCGAGATCTGATCTTTCATTTTTGCTTGCACCATTTTCTCACTTCAGCGAAACCAATTTCTTCTTTTTTTGTTTAGAACTAAAATTTGTTACATAGACTTTCTTGTTTCATAACCGTGTCGATTTTGGATACTGGTTTTGTCGTAATGATTTTTGAGAACTTTCTATAATTGCCTCTTTATCTAGATCATTAGGCTAATAATTCTCCTATATGTATTATTATTTATTTACTTTTGTCTTTCCTTTGCGGGCTCCAATTGTTTGTTATATAAGCTTCTCGCTGGAAAAAAATAAATTAAGATTTCACATAAACACAATCTAGGATTGACGGTCAGCAGTCAAACTGTTTGTTTGGAGATAGGCTAGATTAATCTATAACAAAAACATAAATTTCACAAGAATAGTATTTGGACTGTTGTAGCTGGAAGACGTTTTTTTTATTTTTTTATTCATATATAATTTGTTTCTTGTCTCTTGTGATTGAGTGGTATAGACAGAAAAAAAGGCAACTTCATTCTTTTACTGTGATTATTTTTTATGTGTTATATATGTTCTTTTTGTCTACCTTGAAACAGTGATATATCGGTTAAAATAGGCTGCAAGGAAGTACTATTGCTGCAGTCATTTAAGTTTGTTTCTATTTCACATGATCATTTTATTTGTTTGTAAAAAAATATTTAAGAGGACATTATAATTTGCATTTATTTAACACTCTGAATGTTTACAATGATGAGCTTTTTGTATTTTGTTGTTTAACAAATTTAATTGAAGTGTGTAGAATAAAGATTTTTCACTTATTGTAAGGAAAATGTTACACGTATGTAGGTATCTCCACTTTCCTTACAGATCTGAAATTTGACAGCATGTAATATTTTCACAGATGTCGATACCCCTGAACCGGACGAGAAGTCTCTGATCACATACATATCCTCATTGTACGATGTGTTCCCTGAACCACCACCAATTCATCCACTTTATGACTCTGTAAGTAACTTAAAAAATTTTCATACATCATCTTTAATGCAATTATAAATTGAATCTATTTTACTGAGATAGTTGCAGCTGAAATGAAATTTAATTTGGTATAATGTTGAAAGTCACTGAAAAGTTTGTTGTATTCATTATTATTAGTAAACTTCTATGAACAGAGACTTTCCTAGCAAATGATTGAAATGAATTCTTCATGGGTGTTAAAAGCGTAATATTTTGGCAGTTAGCTCTGACATCTTCACCAGGTGTGAAATCGTCTGCATCGGTCTTCTGACCGCTACACCCGTGAACACTTCATTGCATACTGTAAACTTAGCCACTGTTAGAAAGATTTGAATGAAATTGTTTAATCATTATTTTCATATCTTTTGGGTGCGAGTTGAATGTAATTTTGAGTACATGCATATTTACCTGTGGAAGGGAAAGCGGAAAGGCGACCATGACCACAAGCTTACTCTTGATTTCATGCATAAGGGAGAGGGGAATTTTTCTTTTATTGGTAGGGTGTCAGGGATTGGAACAAATTACCAAGTGAAGTTACGCTTACAGAATTTAAAATTAAAATTTGTAAATTGGAAATGTGAATGAGGAAGGAATTAAATATTTCAAGTATAAAAGAAAATCTAAAAAATAATATAAAATAGGATAATTGGATGACTAGGGAAATTACCCCTGGAGTGTTAGCTCCATCACAATTAAATTAATAATAATAATAATACCCGTAATAAGTGCTTAGCAAGAATTAGTGTGTCTACTTGCATAGGCAATTCAATTCAAACTATGTGGGCCACTCATGTGTTATGCGAATACAGAAGCAGAGTGATTCTTGCTAACATATGCTTTCTGTTGCTGTTAGAATCAATTCAATTCTAATAAATTAAAGCTATGATCCCAGTGCCCATAAATTCCCTCCAGCACGAAACTTCATTTGCATCTGCCGCATATTGAAATCAAAATCATTGTTTGAAGTATATAATAACAATGACCAATAAAACAGGACGTAAGATATATCTGTTCAATAGATCCTCATTGGACCAAAAACCCTTAACTGTAGTGTTTTTATTGGTTTGTTGAGACAGACTAATTGTTCCAAATCAAGAATTAGGAACTAACAGTTTAGAAAGATTTTCTGAACTTAAAAAGGCAACAAATAAAATCTATTAAGCCCATTTTTTGAATTGAGATTATGATGTATTCTGGTTGCTGTTTTTGAATACCATGAGCTTTCAATAGTAAGAAAATATTTTCCCAGGAAAATTTTTCAGTCCTGAATTTAAGCAGTAAAAAGTGCATTTAACACATTTTATTCGTTAGCTCTTCACTTGTAAATAAATAGGCGTATAGTTAACATTTCTGTTTTAATCAGGCAAAGCAAAGATTCAATAAACTATCTCCATGAGATCAACATGCATTGTGCAGACATATAACATGATTTCCTATCTGGTTGATGGGTGCGTCAATGAGACCAATTTTTCTTAGAGTAATTCTTAGATTTTCCAGAAGTATAATTTTTAAGACTTCTTAGGAATAGACTGAGGAAAAAGGGGAGGGGGGGTTGTAGGTTATTGCAACACAGCTTACAACTCCCTCTGAATTTTAATGTCTTAGAATGAATAATTTGTCGTGTGTTGTATGTTACCAGCTGATAAAAGGACATTTGCTTCGCACGTAATTTCAGGAGGCTCAGCAGAGGCTGTCAGAATACCGTGAGATGGCCAGTGTGCTCCACCTGTGGATCAGGGAGAAGTCGTCCCTGATGCAAGACCGCACCTTCCCCGGCACACTCATAGAAATGAAGAAACTGGCCGCGGAGTCGAGCCGCTTCCGCTCCGAGGAGCTGCCGGCCCGACAGCGCGACAAGCAGCGGCTCCACATCGTCTACAGAGAGCTCGAGGTGAGGCAGCCTCGATTGCCTCTGTCAGTATGGGACCGTCTGTAAATTACGTTACACCCTAAGGGGGATGGAGGGGTCAACAAAGTGTGACATCCTGCTACATAGAGGGAGGGGGGATGAGTCATAAGCAGTGTGATTTCACATTGTAACGTGTACTCACGCTATTCGTGTTTGTATAGTTAAAAGTTCGTTGAAGCAATTGAGCAGCTACACTTCCTAACACGATTTTTCTTAAGCTTTCTTCCACCACTAATTACTCTTTTAATTAAAGGTTCGTTTTGCCGTGCGGTCGCCAGTCTTTCGGCTATGCTAATTGGTTAATTAAAGTCACAGAAGAAGAACACATATGCGTACTAGTTTTCGTAGATTTAATCCTCTGAGACTACACAGTCAACAAGCATGCCACCAGACAATAATACTAATGTTTCTTCGTCACCGAAGATAGCAGATTCAAGTACAGTCAAAACAACTAAATAAGCAGTGAGCACAATTCTCGAAACTAATTAACAAATAATCGCCATAGTCCGATTCTGCAGTAGTTTACTAAACACAGTCTATATTGAATCAGGTCACTCGGAAGAACCTTCATAGTCCAACATATACTTTAGCACACATCCCACAGTGTTCTTTAGTACGGAACACACGCCAAGCCGTCGTACGATGTATTCACGGGATAAACACACTGCCGTCGACCTTCCGTTCCCGCCGGCTGTTCCGTACGTTACCACTGACCATCACTGACTCCTCGACTCCCCGCGCTCGGCGCTCGCCCACCGCCAAAGACCTTACATACCTCTCAGATTACACTATCCACTCCAAATATAACCGTAACGTTCATGGTTACGTTACACCCCCACCGTTACAATGTGGCAAAAGTCGGCATTGACAAAGCACCGACTTTTGTCATCACAAACCACACTTGTTCACATATACATAGAAACATGTTACAAAAAAAATACAAGATTAAATGTTTACCAAACATAAAGGGAAGTCTGGGTGGCTGCTTGCTTATCCTTAAACTAACATAATTACATACACATTAAGAGTAACACACACAGTCTGAAACTGCATGAAACAAATCATCAAACCTTTCAATGTCCATATGTCCTTGCTTAGATCCATGACATATAACCAAGAAATTACAAATTGAGTTACAATATATTTTGACAACAATTTTTCCTCTCTTTTTTTTTCCTGATGTATGACACATGCACTGAATCGTGCCTTGTTTACTTCGCCAGTGCACTGACAGTGTGCCCTGCTCAGGCAGGTGCCTCATTCACTGACTGTTGTACACCAACACTGATCACTCCACACGCGGAAAGACGGATACTGACATTACGCTGCGCCACATTTAAATCGTCTTAACACTTTAATGTAAGGAAAAGGTAAGTCACAATAACCAACTCCTTCGGCTGTGACAAAAAACGGTGATACCCTAACCAAAACAAACAGTGTGCGGGTCGCTAATCTGCGCACAACCGCAACAGACATTTGATACAACAACTGTAAAATACCATAGTAAAATAATTGTGAAGACAAAAAACCTAAAAGCCTAAACCTATCATAACGCTAAGGTATTTATGCATGGATGTTTCCATCATGCGTAGTGAGGCAACTGAAGACTGTACCTCACCCCCTCTACCTAATGTACCTACTTCTTTTTCTTTACAATATTCTTTCCTTCACCAAACAGCTTTAAACCCCGCTTCTTCTTTCGCTTCTTCCAACTCTCTTCTCTTCTTCCCTCTTTCTTCTTATTTACATTCTTTGCTTCATCATATAAGCGTAACTTCTTCCTGCGCCTCTTCCACTCCTCCTTCATTCTTCTTCCTCCACTTGTTTCCACATATCTTCTCAGCAAATACCATTCTTCAGGCTTCACATAGTTTCCTCTCTTCTGCATAATCTCTTTATTCCCATTAATCACCTTCTGTTGTATGGCTTTAAATGATGAATAGTACTCATCTATCATCATACCATGTTTCACTGCGAGGTTCCCTTCCGGCAAAGTTTCATGCTTCACTGCTTCTGTCTCCTGAAATGTTTCTTTCATCTCAAGGACTGCTTCTCGCTGTCTTCCACCTTCTTCTACTGACATTATTTCTTCTTTTGCTACAGTATCTTTCTCAACATTCTTGTCGTCAGTTACACAAGTCTCCTCCTGCTCTTGTGGCTCACAAACATTGTTTTTATTCACCGTTTCCCTTCCATTTGATCTATAAGTTTCTTCTGAAACTATCTTTGCTTTTTCTTGTTCGAAGTAGCATCTCAGGTTATACTCAAATTCCTCAAACGCCCGTTTCATCTCCGCTCTAAATGCGTCGAGACTGTCACCAAATGTTTTCAGACTGTTACCCGGTTCTTCAGCCTTTGATTCTTCTGTTTCTTCCCTAGTAATTTTATATTTTGTCACAGGTTCTTCCGAGTTTTCTTCTCGCCAAACTTTTTCATGCAATTCTTTGTCACTTAGTTCTTCCTCTTCTTTCTTCTTATCATCGTCCATGTCAACACGTGAAATTGAACTCCCTTCTTTCGCCGATATACTAACTACTTTCCCTTTACCAGTTGCAGTTACCATGAGATTACTAAAATCCTTACTCCCAATTGACAAGTCCTCTTCCAAATTTTCATTATTCTCTACACTTCTCATACACTCATTATCATCCACAAGCTGCTCCTCAACAGGCTCAGATGACTTTGAATCTAACTCACAATCAGCATTGAATAATCCTCCAATATAACTACAAACATCATCTTCGAATTTCACCCTTCGCACCCAACTAAACTTATGTTCAAGGTATTTTACTCTGTAACCAACATCGGGTATAGCCCCCTTGATATAATCAATAGCAGAATCTACTGAAACCATGGATATTTTATCACAAAAACTACCCAAGTTTTCTCGAACTTCTTCAAGCTTTGACCATACTGAAATTATATACCAATCTATATTTTTTAGAATTTCAGGATCCCTGAACTCTTTACTGTGCTGTACATGTACTTTGCATTCCTCCTTAAAGCTTGCTACCACCCTCTTAACAACATTTATTATAGCCGTGTATTTATCTTTATCCTCTACTTTGATGTGAACCCTAAGAAAGTCTAGGCTACTTAAGAATCTTTCCACACCCTTAAACTGTGGACAGTCAAATGCAAAGTCCATCTTTCCCAACTTCTAATCCATCTGAGAACACTGAAAAACCATAAAATCCAGGCTACAGTTCATGTAAAACAAACAGTTTCCTAACTACAAAGCATTGAACCAGAACACAGGTTAGCAGGAACTGTACATGAATAAAACAACGTTGGGTGAAAACGCAAGTTTGCTGGATCTGAAAGAAAATATTGCACGAAGAAATCTTTCCAAGTCGAATTGAATATTGCATGATCCACTCCGTATAAGCTCGATGTAAAATAATGCCCCTATCTTCACAAAATGGTAACATAAACTTTAACACTCGCAGCCATGGAGAAAATAAAATATAATATCAGAAACCTCCCAGACAAAACCTACAGGAAATTGTATGGAAGACATTTATTAATTCTACTCAACGTATGCCTTCTTTGGAAAATCAACAAAAAAAATTTACAAATTAATTCGTTAACAGAAACTGACATAACTTGCCCCAAATCAGAATAACATTAAGCTTGCATGCATAAAATTTGCAATCCGCATAGTCAGTAGCTCATTTGAAGATTCATTAATGCAAAAGAAATAATTACTACCTCGGAAATGTGATTCCAATCGAAACGGTATATTTTTATTTTAATGTCAGTTTGTGTCTTTCTTTAATTAAAAAAAAATTGTTCGCACTTCCCTTTCGAAGAATCTCAGTTGCTGACCGCGCTGCCGTCGACCGCAATGACGCCGCGCCGCTTCTGCGTGCCCGCGTTGTTCCGCTGTCGCGTCTCTCCGCTGTACCGCGTTGCCCCGGTGTCGAGTTGTTGCTCTGGCGAGGCTTCCCGTCAGACTGCGTTGTTCGGTTCCGATCGTGAAAGCTCGGGTCCTCTCGTTTATTACATTGTTGTGCACTCGCCGCCTCGAAGTAGCCGTACCATCGCCGATTGTTGTCTTCCCGCTCTACTCACTGCTTACCATTTCCAGCACTTTTTTTTATATTAATCACTGTCCGTCCTTAACAATTTTAACTGCAACTTGTCCTGTCACGTTGAGCCATGTAACGGGTACTCACGCTATTCGTGTTTGTATAGTTAAAAGTTCGTTGAAGCAATTGAGCAGCTACACTTCCTAACACGATTTTTCTTAAGCTTTCTTCCACCACTAATTACTCTTTTAATTAAAGGTTCGTTTTGCCGTGCGGTCGCCAGTCTTTCGGCTATGCTAATTGGTTAATTAAAGTCACAGAAGAAGAACACATATGCGTACTAGTTTTCGTAGATTTAATCCTCTGAGACTACACAGTCAACAAGCATGCCACCAGACAATAATACTAATGTTTCTTCGTCACCGAAGATAGCAGATTCAAGTACAGTCAAAACAACTAAATAAGCAGTGAGCACAATTCTCGAAACTAATTAACAAATAATCGCCATAGTCCGATTCTGCAGTAGTTTACTAAACACAGTCTATATTGAATCAGGTCACTCGGAAGAACCTTCATAGTCCAACATATACTTTAGCACACATCCCACAGTGTTCTTTAGTACGGAACACACGCCAAGCCGTCGTACGATGTATTCACGGGATAAACACACTGCCGTCGACCTTCCGTTCCCGCCGGCTGTTCCGTACGTTACCACTGACCATCACCGACCCCCGCGCTCGGCGCTCGCCCACCGCCAAAGACCTTACATACCTCTCAGATTACACTATCCACTCCAAATATAACCGTAACGTTCATGGTTACGTTACAACATCTATAACTTTTTGTCACGTGGCTGCCCCGCGAGTTCACGCTTGCTGTACCTACGGTATCGCACGTCGGCTTCCTTTGATAAGCGCCGAAATGCCAATATCGCCTTTGAGGCTTTGCCAAAGTGTGATTTCTCCATACTTATTAAATGGTCGTGTGGTATCTGTGGTCTGTATCTTTCAGTACACAAAGCCACAAAGTAACTAGAGGTAACAAGAGGTTTCGCCCATCATGAATATTCGTGCTTAAAGAATGCCAACTAGACGTGACGGGAAGTTCTTTGTTTGATGAACGATGATGACGCTGTATGGTTGGGTGAAGATTTTGACATATCGAATGTTCCTAACAATATCCAAATTGAGAACAAAGTGACTGCTGTACCAGTCATAAATAATATAAAAGAATGAGTTCAACGTCCATAGACACAAGATGATTAAATTTTGTATCATTCGTGTAATTTGTTATGTTTTGTCAATTTTCTGAAATGTTTGATTTATTGTTAATTTTATGAAAAAACTATTTTAAATAGAAATATATAACTAATTTTGGAAGTGCTGTTATAATTTTATAATTTCCAAATTTAAAATTGCAAAATATGTGATGTCACACGGGTGGAGCGTAGGTTGCACAAATGTGACAACCTGTGACTTGGGGAGGTTCCAGAAATCATGAAATTCGTGTTACGTAATTTGTGGATGGCCCCTATGTGAATTTTAAATTTATTCATATATCTCAATTTTTTTTAAAAAAAAAAATTATCATGGCAGCCATATCTTCTTAACTCATTTGTTTCTGAGAGTATGACATTACAACATTTGCGTGCCTATAACGACATAAACTATTGAAAATTTACTAACCTATATTATTTTATTACAGCAAACACAAACTGAATAATTCTGATCGCCATTGAATGATTTGTTTTAACAGAAATATTTTGAAGCCGTTGGTGAAGTGGACATTGAAACTGAACTGCGATATGAAATACTAGACAAGAACTGGAACAGGCTGATCATTGCTCACCAAGACCGCGACCACGCCATCCTTGAAGAGATAAAGCGGTGAGTGGCTTATCTGCAATTATCTGTGTTTGTAGATAAAACACATGTGTGAATTCACATGTTTCACTGTTTTGGGTCTGCTAATGGAGAAATGGGGCAGGTTAGAGGTTTTTGTTTACATAATTAAGTAGTAGATTATCACTCACTTGCCACTGTATTTTTCTGTAGCAATGTAATGTTTATCGTAATCAGCGTTATTCCTAGTTTGGTGAATTGCAAATAGGTAGACTGTGGTTAGATATTCATTTTATCTGTCATATTCAACAGTGTTAACTGTTTGATGAGGGGACATCTGTGGTCTGTTGTCACATATTTTCCATATAATATTTTTAAAGGGTTATTAATCTATTTTGTTGTTATGAACTGATTTATTTGGAAATCTATAGATTAAATACATCTTTCCCTGGTTAACAATTTTCAGCATATTTAATCTCATTTGGTTCTAGCAGTTACTGGTCAAATTTTGGGATCTTATCTTTGGCATTTATCATTCTTTTTTCATTACATTTTGATCTGGTGAAAAGATGCACGAAAATAAATGATCATTTCAGTAGCACAATAATTCAGGCACTGGTATTTAAAATGGTTGGAGAAAAAGAGATTAGGAAGTGATAAATTTGTTTATTAGTTTTGGGGTGATTATTTTTTCCTTATATAAATGAATTTTAAAGCTAGAGCATAATAGCTAAAATAGTTCTGTAGTACTCAATATTAGGGGTTGGTATCTATAAAAACTAATCTTTCCTCTCAAACAAATGGACAAGTAAAAATTATATTGGTATATTACAACTGGGTTTTTTAAGCCAGTGGAGGTAATTGTAGACTACAATTTCTTAAGCACAAAATCTGAAACATTTTTTTAAAATAAAGTACTGGATGCCTGTGCAGATAGTTGGAGTGGTTCTTCGAAGGAGATATTGTTTATAGTGATTCACCAGTAGTGTAAAGCAAGGAATACATTATACTAGTACAGCAGTTGTGTTACTACCATGACTGCAGTTAGATTATTTTTTAACTTCAGTAGACTTTTCTCTTGGCCCACGGATCAGGATAAGGTGGCTTAACAGTGTATTTTCTTTTGCACAAGGTTGCAGGATATTCCTTTGGGCACCTGTTGCATCTTCACTGCCACTTGGTAAAACATTTTGTGTTTGGAGATAATTAATAGTACATTGGTCTTAGACGATGAGTCACGAAAGTGCAGTGGAATGTAATTTTGAATAGATTACTCTGATTGACATGACCAATATGAAGTTTGAATTATAATTTTCAAGGAGTTTGCTTGTGTGTATTAAACAATAATAGTAAGAATGGAGTGAAAGACCTGCCACAAGGTGATATTTATGTGGAAAGCAAAGATAAATTATGCCCAACACTCATCAAAGTTGAAGGGAAAAGGGGGGGGGGGCAGGAGCAAAACAAAATAATATACAAAGAAAAAAACATAATATTTTGGGGCTAATCCTTTGTCAAGTGAAATGAAACATGTGGCTCAGCTCTTGCAAGGGTCGACCCCGAAGTTGTGATTTGTGTTTGTACTGTATATTATTTTGTGTTGCTGCATCTCTCCTTCGTTCAATGAGCATGAGTGTTGGGTATAATTAATCTTTCCTTTCCACATAAACAATAATAGTAAGCAGTTTGGTGGATTATTTGATTATAGAATGTAACTGGGAAATTTGATGCCCTTGGTTCCAATCCCAGCGTTGTCCTTAATTTTTAAGAGCCTACAAATTGACCTTCACCTCAACCAAAGCTTTCCTTTCTTTTGTTTGAGGTATGCTAGGACACCCTGTATTTCAGATTCTGCGTTAATAAATATACTCTGATTTACTCTGGGATGCTCTCCAGTTTCTACACTAATCCGAAACACCATCAAATTTTGACCAATGGCTTTTGCGTGAATTGTGTTCAGCCTAACAGACAGATGGACACAAATTTTAAAAATAATTGATTCATTCTCTGTAGCTGATTAAAGTGCCACGATCTATTTCAAAAATGTCTTAGCTGTGAGGGTTTTTTCCCGGTGTTGGTTTTCTTGTTTAACGGATAACGAGTGCCGCTGTGGGTTGCAGACTGGAGCGACTGCAGCGGCTGGCAGAGAAGGTGCACCGAGAGGTGAAGCAGGTGGACTCCCGCCTGGGGGAGCTGGAGGTGCGCGTGGAGGAGGAGGCGCGCCGCCTGGACCGCCTGCACCCGCTCGACGCCAAGCACAACGTCGACGTGCTCGAGGCGGAGCTGAGGGGCGCCGAAGACGCCATCGGAGCCATGTTCGAGGACACGCAGATCCTGCGCGAGGGACGCTACCCACAGGCTCCAGAACTCCACAAGAGGTCTGTTACTACACACAGAGCGGTGTTCACAATTAATACTAGTGCCAATAGTTAGTTAATTTTCACCATTTATTATGTGAAAAGTGATTATAATTTACCCGTCCGAAGGACAAGTTCGTAGATTTATTCATTTTTCGCTTCTAAAAGATGTGGTTTACATCAGTTAAAAAAAACCACTAAGAATGAAACAACAGATTATTATTGTTTTTAAAAACAGCTACCCGTCACTTACCACAGATGAAGACAGGAGGGCGAGACATGTAAAAACACAAAAACAAAGGAATTGCACAATATTTCGACTTTAGTCTGTCATGTGGGAGGCAAGACATATGGCAGGGGGAAAGATGTGGTCAGTTTCTTGTTTCCATTATCTCATTGAATTATTACTAAGACAAATTAAAGCCTGGGTGTTATTTTTCATTTTCATTTCAAACTGGTACGTGTCATTGGTAACAGTTGTCATTCAAATGCTTACTTGTTTTTTCAAATATATATTTAAATAAAGAAGAGTCTGAACCACAATTAGAGAAGTTCCTCTCAAACAGATCTTGTACCACACTAAAAAAATAAGTTTTCAAATGTATGTCCATGCAATTAAAACATCTTTGATAATTTTTGGCTGTCAGTTTAATTTTTATAGCATGAAAAATATGTAAGTATTGAATTAATGACTGTATCAGTGATTTATTTACTGTAAATTAAGTTTTTAGGAGAAAATTAAAAGTTGGTATAAATTATTTAACTGCCTTCTAAGTGTAAATATTCATGATGTTTCTGAGCTCATTACTGAAATTTTTAACGGCCAAAGTATTGTAGTAATTTGTAATGATTAATAAAAAAAAGGATTATTGTATTTTGTGTTGAATATTGATTTGTGTGAAGAAAAAAATATCGAATAATAGTATCAAACATGGGAAAAGGAAGCTTACTTGGTAGAAGATCACAATTATCAGGATGAAAGAGATTAAAATTTTGAATTGAAATAATGGAAATTCTTATTCAGATCCGAATCTCACCTTTTCTTTTATTGATAAAGTATTTACTTCTCAGAATTTCAGACATTCTTACAGTACAGTTTTCTTTTTCCATCCTTCTGCCCAACTGGAGTACACTTGAACTTATTTAGTAGATGCGTTTTTCGCTGAACTCATTCGTACGTTCCTCTGTACAGGTGTTCCTTCTCCTAATATGCGTTTTGTTGGCAGTGCCACCAAATCTGCACCTTTCCTGTATGAAGATATCCGTGACTCAGGTTGATGCATACCCGTTGATTTATTTGTCGTATAACCATAAACAATCCGTCTTTTCTAATTTCAGCAATTTAAAAGTTTATTATTGTGCTTTTGTTTGTCTCCTCTAGGAACTACATTTGAGACATCACCTAATCCGAAAATGAAAGGTTCCTTTTCCACAGTGACTAATATTCATAGCAACACGTATATCCTATCTATGCCGTAAAAACCGCAGTGTAGTGAGTGTCGGGTGTGACGTGTTGCAGGGTGCAGAAGCTGCACCAGCGCTGGGTGCAGCTGCGCCAGCTGGTGCACACGCGGCTGGTGTCGCCGCTGGCGTCCCTGTCGTTCCCCGTGGAGGAGCGCACGGTGACCCGGCAGACCAGGACGGTGCTGGAGACGCGACTCGTCGACACCGACGTCCACTTCCGCCAGCTGCAGGAGTGCGCCGAGTGGTGTCGCTCCAAACTGGTCGGTACCTCAGCCTGCGCGAGACACAAAATACACTGTAAAGGAGGATAGGGAAACAAAACCGTTCACTTACCAAAGATGAAGGTAGTTGAGACAGAAAAAGCTACGTGAACACATTCACATATGTTGATACTTTGTTTTAATTTACATTAATTGCGATGGAGCGCACACTCCGGCGGCAATTTCCCTACACACCAATTTTCCCCCTTTCTTGTACACACCTACTTTTGACCTCCACAAATTTCAACTTTAAATTGCTTCAACATTTATGGTAAATTATTCATTATTTCCCTTGATAACTTATTCTAATCCCTGACACCCTCACCTATGATTAAAAATCTCCCTATACCCTTGTGCCTGAAATCGAGTGCCAGCTTGTGGTCATTTTTTTCGCTTTCATGCACTACTTTTAATTACTACACCAATATCTTTTGATGTCTCATCACCAAAATATGCCTTGTTCAGTTCCATGACTCTCTTCACCCTCCTCCTTTCTTCCATTGAATTCCATTCCAGCTCTTTTATCATATTCATCACTAATTGTGTTCTGCGGTAATTTACAGAGATAAATCCCGAAGCCCTTAGCCCATTTGAATCCCTTGTGATGTGTCCTTTCTTCTTGATAATTACTAAAGCTTAACCCAAAATGTTATGACTTTGTGCGTCTAGTTTTTTCATTGCCACCTACACAGTATCATCTTTCATAAATGATTGTTTTCCTTTCCTGTACTTTCTTTGTTTTCATATTGCCTGAAAGTGTTTTTGTTCGTTGCTGTTGTAAAAGTATTTTTTAATTTTTTATAAATATTTATTTCATTCTACACTAATTGCTCTACATTCAGATAGTCATACATGGTAAATGCAAAAAGGTGTTGATTAACACTAAAAAAATATAGTCTTAAAAACCATTTCCGTGTATCCGTTAGTGTTCTGCCTCAACTGACTGATCTTTGGCAGTGGACTTATCTTTTCAGTTTGTACTTTATTTTATTTATCCGTGATGTTTATCTTCATCTCTCTTAGTTTAAATTTTTTATTTTCATTGTTAAGTTAATTTTCTTCTCCCCACCCTGTTTGCAGTCTTTTTCCACCTAAAGCTACATTTACATCTGGCACAAATTCAGAACATGTATCAGAACTTGTATCAGCACATATCTGAGGTCTTCATTGAGTTGTAAGAGTATAAACCAGGCATTTACACTAGCATACACAAGTATGAAACCCTGTTGTGCTATAAAGTAGCATTATCTTCATACAAATTGACCAAGCATTAAAAATATCATCTGATAAGAAAGATTTTTTTAGTTTTAATTTCCTGTGCTTATATGCTACAGAAAAAGGAAATTGGTGGCAATAGTAATTCCCAAATAGATAAGAAACATGGTGCTTATGCCATGTTAATGAAAGAACTTAGGAAAGTGACAAACTGAACAAAAAATGGCTCTCTTCTTATGGTATGTACCACTAATGAGTGTGTTAGGTTTGACTAATGCACATGCCCATGTATCAGATACAAGGCAAAATTGAAGCTAAAATGAGCATATACTAAATGTATGAGGGATACGTATGAGATACTCCAATATTTACCAAACGTATGAGCAGTGTGTTTGAGGTAAAGTGCCGTGACATGTCGAATATACTAATCCTGACACAAGTTCTGGAACGAGTATCCAAATGTGAACGTAGCTTCATTCTGAATCCATCTTCTCAGCTGCCATACTGTAGTTAGGAGTTGGATCTCCTGGCCTCCAGACATCTGCATACCATGTTCTTCTGCTGACCAAAGTTTGTGTTGTGTTTTGTACACTTTTCTGCGTGTATAATCTACAGTAAACTATAGTAGCCGCCATGAAAATAAACCTGTGAAGGTCAGAAAAAAATCAACTTTCAGCAATATGTGCGGTAAATTTGTAAAAATTAATACTGAATTTGTGGAACAAGATGATATGTTTTTAATTCTAAATACTTACATGACTTTTTTTAAAAAACACTAGTTCCCATGAAAGTTACAAATGAAATTACTTTCTTCACTTCAACCAACCGAAAAAGCTAAACCAATGATAAAAAATAGCTGAAAAAAATTATGTGGCTTCCCAAAGGTTAACAGATTAATACAGGCTATATTATATTCCTTATATATCGAAGAATGTTATGAAAAAAATTAAAAAGTTATACAATTCACTTGTTTGTTCCTATTGTGTGATGTAAAATGTTGTTGCTGACTAACTTCCGTTCTATTTGTTCACGCAATAACTTCCAGCAGGAAAGTTTGAGAGAAAATATTGAAATTAATTTTTGGAAACACAACAGCATCTTTAAATGAATACTTCTTGTTTATTTAATAATTTATCTGCGCGACTGTTGTCGTGCTGCATTCGCGTCCAAAAATGTCTGACGAGCGAAACAATCGTAGTTCCTGTTGCTTCTCAAAATATTCAAATTGAAGCTCATGTAAGAAATATTATCGTAACAGAGTTATGTGACAAAATAGACATAAAAATTAACTTTCTAAATTTAAAAACAAACCTTTTCAGAATAGAAAGAACAGATCTTTCCGAGCCAGAATAGCTGATTTTACGGCAGAGATCTGACCGTATTTTCAAAGCCGTTTGGTATTTTCCTCTGTTGTAGTACTCTAAAACAGTCTTGTGTACTACTTCTTTATTAAAATCATAAAGTTCAATGCATTTGAGCTCCCGTCTATACTTATTTCATGGTGATTCAAAAACATGGCTTATACCTTCTGTTTCTGCCGAACTTTAAATACCAGTGATACGTTGTACTGACTTCTTGGAAATACCACAAGCCTTCGCTGTCAATGCTTGAACTTGGGCAAAGTTAATGTTTCTCCTGGCTTCTACGTTGTGGGAAAGGTTCCTAAAATACTTGAAAATATTTGCCACGACAACTTTACTATTCTTTCTAATATCCGGACAGTGTGCACGAACACCGATATTACTTCTTTCCGTTAATGCACTGCATGTAGGATTCCGTTCCACAGTGTCACTCATCATAAAGACAAACAAATTAACCTTGATACTAGTGAAACAAACCAACCGCAATGAAAACTATGAACCGACTGGCAGTGGAGGAACATTTGACAACCCCGCCGTCTCAACTGGGGGCAAAGGGGGTAGTGCGGGCAGGGGATGGTGGCAAGACTGCGTGACCTTGGCGGGACTAATTTGGTGTCTTGGACTACAGTGGTAGTTTCTGTATGCTTATCATATTCCTCTTATTTTGCCTTCTGGGATGAATTACCTGGGTTCATAAATGGTATGATCCTTGTTTTGGGTGCCACCAATCAATGAAGTTTATCAATTTTTCTATTCAATTGCAGTATAGCATTCTCTTTGTAAATATATGATGATTTCTTTTCAATTGTATATATTTACTATTCAATTTTTTGTTGCAAGAGTGCTGAAATTGAGACAACTTTTTCCCCACTTTTCAGAAACAATTGCATGAAGCTGAATATGGATCTGACTTACCGAGTGTTCAGAGTGAATTGGAGATTCATCAGAGAGAGCATAGGATCATAGAACAATTTCAGACAAAGATTGAACAGTGCTCGATGTCGAAGGTGAGTTTGCTTGCAGTGAATTTCAAAAGTATTTTAAATGAAGCTTTTATTTCTATTGTTATGCACTATCCTAAGATATTATTTCTTAATCATTAAAAGTATGGTTGTAAATTTGCTGGATGGAAATAATTTATACTTGGCTTGTGCTAAATGGTTATAGATAATCCTTTAAACAAAGGTTTTCAAAAGTAACTATTTATCAAGATTTTAATTTTTAAATTTTTCCTAAACTTCAAGCTGTGAATAAAAAGAAACTAAGTTTGGAACCTACAAATTTTTCAATCTCGTCTAATTTGTGTCTACTTCTCTAGGGACTGGCATAAGAATGTGAAGAATTGTGTTGTTAATATTTACCAGTTTTTTCACTCTTACTCTAATACCGAGACTGAAATAATTGGTTTTAAGTGATGACTTGCCAGTGACGTTTATATTTTATGTTCTTTCTGTGGGGGTTCAAGTATTTTCACATATTTTGTGTCAACTACATGTTGCGTATCGTTTGTAGTTTAAATGAAAAACTCGCTCTCTGAATTCTACAGATGGGAACTAATATTTTTGTGATACTGGGCGTCAACCGGGCCACAGTTTGCTATAAAACCTTCTCGCTGACCCAGTGCTTATTACCATTTATTCACATACATATATAATTTACAAATTTTATATTCATACGGAAAGGAAAGGTAAATTATACTCATCAAAGTTCAAAGAAGGCAGCGGTAACAAAAATATAATCCATGGGAAAAAAAGTCAAAGCAATATTTTGGGCCACACCCGTTTTCAAGAAAATAGAAACATGTGCCTGAGCTCGCGTAAGTACCCACGTTCAACACCTTACACAAGCTTAACCACATGTTTCTATTTTCTTTTTTTTCGTTAGTGTTTGTGGGTGTATTTTTTTTGCTGCTGCTGCTTTCTTCCCTTTGCATTTGGTGAGAGTTGGGTTTATTTTATCGTTGCTTTACATATAAACATCAGTTGGCAAATGCCGTGATCAGTTATCTTGCCAGTCGTTGTCAGCAATCCTACCACATTTTTAAGGAGCTTGTTGAAAAAAGCCATAAATTTAAGGCATAAAATACAACTGTTTACTGAGCAACAGTCCACTTAAAATTTGTAATTTTCGTATTTTCAGAATACGAACCTTGTAGTAATTTTTAATGCTCATCGTTTTGTTCTCTCCTCGCTATCTCGTGTCCCGTTCATTTATCCAGAAGTTATACGAAATAAGTAGGTCTGATAGAACAGAACCATCACGTGACACAGTATATGCCAGCACTGTCGGTCTTTCACTTAGTGCCGTAATTTTTGTCATGTTACTGCAGTTGTTACCCTCTTCTAATTTATTTTAAAATATGTTAATTGGAGCCTTTAGACTTTGACTAGAGAGTTTATTTTGTGTCGTACAGAGTAATTTCCACGGAGAGGAGCTGCAGCTGTACAGTCAGCACCTGAGCGTGCTGCAGAAGACGTACAACGAGCTGCTGGTGACGTCCAACAAGCGCCTGTCCGACCTGGAGGTGCTGCAGGACTTCCTGCAGTCGGCCACCAACGAGCTCGTCTGGCTCAACGACAAGGAGGAGGTGGAGGTGACGCGCGACTGGAGCGACAAGTCGCTCAACGTGCCCGCACTCGAGCAGTACTACGAGGTCAGTTCACGGTCATTCACAGAAACTATTCTGTTTTGCGTCATTCCTACCTCGTTTTTCTCAGTATGTATGTGATTGGAGAGGAACAGTTCTTTTGAAAGAGCCAGGAAAGAAAAGTGAATGGTAGTTCTTCTCGAGGGCCGTGAGCCATTTGTGTGGCCTCTGTCGACAACATTAAGTCTGTTTCGACTTTATCACTGTCCGACACGTGTCCCCCGACTGCCGGCCGCTCCATCCATGTTCGTTCTCACCACTTCACCGTTCATTGTTTATCCTCTGTAGTGATCCACAAAGATTGAGAAGAACTAGTTTGTTTGCTTGTTTTTCGCTCTCCGTTCCAGTGAAGCAGTTATTAAGGTCGCGGGTGTTGTGAGTACTGGTATGGTGACCAACAGGGAGGTCCAGGTTTTGGGAGTAAACTGTTTGTCTGTGACCGTTCATTCTGATGGATAATGAGTTTGAGGTTAGGCCAATGTAGGAACTTGCGACAGTGGAAGCAGGTGAGCTGGTATATGAGATGGGTGGTTGTACAGGTGGCTGACCTATTATGGGGTAGGTTTCACCAGTAGTAGGGTTGCTATAGGTAGTGGCAGGTGGATGCAATATCTTTTTTGATTGTTTTGCATGTTTATTTCATGTTTTCCATCGTAAATAAAGCGGAAAGATAGTATATTCAAAATATAAATAATCATTATTTTTATTTGAAATGAGATAGTGAACCGTTCAAAAGAACTAGTTCTTTTCACTGAGTGATCAAGTGAGCACCACTCTTTAGTGAGTCACTTTGCCCACCTCTGTATGTAATAGCTTATAGGTGTGTTAAATGTGCTGTCAAAACTATAATCTCTGTAACTAATTCGGGTAGTTAACTGAGAGATGTTACTCGGGTTATGATAGTTTTTATGTAATCCGAAGCAGAATAAATGTGAACTATGTTTGCTTTCCGTTAAGTACTGTAGCACAAGCTTAAGTGACTCAGCACTCTATTTCCACCAAATCCAACTTTTGTTCGTAGAACTTAATATTACTGAATGTTTCTTTACACTGTTGCATTGCTCCAGTGGCCGATTCAAATCGATGACATGGGCAACATAAGTGCAAATCAAGCAGCATCATACTTTTGTCAAAAACAGAAAGAAGAAAACAAACTCTTTTTGTTTAATAATAGTGGTGTGTGACAGTCTGTATAAATACTTTCACCTGCTTCAAAAGGCTAAGTTGTTAGTTTACTTTTCAAGATTGACCAGTGGACAGTATTCCAGAACAGGCAGAAGTTTAACCTGCTTTCAGCAGTAGAACCTCACCTGACAGTTTCACCTAAACTGGAAGCCCCATATATATTTTTTTTAACCTATTTGCTGTATGGACATACTTTGACAGAGTGGACTGTAAATATATGCATGTGGTTTGTCCCATGTTAGAGCCTCAAATCTAGGAAGGCGGAAAAAGATATATATTAATTACAGCGTTAACAGCTAAGTGTCATAATTTATAAACAAACATATGCTTGGGTGCATGTTAACATGTAAAATCAATAATTTTGAATTAATTGCAAACTACAGACAGATTATGATAACATGAGTGTTTTGGTAGTTTGGTTGATAAATTCAGGGTCTTGGATTCAGGTCTTGATAGGGTTAAGAATTTGTACAGACTGCACTTTCTTTGTATGAGTGTGCTAGGATGCTTCATTGTTTGGATTGCACATGATAGAGGCAGAAAACTTGGTAAATCAAAACTCTCTAGGTTGTTGGGCCAAATGAATTTATTTTACTTACTGTGATACCATGTTTGGATTAAATTTATTTAACTACTGAACTGACTTCTTTAATTTCAAATCTTTAGCATAAAAATGCTTTGTCAAGTCTAGCTTTCCTAAAGCATAATCAATTGAAATGAAAATATTGGATACCAATATTAAAAGTTTATTTTTGCAGAATGAATTGGATTTGCAGAATCAGTAACAACTTTACATGCACCAATAAATAAATAAAAATAAAAGCAGTATTTCTGCGATTCAACATTTGTGATTCAAGATTTAACAATTTGTGTATCATATTTCTTGAATGTTTGTGTTTAGTATGTTTGCATTTTTGAATGAAGACTTCAAAAAAGAAAATGATTTAAGGTTACTCAAAATGAAAAATGATAATGAAAGTAAACCCAACACTTAGCAGAGTTGAAGGCTGCAGGGCTGCAAAGAGAAAAAATGTGGTTGTTGTATGGACAGCCATTTGTTGCTGTTTCTTGTCATGCTCTGCACTATTAAGAGCTCTTTTAAAATATTGTTGTAGTTGTGTTGTTTTTGTCTCTTTGCAGCCTTCATTGCCTTCAACTTTGAGAAGGGTTGTGTTCACTTTCCTTATCATTCTTAACTGAGTTAAGAGCATTTCATGTGAAGTTGCACATTAATATTCCTAATGTTTCGGCATTGTTTTGGTGTTTGTTAGCAATCCTTCGGATCAGGTTACCAGGTCAGTCTTTTTCTGTCAGTGAAACAGCTTGCACCGTGCACTTAATCTCTCTCCTAGCTGACAGAACTGAAACTTCTGTTTACTTGTGGCACCCTTTGCATATCAAATATTTTTTGGTCATTTATCTTTTGTGAATTGTAATTCAATTTATTAGTAATCTGTGTTGATTTTTACCAATCACCTCTTCACAAATACTTAAATCTTTTTATCACTCAGTTTATTTTTTTTTCTCCCTCCCATGTACAGTATGCACCAAAATACGCTGTAATGAAAATGAAAAGATGAAAAATATTACCTTATTGTCTTCTGAGAGTTTATTTCTCCTGATAAACTTTTTCAGTTGGGTCTTTTTACCAGGGTATTCTGAATCTGTGAGTTAGAAGTAAGCACTGTCTCACTGTAGACGGTGTTTCCTATCATTTATGCAGATTCTTAAACATATTTTGGCAAAAAGGTTGTTGCAAAACAGGAACATTTTCTCACATAAAGCAGGCAAAATGATTGGCAGATTTTCAAGTGTGAAAATATTTTCCTTTTAACATCCTCCACTAACAGGGACCACGTGGTGTAAGATATGGGGAAGGGACAAATATGGGAAGTCTGTAACACAGGAAATGATTCATCCTGTAAAGGTTTCCTGCAATGTGGTTTGAGATTATTGTTTTGTCCTGTTGGTACTCTCTCTCTGTGGTATGGCCCCTTGGACAGGCCCAGCCTTCCTAATTCCCAGTGAACTAAGCCCTTTGACACTATGTAGCAGTTTGTTGACGATACTGTATGGCTGCTCAAAACTGAGGAAGCAAACACTTTGGAGAATGATTTAGATATTGAAGAGAATGTCACTTTTGTCGGAGAACACATCATCTGCAAAACATAGGGTTCCTTTTATACTGTTGCCAAAATTATGTTTGGTATTCTATTCTGGCTTTCTTTGGTTTCTCCAAATCACTCCGGGCTAGTGCTAGTATGCTTCCTTCAAAAGGCCATGGTCGAATTCCTTCCCATTCTTTGTACCCAGTCCTTTCCTGCTTCTAATGACACCGTCGACGAGGTGGAAAGGCATAGGAAGAAGAAATAAACTGCCTTGCATGACTGGCTCTGAAGTATAGGTTCTTCCCCTCCTCCTCCTCCTTCCCTGGGGGATAGTCAGGGGAGGGGTAGATGATACCCTAGCTGTGAAAGTACTGTGTTTCCTCCACTGCCTCTTACATTCGAAAACCTTTATTTAACATCACATACTTGATTACTTTGCTCCAAGATCTAATTGTTAGTAATGAGTAGCAGGAATTTACCTTATTAATGATAAGGTGTGAGAGGAGGGGCATGGATATTTTTCTTTTGACGGAAGGTGGGGTGCGGTACAAAAACTTTGGAAACCCCTATTCTGAGGAGTGTTGTCCAGCTTGTATTCCCGTGGCCTTAAACGGTTGACACACTGATGTATTGCTAATGTTTAGATGCTGTCCATCAGATATTTTGTGGAAATGAATGCAGTATCTGAAGGAATGGTGCTTTATTGTCATTTGCCAAAAGAATTGCAGTTTGATGAAATTTTCCCTGCGACTGACTTAGGACATTATGAGAATTGAATTTCAAAACACTAGATGCCAGAAACTGTATTGGCAACATCTTAGACTTCTCTCTGAATGGTTCTGCCACCATTCTCAGATTATTCCATCCGATTACAGTCACTTGTGTAAGAGCAGAAATAATACTCGATTAAGAATACCTTTTCCTCTGTAACACCTGTTTCAAACACAACGTAGTGTTCTTAATACTGATGTTTTAGTGGATTTTTTCACAGCTACAGGAGAAGATTTTTCTGCTGCATTACTCTTTGAGCATAACATTGGTATTACATGTTTCATAACCATGGCATCACTGGAAGCATTAAATTAACAAAGAAGACCTTTCCAATCAATCATTTTGGGCATACAAAGCTTTCATTTATTTAAACTATTGGTTTTTAGCATTCCTAAACAACTTTTTATACATTTGATTTTTTCACACCTTGTCTCATTTCTAAGTCCATGTGTATGCACGAAGACCCATAAAAGCTCCAATAGCTTGGCTTTCCGCTAATTCATTTCTGTTCCTTGACCTAAAGAGAATTGTGTATATATTATCTGTGCTTCGCTAAAACCCTTGCAATATAAATCTTTGTGAAATCTTTTGCATTGGTTTTCCTTTATTGCTTATGAGATCAACACAAACTTACTTTCTCTTACTTCAGCACAGTAGTCTGTAATGTCGCTGATGCACTCCTCGTATGCCATCAATTTCCTTCACAACTTCATATGTACTATATCAGAGAGCCTAAAATAAGTGCTAAAAATACATATGTGAATTATATGAGAGTTCTTAAACAAAGGCAATATAAATTACAAGGAAACGGAAAATGACTCGTCACTCACCAAAGTTGAAGGTTTAAGACCGAAATATTGTGTATTTTTGTGTTCGTGATACATGTGCTTCGCCCGCCGCTGCCTTCAACTTTGGTGAGTGATGAGTCATTTCCCCTTTCCTTTTAATATTATACGAGAGTACGTCTACATTGCTGGATACAAATAAATAAGTGCAGAAAATTTCTAAGATCAAAGCATATGACTTTTTTTTTCTGTGCTATTATATTGTATTTGATTGATTTTAAAGTATTTTAACATTTCATATTATATCATTCAGTACTTGATTTATTTTCTATCTCTACCGTCTAATGATCAGATTATCCTTTTTTTTGAAACACTAAAGAAAGATGGAATGTCATTCACCAAAGACAATAATAGAAGCAGTCTTTGTGGATAGGTTGCAAGAATTCGTTGGACCCGTGGTGTTAGATATGTTGCTGTTATTTGTGAGGCCAGTTGTTCATATTACTACAATGATAATTCTGTAGTAATCAGTATCTTAAAAATTCCACATCTTATTATCATTTCTTCATTTTAAAAATTCTTAGTATTTTTACCAATGTGACGACTATAAATAGCATTTGGTCTCGGTGACCTGTACTATAGTTGTTGAGGGTGTGTTTTTCACTATTTCACAAACATTTGGCAATAAATGGAAACATGTCCCTTCTGAATTATTTACTAAATAATGATCGTTATTTAATAACTGCACCAATGCAACCGTTTTAGTGTTTTATTTATTTATGGATGTGCTTTGTGTCTTGAGGTATCTTCAGAGATGCAGTTTTCTATAATACATCTAATTTTTTACACACAGATTTTTCGTAATTTAGTTTCAGTGACATTTATGGCGATGTGTCTGTTGTCAAGTTAGGCAGCTACTCACGTGCCATTGTTTATTAAATTAATTTAAATTGCAATGGAGCACACGCTCCTGTGGCAATTTTCCTAAACACCCATATTCCCCCTTTACTGCATCCACCTTCATTTACCCTTCACAAATTTTAACTTTAAATTCTTTCAATGTTTTTGGCAAATTATTCACCATTTCTCTCGGTAATTTATTCCAATCCCTGACACCCTAACCTAAAAAATAGAATGTTACGTATGGTGACAGACACAAATTATGTCACTCGCAAACGTGCCAGTAATAAATTAAATAAAACACTTGTATACTTTTTAAATAATAATCATTATAAAAACAAGCAACTTCAGAAGAAATGGCGTACGATATCACATGAATTATTTAGTATTTTTGTTTTATTTATTTATCAATCTTGCTCCATGGATCTCAGCTGAGAAAGAGCCTCTGGGATGTGAAACATATCGTGGTTAATTCACATACATAGAATATGAGTCATAATCATAGTGAAAAAAATATATCTTACAAATAAAAGGGAATAAAAAAGTAACATTAATTTCTACAACTGAATTTTGGAAAAGGTCGTATTGAATACAATTATTTATTTTGTTCAAATTGTTGAATGGAGTAGGAGTTGCCAGTAAGATAATCTCCATTTTTCTTTAAATATATCTTTATTATGAACAAACTGTGTTATACTCTTGGGAAGTTTACTAAACAGATGTATCCCTGAATAATTAACTCCTCTTTGTACTAATGACAGTGATGTTTGTGTTTTGTGCAAGTTATTTCTGTTTCTTGTATTGAAATTGTGTACCTTTGAATTAGAAGTAAACAGGTTAAAATGATCTATGACAAAGCACATGAGAGAATATATATACTGAGAAGTCATTGTAAGAATATTAAGTTTTTTAAAAAGTTGTCTGCAAGAAGTTCTTGGTTGTACCCTACACAACATCCTAATAGCTCTTTTCTGTGTTATGAAAACTCTTTAACCTTGTGAAGAGTTTCCCAAAAAAATTATGCCATATAACATCACTGAATGAGAATATGAGGAGTACGAATATATCTTTATTATGAGCAAACTGTTTTATGGTCTTGGGAAGTTTATTAAACAAATGTATCTCAGAATAATTAACTCTTCTTTGTACTAATTACAGAGATGTTTGTGTTTTGTGCAAGTTGTTTCAGTTTCCTGAGCTGAAATTACATTCCTGTGAATTACATGTAAACAGTTTAAAATGTTCTTTGACAATATGATAGGATGGGGGGGGGGGGGAACAGATACCCGTCACTGACCACAGATGAAGGCAGGAGGGCGAGACGAACATGTAAAAACACAAAAAAAAAAATTGCACAATATTTCGACATGAGTCTTAATCATTTGAGAGGCGAGACATATGGCACGGGGGAAAGATGTGGTCACATCCCAACACGCAAAAGCAGACGAGAGAATATATATACTGAGAAGTCACTGTGAGACTGTAGAGTTATGACGATGTTATAGTGGGTAATTCTCCGTTTGCAGTCGCTGATGAGTGAGCTGGAGAAGCGCGAGATCCAGTTCAGCGCGGTGCAGGATCGCGGGGAGAGCCTGGTGCTGCAGCACCACCCCGCGGCCAAGTGCATCGAGGCGTACATGGCGGCGATGCAGTCGCAGTGGGCGTGGCTGCTGCAGCTCACGCTGTGTCTCGAAACGCACCTCAAGTACGCGGCCGCCAGCCAGCAGTTCTACCGCGACCTGCACGACGCGGAGGCCTGGATCAACAAGTGAGTGCAAAATGTTCGGCTGGCTGTACTGTATGGCAGCAGAACAAATGATGTAACGATGTAGTAGTGTGTAGATATATGCCGCATTAATACTTTTAAAGTGGATGTTGGCAGTGGACCAAAGTTTGCCTAAAGAGTCATCCAGAAAAATCTGATAGTTTGCTTGATATCTGCCAGTTTTATTTTACTGGCTGCTTTCATGTTAATCTGGCCTCTTGTGGTAGATTATCAAATTATTTAGATTGTGGTACGTAAATTGTCTAGCTGTAAGCTATACAGTAGAATTTATTTTCTTTTTTGTCAGACCTCTCTGTTTTAGATAGTGCTTCATTTAACTCATAAAACCGAGCATGGGGGGTGAGTTGTAATGCTCTGGCCTTGTATTCAGGAGGGTGTGGGTTTGAATCCCCATCCGGGCATTGAGATTTGAGTTTTTCAAGGTTTCCCAAAATAATGCCAGGCGAATGCCGGGATGCTTCCTTTGAAAAATCGTGGCTGAATTCCTTCCTGTAACTCTCCCCCCCCTCCCCCCGTCCTTTCTTGCCTCTAATGATGTCGACAAGGTGTATAGTCATAAACAAAAAAAATCAGCTGCTCAAAAAATACATTTAAAATAGCTCTACTGTAAGGTATTTCTGGCAAGGTGTTTATAAAGCAGACTGGCTGGAACGTATGACCTTTACAAGTAACCTTTCACTTCTATTGTATTTTGGTAAAATAAAAGCTCAGCTTATAAATCACATGGCTGATCTTCCCGATCTGACCTCTACAGGTCATTAGACTCTCACTTGTTGAAGTCGTTATTTGGATAGTAGGAACTGGATTGGGTGGTCTTGGGTAGAGTAGATTTCAGGATTAAAGGATCTTCGGCCATACATCGTGACAGTCAAGTGAAAGTGCTTAGTTAAGTAGCTGGTGACATGAGACGGTTATGAATGGTTTTAGGTAGAATGAATGGTCGTGGACAAACTGACATAAGCAACTTTATCCTTTTTGTAAGAACAGAGACTTTCCCAGCGTATGCTTGAAATGAAGTCTTCGCGGGTGTACCACCGGATAGTGTTTTGAAAACACGACATTTCGACGGCTAGCTCCGTCGTCTTCATCAGGTGTCGAGACATCTGCACAGGTCGGCTGACCGTCGGAGCTAGTCGTTGAAATATCATGTTTTCAAAACACTATCCGGCGGTACACCCACGAAGACTTCATTTCAACTTTATCGTTGCTAATAAATACGTTGTATACAAACCAAATTTTTACTCTTTCATGTCTCGTAAGTTTCCTTCTGTCTTCATTAAATTCTCCCCCATTATTGTCTTGAGCACCCCCCCCCCCTCCCTCCCCGTACGATCAACTGGCGAACCTCTAGGGCTTGGCGTACCCCACTTTGAGAAATGCTGCTCTAGATAGACAGAAAATTGGAGGAAAGATACTTTTCGTCACTCATTAGATTCAGCTCATGATAATTTTCCCTGCATTATGGCAACAGTTTATCATGCTGCCTTTGCTCCAAGTTTAATTACATTATTTCCTTCTTTCGATTGCGGATTTTCACTTAGAATTTTCAACAACATAAAACTTTTTTTTTTTTTCTGGTGGAAAAAGTCAAAATAATGCCATGTTTCTGAGGGCTTGTAAGAAGAATTGCCTATATTAACTTGTTATTCATTTCAGAAGGAAGGTAAATATTTTCAAATGAAAAGTTTGGAAACTTTCTGGTGCTGAGAATTATTATTTTAGACTTACGAAAAATAATAATTTCTTATAAAGTTGGTTCATAAAGCGCTTAAGAGTATTAGACTGGAAAAGATGAATACTGAATAAATAATAAATCTTTACATCCTGGATAGCTAGGTGCCCTGTTGGGGGGACATTGGTTATGTTCCCTAGTATTGTCCTGGGTACCGTTTGTCTGTTGGCTGCGATTAGTCTCGGGAGGATTTTTAAATATTAACATTTATTTTCTCTATTCCCCCCCTCCCCCCCTGGTTATTCCTCCTTTCTGAAGCCACAGCCCCGAATACGAAACTGCATTTGCGACTTTGCCTCGTTACAGGCGAGACGAGATGCTGAAGACGGTGTACAGCCAGTCGGAGTTCTCCCTGGATGAGGGAGAGCGCCTGCTGAAGGGGATGCAGGAGCTGCGCGAGGAGCTGAACCAGTACGGCGGCGCCGTGCAGCAGCTGGTGGAGCGGGCGCAGGAGGTGGCGCCACTGCGGCAGCGCAGGCAGCCCGTCACCAGGCCCATCCCCGTCACCGCCGTCTGCTCCTACAAGCAGGTCAACGTGAGTAGTCGCTCCGTTGAGGCCCCCTCCCCCCATGTAGCATGTAACTATTGATTTCACAAGACATTTTGTACTGTTTTCTCTCGTCAGACTATCGTAAATTACATATGGAGATAAATAAATGACGGAAATAAATATTTACAAGCTGTTGTGTGTTATGAACTTCATTTTAACTTTGAAAAATAATTTGAATAGAAAGTAAGGTGGCTTGGCTTGGTACCCCCCTCCCCTTTCTACCGCCCACTTAGCCCAGCGTACATGGGCGCCGGGAGGGGGGTGCAAGGGGGTGCTCTTAAACCCCCCTGCTATGAAGGAAAATACACAGAAAAAGATTAAGAAACAAAAAATTTTATTATTGAATCACTGTTTGTATAATAACTTAAGGCATCTAGGAGTTTGTCCAAATTTGTCCAACACTTCGTCAATAAATAGAGCATTCTTAGTTAATAAGTGTTATATACAATGTATTAAAAAAAAACAGATGCACCCCCCTTAAAAAAGATGCACCCATGCCAGCGTAGCTCTCCAGCCAACCTCCCCCCCCCCCACTCCCTCCTCCCCAGACCAAACCATGTAGTTTATGGAGGCTCCCTTTTGAGAGAGAATTCTTTGGCTGTCGCACAACTTTTGATTATTTGAAACACAAATATCAGAATTTGTAGGGAGTAAATAGTTGTAAATTTATTTTCCTTGCTATTGCATTCCCTCAAAATTAGATCTCTACGAATTGCAGACTCAATTTTTTGTTTTTATTCCAGAATGTTATGATATGTAAACTTAGTGTAGTTGAGACTAAGACAGGGGTCCCCAAAGTGGTCGGTATCGACCCCTGGGGGTCGATAAGAGTTCTCCGGGGGTCGATTAATACCCGGGGGTCGAAAGGGGGTCGATTGATAATAAAGAGGTTCAATTAAATGGTCTAGGAAGAAAATGGGAATATTCCAACAAAAATCCAAAATAACTGACTACCCCCGTAATAATTTGAGTTTTACCGAAGCCTGCGTCGCTTTAGGTATGTGGTAAGGAGAAAACATACTGGAGCGGAGAGCATAACAACGACGAGAGCGAAGAACAACGCAGCGAAAACAAATAAACCAATTGGATTGTTGCGGTGACTCATACTGGGGCTAAAAGCGTTGAGGTAATAATGGAGCAAAGCTTAGCGTTCAAACTGTTTGATTTCACCGCTTTATTCTTCTCTCGCATTGCTGGTTTGTTAGTGGTTATTCCTGTGAGAAACGAATGTAGACCAATTTACGAATTGTGTATCTTCTAAGGTCTGTCTTTCGGATAAGAAAGAAGTTCAACATCACAATTATTTTATTTTAGCTAAGCTACGTGATGAACTCAACAAGTATTAATACTTTATTTTTTATTTACTTCAGGTATTTAAGCATTTTATATTCGGGAGGACGCTGGTTCGAATCCCCGACCGGGCATCCGGATTTGGGTTTTCCATGGTTTCCCCAAATCACTCAAGGCTAATTCCGGGATGCTTCCTCCAAAAAGCCATGGCCGAATTCCTTCCAGTTCCTTGGCTGCAATTCCATCCCGCCTCTATTGACCGCGCTGTCGACGAGAAGTAAAGTCACAGAGGTGGGGAGGGGGGGGGGGAATGAACGCTACTGGTTCATTATACACAAATTGCACTGTTAAACTCTAGTATGGTTTCCACTCTATGTATTGTATATCTAAATGTAGACTTTGTCCTTTACATAGAAAATATCGTAATATACCGAAAACCATTAAATTTAGATACTTCTTTTTTATCTTTTTCCTATCTAATTCTATTGAATAGGTTACTTTTAGATGTAATTATTATTCCTTCCAAGTCACGATATCTATTGTTAGCAAAAAGTAGCAACAATGCACTCTGAGAACGAACAGGCAGTACTTTATAGCTCGTGCGGTAATAAGTTTGCATCTCTTACTGCCGCTGTTTTGTTGTGCTGCGATCGTATCGTGTTGTTCATATTACAAATCTGAGTTTAATACCTACAATTTCGTCTGCCAGTGCTAAGAAGAAATGCAGACAATATTCACACGAGTATTTGAAATATGGTTTTGTGTCATCTTCTGCTCATGAAACTATTCCTATGTGCTTGTTATGTGAAAAAACTTTCAGCAATGATGTTATGAAGCCGGCGAAAATGAAAGACCACTTGGAAAAGATCCATTCTGATAAGGAAAACAAAGATATTGAGTATTTCAAAATGCTAAAAGAGAAATTGAGAGATCGGCCAAATTTAAGTACATATTTGAAGTCATCTGTTAGCGCTGATAGTGAAGGAGGACTGAGGACATTCTACAGCATCTCTATTAATATAGCAAAGAAAAGCAAACCGTACACTATTGGTGAAGAGATTGTAGTACCAGCTATAAAAGATGTAATTGAAAATGTTATGAAGAAATACTGTGCAGCGACGTATAGCGGAAATGGCCGAAGGTGTGGAAAGAACTTTGACCTCTGAGCTCCAGCATTGTAAGTTTGCTATTCAACTTGACGAATGAACTTTCGGAAGTTTAAATCTTCTCATGGCTGATGTTAGGTTCCATAGTCCATCCCTGAATGACACTGTTGATGAATTTCTGTTTGCTAAATATCTTCAAACTGATTCAAAAGGTGAGACAATTTTTTTACGTTTGCAAGATTATTTGAACAAGCACAACATTCCTTTCGGGAATATTACTGCAATAGCTACTGACGGTGCACCTGCTATGGTAGGCCGTTATAGAGGAATTTTCGTCTTTCTGAAGGAAAAGGTTCCTAATGTACGTACCGTTCACTGTGTCCTACACAGGCAGCATCTTGTAGCCAAAAAATTGAGTGGCGAGCTGCATGATACTTTAAAAGTGTGCATTAGGTCAATTAATAAAATTAAAGCTCATCCTCTCAATTCCCGACTGCTTCCGAAGTTATGTGAAGAAAATGATGAACCTTTCAATCAATTACTTTTGCACACTCAGGTAAGGTGGTTGTCAAGAGGTGATAGTTTGCAGAGGCTTGTTGACTTGTACGACTCGTCTGCAGAGTTTCTTAAGAATGTGGATCCATTACTATGTGACGAGTTAAAACAGTGCAAGAACCATCTGTTCTATTTGACAGATCTTTATCCGAAATTTAACGAAGTACAGAAGCGTTTGCAAGGAAAAAGTGTTACAATTGTTCAAGCTTGAACAATTATAATGGCCTTTCAACTAAAAATGGACCTGTTAAAATCTTCACTGGCACGTAAAGATTTTAAATATTTTTCAAACTTTCGACTACTAAAAGAAAATGAAGAGATACCCGACCGTGATCTCGAGAAATTAACAGAAGACTAGAAAGCACGTTTCGGAGACTTGGAGAACAAGCATGTTCCTGAATGGTTTGCTTCTCCATTAAATGTTAAAATTGATAATGAAGGTAATGAACCTGGCTTAGAAGATTAACTGATTGAAATATGCGTAGATCTGGAAACTAAAGCGTTGTTTAAAAATAAAAACCTCAGCGAATTTTGGAGCAATAACAATATTGCTACAAAATACCCCAAGCTCAGAGCAGAAGCCGAACCTTTCTTACTTGCATTCTCAACTTCATACATGGTTTAGCCACGAGAACGCTATTTTGACAAACCAGAGAAACAGACTGAAGTTGGAAAACCGTGGTGATTTGCGACTAAAACTTGCCAATTTTCAACCGAACATCAGTGATCTTGCTGCTGCTCTTCAGACCCATCCATCTCACTAATATCAGCTACTTTAATAAAAAGGTATGTTAATATATTTTTAATGTATTCAATAGTAGTCGTAAAATGGCAGATGTTTTTTCATCGAATATAATTTATTCAAATTTTCAATTATTATTTTGTGTTTTACATTTTATGACACTTACGACTATAGGTTATTTTCCATCTATCTATAATTTTGTTATTATTTTTTACGATTATCATAACAGTGTAAAATATCTCCTTTTTCTGTTAGTGTTGTTGGGTGGATTTTTTAAGGTGTGGAAACTATAAATACTTTCTTTGGGTTGTTATGCAAGTCTCCTTATAGCTTAGCATCAGAAATGCTAAAAATGATTTAAAATTTTCATCAGTGCGAATCCAGGAATTTTTCGAGCCGGGGCAAAAACTGTAGGAATGACGCCCCTTGCAACATTATTTGCAGCTCCCATTTTTGCCCTCTGACCCCAAGTGTCGCCGCCTCGATTGTCCCCCAAACACATTGTTGTCGCCGCCCCGATTGTTGGTCAAATTCATTGTTGTTGCCGCCCGGCGCCCAGTGTAATAGTAAGCTAAAAAAGGTTTCCGCGACTTAAATCGTCGCCCTTCAAGTTGGCAACCCGGTGTACCCCCCCCCCCCCCCCCCCCCGCAGATCGGGCACTGGTTTTTATTAAACGTTTAATCTGGGGGTCGATGAGAAGACAAATGTTCTATGAGGGGGTCGACGTGATAAAAAGTTTGGGGACCCCTGGACTAAGAGAATGATATGTTGTGTTTTTGCCATGAAACTTTATTTTTTTTTTCCTTAAAAAGAAGGTGACTTGATATCAAAAAGTAGCATTGGTACTTTTTGAAGAAGAGTTACTTTATTATAAATATTAGATGTGTCACTATTCATGCGTAGGCTATAATTCTACTGACAGATACTTTTTTTATTTCTACTGGTGATAATTAGCAGGAAAAAGTGTTGCAGGAATGTGAATTCAAGTAATGGTGAGAAAAGTAACCCATCACTGAAGGGCGTAATGTGTATTAATCCACGTGCAGCTGCATATACCAAATCCCCACACTTCTCATCAGTCAATCAAATTGTCAAAATCATCGCCCAGAATATTATGTATCTGTGTTAAACAGGTGCATCCAATTTTAGTAAGTGATGGGTTACTTTTGTAGGAATATCATTTTTTAAAGGTTACTCAACCTTCTCATTTTCATGGTCATCCAATGCAGGAAGTGTAACATTGGTTGCAAACTAGTTGTATGGGAGGTCTCACAGGTCGTGTAAGCTGCTCCAGTTTTAGGATTGTCCAAGTTCATAAATGCAAAGTCTAAGTTGAATATATTACGGTGTGGCCTGCGTGTTGCCTCTGAAAAGCAATGCAGTTGTCTCATTGGACAACGAGATCGGTATTTGTGCATCATTTGTTGTATGAGGTAGGGATTCACACACACACATTTTTTGGGAGAGAATGGGAGGATTTTAGGTAGGAGGGATTTTAATTCAGGACAGGCCCGAAGGAAATTATTGCCCTGTTGCAGGATGTGCTTGATGGACTAGATACCAATTATTATTGGTGAGATATAAATATCATCGTTAACGATAACATCTGGCGCTGCTACTACTATTACTACGCCAACTGTGTAAATATTAAAGTCTTCCTGTATTTGAAACCACGCTGGTGATAACTATTCAGAATTCACTTCCTTCATTGGATAAGGTAAATTTTATTGATATTCATTGAAATAATTATTTATTTATAGCGGAATTTTGATATTCCGTAGCGGAATTTTGATAGCCTGTAGCGGAATTCTGTCAGGCCCTTGGTGATATTTCATCATCTCGGGTTGGCAGCCCTGGCTATAACCCACAGGCAGCAGTCGCTTGACAAAGGCTGCAGAGAATATTATTGCCAAAACGTCGTGCTATGCTAACGTTCTCACTCGGCTAGTTACTCGAGAAAATTTCAACTAAATACAACACAGATAAAGCCTTCACTCGTATAAAGTAATTGGACTTTGTTGTATAGTAGTGTGGCATAATAAAATTAAAATCTTTGGAGTGCATAAAATCACTCAAATAGAGCTGTCAGAAAAGTGACAAGTTCTTTTAACATAAGTTTTTCAAATTCTTGACTTAAAAAATGATATTTGTTGGTTAGTAGTTAATTATCATTTCATGAAATGGCTCATCAAATTTTGCAGATGGTGATCGAGAAGGGAGAGCAGTGCGTGCTGCACGACAACTCGGGCCGCGTCAAGTGGCGAGTGAGCAACTCCTCTGGGCAGGAGTCGACGGTGCCCGGCGTCTGCTTCCTCATCCCACCGCCCGACCGCGAGGCCGTCGACGCCGCCGACCGACTGCGGCGACAGTTCGACCGCTCGACGGCGCTCTGGCAGAAGAAGCAGCTGCGCATGCGACAGAACATGATCTTCGCCACCATCAAGGTCGTCAAGAGCTGGGACTTGGCACAGGTGCGACGTCTTCCGTGCCTCGACGAAATGTTTACAAATAAAACTAGAACAGTAAATGTGTAAACAGTTCCAACACATGTATTTCATTTTGTTTTCAATGATCCTGCAACACCATTAATTAATTGCAAATGCTCAAGTGGATTTTGTATATGGAAGTCGCAAAGCGCTCACTCAATGTTCCTACAATTTGAGGACAGTTTTGTATGTGTGGAAGATTTTGATGTGTTTACATGTTCAGTGTGGTGTGTTGTTAATGTAGCTGGGAGCTATAATAAGGGAGAGGGTCAAACCAGCCTATTCAGGAGGCCGCGAAAGGGGATGCACCACTTGACAGACAAATCACCAACTATTGTTGTCTGCTCTCGCTTCACGAACACTGCCGAGAAGTTGGCATCGAACCCGAGGTATTGATACATAGTCTGGAAGTAAGGAATCGTGCACCATCATTTCTCCTACCTTACTAACCAACTTGTTTGATCCAACCCTCCATCCCTTCCTATCTTCATCTCAACATACCCCTTACAACCCACATCCTAAATTATCTGCTTCATATATTCCAATCTCTTGTCTTTCTATACAGTTCCTAACTATGACTGTTCCCTCCACTAACAAATTAACCAATCCAGCATGTCTCCAAATATGACCTTTCTGTAAGACTCTTCCACAAACTTCTTTTCTCGCACATCATTTCCAAAAGTAGTTCATTTCATACTTTATCCATCCACTTCATTTTCAGCATCCGTCTATGGCACCATATTTCAAATGTTTCAATTTTCCTTATTTCTTGTATTCCCATGGTCCATGCTTGGTACCATAAAGTGCTATGCTCCACACATAGAGTTTTAAAAAGTTCTTTCCATTTGCTAGATCAATATATGAAACTAAACGCTTTCTCTTTTACATGAAGCCTCTTTTTGCTATTGCTATTCAGCTTGTAACATCATTCTTGCTTTGGCCATCAGTTGTAATTTCAATTACAAAGTACCAGAATTCACGAACTTCTATCACATTCAATCCTATTTTTATATTTAATCTACTATTATTGGTATCATTTCTGCTACATTTCATAACTTTTGTTTGAAAGCTCCAATGAGGGAAACATGAAAGGCGGAAACACAAACGTACAATATATCAATAATAATATTCTTCATGTAGTAGAGAAACAGGCCATTTGGTTCAGGACTTGTGTGTGCACACACAACGTTACCCCATGACTGGCTAGGTAGTGGGAGAAATGGGGGGGGGGGGGGGGGGGTGACAGCTGAGGAGTAGACTGTCAAGATATTGGCAATGTCTGAGATAATATATTGCAGGTGATGGTAAAATGAATATATATAGCAAGGGTATCTAGTACTGACATGAAAAGTTATTACTAGTTAAAATTAAAAAGTGATGGGTTAAGTGATTGGATTTTATCAGTGGTTAAGACCCGGGGTGCCAGAGCATTCAGGATATGCGGCTACGCTAGTTCCTTTTTCCGGAGTTCTGCTGCAGTGGTGCTATCAGGAAAAATTCTGACTGCTCTCACAGTAAAACAGTCGTTCAGATTCTTGGAATCATGGCTCTTAGCATGTTTTGGAATTGGAAGGTACTGGTTGAGGGTGTGGACTGTTTGTCTGTGGCCATTCATTCTAACAGAGAGTTGTTGTGTGGTGAGACCTGTGTAAGAACTGGTGCAATGGCAGCAAGTTAGTTGGTATATAAGATGAGTAGTTGAACAGGTGGCATGTCCAATATTGGGGAAAGTTTCCCCTGTCATAGGACTGTAGTATGTAGTGGTGGGTGGAAGCATACTGCAGGTTATACAGTGAGGTCTATTACATGGAAAAGATCCACATGGTGTTTTTGTAGAGTCTGACAAATGGTATTTGTAGACTAAGATGTTCTTAATTTTGGGTGGTCTGCTAAAACATGTACGGGGGACATTGGGTAGAATTTTGGGTAGATCACCTCGAAGCTTTAGTTTCATAATAAGTTTTGTATGGACAGGACAGATATAATACATCCAACACTTAGCAAAGCCTAAGGGAGGAGGGCAGCAGCAATACAAAATAACACACAAACAAAGAAAAAACAATATTTCGGATAAACACCCTTTTTCAAGTTAACAGAAGTACATGGCTTTCTTTGTCTGCTATGATTTAAATTCACTCCAAACTCTCAGTGTGATTGCCAGTTATAGGCCGCTCAGGTAACTGAGCAGTCTCGAGGTCAGGCTGCTCTGTCTCTCGCTCTACTGCATTCGCCCCTACACACGAGGCGGAAGACAGCAGCCAGCTCAGGGGGGTGGGGTGAGGAGCAGGGTGGAAGGAAGACGACCTTGAACCCCCAGTTGAGGCTTAGCAAGGTTTAGGTGGGAATTGAAGGCACGGTCAGAGTGAACGCTTTGACAATTCTGTGTGAGTGTGGGGAAAGGGGGCTGGGGGTTTGTGGCATGCGAGTCGGTGAATAATCCTTATTTGGTTTATTTATAAATGTTTCTCGGGAAACAGAGTAATATCATTATTGATGCACAATATTTCGGCGACATAAATCTCCGTCGCCATCTTCTTGAAGTCTGCCTTTTCAAACAATGCGCTCAAGGCAGACTTCAAGGCTTACAACTGCACCCATAGATGGCGACGGAGATTTATGTCGCCGAAATATTGTGCATTAATAATATTACTCGGTTTGTTTCCCGAGAAATGTTTATAAATAAACAACGCTGAGAAACATTGCATTCATATGTAATCCTTATTTGGTATTTTGATGTTCCAAGTAACGTGAGAACACGTATTCCACAGTTTTTGGCGATGGGGCAGGAGCAGAGGTCAGCTATTCGCAAAGCTCTGAACGAAGACGCGGACAAGCTGCTACAGGAGGGCGACCCCACCGACCCCCAGCTGCGACGTCTCAAGCGAGAGATGGAGGAGGTCAACAGACTGTTCGACGAGTTCGAGAGGCGCGCCAGGGATGAAGGTCGGTTGAGTTTGAAATGAGTCGTTACTGGAATGTCGCAAAGCAGTAATGACCTAATGTTGGGCTTGTTAATTCACAGAGGACAGCAAGAATGCTAGTCGGACGTTCGGTGACAGTATCGGTGCGCTGTCGGCCGCGCTCGACGAGGCGGAGCGCACTCTGCACTCGCGCACGGCCGCACCGCTCCCCAGGGACCTGGACTCCCTTGAGCACCTGGTCATCGAACACAAGGACTTCGACACGCGTCTGCAGGTACGTAGGACTTCGACACGCGTCTGCAGGTACGGAGGCTTTGTGACTGCAGTTCGTAATTTTCAACATTAATAATGGACTGTAAAACTGTGTCAAAGATGGTAGAAAACAAAAATGTTGCAAACGAAACTAAACGATAACAGAATTTTGATTTTAACCTTATTATGTGACAGAGATGTGCAGTGATTAGTGCCACAGCTGCACACGGCATAGGTTGCTGACCAAATGAGTGGAGATCATTACTTACAAGTGGAGAGGATTGCATTGTTTGGGTGATATGATGTGGTGGGACGACTTGCTTTGTGTTTCATGTCCAATGTCACCACAGCCTAATGTTTTGAGTGTTTTCATGTTCAAGACTGCTTAAAAGTATTAAAGCATTTTTGAGAAAAATGTGCTTCTAATAATTTTAGGCCATCATTAAACTGGAATCATGAATTAGAATGGACGTATGTTGAGTATGAACATGCCTTGCACACACTCCAATCTTGCATCAGCATGCATTTTGTGCCTTTTGGTAGTCTCCATAATGATTTTTTCTTTTGGCAGAAAAAACTGTTCATCTTATTGCAAGTCTCCTATACACCAAAACTAAGGCCCTGTGCTTTTTTATTGCTGTGGCTTAAACACTGTTTATAAGAGAGTCAGAAACGAATTGCTCAAAGGCAATCTACTTGAAGCAATGCTATGAACAATGGAAACACCTTTGTTCCTGTGTAATTGCTCAATTCAACCAACTTCAAAAAGGGAAATCTTGATTTGAGGAAAGAATAAAATTCATGGTTAAAATAAAATTTATGTCAATACTTAGTTTACGTGGAACATGATCTGTCAATTAAGTTAATGAACTCCTCACTATATCGCATAAAGGGGAAACACTATGCAAGAAGCTCTAATATTTCATAACCTTGGTCATTCAGTGTCCTGCAACAGTGTTTGTTTTGGGGGGGGGGGGTGGTACTTAAATTACTTGCATTCTTATTTGTGTGAGAATGCTGTTACGAAAAAGGTCTGAGCTGGAATATGAGCAAAAAATAAGCATTAAATTTAATATTGAAACTGGCACTAGTTGAATGAATTACAGGTAATGTTAGTAAAGGTATACAGGAATAATTCCATGAAGAAAATTGAACACTTTACTTGGGTAATGGAACAGGTGACTCATAATGAGATATTCGGGTGCCATTGACTAGTGGGATTAAAAAAAGTGCCCAAATTTGTCAAACGATTAACTAAGTATACTATTTAGAAGTAATTCAAAGGTAGTGTTGAAAATGATTTGAAAAAGACTCAAACCTTTCACCAACAATGCACCTGCAGTCTGTAATGGAGTTTTTAGCTGGGAAACAAATAATAGTAATAGACTCACACATACTTGCCAAATTGACTTATTTCTTTACCAGAAGATCAAGTTTTTTAGGGATGGTATTTTGATGATACTGAGAACATCAAGGTTAATGCAATGGCAGTTCTAAAGACCTCCAAAATTGTCTTTAAGAGTGTATTAGGTCTGTATAGATTCCCAGGGAGAGTACTTTGAAGGTTTAATAAGACAGGCGGCATTTTAAAAATATTTTTCTAAGATGAATGTGTGAACTTAATTTTCAGAGTAGGAGGTGGGGAATCTTCTAAGGTGGCATGTTATGTCTGAATGATCACCAGCATCAGCATTAATGCCCTTCTGTCAGGAAGAGGTTATTCTAAATGACTGCAGTGTACAGAAATTTCTTATGTGGTTTCCATAAATAATGAATTTATCAGATAATGGTATATTCCAGCCAAAATAAAATCTTGTACTTTTCTTCAAGGACTCGCCTCAATCATCAGCTTTTTAAATAGTGCGGAAATACTTATACTTCAGTATGTTGTATGGTCTTTAATTTTTATTGTTTTTATTGACAGATTTTGTCAAACTGAGTTACTTTTGTTGACATACTTCATGACTGTAGTTTAATTTTGCCGCCCATTTTATTGGATGAGATTTTGTTAGATTGTGGGTTTTTGTTGCAGGCTCTTGGACCCGATGTGGAAGAAGTACAAGCTATTTTCCGAAGCATTCCTAGAAAGACGTCCGCTCAGCAGGCAAAGCTGGACAAGTGCGTTACTAAGTGGAACAACCTGTGGTCCACGTCACATCTTTATATTGAGAGGTAAATGAATTGCAACATACAGTGGTTCTCATTTTCTTTTATGACAAGTTTCTTTTTTGCCTATTCTTAAATTTTTGGAAAAAGGAGGGGGAAGTATTGGAATATTGAAATTATGAGTACAGGCCATTTTGTGGTTAAAATGCATTGTTTTTTCTTTTTTGTTCAGGCTGAAATGTGTCGAGATTGTTCTCAGTGGACTGGAAGAGGCTACCAACATTGTTACTGAATTTGAGCTGAAGCTAGCATCATATGACGAACTACCATCAGACATTGAAGCCCTGAAAGCCGTAAGTTTTTAGACCGTTGAATCTTTATCAAACTGAACTTGTGAAGTACTAGTACCAAATGATCGATCCGTCTGCAGGTTCACGAAGACCTGCTGAGACTGCAGACGTCAGTAGGACAACAGCAGGTGGCCATCGACCAGCTGGGTGACGACGTCAGAAACGCGAGACGACTCGTAGAGAAGTCTCGGCCCGAACACCGCGGGCCGCACGCAGACGTAGAGCGGCTGGAGGGGGAAGTGGGGCGCCTCACCTCCCGATGGGGGAAGGTCTGCTCACAGCTCGTCGACAGGTGGGTGGTCTCTGTTATTGCAAACGATTGGAATCCCTGTTTTTACAAAGAAAATAACAATATTTTAACATTACTACACCTCAAAAGTGTGAAACAGATGGCATGCTAGGAACTGAAACGATAAGGCTGAGGATGGCAACAAACATTAATTTAGGAGAAGCATCTTGTATTCAAAATTAATAGCACAATAAGGACACATTGGGTCTTTTTTAATGTATAAAAACCCAGGGAAAAACCCTGTGCATACTCATAGTAGAAATGGCCTTGATTTTATTGTTGTATTGCTCATTAAGTCCAAGATGATTTGAACAAATTCACCATTATATTTAGTTCAGCCAGAATAATTAAGATTTGTGTATATAGCATAGTGAGATTATATTATTGACATAAAAACCATGTGACGACTGAGCGAATACTTCGGAAATTTAATGAAACTGAACTCTGTTAAATATTAAGCCCTGTTTTCATACAGAATTGGCCACTTTGAATTCTAATTGACCTTAAGGCAGATCTATCTCATTCGAAAAGCAAATATCTGCAAGATGTTGTTATGTGAAAACTGTTGGTTGAAAATGAGCAATTCATACTTGCTGCCAAGTAAAATGGTGAATTATATTTACACTGGTACTTTCATATGTATATTAAGTTCGTATTAAATTTCATTTAAGTATGTCAGATATTAGCAAACTCTAGTACAGAACCACATAAAAACTAACTCAGTCATCATTATTTGTTATAGCAATTAAATTTGTATCAAACTTAGATTAATAGAAATATTATAATTGAATCCACCTAATATTAAAAATAATGAAAAATAGATGTGTCAGTTACAAAAACATGAACACACTAGGTCGGGTTGTCTACACATCTTTCACCCTGCCACGTCTTGCCCCTTACATGACAGATTACTGTAAAGTGTGTTCATTATTTTGTGTTTATCCTGACCCTCCTTTCTTCATCTGTGGTCAGTGCTGGGATATTTTCCCTATCCTCCCATATTCTCATTGCCTGACGGCACTTTGTTTCCATTATCCTGTCTCATTTTAGCAGTCAAATGAAATATTGAGGTTCCCTGTCTCAGTTTGAATCGAATTCAGCAAAACTTGGGTTATGCCTGTATTTTGTTTTGGGTTTGACATCTCCGTACAGTAGGAGTAAACCCCCACAGAATTTGGGCTAGGGAATAATGGTATTACAGGATGACTACTTGTGGCTTGCCATCACGAAATAACATGGCTGAATCTTTGAAAGTTCAGTCTGAATTTATTAACTAACCAAACAAAATTCTGCACACCCACAACACATTAGCTAATTGGTTTTACTGTGCAAATAACAACAATGGAGTTCCTTTCTTGAAGACTGCAAGTTCGCACCACAAACTTCGGCTTAGCCGACCCCACACCAACAATCACTCCAACCAAAACCAACTAATCTCAGTGAGCGTGGTGGGTGAGCGGCTTATGCACTGGCCTCCCATTTGAGAGGACACTGGTTCGAATCTCTGCCTGTGCATCAAGATTTGAGTGTTCCGTTGCGGGAATGCGTCCATCAGAAAACCTTGGTCGAATTTCTTCCTGTTCCTTGTCCCCAGTCCTTTCCTTCCTCTAATGCCCTCGATGTCGATAAGGTGATTAGCCATAAGGAAAAAAAACCCAACTAATTTCGATTCATCGTCAAAACTTGGAAGGTAAAAAAAAAAAAAAAAAAAAGGAAAAAAAAATGTCCCGCATCCCTTGCACTACACCTCTGAATAACATTTATTAGCTTTAAGACATTTTTACACAATTTCGAGCCTGAAAGTAGTGCAGTAAATAGATGCTCAACTACTGAACTGCCATACTGAAACTGACAAAAACAGTCAAGAAGCAGTGTCTTTTTAGTGCTCTGTGGCATATGACAATTCTTCTCAAAGGCTCGTTCATGATTCCGTAAACAGTTACTTTTGATTTCCTGAACAATTAATCCTATTGGTAATACAACTTTAAGTTCTAAAAATGCTCTAACCTAACTCCGAATAGTTCCAACATATATTGAATTTTATTATTATACTCATGTCGACCTACTTTGAGTGACTTTTTGATGAGTCACCCCTACATCAACAAATTACTTTCTTTTCACAGTGGATGGATAAATGCCCATTTCTGTTGAAACAAAACTGACGGCTATATTGAAACAAAATAAAAAAATTAAAAAATCACCGTATAGGCCTTCATCCAGGTGTAGCCGAGTGTAGACAGGTTACTGAAGGCGTGAGCTTTTTGTTCACAGACTGCGCAGCTGTGAGGCTGCTTACGGACTGCTGCAGACGTACACGAACTCTGTGGAGAAGGAGGTGGCGTGGGTGGACGACAGCTACGGCAAGCTGAACAACCTGTCGCCGATAGAGGACCGCGCACGGGAGCAGCTCGAGCCCACGAGGGTGAGTCGGGAACGCTTCAGGCTAATGATAATGTGTATTTATCTATGTCACTAGAAGAAAAATAGTACAGTTTCAGATGAAGTGGACACTATTATAAATATGAGGGTGGATCATATATAAATGAGACTTTATCCAAAAAAAATTATTTACCATAACAAGTGAAATAAGTATATACTATTCCTCAATGAAATAAATTTTCCCCAGCATATCAGAAACTTTTTGATGCCATCACCGTAAAAGGAAGGGGGTTAATTTAGTATCCATTTGCACACACAGCCCTCCAACGCGAGGTTTCTTAAAGTCGTTGGCCTCCCAGTGCTTCTTTCAGTTGTTTAAAGAGGTGAGTATCTCAGAGTGATCGGTCAGGGCTGTAAGGAGGATCATCGAGTGATGTCCAGTTCAATTTATCCAATTTTGATTGAGTGAGAGCTGCAGTATTTCTCAATGTTAATTGGTTCTCAAAACTTGTCAGTGGAAGGAACGTGGTACACTTTTGGCTGAAATGGATACTATTATAAATACGAGGGTGGACCAAACATAAATTTAAAAAAAAATTATTTACCATAACAATTAAACTAATTACATACTATTTCTCAACATAATTTCCTGCATTAGAAATACATTTTTCTCAGCATAGTTGAAGCTTTTTGATTCCATCATCATTAAAGGAAAGGGGTTATGTCAGTAGCCAATTGCTCCTGAAGCCCTCCGCCACATCGTTTCTTCTAGTCATCTGCCTCCCAGTGCTTTTTTCAGTATTTAAAGAGATAAAAATCATAGGGCGATAGGTCAGGGCTGTAAGGAGGGTCATCAACTGATGTTCAGTTCATTTTATCCAATTTGCTTCATTGAGAGCTTCAGTGTGGGGCAGAGCGTTGTCATGGAGAAGAATCACATGTCTTATCAGCTGGTTGTGTCTTTTTTGGTGATGATCAAGCTTAACCTTATCCAAATGGTTGCATTAGTATACTGCTTTGATGGCATAACAACCATGCAAAAAAATCAGTGTTCAAAATGCTGTAAAAGTAAAAAAAAAGTTACAAGCAACTTGGCAGCCGATTGCTGCCTCTTGGCCTTTACTGGGGCTGCCTCATTCTTCTTTTGCTACTCCATACTCGCTTGTTTTTACTTTGGTGTGTAGTGGTGGACCCAAGTTTGAGAACAGGTTATGATGCAATTCAGAAAATGTATCCCCTTCTTTTGCACATCGTGCCAAGAGCCGTTCACAGCAAACGAGTCAAATTCTGTTCCACATTCAAAAGACGGGGCATCCGTCGGGCAGACACTCTTTACCGAACCCTGGGTCCTTTGTATTGTTTGCTTGAGTACTCCCATAACTTATTCCTACACACACGAAATTTGGAAAAATGTCAAACGTTGCTTGCCCTCGGTCATGAATTTTCCGTACAGTGTACTCTGTAATGCTCATCCATGTCCGATAATTGTGGCTCTCATTTTTGACCTCTTCACGGCCTTTCAGGAATTTCTTGTGCCAGCCAAAAACACTAGCCCTTGACGTTGTACAATACACAAACTGTACCTTTAAAATCTTCAGAATTTCGGTTAGTTCTTGCCTTCACAAGTAAGAAATTTAATAATTAAATCTTACGCAATCGAAGGGTGCACATCTTGCTCTGACATTGTTTGCTGTACTGTTGACTTCATGTGGTAAGGCCAACAATCGCTCTCTCCACTCCTGAAATCCCCAACAAACACGTGTAGAACCGCATGATCACACCGACCAGAATTGCGCACTCATTTAAAAAATGTCTCATTTATATTTGATTTACCCTCGTACTACTGAAAAAATTTGTGAAAGTTAAGTGTTGACTTTTCCACCCTTGATTAATCTTATACAGTTTTGATGCATCCTGTAAAGGAAAAACGTTGTAGAAGGCAAATAATTTTTCTTTTAAAAACATTTAGATTATGAAATTATTAGACATATAATAATTCAAAAGAACTAATTTTTTAAAAACGTGTTGAACATTAACAACTGTGTGTCTGCGAATCACATTAACACTCACTATAATGCAATTCTATGAATTGAGTGAGGAGATAAAGGTTTGTCCATGGATGTTGTGAACATCCATAAAAAAAAAAAAAAAAAATGATGATGATGAGGAAAACCATACTATTTGATCTACAGTCTATGTGTAAGCAGGACAAAGCATGCAAGATTTGTATTAATCCATTCTGTTTTTACATTACTAAGTCATCACATAGGGCGAGTGATGGCCTTTTTTTTTTTTTTCTTCACTAATATTTTTACCACATAATATTCAAGTTACCATAAGTTAAAATTTCAAACTTCTAGCACTTGAAACATACAGTGCTTTAGATGACAGTACAGAACACAGACTAATTTCTAAAAAATAAAGAAATACACAAATATAAATTGGTCAAAATATTGTGTATGACAATCTTCTCTAGAAATTTCACTACTTTATTTCATATCGGATAACCGGGCGTATGGATATAACAAAGAAAGATAATTGAAAAACAGAATCCAAGTATTGTGGTACCAACTGGACAAATGTTTTTGGAAACTTTCCGCTAATGGTACGAAATCAGGAACGAATTAATTCATACCACCAAGAAATTAATCAAAACTCACCTTGCATTAAAAGGAAGAGTTGACTGTTGGGCAAATGAAGACACAAATAACATTTAGATATAATTTAAATGTAAACTTGTAGCCCTCAAAAAGTGTTGATTATCAATATTTCAGTAGTTGTAAAATTGCTGCACAATATTCGCAGTGTTCCTGTTCCCAGAAACAACGCTGCATTCTGGATGGTGAGTACACAGTGTGGAACATGACAGAGAGAGAACCTGTATTGATTTTGTTTCTAGCATAAAAACTGAGGTCTGTACACCAGCAATATTGTAAATATAGACAATCGGTTATGGCAATTGATATAACAGTATGTGGAAATAAATATGTAGCTCATAAAATGTGAATGAGCAAAAGCTGCAGCCAAATGAAGCAGTATAGATAGAGATCTTTTACAGGATTTGTGGTTGGAGAGGTGGAAGAAAGGGAACAAACACAAATAACAAAAGATTTCAGGCACGGAATTGTGATTGTTACTTTTAAATTTACCAAAACAGTCTTAGTATTATTATATCTCTTGCAGCAGGATGTAAAGCAAGGTACAGCTTCTGATTTACAGAAGTTTGTAAGTGATTATGATTGAAGATTTTTTTTTTCAGCCATAATTGTTGTTTCAAATTTGATTGGATATTTCAATACTGTGGCAGTTACCGCTTTGAGCACTGTATCTGCAATGGGAAAGTCCCTGGCTTGATTACATTGTGGCTGAAATTTCCTCAGTGCTTTACGGTTTGTGCATAAATTATGCTGCGACTGCTCTTTGGGTCCACAATAAACTGTTGCTCACTTAGGAGATCCAACCTCTCGCTATGGGGAATAATCTTCAGGTTGTAGATTGAGATTTAAACATTCCAAATGAGCAACTACACATTTAAAACATTTATAACTGAGATACTGTGTAAAATTACTTAGTGTCATTGGTAAAATGTTATCATTATAAACTTCTTACAGGGTGCGTTCACAGAATTTCAAGTCTGTTCTCTGAACAAACTAACATTTTTGTACAGTGAACTAAAAGTTTTTGAAATATGATCCTTGGGCATCAACACACTGCTGCTAGTGTGTTTTCCATTATTCATATGCCCTCTGGAACTCTTTGTGTGGAATGCTGTCAAGGATTGGAATGAATTACCAAGGGGAATGTTAAATAACCTACCAAAAATGTTAAAAGAATTTAAAGTTAAAATTTGTAGAGGGCAAATGTAGGTGAGTGTAGGATAGGGAGAAGTTGGGTGTGTAGGGAAATTGCCACCGGAGTGTGTGCTCCGTTGCAATTAAATTAAATTAAATCGCTTCCCTTTGAGGTCTCTGTTGATTCGAGGGAACAAAACGAAGTCACTGGGAGCTAGGTGGGGGCTGTAGAGAGGCTGCAGCATTGTTGCCATGTCCTAATTGGCCTAAATTTTGCTGGCGGTAAGTGACGTGTGAGAGGCCTCATTGTTGTCGTGAAGAACCCAATTATCTTTGAACTCCGGGCGGATGCAGTGGACTTTATCCTTCAAATGGTCGAGCACTTCTGTGTAAAACTGACCTGTAATAGTAGTCTGGCAGGAACAAATTCTTTGTGGATCGCTCCTTTGGCATCAGAGATATCAATTAGCATGCTTTTCATGCGTGACTTGCTCAAGCGAGCTTTGTTGGGCTTTGGAGATGAGCTGATGTGCTACTCTGCACTTTGCCACTTCGTTTCTCAATTGTACTTGTAGACCCGTCTCGTCACCAGTAACCACTTTATCTAAATAATTGGGCTCGACTTGCAAACATTCAAGCATTTCTTCGCAGAAAGCCTGGCATCGTGCCTTCTGTTTATCTGTCAGAACAAGTTTGGCTCACACTTTTTTCATCAGGGAATCTTGAACACCATAGTCTGCCCCCAACCCCAGTTCATCGGCAGGTAATCTAACACTAAGACGACGGTCAGTGTTCAAAAGTTCATGCACTTTCACCAAATTTTCACGAGGTCGGATTGTTGAAGGTCGCCCAGCCCAGTCATTTTCATCAACATCGTCGTAGCCATCTCCGAACCTCTTGCGCCATATGAAAACCATTGCAGGTGAGATGGCTTCTTCTTTACAGGCCTGTCGAATCGTGCCCAAAGTTTCTGTAGCAGTTTTGTTCAGTTTCACACAGAACTTTCTGGAATAACGCTGCTCGAAATGACGCCACATTTTCAACCCTCCGAGTTTTCAACAGGGCTCACTGACGCCACTAGCGATCTGCTCACTCCAGCGTCTCAAAGGCAACCGCCGCTGGTGTGGTCGGTTAGCTGACACGCCCCCCACTACTCTGGTCGAATCGGTCTGTGTGACCTCCCCTGATCAGGAAAACAAAATTAGTCTTGAAACTTTGTAAACACACCTCGTATTGCTATTGGAAAATGCTTAAGGATTTAGATATCTACCAAAGAGTGTAATTCCATAGGAACTATCCGAAAATTTTCAGTATTCACAACCTATTATTTTTTAAACCTCATTTCTTGCTCTTGATGAATGAACATTCTTTTGTGTTAACAGTTAAAATTGAAAATTGTGTTATTTTCTTTGTTTTTGTTCTCAGACACTCTACAACAATGTTCTGGAGAAGGCACCCGCAATCGAACAGGTCAATGTTGTCGGTGGAAGATTTATCCGTGAGGCAAAGGTAAGAGTCCTTCCGTTTCACCGTAATGCCAGATTGGCGCCTACAGTTTCGGCATACCTCCTCTTTCAGTGGAACACTCTGCGACAGCCCCTCGCTGTCTCGCTTCTTCCCTCCCCTACTTTCTTCCCACTCTGTTGATCCTACGTTACCAGTAAGACAAATGAATTTCAGGTAATATTTTAGGATAGTGGTCTCAATTTACACCCCTTCCATTTTTGTGAGTGTGTGTGGTATGAATGAAGCCTAATTTGTAAATAGCAGTTGTAAATATAGAATTTTTTTTTCCTAAAGAAATTTTTTTGTTCATTTACTCACCACACTTACAAAATTTAACGTCAGAAAATTTCATTTTATTAACTTCTTACTGAGAATAATACTATAACAGTGTAGATAATAATAACCCTTACAAAATTAGTTTTTCAAACAGTATAATTGGTATCTCAATTGTCTGAAGCACTTCAACACATTTTCAACAATTGAGGTTGTACACTGTTTGATATACTTACCTTTTTATACACGCGTTATTCTAAAATCCCAGATTGGTTGACATTTATTAATTCATTACTAAGAAATCTAGAATGTTTATGGACAATTTAACCTCTTATTTTAAAGGTTAAGAGGTTCTTTCTTTCTTCCAAAATCTCTCTATTTTTTCACAATTTGCTGATGCATCTTTGCATTCACACTTATATTTTTTTAGTGTAATATTATTGTTAAACATATCAGGTGGTGGGCTGATTATTTGGGTATCAAATATCTTCTTAATCTGTCCTGTAGTCATATGTCTTTTTGCCATATCTGTTGTTCGTCTCATTTTGTCATATTTCATTTTCTGTAATAGAACAACTCTTTTATTTTTTAAATTGAAAACTGTTTCAGTTTTGTGGCTCATCAACTGTCCCCTGCAGTCATGACTGTTCTTTATAAACCACAGAATATTGTTTACAGTATATATTAAACGAGATGTTCCATTTAAGATTGAGGTTCCATTTGTGCGGCTGCCATCCAGTTTCAAACGGAGAATATTCAGAAATACTTGGTGTAACTACTGAATAAAACTATTACACAGTCATTCCATAAAACCATTTTAATTCGTCATCTTCAATTATTCGTCCTACACCACCAATTGTAAAAAATGCATCAGGCTCAATAAATCCAAAGGTTCTTGTTGGAGTAGATATGATATTTGTCTATTTTTACCTGCGTTCATACTTGACACCTATTAAACCATACTACCACTTATGGCTGTATACAACCCGCTGCCCATTGAAACTCTTCACAAGCGAATGACCACTTGTATTCAACTCCAAGTGCCCGACGCCTCCATCTGGTTTTGAACTGACGCCAGCAGTTTGAAACGCCAGTATTTCAATATATGTAGGTTGTGCATGCTTCCTACATCAATTTTTCATAGCATTCTTCCACAAAGTAACATACAAAGGGACACTCAAAACTCAAATTAGCTTCTCTCCTCATCCATCTGTTGCCATGTGAAAGCATAACTATATCTTCTCTGAAATGTTGCCACTATTTAAAAACAGGGAACTGTCCTACTATGGCTCCATTACAACCCCCTATAGTTTATAATTGTTAGAATTAAATAGTTTTGTGGAATAGCTGTGTGATATTTTTATTTAGTAGATCTAAGTATTTTTGAATATTCTGTGTGAATCTAACCTCTATCTTAAGTGGAACATTTGGTAAGAATTTATACTGTAAATAATACCCCCTGGAGAAAGAGTAACACTTGTGACTGGGGGGAAGAGCGTGATGAACCCCGAAACGAAAACACCATCAACTATAATGCATTGTCGATAATAACGTTACTTACAGTTTTTACCTGGGATTTAATATGCTCATTCATACAGAATAATTTAGGTTCACAGCATTTATTTACAACCATGTCTGCTCATCTTATTTTGCCTGATCTGTTCTCATCTGAGAAGTCTGGGTTACCAGTCCTGAAAGCGATAACCAGTCTTGTCATAACAGTCGCACGGAAACTTCCAAGTGTGCAAGAGTTAAGCCTAATGTAAATGTAAATTCAACTTTAGGACTTCAGTGAGTAAATGGTAATGTTTTGTAGTAAGATGACAGTTGCTATGTTTTTAATGACATACTCCTTGCTTCATTTCCCACATACCAGTTGCAACCTCCTATTAAATATTAATTACTCCTGGCAGGTTGAGCCAAGTGTAACCATCCTGGCTGTCAGTTAAAAGCTTCAGCACAAGATCTCCTGACATAATCTACTCAAATACTGGCGACTTCATACTACAAGTCTGTGGACGGTTTTGTGGCCCTTAAACACCGTCTCTCGATCGTGCATGTAGTATGGAGATTATGATATAATTAACCGTCAATTCTAATGTGAGGTGAGGTGGATACTTTTAAAAAATGGTTAGTTCACCGGTGAAAATTCACTTTGATTGGCTTTAATGTCAAACAGTATCATTAAACATACAATCCAAAAACAAGAATAACTAGTGACCAATGCTGCAGTATTCATCGTATACCATGAATGCTTTGTATATTGTCAGCGATATACGTCCTCACAGGGTGCGACTTAAACTCTCACTCTGCCCTCACTAGCAGACCAAAGATTTTAGTATTTCTTTTTTACAGATCTAACTTAAAAATACCCCATCACATAAAGATTAGCGGTCTGTGGAATTCATTAGCAATTACATTATACATATCACTAGATTTTCAATATTGTAATAAATTTACCATACAAACAGTATCTTTTATGATAGTAATAATTATAAAACTATTAACTGTACAATTGGGGTGGTAGCATGCGCCACACAGTAGCGCAAGGCTCATTACATTTTGCACTGAGGATGGAAACTGTATTAAGAACTGCATCAAATATTATGCATTTGAAAACTCGTTTAATTATATTTTTATGCCCTTTTATAAAATTAAACATACCCATATTGGGAGAGTGTCAAGTACATTTTGCATTTTTCCAATTCTTTTCTTTCACAAAACATGCGGCAGCTTCCTTGTGATCAACTTTGTTGTAATTTGTTTCATTGATACACAGTTGTATCAAACATTGCAACTGATCTGTAACTGTAGAGTATCTCTCTTCATTCTGGTATGGGTATTCCATTTTTGCTTTCCATTTACAGCTGTCTGCATGTCCTGTTTTGTGTATTGATGATCCTTCACTGAATTAAGCTTTAGAGCTCTCATTCTTTGTCCCTGTCACACTGTTATTGACTATAATTAGCATTTGATTCCTTTTACAGTAATCTAAATAAGAGGAAGGATAGGAAAAATTTTGAAACTATTCGTCCACCATCGGCGGTTCCTTGGTTGGTGTTGTCTGCTGTAATGAGAATCACGGCATAGTAAAAAAGATTATGTGCCAGCTGTAGATTTGTTACTTTTCGCAAGGAAGTGAATTTTACTTTTGGCACTGGATTGGGTATGAAGTAAAATGATGGCTGAGTCACTGCTTCTACGTTAGTATTTTTGAAGCAGGCAATTTTCATCAGAGATAAAGTGTATTTCCATACACTCAACATAGTTTTAGAACTAACTCCCACTCCAGAAACTTATTTTCGCACAGAACGTCTTGGTCACGAGTAAAATGACAAAATAGACATTTTGCACGAATCCCTGTTAATGACAGAATATGTGGGAATTGTGTATTTGGAAAACCGGTAAGCTTTTATCACAAATGTGGTGTAGTTATCAACGATATTTGTGAGCAGTGCAGATGAGGACAGAGGGATGAAATGAGATGAACTTAATCGAAGGGGGTGGACAGTCATTCAGACAATAACGTGTTTCTGTTGTATAAATGTATTAACTCAGTTATTAGATACTCCCAGGAAAAATGTACGATAACATTGGTGTGTCATACAATTATTAGTTTTTTTCCATTTCCATATGAAGCACAGAATTAATAAATTTTTCATGTTAATAATTTGTATAGACTATAGAAGTGAAAAAGCAGGGATTGTCATTAACATTCAGTGTGAATACATTTTTCCTACCTGAGGACTAGCTCCCTTAAATGCATCAGTGCTTGTATCTCACTTAGTCATATCCCCCCTATCCGTCTTATTGAGTTCACATGGACAGCTGATTCTGTATGTGATGGGTTAATTTCTCTACCCGTAATTCTTTGAAAGTATAATTTACACTCGATGACCATTGGCCATCCTTCTGACTGACTGGCCAATTAGATGTAGCAGACTTTAATATTTGTATGACACACCAAAGTTTTAATTCTGTGGAGAAAACCTATAATTTGGGCCTAAGATCATACTTTCAGGGAAGCGGAAGAGACATCAAATGAAACTTGATTCTTTAAATTGTTATAATGCAACCAACACATTGACACTTGTTGGCTACAATAAGGGGGAAAAAAAAACACTGTCCAAAAATGTAAAATAATGCCATAACCCAATATGGGCTTTATGAGTAAGTAAAAATAAAAATAAAAAATGCTCATATAGAGGAAAGACAATCCACTTAAATTTGTATACCCCTTTGCCACTCTGATATCTTTCCAACAGATTGATCCCTTTTCTCGTCACATATTAAAAACTTGTTTGCTCGACAACTGTAAAGAAAAAGAAAAGTGCAGAGTTCACAGGTGTTTCCAGCATCTCGTACGGCAGCACAAAGTCGCACTTGTCGAGGTGTTTCCGTGACTAGAGCGAGAAGTTCTAAAGTGCACAGGAGGTAATTGGCGACAGTTGCCAGTGTCAGATGCAAGTTTCATTCGATTTCGACTCCGGCTCCCACGACCGGAGATGCGCTACCCGTAACGATCCTAACTCCGAGGGGGGGACTGCCCGGTGGCGGTGACGGTACTAACCCAACTAACCCGACCCTCGCAGATCTACGACCTGCGACTGCAGCACTACGCCGCCTGGCTGCTGGACGAGGTGCACCCCAGCATGGACGCGGCCCTGGCGAGGCCCGGGGCCCGGCCCTCGGGCGCGCAGGTCGTCGCCGAGCGGCTGGATGCCCTCAACCACCGCTACCGCGCCCTCGTCGCTCTGCTGTACGACCGCCTGCGCCAGATCGCGGCCCTGTGCCCCAACGACCCCGGGGTCCAGGTCAGTAACGAGTCTATAACGCTGTTAAAACCATTTAGAAGTAGATTTATTCCATAAAATTGGCACAGCAAATGATTTCTACCCACTGTTCTTAATAGTAAAATACCTTTGTCTGATTTTTAAGCTGCCTTTGTAAAAGATATAAAATTCAGTTAGTCGTTTTTCAGGTATAACAGAGTTAGTTGTCTCCATTCTCAATATGTAAACTCATAATAGAGATGATTTAAAGGTGTATTTTCTATGTGCAAAAAAATTGTTTGGATAATATTTCGGTTTTGGTGTTGTAACACCATGTGCTTAGTGGATGCCAAACATTGGATTTGAAATAACTAGTCAATGCAAAAAGCTACATAAGACCTTTTTTCACAAGTTGTAGTCAGCATCCATAAGATAGTCATGAGCATGGATTTGGCTAATCAGATAAAGTATAAGTATGATTTTTAATCAAGAGAAAAAAATTAAAATCTAAAATAAATAAGATAGAAGAAGGCTATGACTATGACAGGGGTGGAATGCGCAGCCAATAGAAACCCTGTCACTGGGTCATTACGACCACACGGTATTATTATTATTATTATTATTATTATTATTATTACTTCGGGAGACATAGAAAATCAATCTGATCCTTTCCAACACCTAATGACCTCGACGTCAATGAGGTGTAAAGCCATAAAAAAAAAATTCGGGCAGTGTTGAGGCAACCCCCAGCATCACGCTCGCGTGACACACCCTAACTTGAATTTCAATTATAATATTAGGTGGTTCCGAAAATATCTGCTGATTTTAGTTTCTTGGTGATATATTATTTCTGCCTTATATCGGTCATGTCATGGTACTAATCAAATAATATAAAATGCATTTAGTATTTTATACTTTATTAATCTCTTGGTTATTAATTACTTTAATTTAAACATTCAGTAAATAATTCTCTAAAAAGTCTCTAGTACAGTTTCTCTCCTTGTTGGCGCGCACACACACACCATTTGGAATCATAGGAAAGCGTGTACGAGTATAATTAAAAGTTGCAATTGATCACTTTTATGCACTATTAATGACATTCTTTGCACTCACACTTCACCGTCCCTTATTGCACAAGTTGCAGTAACAAATATGAAAGAAGTAGTACAGTTACTGGTGATGGAGAAGTTGGAGGCGAGATGGACAGGCATTAACTGTAGATGAATAGTAATGGGGCAAGGAATACTTTAACTTTAGTTGTGAAGAGGGAAATTACTTATAAGGTTGGCCATAACAAAGTAATGATACTAAAAGTAAATAACCCCTCAGACAGCTGTCTGCTGGTGCAACGGATTAGGAAATGAGACCTTCCGGCTCACCTGCGGGGAGGCCTTGCACCTAGACATGTTCATAAAGCGAATCCCACAACGTCTGGGATCAAAAAGTTTACTAATAATCCTAAACCTGTAGTGGTTATTGTGATGGCTGGTGCCAGGATTATTTGCTGCGAGGTTTGCGTTATCTTAGACTGTTACTCTTGTTGGGGAATTGTGGGAAACCAGAGGAGGGCATTGTCCATACGTAAGTTGCTATTTGACACTGGATGTCTCTTACCCAAGATCATAGTCTGAAATTGATATCTTGGTGTTTTCCCATTCAGAATTATGCTATTGAGAAAATATTTGTGTAAAAAACTTGCTGTGCTTATAATGTGAATCAACACATACAAAAACTGTCATTAGCAATACAATACAATACTATACAATACAATACATTCATTTTACATTGTTCCCAATATAAGAGACTGGCTCTGTGGGATGTAGAAAGTTGTCAATTTACAGATAAACAGTTGCATAACAAAATAATAAGTACACCACTAGATGTACAGTCATAGCATACATGATACATTAAACAATTCCATAACAAAATAATACATACACCAGAAGGTGTACAGTCATAGCATACATGGAACATTAAAAAATTCCATAACAAAATAAAATACACCACAAGACATACAGTCATAACCTACAAGGTACTGTAGACAATTGCATAACAAAATAAATACATACAGCATGAAATGTACAGTCATAGCATACATGATAAATTAATTATGTAATCTGCATTTACACAAGCTACTGGCAGTTATTTTTTAGATACCTTAGAAATAAATTCTTCGACAGAGTAGTAGTTGTCAATTAAAAATTCTTTCAATTTTTTCCTGGATTTATCCTTATCATATGCTAGACATTTGATATGTGTTGGGAGTTTATTGAAGATATGTAACCTAGCCTTATATTCAGTTCTTGTTGATGGGGGAGGGGGAGAGTAAAACTTAAATATGCAAGTATTTTTCTCTAGCAAACATTTGCACAAGTCATATGTTTTGTAGGATTTGAACATAAGAAAAGTGGTATCATATATAATAATAATAATAACCTTTGAAATGCTGAAAAGATATTTTTTTAAATCACAAAATGGTTTTCTTTACTTCTCTAATAATTTCAACCAAAATAAGAACATTACACTGCTCCATCTGTTATGTGGCGAGTTTTGTGTTTAGGCTATAGTTGTCAGATACAGGTGTAAACAAGGTTGTAGGAGGTTTTTTGCACTTGCTTTTTGTTTATAGTCGTATTGATGGTTGTGATTAGCAACTATGGTGTTTATCATGAAAATTATGTAAACACTTTCATTTCTTTGTTAACAATCTAAACATTATTGTGCCGCAAAATTTTGTTTGTGAAACGGATGTTTCGAAAAAATTTGTCTGGGGTAGGAAAAGCTATCAGTAATTGTGATAAGATTTGAGCATGTTTTTTTTAATTTGATCTTCATAATACAGTGCATTGCAAGAGGGTATGTCAAATTAATACTGAACATGTGAAACTAACCTGTAGGATAATGAATGGCACTAACTTGTACAAAAATTGTCCATTGTAGTAAAACTGCTCTAAAAACTTCATTTAGGGATTATATGTTTTATAACAATATATAATAAAATTATCATCAATTCTTAATTTTGCAGTTGCTTGTCTCGCAGATGGAACCAAAACAACTGAGGACATTTAGAACTGAATTTAACATTCACGAAACAAATGAGGATTCTCGAACTAGTCACTACACTTCACGGTAAGTGTACTTAAAAATTTTGGGTTTCTTGTCCAGGAACCATTAAGAAAATGTGGTTGATAAATGATATCTAAATTAGACTTAAGCCGTGCCAGAGGGAATGTAGTCTTCTATATTATCTTGATTAAAATCGAAAAGATTCATTCTAAGATATTTAATTTCACCAGTATCTTAATGAGTTTAGCTGTGCTTAAAACAGCAAACAATAGTGAAAATAACTGATGTTCTGCATTTATTGCAACATATCCAAATATGATTTACATGAACAGTAAATTAAACTTAACCATATACACAAAGTTCAGTCCAGAAATGGTACTTCGATTTACTTGTGTAACTTGTTGTTCAGGGGGAGACAGTGTCGAACTTGGTGTGTTTTAATAGAAATATTTAAGAAAAGTGATTTTCTGCAATGTGGAGTATGCTATTTCTTTCCCGTTTGCTCATGTCAATGTCTTCAGGAGTAATAAAGGTTTTTTTTTAGCTCATAGTAAAAGACATGAAATTATGATAAGTTATAATAGGAATATTGTTAATTCAAACAAGAATAGGGTAATTCAGGTTATGACAACAGTAAAAATAGAAAGAAAGAAGGTTAACACCCTGTTCGATGATGCGAGAGAATGGTGAAATGTGTAACATACGACATGTGTGCCCATTAATGGTGGCAAAATGAATGACCTGTAGGCAGGTGACCATATTAGTATATAGGTGATAGCATGCATATTTGTAAATAGTGGGGAATATTAAATTAAAAGTCAAAATAACATCATCATTTGATAAATATACAACAATAAAGATGTACTAATTTAAAAATATTAATCATTACCATTTCTAGAATTTTTAGGAAGAAATAAAAAGTGCTGTTGGGTTTAGCAGTAGTAGGGAGGGAGAGTGATAATATATTATCTGAGGACATGGCCTGTGTGTATAGTTTTGACTATGTAGCTCTCATCTATGTAGTCTGGCAAAGGTGATAGTTTCCAGAAAGATTGTGGAAGCTATCAGTCAAGCAGTTGATAATGTCGATTGATTTTGATCCACCAGGAGATGCTGTAGGATGAACAACAGAGTGGCTGGGTTGGCTATATATGTATAGGACACCAAAGGCAGTAAGGATGACATTTTGAATGTTGAAGGGTTCTAGGGGTAGTTTAGAAGAGTAAAACAGGATGCATCTGTGGGTAAAGATGAATTTCATATATATATATTATTAGCCATAGGCTATTTGAAAATAAACAAAGAAAGGCAAGTTGCAGAAAATATGGGTTAGTGCCATACTTCGAGATTGAATCTACATCTGTGGAAATGCATCTGACATGTATAAGGAAGGTAACGTTTGCTGTTGAGGGAGTCACGTGGGAAGGGGAAATTGTGCTGTAGATCTGTTCATGAAATTATACTCCTCTGTCCCAAGATTCAGTACTATACTTTGATAGTATGCTAACATAGTTAATTTCACATTTTATGTTCTTCACCTTTTATCAATAGAGATTGTTTTTTTTTTTTTTTTTCTAAATTAAAATACAGGATACGGCTAGTTAAATTCAGCGTCTGCATACAACTTGCTATAACTGCATATTGGCATTAGCTTCTGTAGACTGCAAGCTTGGTTCATATTTACTGGATGTGACATTTTATTAAATGTTATCAGTTGTTGTTTTTATTGAAAAATCCTTTTTAAATTGTGCAATGGATGATTTTATTGTTGTTGTGTAGTTTGCAAGAGATTAAGGAGGGCAGTAAGGTGACCGTATCGCCCCGAAGCCCACGGGAGGGTTCGCCGGCCCGTAAACGTCAGGCGACGGAAGTTGACGGAGGCAGCAGTATGCACTTCTCGGAGATTCACTCGCTGCGCAGGGTACGTCGTGTCGACGAGCAGACGGACGTATCCGACCTACCTGGAATTACAGACCCAAACACAGGTATGTATGCCTTTTATTCGTGGGCGTTGTGCTGACGATAAGTTTGGTACTGTTGTTGTTTTCAGCAGTACACAAAGTGCTTATTTCTTGCTAAATTCGTAACTGATGTAGAAGTTGGAGGATTGAAGTTGTGCATTTAACTTAATAGACTTCTAAACAGCAAAATCGGTAATAAAAACTGCAGAATGGAACTATCCAAGTTGGAAAACTTCGGCCTGATTTCATAGTCTAAAAATGTCTAAAGCAACTTTTTTGATACCTTCATCTTTATCATCTGAAAAATACTGTTCTGTGATTAGAAAGTTTACCATAAATATGTGAAAGGACATCATTAGAACGGGGAACGGCTAAGGAATAGAATATCGATATCTCGGCATGCAATGTCTGCGACAATATATTGTTTCTGTTTTTGAAAGATTTTTGCTCAGCCAAACTGCTTTACACACAGAGAGGAGATCAGTACCCAGATTTGTGGTTGCTGAACAAGAGAGCAATTTCATCGATAAATCTGAGGTTGTTATGTCTTCTGCCATTGACTCTAATTCCTTTTCCTGCCAATTCTACATGCAAATCTCAAATGTATCTGAAAATATATCTGAAAATATCTTAAGAAAATGGGATCACCTTGCTTAAGACAGAAAATGTTCTGTTACTCACCCAGAGTATTGCATTTTATACAGCTGATAAAGCACATAAGCCTTAAAATATATTGTCACACACATTGCATGCCGAGATATCAATAGTCTATTCCTTAGCCGTTCCCCCACTCTCCCTCTCTACTCGGTTAGTCATTAGGTAACGTTCGTTGTGCACACACGTACCGAGCCTAATGGCCCGTTTTTTCTACTAGTGAACTAGGCAGATGCCGAAATATTGTATATTTGTTTGTCGGCATAAGTGTTCCCTCTCATCACATCCGTCCACTTTGGTATGTGGTGGGTTAATTTCCCTTTCTTGTCTTATTTATATCGCCTAGAAGCTGCTTCCATTTTCCTTAGTTGCATCATAAATTACATATTAGTCATTTAAAGGCAGTCTGACATCAGATCATACTAGGAACATGTCATCTACATATGTGTAAAGAATTTAGGCTTTGAAGGGGCATTCCCAAGAGCTGCATGTTGATAATTTTCTGTATTTTAATTAGCTACTGATAGAGTGATAATAGCTACACCATCCATTTGTTCATAATATTTGCCCTGATACACGAAATGTGTAGATGTGAGAGTATGTCTGAATAATTCCGTATTGGAGCACAGTCAGATCTGACGTTACTGATTAGCCCTCCAGTCACATTCCCAGCAACTAGATAAAAATGAACACTGTGGACGCCAAATTACGTTGGTGATAAGCAAAAGAGTAGACTGTAGAAGCAGTGCACAGTTCAATTTTGCCCGGTCATGGCGACTTAGGACCTGCATGAGCTCCACCCTGGTATGCTGTGCCTCCTTCACCACCTTCCTCAGGTCACTCTCTATACTATAACTGAAGTTTCTATCAATACTACTCCCCACACCTCCCACTATCACTACTCTATCGTCCTTATTAAAACTCCTATATTCTTTATTACCTCACCTAATGTTGCACTAGCTTTGAAAAAACTTGTGACCTGGTATCCTGTGCCCAACTGATCCTGCAGAAGAGGGCCTACACCTCTCCCATGGCTACTACCGAGCAGCAGAACCCTTTTTCTCCTATTCTCTTCTTCCACGCCCTCATTACTAAAGGCCTGCTGCATCTTACCTACTCCTCCATGAGGCTTTTCTCCTCCTGACTCTGGCAACAGGTCAAACCTGTTTCCCCCCACAATTTCTTTAGCTATGTACTTCCTACGATCTGTTACCAGCTTCCACCCATCCTTCTCAACTTCCTCCAACCCCCATATGTCTACTTTCTGCCTCTACAGCTTGAGCCTTGTTACAGTACCGGATTAGCTTTGTGGCAAGAGTTAGCAAATGCTAAGGGCCCAACACCTCTAGCTCTACCCCAGTGACAATAAGCAAACCAAGGGAGGGCCTCTCGTTCACATTTGGCGCAGACCGCACACAGTTTTAATCCGGAACTGGCCGGATAGGCTCACTCTCCATGGGCTGAGCTTCCATAGGTTAAGCCTCCACAGGCTCAGCCTCCATCAACTTAGCCTCCACACACTTAGCCTCCACACACTTAGCCTCCACATCCTGAGCCTCCACATGCTTAGCCTCCACATCCTGAGCCTCCACTCGCTTAGCCTCCACATGCTGAGCCTTCACATGCTGAGCCTTCACACGCTGAGCCTCCTCACCCTGAGCCTCCTCACCCTGAGCCTCCATGCGTTCAGCCTCAACTGGCTGAGACCCCACAAGCTGAGCTCCCCTGCAGCGAAAGGATTAGGATAATCGTAAACTGTTTGTATTATATTTTGAGGGAGGCTTCTTGTTCATGTGGACACTTGGTGGTGGTGGCTGGTTCAGGACGGACGCTGACTGTGCGGGAGGCGATCGCGCTGCGCGTGCTGGACGTGCGCGCGGGCCGCGTGGCGGGCGTGCCGCTGGAGGCGGCGGCCGCGCGCGGGCTGGTGGCGCCGGAGCTGCTGGCGCGGCTGCTGGGGCCGGGCGGCGCGCCGGGGCTGTCTCTGCTGGAGGCCATCCAGCGCGAGCTGGGCTCTGCCGAGGTAAGGCGCGGGGGCGGGGAGGGCGGGGGCGTTGCCGGGCAGCAGCCGCGGCTGGCGCTGAGCGACGCGCTGGCGCACGGGCTGGCGGACGCGCGCGACGGACGCGTGCTCTGCCGCCGCACGGGCGCGCGCCTCGCCCCGCGCGAGGCCGTCGCGCGCGGCGTGCTGGACGGCTCCGTGCGCGAGGTGGCGGACGCGCAGGCCGACGTCAAGGTGACCCTGGAGGAGGCGCTGCGCTCGGGCCTGCTGGACGGCGCCACCGGGCGCTACCGCCACGCGCTGTCGGGCGAGCTGCTGTCGCCGGGGGAGGCGCGCCGCCGCCGCCTGCTGGCGAGGCCCTGCACCCTCAAGGACGCCGTCGAGGGAGACCTGCTGGACGAGCACGGCCGCGTCCTGTCGCCCACACACCGCCGCAGGCTGACCCTAAGCGAGGCGGTGCAGAGCGGCGTGCTGGACGCGGACTGGGCCTCCTGCGTCACCGACACGCGCACCGGCAACCTGCTCACGCTGGCGGAGGCCCTGCGTGTCGGCATCGTGCTCGACGACGGCGCGCGCTTCCTCGACACCGCCACCGGACAGGTGGGCACTAGACTAAGGTTAACTGCATTGTCTGTATCATTGGGTTCAGTACCTGATTAACCACGTAGCAGGAGGTAGCAAATACTGCAGGCCTCACGCCTTCCAGGAGACCTCGCGCCTCTTACGGGGCTAAAAAGGCGACCCTTCGTTTTTAGCGCTGCAATTTTCCCCCGGACGGCAAAAATCGAGGGCCTCTTCTTCACATTTGCTACGGGCCCCGCGCCGTCTTATTCTGGCCCTGATTGGGTTTCGTTATATCCCTCACTGACACTACGTGACAGTCCTATCAATCGATAAAGTCGTCCCTGCTGTTCTGCCATACACGACATCTCTACAACTTTGTCCACTGTCTTCATCAGGTGAGCTGAAGACCAGAGTTGCTACTGCGTCTACCTGTCACCGACTCTGCTTGCCTCACAGTTCTGGCTCGTATAAATACTCTGTGGACGTCTATGAGGTCCACTACGGAAGCTACTTTCTGATGCTCTCCCGTTGGCTGCTGCGTCGTCTGGGTCTCGTACGACGTCCGTACTGTACAGCTGCGCATCTGCTGTCTTCCAACATACGTGTCTACCGCTCTGCTGTCGCAGATGTCGGATGACGGGCTTCTGTGGTTTGCCTAAGAAAAGACCACCAACTCTGTTGATATTATTAGTGCTCAATCTCTCGACCTGATGTTCGGCGATTCTCTAATTATAGAATCCCAGAAATACGCGTTCCGGGCCAGTCCACCGACGATATGTGCTGTCGCTACAACTTGACAAGTCCACTTTGGCCAAATGTGCTGTGGAAGATTTTCAGAGAATAAACTTCAACAGGACTGAAATACTTGCCCAGACTGCGTATTTCTGGGATTCTCTAATCGGAGAGTTGCTGGGGATTAGATTGACCACCAACAACATCAACAGAGATGGTGGTCTTTTCTTGAGCAAAGCACGGAAGCTTGTAACACAAGTTCTGCAACAGCAGTGTGATAGGCAGGCGTGTTGGAAGAGAGATGGTACGCAGCCACGTGTTGCGGGTCTCGTATCAGACCCAGATGACGCGGCGGCCAATGGGAGAATGGCAGAAAGTAGCTTGCGTAGCGTGCCTCAGGTGCGTCCACTGACCGGAGGGTGTTTATACATCTAGAATTTACGAGACAAATACAGTCTTTGACTTGTCGTAGCAGCAAGTTCAACCTTCAGTTCATCTGATGAAGACAGCAGAACAGGCTGTTGAAATGTTGTGTGTGGCAGATGAATTTGTCCTGCAGAACACCCTGCAAGAATTCTTATCAGCTGTATGCCGGGAATGAATCAATTTCTTAAAAATCCTGCCATTTTCTTATCGTCTTTCCCATGCATATATATAACTATATTAATACTATATCTGTAGAACACAGTTTCTGAAAGCACAAATAGAAATTTCTAGTTGCATTTTTATTCTTCCTCAATCACAACATTCCTCACGGACATGTCAAATCTGCCGAGTAAAAACGAGGAGTCTGGTGTTGTCTGGTAACGTGCTGACGTACTCCAGACCTGACAAACAAATCTTTAACTACTATGCTCTTTGTTACTGTACAACTTCATTTGTAGTTGTTTTCTGACTTCCAAACAGCTCTGCTTACCGAATTCTTCAGCCTCCTTGTAGGAGATACTGATTCGATAGTTTTTCCATAACTCTTTCTTCTATTTTATTATTTTTTCTTTCACTTTTAATTTAATTGCACGCTTCAGAGGCAATTTCCCTACTCACCCATTTTCTCCCTTTCCCATACACACCTTATTTTGCCCTCTACAAATTTCAACTTTAAATTCTTTCAACGTTTTGCATAAATTATTCATATTTCTCTTGAAGACTTATTCCAATACTTGACCCCCTTTTTTTATGAAAAAATCATCCCACTTCTTTATGCAGCAAATCAAGTGCCAGCTTGTGTCTGTGGTCATCTTTTTTCTTCCGTTCACCTCTTCTAATTGTTGATGTGGTCGATATTTGGCTTCTGATCTGCAACATTTGACATTGAATCTCGACAACTAACTGGTACTTTTTCTTTGGATGGATTCTGCTTTTGTTTAGTAACAATCAAAATTAGAAAAATGTTTGACCTTTTCTACTGAACAAATTCAAGTATTTTTGCTTCTTGTAAATGGTAAGTTTTTAATGTAGATATTAAAATAATATCCATGTTCCTCAAAAATATGATTTTTCCCTTCTCTAAATTTTAATAATATTTGACATATAGTTGTCATTATATAGGAAATAGAAGTCAACATGACGCAATAATTCAGAGGACCAATCCTTGAGTAACACATAGGGTTTTAATAAATCAGTAGCACCACCATTGCATTGAGAGAGTATTAGGCCACTGCTTAATTTTGGGTAGTGAGTGTAAAGCAGAAAGCAATGGTATGCAATATTAGAAATGCACTAGAAAATTGATCATATCTCTTGCTGACAGGCTGCATCTCTGATGGGTAATAGCTTTCTTATGCGAATGTGATTCAATAATTGTTCTCCTCGCATGTGAGTTGGCATCTTGTGCAGAATGTTGGAATTTACTGGATTTAAAAAGTGCTAACTGTACTCGAGAGAAAAATATTCTAGCAATTTCATTCGTGACATAATTGTCTTAATTTATTTATTTGGCACTCTATTACTAGTTCAGTATGCCAGCATTTTATTCTTGAAATGAATTTCACTGCTGTAAAACATTGTATTTATTTATTTGCTTATTCTGTGCACATTTGGTGTCCGTTTGTTCAACTTTACATCATACCAATGAATGTTGTACATTGCTTATATACCTTACGAAACAATTTAATAACGAAAACTCACTGATAATCTACTATTACTAGAATTATAAACATTTAAATTTAATAATACATATATACTAAGTTTAAAAATTACTGATTAAAATTTTCTGATACTTATTCATTTGTGTCTCAAGATACAAGGATGTAACTACTTGTCTTGGGTAAAAGGTTTTGTTCCAAGGTTAACAATACTGTTGAAGTTGGCAAGCTTGCACATTCTCTTTAAGGGATTATTTTCTGTGTACATGTGTTAATATTTCACTAGGGCAAATGTTGCTGTCTGATGTGTTATTCTTTGGAGTACTTTGAATCTTAATATAATATCATGTCAGTAATTCTTATTTAGCTTCATAGTTGATACATAGTTTTGAAACGTGAACTTCTTTTTGTTGTTAGGTTTGTACCGTGCAAGAGGCGGTGGACCGTGGACTCATCACATCGGTGTCCATCAGGTCAATATTCGACATAGACGGATTCAAGCGACCCGGCACCAAGGACTTCGTGGGCTTCAACACGGCGACGGCGGAAGGTTTCTTGAAGCCCCTCGGGGGGGAACTGCGTCTGACCGTCGGCAAGGAGGCGCTGACTGTGCGCGAGGCGGCCGAGAGAGGCGCAGTGCGAGCGGAGGTGCTGGAGATGATGGAGCGGCCGGTGGGCATCGTCGCGGACGGCCGCGAGCTGACACTACTGGAAGCCGTAGCCGGGGGCAGGCTGGACCCCAAGATGGGGATGCTCCTGGACCCGTCCCACGGCCGCCCCGTGCCCTACGATGACGCCGTCCGCACAGGCCTGATCACTCCCGAGGGTGCGGCCTTACTGCTCAGCATGTTGGCAGTGACTGTGACTACACAGACTGTGACCACCACCGTCAAGAAGTACGTCACCGTGACGTCGGCGGGCACCACCGCTGCGGAGGTGAGTCTGGAGTACGGCCGCCCACGCCCCCTGACCCTGCAGGAGGCTCTGGACGGCGGGCTTTACGACGAGGCGCGGCAGACGGTGAGAGACCCCGAGACTGGCCGTACGCTGTCGTTGGAAGAGGCACTGAGTCGAGGATTCATCGCCGCAGAAAAGGTAGAAGTTACTGTCGACAGAACGACACCCGACTACAGAAAGACATCTCCCGTGGAGGTTGCGGCTGGAAAACCATCACCGACAAAAGAGGGAGAAAGTCCAACAAAGAAACGGTTAGTCTCACCTACCAAGATAACCACATCATCCGAGACGACAGTGGAGGAGAGTTCGTACGTGAAGACGTCGAGTGAAACCCGAAGTTGGGAGAGAAGTGGAGACCGACCGGCAACGACAGATAAAGCGTCTTCGCCGACCGCCGATAAAAGTCGAGTGTCTCCTACGAGACAGAGATCTGTCGAAGACAATACCCGAGGATCTCCCGTGAAGGGCAGAGCTCCGACTTCACCCTCAAAAGAAAATGTTACTGGGCTAGGCACACCAGGAAAGCGTCCTCCTGGATCGCAGGCAAAGGCTACTGAGATACCGGTGAGACAGACTTCATTTGAAAGAACTGTTGAGGTTACAGTAAAGGAAAGTGATGGTGAGGTTAGAACTCGATCACCGACAAAAGAAACGAAACTTTCTTCTCCTCAAAAGAAAGGACCTGCAGGTATAGATGTGACAGATTTCCAAACAGAAACACATTCAAAATCGTATACCGGAAATGTAGTAGAACCAATGGACGTGGATATACGTGTCACCACGGACAAGAAGCGGGTAGAAACTGTGACCGAACACCGTCGACAAGTGATCGAACTGCCACCAGACGGGTGGCCCCTGTGGGAGGCTATAGAGCGGCGGCTGCTAGACCCAGTGTCGGGACTGTTTATCATCCCGGGCACAGACCGCCTGGTTTCGTTTGAGGAATGTGTAAAGTTACACATCGTCAACCGAGATTCGGCGGCAGTCGTCGACCCGAACAACCGCCGCAAACTGACACTACTCCGCGCACTCGAGAAACACGTACTGGACGCGACCGGCCACTACGTCGAAGGTGACGGGAGTAAGATTACGATGCGCGAAGCGATAGCTCGCGGCGTCATCGTGCCTGTAGCCCAGGACAGTGTCAGTGTCTCCAGAGAACAGCCACGCATAATCCAAGTGACAAAAGTCAGTGGACGACCCGATAAAGTGGAGGTATCCCAGACTGGAAAACCCCTGTCGTTCACCGAGGTCCAAGCGGAAGTTTCCCACCTGGAACCGTTGCACGTAGCTCCCGGCATAGTCTACGATCCCACCTCGGCCCTGGTCGTCTTCACGGAGACTGGCAGAGCCGTCGGACTACTGGCCGCGGTGCTAGAGGGCGGTGTCGGACGGGGGTCGGTGAAGGTTCGCGATCCCGTCACCGGCCAGACGCTCGACTTCGACGAAGCCGTGCGGAAAGGAATTCTCAATTCGGAGACCGGAGAGTACAGGGACGAGTCCGGACAGTTGGTGCCGCTGGCCGAGGCGACGAGGTGTGGAGCGGTTACCGTCCTGGGAGCGGAGGAAGCCCCGGGAGGAGTCGTGACGACACGGACGCAGGTCGTGTCCACGAACGTAGTGGTCAGAGACCCCACCACTGGAGCGGAGGTGTCTGCAGAGGAGGCTGTGCAGAAAGGACTGATCACACCGGAGGAGCTCAGCCGCGTCAAGGTGAGTACCCGGTCACAGCGTAAGATGGTGTACTTAAATTTTAAATGTCTTAAAAATAATTCCTTCTTAACTCCTGGAATAACTTCTTGCCTTGTTTGAATATGTATGAGGGCAATCCCAAAAGTAGGATCTCCAAAGCATTTCGAGATACAAATCAATTTAAAAAAAATAAAAATTTATACATCGTTTTAAAGGTTGAACAACTGTCTGTTTTTCTCTATAATCAACATTTTCACCAATGTATTTTTGTAAACGCTGTGAGAGTTTTTTTATGTTCAATTGTCCATATTGGCTTGCCTTGCCATGCCTTTGAGGAAGCATTGAACTTCATATTTCACCTGCTCGGGTCTAAATTGCCTTTCATTCAAATGTCCTTTCAGCTTGAGGGAAAGATTGTAGTCACTGGACGCCAAGTCCAGACTATAGTGTGGGTGTGCGATCATGTTCCAAAGTTTTGGAGAAGTGCAATGGTTTGACGGACAACGTGTGACTGTTATTGTGGAGATTGCTTGCGTCCTTGTGCAACATTCCTCTTCTTCATTTCGGTTCTGAATTGTACGTCTAAATTTCCAATCCCCGTCCGGGCATCCAGATTTGGGTTTTCCATGGTTTCCCAAATCACTCCAGGCAAATGCTGGGATGCTTCCTTAAAAAGGCCATGGCCGAATTCCTTCCCATTCCTTGCCCCCATCCTTTCCCATCTCTAAAGACCTCGCTCTTGAGAGACGTAAAGCGGTTAAAAAATAAATGAATAAATAAATAAATAAATTTCCAAATGTGAAACACTGAAAAAACTCAGCTGGGCAAATCGGTGGCAAAGAAGAGGGATGTTGAGCAAGGGCACAAGCATTCTCCACGATCACATTCAGCCACACATCATCTGTCAAACTCACTCTGCAAAACTTTAATTGCAACATCATCATACACCCACACTATATAGATTGTCTTGGCACCCTGTAACTACCACCTTTTCCCTAAGCTGAAAAAAAACATTTGGCCAGAATACGATTCCACATCGAACAGGCGAAAGACACAGTTACCTTCCTCAAACTCGTCGTGGCAAGTTGGTGTATAAAAAACTGTCACAGCATTTACAAAAATGCATCGACCAAAATGGTGATTATTTAGATAATTGTTAATTCTTGAAAATGATGTATTTATCACAGAAAATAAATTGATTTCGTATCTCTAAATGCTTTGGAGACCTTACATTTGGGATTGCCCTTGTATATAAATTGTGTAAAATTTATCTTATCTTTCCATATTAATACCTCCTCTCTGCATTTCTTCCAGTCCATTGTTGCTGTAATATTATAAAAATAATTGGATAATGGAAACAAAGATACTGCCGTTGGACATTAAAATAAGATAGGAAAGGGAAAGATAAACTGTCACCACAGATGAAGGCAGGAGGGTGTGTTCATCTTGCCTTCCTGCCTTCATTTGTGGTAAGTGACGGGTCATCTTTGCCTTTCCTATCTTATTTTAGTATAAAAATAATTGGAAACCTTTAAGATGGGTAGTTTTCCATTGAATACATTAATTAACTGTAAGTCCACACAGTGTGTATTCATGATCAAATGGCTATGAGGCTTTTGATCAAAAAAATTTCTGTAAATTGATTTTTCTGAATCCTTGAGAATTTTCTTGCAATTTATTCACACAGCTGTTTTAGCACTAAGCTGATTTTTACTTCAAATTCTTTCAGATAAACCGTTAAATATTACCACGATTTATTTCAGTCACCTGTACCTGCCAGTGAGAAGTTGGTAACTTCATTTTGCTGAAATCAAGTGATAATTTAATGAAATGGTCATTACTTTCCTTCCACGTACTACTTGTAATTCTTTGCCCAGTATCCCTGTCACAACATCGCTAACACATAAAGGATTTTAAACCTTTCCTTAGTATCGCTGAACTTGTTATAAAATGATGTGCCCAGAAATGGATATGTTTTATGCCTCCAGCCAAAAACCTCCCCCCCCCCCCTTCATATCAAACCAACCTATTATTTTTCTGTGTACCCAATAAACTCTTTATTGGTACTCGTTTTGTGTTGAGCTGTAGCTGTTAGGCCCTTTCATGTTTCCATCCTGTTATATATAGCATTGTCATTTGCAAACAACCTAATTGCTTACCGTATATAAACAGAATGATTAGAATAATGAATTTCAGTGGTACCTTTTGGCGTGACTCACTTCAATCTATTCCCATACAGCATTTATTTTCCATACTTTCTGCTGATTTACTCCAATGGTTTTAGCTTTAAACACCAGGGGTTCACTAGAGATACAATGATACCCCATCAACTAGATCCAGCAATATTCCCATCAAATTGACAGAATTTTACCTGAATAATGTGTCCAAAACTCATATTGCTGATTTCAGATTTGTTTGTTTCCTTAGACATTGCTGATATGTTGGGGTATATATAGTTTTACATCAGTTTCTTTAAACTGATGTTAGTCTATAGTTCCTGATTTTGCTTATCTGCCGTACTTTGTGAACCGAAATTACCATGGCATATTCGCAGACATACGTTATTAAGCTAGTCTCCAGGCTCAATCTAAATATTTGTTATTGTGGTAAGTCTCATTCATTTCTAGTCTGCTTACTCATTTCTGCTTGCATGTTCCTTGTCCAATATGTTTCTCTCTGTGTATGATAATCCTATCAAGTCAATTTTTAAAAATTCCTGTAATTTTCATATCTATGCTATCCACTTTCCCATGCGTATCTGTAACCATGTGGATGCTTTCTCTACACTACAGTTTCTGAAAGCAGGAATAGAAATTTCAAGTTGCATTTTGGTTCTCCCTCCATCACAATATTCCTCACGAACGTATCTTTAATTGTCCTTTTTGTGAGGGTACACATTATTGTTTAGTTGTTCTGTGTGTCAAACCGCCCTGCTTGTCAACTTATTCAACCTGTTTCTTGAAGGAGATGCTGGTTCGATAATTTTTAATTTCTTGTTTCACTATAACTTTTTTCTTCTATTTTCTTATAGTTTTTACATTTTCCCTGCAATGAGTGAGATAAATCCTTATGGCCTTTATCCGAATGTAGTGGTTAAGAAGCAGACATTCATCCAAGAAACTCTGCTTTTCCTTACAGTAACAAAGTACATAGTGTTTCAATGGAAATTATTCCATTTTCTAGCCGATTTTTTTTTTTTAACCATTCTGTACTTTTGAATTAGTTAAATTTTTTTGGTAAACTAGCAGGGCAGTCCGTTGTTAAAAGTCAACGTTTCGGAGATGAAACGTGTACCTTTTAAACTCTGTCAGTTTACCAAAAAGCTTTATAATAAAGACGCGAGTCTATACTTCACCGATACCTGAAGTTGCGTAATTTGTGAAGTCAGTTGCTTTCTTTAATTAGGCCGTCCTATGTTTAATTTATTCTGCTTTTTTTCCTATCCCCGCGTGGCTAAACTTAAATAATGAGGTTATACTTTTGGGGGGGGGAGGGGGCGTAGTATCGTCAACAATGAAGTTCTCCGTTTGAACCGCGCATGCGCTCCGGCCATGTGATGTAGAGGATATTTTTATTTCGTGACGTTCGGCAGGGAACAGCCGATTCAATTATTCCATACGTCTTAATTTGATCTCGGCGTACTGGTGGTTTGTGTTAGTTGTGAGCGGGAGTTTGAACAATGAGTGGGCTCATTGTAACAACTTCTCAAAAATTATATCTGGCTGCGTATTTAGAGGACTTACGTTGAAACAAAGTAATGCTCCATTTAATGTGTGCGGTCGGCCTTTTTCTCCTGTCGAAGAGGAAACTTGCACCTCGTAAAGATGACTTCAGTTGGGTAAGTCAGTGTACGTAAAGTTCTCGGTCAAGAGTATAGATGGCGTCGCTGTCTCCGGAATTGTGAATTTCATATAATCGTGTTTATTACGTCAGCTTGAGTATTCCATTTGCAAAAATTATTTATCAAACTCAGGATAGCATAATTCACCGTAGAAATGGTTATTTCATTCGCCGTTCTAATAGCTGTCATAACTTTTTTGCGTGTTTGATTAGACTTTTTTTTTGGTGTATGAGTATTTTTTTCTTCTTTAGGAATACGTATTTTAAGCGTTGACGCGGACTATTTGCGGAGAGTATTTGCATATATTACAGACGAGACGAAAATACGAAGGTGATGTTGATGTTTCGAACTCCAAAACAGTTCATGACGGCAGATGTCGTGTATGATAAACAGTCGACATGAAATACTTTGTCATGGCACTTACTTGTTATTCACCATTTACTGTGATGTGCATCGGTAACTTAAAACACTTTAGAATAGTGAGAAGTATTTTGGAGTAAACATTTTCTCATAACATGCTTTCAGTCTGCACAATAAAAATTTTATCCTAATGGACTGTGATTGATTCATGCTAGTCAGGTTATTCCAGAATTATAATATATTATAAGACTGGTGCGATTTGTTTTGAAATGACGATGGTGGACATGTTTTAGGGCAGACTATGGACGGTATCAGAATAAAAATCATGGTCACTCTCGTTCAGCTAGTAGTCCAGTAACGGGGTAGTTCTCACTTGCATCACATCACGTAGAAGATTTTTTTTTCTTATCTTGTATATATTGGTGAGAGTATGCAGAAACCAAGTTTTCGACCTCCAACACCCTCGGCACAATTTTCTGTGGCCAAAAAACATCAAAATTTTGGTACTTTTTTCAGTTTTTCGTCTATAACTCCTTCCTGATAAGTCCTATCAAGAAATATTCTATTTTCAATTTGAAAGAGGACAAAATTTCCTACAACTTTCGTATCACAAACTTTTTTCTAAACTCAAAATTAAGCGAGCTACAGTTCTTTGAAAATCAGCCAAATTTCACACTTTTCCTAAAAGTTGGGTTTTTACTTACTTTGCAGCTCAAAATGACCTGAAACCCCTGTATATATAACCGATATATAGGTATTTCTGTATGACATAGTATATATATGTACTATACTTTGATTACTGATGGTCCATTCAATAATCATATAGTATTGTTGGCCGGGAGATCCCGAAGGATTGTTCGGCCGCCAGGTTACAGTGTTATGGATAGGCCGCGCAGTGCGCTTCTTGTGGCTATCTAACCTGACCAAGTACTAGTACCGCATATACGGAACCTACAGCTTAAGGTGGAATCCAAACCACAGAATCGTTCTGGCTTACTTCATATTACACAGCAAGCTGTGGCAGAGGTAAAGGTCGGGTCAATGGCCTTTGAAAATCATTGCTGAGACCGGGATTTCGATCTCCAGTCAGACGCCTTGAGCTACCATTTCGCTCTATTACTGAAGATAATAGAGCGAACAACAGTGCATAATGTTATGACGCAAAGTTATAAAGTCATAATAATTTCGAAATAAGTTAAAAAATGGTCATAAATAAATTTCTTTTCCGTTTGGATTGTCACGGCTTATCAATGAATTGTGTCTCTTTCATCCATTGCATCAGGAACAGCTTCCTCGAGGTCGAAGAAATCTTCCTCTCCTTCATCTACTACATTCCAGGTACGCTTTCACGAGGCAGGCGAGTGCAATTTTTGCAAGCAGCTGAACAATGCAGTCCTGATTAGCGACAGCTGCATGGAGGAGTACAAGGTTTCTGGAAGGAATATGATACAACCTTCGAAGTAAACTCAAGTGCATCGCCTTTTATTATTGTTTTTTTTATGACTTTACGCCTCGTCGACGTCGAGTTCATTAGTGGCACGATGGAACTGGGGACAAGGAACGTGAAGGATTTCGGCCATGGCCTTTTGAAGGAAGCATCCCGGCATTCGGCTGGAATGATTTGAGGAAACCATGGAAAACCCAAATCTGGATGCTTGGAGGGGAATTCGAACCGACGTCCTCCTGAATGCATTTATTATTGAAACTGTAATAAGACTGGACGATCCTTTCCTTCATACTCACGGCAATGGGTACGTTTCTCGACCCAACCAACCATTACTTGGTGGTACGTGCATATTGAGTGAAACGTTGCCGCATCTGATTTTGGTGGCAACCGTGCTAGTCTGAATGCATTTTTTGGGCAGATTTCTTAATCATTTCATATCTGAGCCTTCCAATGTTCCACAAGCAATTTTTCCGTATCGTTCGAAGATGATCTGTTCCCCTGCGTGTTCTCCAAATGTTCTCTGGAGGCTAGAGTTCTGAGAAGTTAGCATGCATGTTACTTTCAGATATGGTTGGTATTGAATCATGCAGTAGAAGTTTTCTTTCCCATAGCCGAAATATGCTGATATTGTATCACATCCAGCAAATGCATGGATGAAGAGGATGTGTGTGGGTTCAAACTCGTGGTACCAAAGCCCATTAGCAAAATGAGAAAGCCAATATACTCACTTAGAATCATCACACTGTCGAATTTTGCTGCTTGGGAAATTGCTGCGTCAACGATCAATCCAGCAGCATCTTGTTTTGCCTGTTGATCTTGGATGCCTCCTTTTTCAGTTTTTGCATTAGTATCAACATTACACAGTTCTTGCTGCTCTCATTTGCTGCGTCACTGTAGCACTTGTTTCCTCACTGAAAATGATGCCTGCTGAAGTATCTGATGTTTTCAAACTACAAATCATTTCAGATGACTGTATTCCTCTCTGCGCAGCATAACTTCGGTATCCGTCAAATATAACTGTGATGTTGGATCTATAGTTCGTTGTCAAATAGGCTTCATATTTTCCACAGAAGCAGCCATGGTATTTACTACTATGCCACATAACCTTATGCAGGAGGAATCATCCGTGCATAGCAAAATTTTTTGTGTTGGGTGTTGTATCTTGAAGAGATTTAAATGCTTCATATAGCGACAATTTTTTTTCATTGTTGTACGGAACGAATTCAAATGGAACACATTGTTTCAATCCATTAGAACGGAAAAGAAATGGATTTATGACTAATTTTTGACTTATTATGACTTAATTTCGACTGCATAAATAAACTTTGTGCCATAACATTATGTTTTCAGTTTTGCAAATCCGTTTTTCAAACTGGTACAAATACCATCAGGTAATATAACGAAATGGTAGCTCAGTGGTTAAGGTATCTGACTGAAGATCGAAATCCCGTTCTCAGCAGTAATTTTCAAAGGCCATTAACCCGAGCTTTACCTCTGCCACAGCTTGCTGTGTAATATGGAGAAAGCCAGAACGATTCTGTGGTTTTAATTCCACCTTAAGCTGTAGGTTCCCTGTATGCGGTACTAGTACTTGGTCAGGTTAGATAGCCACAAGAAGCGCACTGCGCGGCCTATCCATAACACTGTCACCTGACGGCCGAATAATCCTTCGGGATCTCCCGGCCAACAATACTATATGATTATTGAATGGACCATCAGTAATCAAAGTATAGTACATATATATACTATGTCATACAGAAATACCTATATATCGGTTATATATACAGGGGTTTCAGGTCATTTTGAGCTGCAAATTAGGTAAAAACCCAACTTTTAGGAAAAGTGTGAAATTTGGCTGATATTCGAAGAACTGTAGTTCGCTTAATTTTGAGTTTAGAAAAAAGTTTGTAATACGAAAGTTGTAGGAAATTTTGTCCTCTTTCAAATTGAAAATAGAATATTTCTTGATAGGACTTATCAGGAAGGAGTTATAGACGAAAAACTGAAAAAAGTACCAAAATTTTGATGTTTTTTGGCCACAGAAAATTGTGCCGAGGGTGCTGGAGGTCGAAAACTTGGTTTCTGCATACTCTCACCTATATATACAAGATAAGAAAAAAAAATCTTCTACGTGATGTGATGCAAGTGAGACCCCCTTTTTACGACCCCGTTACTGGACTATAGTGTGGAGAAGCTGGTCTTGAAAGTTGATTTTTCACTCACAGATTACTCAGCATGATTCTATTCGCTCATTTTTCATATGTGTGCTGAAAAGCTCTTTAGACTAGACTGTCTTCTTGAAACGAGGCAGACAGAACAGCTGTCGAACCATCAATCACAAAATGACTGCAGCTTATACAAGTTGCCATCAGACTTTTTGTAATAGTTGCGTTTCATTTTCCCAGCATTGTTTACACTCTCTATTTGCATTTTTCAATAGCAAATTCGTGTGGTCTTAGGACAGTTTTGATTTGCGCGTATTTCGCCTCTGTGGACTGCGAACCAATGTGTCCATGGGAACACATACGAGCAGAGCGTAAACATTGGCAGAGATAATATAACATTGGCGTGATTCGAATTCAACCCATTCGTGATATGCGCCTTAACAACTGACCTACCAGATAGCTAGTTTTTGTTGAGAATCTGTGCAATACGTGATAACCTGTACGCAATCGTGCCTGAATCGAATTGCGATTTTTTTTAAAAGACAGTTTGTTGGTCTTGGTTATTTTTAAAGACCTTCTTAAACGTAGTCGGTCTTTTAAACATTTATTTATTTTAATAGTAAGATGTCAGCTATTCAATTGACTTTGAATTTTATATCTTTTTGAAAGGTTAGGTGATTGGACCTCTTTTCACAGATGGCAGACAGGTTATGTGCTTGATATCATGTATATTTGACAAGTAATGGGTGCCTATGGCTTATTGAGTGTTGAAAATCCTCTCTGGGAATGCTGGCTTCGTGCCCATTTTCCGTCTGAGAAATTCAAGTTTTCGTAGCAGTGGTACTGAAAACCTGACTACAAAATTTTCATGTTATTCCGACAAAGGCAACAATTATCCTTCTCGTTAAGGTTACTTTGCATTTTATACAATCCCTCCGCTCTGCGAGTCGAGGCTTTCTCGGTGTTGTACGCAGATGAAATTTTATCGGGAAACTAGTCGACTGAGTACTAGTTTCCTGAGAAAATTTCATCTATAATTCCTCCGCTGTCTTCAGCTGATATAATTTCTGGGATATATTGTCTCTGACCACTGACGCTAGCGCTCCAAGAATCAGTTAAGGGAACTACTAAGCCATATGAGTCTCTGGCATGCTGGTGACCTATAATGAAATGATTTTAATTTAAGTTCATTGATATACGCTCTATGTAATTTTACCAATATATATTTGTATTTGAAAGAAGAAAAAAATTCATTAAAAAAACCATTTCCGCGTTTAGGTATTTATTCTCTTAAATGCATTTTTTTCGTGATTAAGACACTAGGTGTTAATTTTCGCTTTCCTTTGAAAATGTGATGGCCTAAATCTAGAATTATAAATAAACGACAATTAATTTATCCGCGGTATATTGAATTTAAGGAAGCTCTCCGTTTCTTTCCGCCAATTTTCATTCATCGGTAGTTTGAAGTATTTGCTGCAGGTTTCGATCAGGCATTCGTTCATGTCACCAATGCACAGTTTTCTACTTTCACAGTTAAACTGTAGGCCTTCTAACTTACATCAGTTAGGATTACCGGCATAGCATAAGCGAATATGACAGAGGCGTATTGCGCAACGATAAGAAGCTGTCAGCCAGATCCTGGAAGGACCCTACGAAATTATTTTGTCATTTTCATTTAATTGCCGTGGATAGTGATCAATTTTGACAAGAAGACGAGTGTATTACTACACCAACATAGTTTCCATCGTTATATCTTGCACATGTAGCGCAGTTCTTTCTAGGAATTTTGAGGGCAGTTTGAAGTAGTACTAAATGCAAATATTGGTAAAAGTTTATTTGAGAAACGGTCAAGACAGTACAACAACTTGGTTGATGACAGTCGCAAGTGAGGGTCAAAGGCAGAAACGGGGTGTAGTAAAACTTTATCCGGGGGTAGGTCAGTGGGATGCGCCGTGTTTGTATTGAGATGAAGCGTTCATTTGTGTCCCTAGCAGTACCGACCCTGGTTGGTGGCTGTTCAGGCAGCGGTCAGGCCGTTTTCCTGAAATCACTCCAGCCGAATACAAAAATGGTTTCTTCAAAGAGCCATGGGCATTTCCCATCCCGTTTCCTGCTTCCCAATTCATTACTCATTCCATGAACTCTACGAGCCATAAAGCCTTATAAAAATATAATTTTTGAGGGTTGCTTTTCGGAGCCAAGCCACGTAGCTTTTCATTCATATTATTTGTCACAGTTAAAATAAGGAACAGAACACACAACAGCGTGTGAATGTTTATTTCCGTCATTTAATTATCTTCTTACGTAATTTACGAGAGAAAACAGCACAAAATGCCTTCTGAGATCAATAGGGGAAAAAAGCTACGTGCCACGCGGAGTAGAGGGGGGATTCGTGGGGGGGAGGTAGTGTTCATAGGAGGCCAAAATGGAGCTATGTAGTTTAGGGACGCTTCATTAACAGTGTGTGTTTGGGTGTTATACTCTTTGGAGAACACGGGCTTCAGATTGGTTTCTTCTGTGACGGTGGTCGCGGGATTAGGTGCTGTAGGGGCGATTTTTTCCTCCTGATCGTGTGACTTCATTTTGTGGCGATGGCGTAACATTTTTTTTTTTTTGGTGCTTTGTCATTGTTGAAGTTTCACAAGAGACGCGTGCACGAAAACTGTAATTAATCGGCGATGTGGTCGTGGATTAGCGAATTTGAATCTTTGGCACAAATCTTCTGGTATTTTAAGCACGTGGATTTAAGTCGTAAATACACTGAGCAAACTATGAAAAAAAAATTTTGGAAACTTTCAGCCGCGTCAAAACGTCAGACTTCTGGAACGTTTCGAGAGGCCAGTTTTCAACCTCAGCAGTGTTTTACTGTAATGCGCTCGGGAGTGTTTTCTATCAACGTACGAGGACGTGAAGCTCTTCATTCTTAAGCCTCGTATCCACGTGAGCACACTCAGGCGAATGAGCCGCTCATTCATTCAGAAAACGCTCGGATATTGACGTGACGTCACGCGTAGCTGCGGCCTTTATTATTATCCATACGATGTCAAAACAGAGAAGAAATTTACCAAGTTGTTGGATTAGAGAAAGCCATCGTCAGCGAAGAAATTATCTTAATAATTTCCCGCGAATTGACTTTAGAAGAAGACAATGAGCTATTTCAAAACTTTACGAGATCGATTTCGAACATTTGCTGTCATTAGTTGGACCTCATATTGAAATGCACGATACTTCTATGCGTGAGGCGATCCCACCAGAAGATAAAATTTATAATAACTTTAAGATTCCTAGCCTCAGGAAGTCCCTACACAAGCCTGCAGTATATGTTCAAAGTATATAAACAAACCATCATCCGTTTAGTACCGTTAGTCTGTGATGGCACTATTGAGTCACTCCAAAATTATATGAAGGCTGGTACCTATTTTTAATTTGTGTTTACAAATATAGATTTAAAGGTTATTTTAAGTTTTTTTTTTAATTATGGCATTGATTTCAAGTTTTTAATAAAAATTGGTAAAACAATTAGGAACATCTTTGTTGTTTCTGTCGACATAAACAATGAATAACATTGAGAAACATTGGACGACATGATAGAACAAGTTGCAGAAACAACAAAGATGTTCATCTGTGTCCCTTTTGGTATGGAACTATAACTAATTTTTAAGAACGCAGCAAGATTATATATATAATGACAGTCATTGGGGACTGCTGACAGAAGTGAAAACTTAAAAGCTATGAATATCATACGCGCAACACGTCATACTTACAGCTATAGATATACTGTTAACATTAGGGAACTACAAGACTGTACCCAACCAAACATCGTCCAACGCGCCTAAAAAAGTTTTCATTTCAAAAAATAAAAATCTAACTTAGTCCACAACCGGAAGCTCGGTCGAACTTTCCCGAAGGCGATGTACCAAGATATTGTGCCAGGGGCAGAAAGACCAATACCTTTCCTTAGGGACCTACAGTTTAACGTGGAACCAGAACCACGGAACGTCCCGGCGTAGCTCATATAATTCAATACAAATCCTAAAAATTCCTGCTCACCACGGGATTTGAATCCGCGCCTGGAGAGACTTCCTGAAGTAAGCGCCTTAATCACTTCCGCCTTGATTTGAGGTATACGCATACTAACTGCTATCAAAATCGGATAAAAACGGTGGGTTTGTATGAACAATGGATACAGAAATTAAGGGGGAAACCTTTCTGTAAATCAAACATAAGACAGTGCTTTTCTATTTGTTTTGAAGTACACATATGCAAAATTCCATCAAAATCTGATAAAAATTGTGTGTTTGTATAAAGATTTTGCGAGAAGCGTCCAACACCCATATCATATGCGCAATAGGTGGCGCGATGGTGACGTGACGTCACAAACTCAGATTTACCCCCGTCGAAACATAGCGCACCCGCGTCTGTAGAAGTTTTCACTTGAATAAAAATTTCATTCTTCACTTTTGATTAGTTTTGGCGAGTTACTGTAGAACACATCATCAGATTGCAGTGCGCCGTTGTCGTAGAGTATCTGTTTGTGATAGGAATTGCAATCCATCTAAGTGGGATCCCGCTACATTAGACAGTCTGGCGGAACCCACACAAAATTAGGCGGATCCGCAAAATGGAGCGAAAACGTGTGTCAGTCTGCGTGACTCGCTGCCCCACTCGGTCTCAATCGGATGTGTTGCACTCTTTGTATGTACCCTTGCAGTTGGCATTTGACTCGTGTGTGCAAACGTTTGTTTTTGTTAACTTTCGTCATACGTAAGTAAATAGATCCAGTACTCATTAAAACTTACGTTTGTTTTGAGTAAACATTTCTATAACTTATGTTGCGTATATAGTACGATTTTCTAACTGTAATTATATTTTATATGTCGCACACATCATCAGAACTGCACAGTTAAAGCTTTTTAATCCCATCTTCTGTATTTGCAGATAAAGTAATTGTGACAACTTCCTGTATTTGCGGGTGAAAATTTGATAATTCGATGATACGAAACTAATATTGTCGTAATTTTAACGATCGCATACCTATTTATTTAGCAGCTATCAAAAGGTATTTGTATATCCTTTGAGTTGTTGTTTTGACCACCGCATCAATGCATTTGAAACACACGTTCTTGACGAAAGTCGCCTGCTTGTATATGCCGCTCTGTTTTTCGATTGGGTTGATTTGGTCAATCGCCACAATAAATTATTTTTGAGTGAATAGCATGTTGTCCGTTCAACTCATTATTATTTCGACTAAAGGCAAAAAAAGTATCGCCGAATTGTGTTGCAAAAACACCATTCTTAGACGGCTGCTTTCGCCGTCGTCCTCACGTGTGAAATTTCGTGTTTTTACGACGCAATCTGGCGATATACCCCTGAGGACTTCACTGCAATCATGCGCTGAAAAATTTTCCTTTCTAAAAAAGTCGTTATGCCACTTAAAGTAAAACCTGAAACAATTCACAGTTTACGTATTGGTGAGTAGTTTTTTTTAATAACAATGATTCAAGTATACGATAAGGCAAGATATTAAGAGACATAATAATGAATAAAAAAAAAGTTGTAGATATAGACAAAGTTCGTGTTTGTGCAGTGACAAAAAGTTGAGATCTTGTTCTGAGCCAAGTCTACACTTTAGAGAGTATATTCACTTCACTTTGTGAAATAGAATGCTTTCTATCGATGTTATATATATATATTTTAAAAAACTCTGTCGACTTGGTCATTACGCATATGAACTTTTCAAATAGGTATGGTTTATTGTAAAGTAGATAATATGACCTGAGACTAAATAATTTCCATTTTAACATTAAAATTGATTTATCAATTTAATTAATAGATTGATAAAAAATAACGCCTAAGTAATTGAATGTTTGTGCATTTACTGAACTCCCGTACGCGTTTCACTTCTAATCAGCCATATGCTATATGGATGGCACTAAACAGATTAAGAACCTCGAGTGTCCCGATACAGATGTAGTATCAAAACATGGGGTTACACTACTGGCAACGATCTATGTGAATGTGGTGAGCTTCAGAACCCACAACATCTTCTGATGTGCAGGAATCTCCCTGAAACCTGCATTATCGACGACCTTTTTAGGGCAAACGAGAAGGCCATCAAGATTGCGGAATTGTGGTCACATTCCATTTAATTGTGTTCTATAGTTTGATATTAATCAATTAATGTTATTTGTTTCTTTTCAACTTGTAATGTTATGTCCTGGACACGAGAATTTCACCAACAAATCTAGCTGCTCTTCTTTGCACACCTTCCGACTGCTGTATTCCATTTGTTTGGCGCGTTTATCCGAATGTGAATGTTGTTTTGCTCGTGTCGTAGGTGCTGGGCAGCGCGGGCATCTCTCTGGTGGAGGAGGAGGGGCCGACGGCGGGCGAGCGCACGCGCGAGCGCGTCACCACGGAGCCCACGTACCGCGTGTGCATCGGCCGCGCGCGCTCGCTCGAGCGCGACGCGCGCCCCGTCGTGCTGCAGAAGATGCGCAAGCGCGCGCTCAGGCCCAGGGACGCCGCAGTGGCCGGCGTGCTCGACCCAGACACGGCGCAGCTGCTCGACCAACCCGCCACCTACGTCGGCGAACAGGCAAGCGCAGGGGGAGATACAAATATCACGACATGCAAGAACAATAGAGCCAAAAAATACGCCAATACCGACGCGCCTGTGTGTGTGCGTGGGTGTGGGGAGGGGGGGGGGGGTTGTCTAACTGCCCATAACAACAGTGGAGACGAGAGCTAAAAAGAATAAAATAAAGAAAAGCTCGCTAAAAATGAAAGGAAAGAAATTCTGCGAGGCAATATTTACATGGAAAAGAAAGGGGAAAACAAACACCCAACACCCAACACTCACCCTTCCCATGTGTTGTGGCATAGGGGGCGGACATTAATCACGTGTGGTGTTAGACAGAAATATCACGACATCTTTTTAATTCCTGGAAGAAAAATAGAGCTAAAAAAGGTCTACAAAATACGCCAATCCTGACGTGTGTGTGTGTGGGGGGGGGGGGGGGGAGGGTGGGGGGGTTGTCTAACTGCCCATGACAACAATGGACAGGAGAGCTAAAAAAAACCTCGCTAAAAATGAAAGGAAAGAAATTCCGACGATGCAATATTTACATGGAAAAGAAAGGTGGGGGGAAATACCCAACACTCACCAAAGTAGAAGGGAAGCGGGGGCACGTTGAACGCAAGTCTTGCACAAGCCCAGCCACCTACCTCTGTTAACTTGAAAAAGGGTTTTTCACCTGAAATATTTTCTTTGTTTGTATGTTGTTTTGTGTTGCTGCTGTCCTCCTCCCTTCAACTTTGGTGAGTGTTGGGTGTTTTTTCCCTCTCTTTTCAATGTAAACATGTTTTATTGACATGAAACTGTCACCCGGATGGGGTGTCCCTCACTTCGCTATTGGGGGAGGGGGGAGGGGTACAACCAGATCTCGCCATGGAGAGTGGGAGGGCGGACTTCTGATAAAATGCCTCACGTAATTAATGCACGCATCCTTATGCACAAATAAGATTTTATACCAAAATACTGTAAAGGGAGTGTCCTCAAACTGCATGCCTCAGTCTGGGAGGGGGGATGGAGGGATTAGCTGGGAAGCTACACTGTGTTTGTGGAGGGGGGGGGGGGGAGGGTTAGTATTCAAGCCACATAGTTTTTCTTTCATATTATTTGACACAATTAAAGTAAGATAGTAACACATAAGAGCGTGTGAATATTTATTTCCATCATTTAATTATCACGGTATGTAATTTACGAAAATCTGACGAGAAAATAGTACCAAATGTCTTCTGGAATCAATAGCAAAATAAACTCTGTTTGCCATGATGGGGCAGGGGTGCACGGGGTGGGATGGTTGAGCTAGAAGCCACGTTGGGCTACATGGCGAGGCAGGGTGTTCACAGGAAGCTAAAATGGAGCTACACAGTTTACGCACACTCCCAAAGCAGCGTTTCTCACACTGTCGTATCTAGCGGGATGTGGCAAAATGGGACCCTTGCCCCAGTTGGAAAAATTGTGTTTGGAGGGTGCCAAAGCATCCTCTTTTTTTTCCCCTCCCCTTTACCTCTACCACTACCCTGGGTGATAACCAAGGGGATGGGCTACACTCAGGTGGTAACAATGTGGCGGCACAAGCTTGCACATTGATGTTAAGGGATTATTTTCTGTATACTACTATTACTACTACTCCGTAATTCACTAAAAGTGTGTGGCGGAGGGTGCACTGCATCTATCCGGAAAGGTAATGGTTTGGAAGGGGTATGGCAGGAGGAAGTGTTTATATTTCATTAGGGAAAATGTTGTTTGATAAGTAATTATTTGGGGTACGTTGAATCTTCCTAGCAATTCTGAACAGTCAGTGTTACCATTACACAGATGCCCCTCATTATTACCTTAATCCTGATTAATTAGATACATCAAAGTCGCAATGACGTATGCATGGCTACACATACAGGTCTATACCAAAAGTAGTAGGACTGATTTTTTAATTTTTTATTTATTGAAGATATCTTTACAATTCCTTAATCCTCTTCGAAATAGCACCCTTAGGCAGCTACACACCAAAAATTACGCTGCTGCCATTGGCCGTACGCCTTCTGGAAGTCAGATTCGGGGACGCTGTTGAGAGCCCTCGTCGATGCTGCTTGAACGTCCTGGATTGAGTCAAACCGCTGTTCCTTCAGCTGCTTTTTCATCCGTGGGAATAAAAAAAAAAGTCTGTTGGAGCCAGATTGGGACTGTAGGTGGGGTGCAGCAACGTTGCGACGCCGAACCGGGCCAACAGTTTCCTTCCACGTCCTCCCGTCCAACGAAGGCCCGCATGAGCAAATCAAAGATCAAGACAATGCTGATCGTGTTTTCTGACCATCGTGGGGTGATTCATAAGGAGTTCGTTTCCCCTGGGGACACTGTCAGTTCGAACTTTTACGTGCAAGTGTCAGCCCGCCTGCGAGACCGAGTGAATCGCGTCCGACCAGTCATCTCCGCCAACTGGACTCTGCATCACGACAATGCGCCGTGCCAAGGCGCGCCGTCATGAGGCAATTGTTGGCCCGAATCGACATTTCCGCGTTGCTGCACCCCGCCTACAGTCCTGATTTGGCTCCATCTGACTTTTCTTACTCACACAGATGAAAAAGCAGCTGAAGGAACAGCGGTTTGACTCAATGCAGGACGTTCAAGCAGCATCGACGAGGGCTCTCAACAGCGTCCCCGAAACTGACTTCCAGAAGGCGTACGGCCAATGGCAGCAGCGTAATTTTTGGTGTGTAGCTGCCTAAGGGTGCTATTTCGAAGAGGATTAAGGAATTGTAAAGATATCTTCAATAAATTTTTTTTAAAAAAAATCAGTCCTACTACTTTTGGTATATACCATGTATTTCCGCATGTTACAAGCAGATATATTTAACCTGAATTGAAGCTCAATTTGATTTTTATTAATTTTAACACTTGACCCGAGAGTGGTCTGAAGGCGGAATTCACCCGTTTCAGGGAGAGCAGCTGTCCCTGTCAGAGGTGGTGGCCGCGGGACGTGTGGACGGCAGTGCGGGGGCGGTAGTGGACGCCGCCCGGGGTGAGGTGGTGCCGGTGGGGGAAGCGGTCCGCCGCGGGGTGCTGGACGCCAGCGGACGCGTGCTGGTGCCCGTGGCGCGCAGCCTGTCACTGCCAGAGCTGGTCCGCCAGGGCCTGGTCGACCCCCGCGAGAACAGGGTGGTGCACCCCGAGACGGGCGCGCTGCTCACCCTCGCCGAGGCCATCGTCTGCGAGATCGTCGACCCCCTGTCCACGGTCGTCGCACCTGGCACGAATCGCAGGATGACGCTGGAGGCTGCCATCAAAGAGGTACGTGCACAGTTAAACTTTATTAACTGAAACAGAAACACACGTGTATAATCACACTTCTCCATGTGAAGCTTGTAAGCTGCTTTAATTTCACAACTTATCCTGGCAAGTTGGTTAAGCTGTGAATTACCCTCAGCTTGTTGTGGGTGGTTAGTCCTCTAACACTGCAAGCAGAACAGGTCTCATTTCTAATTACCAAATTTCAATTAGATATTGTAGAAACAAATATGCTCGTGATGTTCAGGATTTCTTAAACTAGCCTCAAGAAATCAAAGACAGTTCTATCAACAATAACATTCAGATTAATAGTTTGTAATATCAATTTCACATTACACATATGATAAATTCCTCAGCATAACGTTTTCTGATTATACTCTCAACAAATACAACTCGCGGAGCTACCCGCACAAGCACGCAATCATACTTAACTCGGCCCAAGATACAGTATTACAAGACTCACTAACTAAGATACTATTTATTACTAACCCATTCACTACACATACTACAAACTGTGGAACACTTTTTACATTTCATTACTATTAATTACATTAATTGTAAGGAGAACATTGTTAAACACATAGTATGAGTACAAAATTATTTATTTACTTAGCAGGGGGAAAAAATGAACTACTGTACCAAAAAGGTCAGATATAAAATATGTAACAAGCTGCATCAATTTATTGAAACCTAACTTTTCAGCCATCGGGCTGTGGCTTTAATCAGAGTCTGTGAAAACCACAGCACGATGGCTGAAAAGTTAGGTTTTAATAAATCAACGTGGCTCCACCTGTAGAACCAAGATAATATGTACGATGACCGCAGAAGTCTACAAAATCTAAAGCATCACCAGAATCGGATTAGAAAATCTTCGATTACATCAAGGGTTGAGAGATTCTGAATTAGGATAGTTCATGCCAGCAATGTTTATCAATCACATGTGTCCGACAGGTTCACAAATTGGAAATTGGAAAACAATTTAACGTTTTTAAAATGCTCGAAGTCAAAATTATCGCAGCAATGTGCTGTTTGCTTCAAAAAAGTTCGTGCTGATGAAAAGAGAAAACTAAAAACGTTTTGAGTAATTTACCACAAATTTGTAAATCTTTATGGATGGACTGACACCCTAGTAACGTGTCTGAAGGAGTGCCTATGCAATCCTCCTAACCCTCGAATCGACTAGCAGGAGATTCTCAGAAGCTTTAGAGAGAACAACCAATAATAAATCTGTATTACTGGTCCACTGCATACATTGTAGTAACCTTGCGAACACTTCATGCAAGTAAGTACCGATTTTATGGTCAAAAGGAAACATACTGTATAAAATGATTAAGTACAAATTATTAAGGGGTAGCTTATACTGCCAAAACATTCTATTATATCAGTCTTTTTTTGTTGTAAGTTTAGTGCAGAAACACAGTGCTACTCATTAACAAGATCTGTGTGATAGTTTTTCACTTGTTAGTTCATTACATGTATCCAGAAAATAAATAGCATTCACGGGGGCTGCCGTCTTAATTTTTCTGTCAGTTGTCTTATAAACTCTCTCATCATTTAATTTGCAGGGAATTGTTGATGACGAGAAGTGCCTAGTGCAGACTTTTGACGGCCCCGTGGACATGGTTACTGCGTCTCAAGACTCGAAGCTGTTCCCCGACTCGGGCACGAAGAAAACCCCGCCGGGAGTGCAGCCGCTGCCCCGGCCGGGATGACCTTCCCAGTCGCTCTGAAGCGTGGCCTGGTCGATGTCGACAAGTAAGATACCACTTTCTATATTTATCAAATTGTATTATTGCTGCACATATTCCAGCTGCTTGTTAATAATTGGAAATGTCAGATTTTCTGCGTTAAAAATTATCACTGTAACGAGAATCGTCTGTCGCAGGCAGGAAATTCGGCACCCGGTGACCGGCGATCGGCAGCCCCTGGAGCGGGCCATCGCGTCGGATACGATCATGGCACTCCCGTACCCCGCGTCTCCACTGAGTGTGGACGTGACGGTAGCGCTGGAGAGGGGTCTGGTGAACGCGGAGCGCGGCACTCTGCGACACCCGCAGACGGGAGAGGAGCTGCCCATCGCGGAGGCCGTCGAGAGCGGCCTCCTCGTCGTCAAGCCACCGCCACACGGACTCTCCTTCGAGCCCGCCGCTACAGGTGCGTCAGCCGCCACTGTGTACGAGTGGACTTAGAATTTTATTGCAATAATTGGATAAAATGCACACCTGTATAATAAGTCGTTTCTGTAAATAAAACTTATTAACTGATTGTACACAAATTGACTGTGAGAGAAACAATATATTATTTTTCCAGGAAAAAGTATTCTATGTCCTTCCTAATGGAACATAGTATTTCCTTGTCAGATACTATCAACATCAGTTTAGTCATTTAGTCATGAGAATGAATCGGACAGAGATACTTTTGTATTTATAATATTAGTCTAAATTTGTCACTGTGTTCAGGTTTTTGTTGCAGTAGTCAGTGCTGTTGCCCTCCATAAGTGTAATGTGATGTTTTACTCTATTTTTACAAATGGCACAATCATTAGTGAAGCCATTATAGCTGTGAACTTCATTGTGAAATACTGGTATGCCACTAAAAACTTAAGCATACTTTCTATTCACCATTTTTAAATGATAAATACCTATTGGTGTCCTGTAATGACAAGAGGGTGGTATACGTATTGATTTTAACTGATCTATCAATTTTTATTGATTTGCTTTTGTTTATTTGTCACTGTCATCCAATTAAATATTTCTTCGTATTTAGAAAAACACATCTGCTTTCCTTGTGGTACTCACTGAACGGTTACTGTCAATGTTTGTTTTTATAGAATGGTTGGTAAATTTGATACTGATAGTGAAACAAATAAATGCATATAAATTGACTGTTTACTGATGATAAATTATGTAGTAAAAGTGTTAACACAGTTTCACTTTTTACTGCTTCCTGCATGCACTTAAATTGTCCATGTTAATTATTATAACGAGAACAGTCACAGATATTACCATTTGCTATATCAACCAGTATGATAATACCAAAGTGCAAAATATACATGAACAGTGCACGCCAGACTGTAGAGCTTCAGTAGTTTGTTTTAAAGAACATCACTTGGGAACATGAATAACTGTGTGTTTTGCTATATTTTCGTGGCTGATGGACAATTTCTCCGCGCTGTGAATGTTTTCTGTCTTGGATGGATAAGAAGGAATATGTAATTGCTTGTGATATTTGACAATTTGAAATGTATAACTCTTCTAGTATGGTTGTTAAATTTATTAATTTTGAGAGTCGGAGGATTTTATTTTCAATTGCTATGAACTTACTTTATTTTTTAATAAATAAAATAAAAGCTTAAACATTTTTGTGTTTTCACAGGGAGTGTAACTGCAGTAACGGAGACAGTTACGTCCTACCACACGATCACGACAAAGACCATAGAGCTACTGCAGGGCTACGTGCTGCTGAGCCCGTCCGAAGTGAAGAACACTCAGACCGGCGAGGTGATGTCGTTAGAAGAAGCCAGGAAGAAAGGAATCGTTCGCGACGAATCAGAGACTAAGCAGCAGTACACTACCCGGGAGATCAAGGTGGCGTTTGGCGACGCCCTCGCACGCGGCCTGATCGACCTGGACGCGGGGACGTACACCGATCCAGAATCCGGCCTGACGGTACCGATCGCCGAAGCTATCCGTGAGGGCCTCCTTGACGCTGCTCCCGACAGTACCGGCAGTGTCCCTTCCTCCGGGAAGAAGCTCGACATCTTAGAAGCGTCAGACAAACTATTTGACGAAAAGACGGGACGTTTTAGAGATCCAAAATCGCCGACAAAATCTTACTCTTTCAAGGAGGCTGTGGAAGCCGATCTCATAGACGGAGAATCGGTGGTGTACGACGTAACCAGGGGGAAGCAGGTAACCGTAAGAGAAGCAGTACGCGGAGGGTTATTAGATCCGAAGACGGGAAACGTCGTGAAGGACCAAAAGACTGGAAGCACTATAAACGTGAAGGAGGCGGCTAAAATGGGACTCTTGGCAGTTGTCGGTGCTCCTGTCTTGGCAGGAATGGCAATTGCTGGGACTATAAAGGACAAAATGGGCAATAAAGCTGTGCCACAAGAACAAAGGCCGGTGAGAAGTACAGATAAATCTCCCGTCCAGGAGAAGACTGTTACAGGCTTACAAAAATCTGCACTGGAAGAGAAATCCGTGATTAGCAGAGCTGGAGAAAGCCTTAAACCTATTCCAGAAAAGACGGTAGAGAAGGTAGTATCTAGTAGAGACAAGGAACGCCCAGATTTACCTCCAGGGACATCTAGTTTAATCACCATAGAAAGTAAAGCCAAACATCCAGTGATGTCTGTAAGTGATGCAGTAAAAGGTAATTTCATAGATCCTAAAAACTGTGCTATAGTTTTCCCATCTGGTGACAGTCAAATATTAACTGTCCAGGAAGCTTTAGATAAAGGATTCATTTTGCCAGCAGACCAGGTTGAAGTAATTAATAAAACAAAGATTGTGCTAAGAGATGAAAAGACGCATTTCAAAGTAACCGTTGAAAAGAATCTCGATCCACAGTTGTTATCAAGTATCGGTGTGTACGACGTGACATCGCAATCGTTTGTCGATCCACAGACTGGAGAAATGGCTCGTTTTGAGGACCTTGTTCTTCAGTTAAACATTTTCGATCCAGACAGTATACTTGTGAGAGATCTGCTGAGCAACGTACCAGACAGATTTGTTACCTTACGTCAAGCTCTCGAGGTTCCCATTATCGATCGTAACACGGGTCACATGGTAGATCCTGGAACGGGAAGGAAGGTGCCATTTTTTGAAGCCGTCAAGATGGGTTGGATTGTCGAGAAACCCAAGTTGTCTAAAAAGAAGAGACCTGCATTAACTTTGCAAGAAGCTGTACAGGGCGGCCTTTACGATCCAAAAACTGGTGACGTAGAAGATCCAAAGACCGGTAAGAAATTCAGTTTTGTGGAGGCCTTGAAAGTCGGCGTACTGGATCCCGAATCGGTGAACATTCGGAATCCAGAAAATGACGACATCGTCCCACTTTCAGAAGCAGTGGAAATGGGTATCGTGGATCTCAGCCGTGGAGTGATCGTTAATGTGGAGACACACACCGAAGTGGAACTGAAGGTGGCATTCTTACAGGGATTCGTTGTCGCGGGTCACAGGAAACCGATGTCACTGGAAGCTGTCGTGCGCAAGGGTTATTACAACCCAAAAACGGGCCTTATTACAGACCCACTGACCAAACAGAATGTGGAAGTGGAGGAGGCCGTAAAACGGGGACTGGTGGACCCGTTCCTCACAGAATGCAAGGACACGAGAGCTGACAGTTTCGTTTCACTCGACGACGCACTCACTACGAACTTAGTAAACTCGAAAACGGGGAAAATGCGAGACACGTTCAGCAGCAAATTGCTCACCCTGGACGAAGCTGTCGCCAAGGGTCTGATAGTGACGAACAAGATCAGCCTGTCCCTGATAGACGCCGTCCTGCAGGGGTACTACTCTCCGAACAGTGGCCTGATAGCGGATCCGACCGTGGGAGAGGACGTGACGCTGCAGGACGCCGTGGACAGTGGCCTCGTGGACGTCTCGTCCGTGCGTGTGAAGGACGCCTCCTCGGACCGCGCCGTGCCGTTCAGAGACGCCGTGATAGTGGGCCTGGTGGACGCGCGGCGGGGGATGTTGACGCGGCCGTCCCCCGGCGTGACGCTGGACGTGGCACTGAGCAAGGGCCTGCTGCTGAGCACGCGGCGTCCCTGGTCGCTGCCGGAGGCCCTCGCGCAGGGATGCTACGACCCCCAGTCCGGACTGCTGACGGTAGACGGGGAACGTCTCACGTTGGAGGAGGCGCTACGACGCGGCGACATCAGTGGAGACAGTCTAGCCGTCAAGGACCCGAGGTCCGGCGACATCATCAACCTGACGGAAGCCGTCCGAGCCGGCATCGTGGATCCGAAGGCGGGCACCGCCGTGGATCCTACGAGCGGAGCCGTCATGCACTTCTACGACGCGCTGGAACGTGGGCTAATCATTCCTGCCAAGAGGAAATTCTCACTACCTGAAGCTGTTTTTAAGGTAAACATTTGCTTGTGAATAATTAGAGAAATGTTTCTTACTGTACAGGTCTTAATTCTGTCATCTCAGAGTTTCACCACTAAGCACCTACCATGTTTAGACTAAAAATGTTCCATTTGATCGATTTTCAGAAATCTTGCTTTACAAGAAAGAAGTGTTTGCATCCTGTTGGATAAGCTATTTAGTTAAATAAATGCTCAAAATTTTACAGGATGCCCACGAAATTAGTCCCTGATTTCGAAATGTAAAATCTCACAAACAAAGATCGGCAGAAGAATGGAAGAAACGGTATTTTTACTATAAAAGCTGTAAGAATTTTATACAGAAGTTTTATCAAAAAGTTATATACGCTGTTAAGAGATGGCACAGTATGCTGTACAGCGTGTATCAGAATCCACAAATAAACTCGTCCTCTGCAAGCAGTCTTTGTAATGAATGAATCACATCACAATGTTTTAAAAATGTACGTGGCTCAAAGTACAGAATGAAATTTTCCATTACATCCTGCAGTGTCTCAATGAAAATGGACTCTGTAGGCACACGGATCAATGATTCAGGCTCTTCCAGTATGGTTGGTTGGTTTTGGCAGATAGTGTCTTTCATTGTGCCACACAAAAACCAGTTTGAATCATTGATCTGTGTGACTACAGAAAGAGTTTCCAAGAAAGTCTCGTAGCTGTATATCACAGGGTAGCCACAGACCTGGAAAACCTGGAAAATATGGAATTATCAGGGAATTTAAAGCCACCTTGAAATATCATGGAAATATCAGGGAATCCAAGTAATTTAAAAAATTATTAGGGAATTTTAATTGCAACAACCCAAAATTTGACAATTTTTTAATAATTTATTTTAATATTGAACTTTTGCATTAAATAATTCAGTTTATATATTTTTGACATAAAATAGCCAACAAATACCGCCATTTACACTAGCATCTTGTCTTGCGCCTCATCGTGATACGACGACAAGATGTTCGTGTGCGAGCGCTAACATGAACTCTCTCTGGAACTCAGCATTTGAAATTATATTTAAAAAAAGGTTAATGACATCTAAATCATGTAAACTCAGAAGTTATATTTTTTACTGAATAAAACAGCAATCGTAGAGGAGTAAGTATATAAAGATGTTTTTATGTTTCACTAAACAGTTTTACAATTTCAAGCAAAGTGTGAAACAGATGTTCCAAAAAAATTGAATTTGTGGAGAGTCTTCGAAGTTCTGTAGAATGTCACAAGCTGGTTTCGAACTTCTGAAAAAAATTGAACCTTTAATATCAAAACGAAAGCCTAGATCAATATATCAATGCCAGCAAAAATGTGAATAGCGTTAATTATACGGCTTTATAACTTTTTTGTATTAATGATATAAGGCGAATTAAAGCAGGAACAAAATAATACGTAAGATCCTAAATAGGTAGGATTTATAAAGTTTTGCGTCATTCAGAGCTCTTTCAAATGCTGAATCGATGTGACAGTATAAACATCGTGCTCGTGCCTTTGACTTGCTCCAAATAAACCGCTGCCAAGGCGAGCGGCACAGGCAAGCAACCACACAAAGTGAACCAACACGATAGCATGGTTTATACAAACTCGTGTTCGTGTTATCTTGCGTAGACTCGCGGAAACTTACGCGAAAGTGTTAACTCGGCAACAGAAAAAATTGAAAATGGAACAAAAAAAAAGCTACAATAACTGAACCAGAAGATTTGAAAAGAAAAGTGTAGCAAATAAAAAATGGCATAAAAAAGCTAAGCTGTTGACTGAGTCAAGTTACTGATGAACAATTTAAAAAATCTTCAATTCCTTTATCCACCAAATATTGAAAGATTACTAATTAGATTAAGTTCATATTAGTCATTTGATCTATCTTATTTTTGTGCTACTCATTTTTAATTATGCTTCATAAGATTACTAAATTAGTTATAAAATTTTCAAATAAACATTCTTAAACATGAATTAAATGTTCTCGGGTTACACATGTTTCTTTTTCTAATTTTTTGGTTCTTTGTTATAAATTTATTAATTCTATCAGACGTTCAACATTAGAAAGTTTGACAATAAGCGAGACTTTTATATCATTGTCGACCTTTTGCAGGGTTTCTACGATCCAAGATCTGGTCGCTTCACTACACCCGAGACACGTGAGAAGCTGCCCACCGACAGGGCCATAAAGAAGGGCATTATAGACCCAGCGTCCACACTCGTTCGCACTGACGCAGGAAATGTGGTTACGTTTGCCAGTGCAGTTGATGAAGGTATGTGTATTAGCGATGAATGGTAAATGATTAATGGGAAATAATTTTTTGTTGGTTAATGTGCTGTCAAATTTTTCTAAAAATCACATTTCAAGAGGAAAAACATTAAATCTAATGAGGGAAGCAGAAAAATGGAAGCATTTCTTACTATGGAAGCTTTGAGTTACATTTAATTTGATAGTTGTGGTTGAAATTAACTTAGGTAATAAAGAATATGCTACATGGAAATGAGATTACAAAGAATATAAATTTTGTACCCATTTTCACAGCAACATATGCAGGACTTTTTGCTATAATTGGCTTAGTGTAAATACTAATTGGAAAAGTAATATTTTGGTCAGCTGGTGTTAAAGTACTACAATGCTTAGGCTCTTTGGAACCTATGTACAAGGTGTTTGCACCTTGACTTAAGTAACCCAAGTCTGCAGGTGTAAAATTCATTTTAAAAATATAACTTGCTATCTCAGTCTTGCCTTGATTTGTGAAGTGATTCTGTTTAATGTGTGTGTTGGCAATGCCTGATCTTTAATCTTGCTATGAATTCTTCATATTTTTAAATTTTGATAGCTGTATAAAATGTTGCATATGGATGACATGACGTATATTGATATTTAAGACATCTCTGTTTATTTTGTTTTAGGTATCGTTGACGCTAAGGCAGGGGCTATCCACGGTGGTGGTAAGAGACTTGACTCCAGGAAGCATTTGATCAGGGTCTGTTGATTGAGGCTCACCCTCCTCTGACACTCAGTGAATCTCTCGCGAAGGGCATTTTTGACGAGAAGACTGGACTTTTCCTGGACCCTTCGACGGGTGAACGTGTTACCCTGGCCTACGCCGTCGAAAATAACCTCATAGATTCTGATTCAGTACACGTCAAAGACACGAGGACTGGTTTCTGGAAAAAATTATCTCTAGCGGAGGCCATAAAGTCCGGTTTTGTAGACGGTCGCACTGCAATGGTGAGGGATTTCACCCGTGGCGACGCCAGTGTTCCGATCTCGGAAGCGTTCGCCACCGGTCTGTTGGTCGACAGCAAAGCGCCGGTGTCCGTGCAACGGGCCATACACCAGGGACTGTACGACGATATGACGGGGAAATTTACAGATCCAAACACCGGTCGAAAAATCACCCTCCACGAAGCTATAAGACGTTCTATAATCGACCCACAGCTTCCTTGTTACTGGGACCGTAGGTCTGAACGCCTACTTTCACTGGTTGAGACTTGCAGGGCCGGAATCGTCGATAGACGAGCGGGAGTTTTCCGCGAGCCCGGAACCGACTGCACGGTCCCGTTGTCTCGGGCCATGGAACTCGGATTGATTGTCGATATAGAGAGTGCCGGATTTGGACTGTACGAAGCTATCGCCATGGGCCTCTACGATTCTGAAACTGGTCGGTTCGTTCACCCTTCCACGGGAAGGAAACTAACTCTGACTGACGCTTGCAAAGAAGAACTGATCAATCCTCTCACCTCCTTGATTAAACATTCCAAGAGCGGCAAATACGTGAAGCTTCCCGAAGCTACTACGATCGGCCTAATTGATGACGAAAAGGGCATTTACGTATTACCCGATTCTAAGAAAGTCTTGTCACTGAAAGAGGCAAAGGAGAAGGGACTGATTGTAACTTCTAGAAGACCACTTTCCATCGAAGAAGCAGTGAAGTGTGGCTTATACTCCTCAGAAACCGGTCGCTTTGTCGACCCGGAAGTTGGTGACCGTTTGGATTTAAGCCAGGCTCTAGTTCACGGCCTCCTGGATGTTAACACTACAGCCCTGAAAGACCCCATTACTAATCAGCTTAAAAGTATCAACTCTGCAATCGAGGACGGTTCGATAGATGTACCCAGAGGACGGGTGACTGATCCAAAAACAAAGAGGACGTACCCACTAGACGTTGGCTTCGAGAGGGGATTACTCCTCACTGTTGAACGGCCAATTACATTCCAGCAAGCGGTAAGAAAGGGATCGATAGATTTCCAGCGTGGCACATTCAAAGATCCCAGGACGTCTCGGGAATGTACACTCGAGGAAGCCATTCGCAACGAGTTGATCGATCCGGAATCTGCTGTCATAAAGGATCCCCAGACGGGACGCTTCCGCACACTGAAGAAAGCTATAACGGACGGCCTCATTGACTTGAACCGCCGTGCCGCGTTCGATCCACAGACGGGGAAAGTGAAACCGCTGTGTATAATGTTTGAGCAGGGAACCGTCGTCTTCTTGCGCGAACCGCTGACGTTCGATTCGGCTGTCGAAGGTGGCCATCTGGACGTCTCGACCGGTCGGTTCACCAACCCTCAGTCTCGTGAAGTTCTGAGTTTGAAGGAAGCGGTCACTCTAGGCCTGATCGATCCCGACTCGGCGCTGGTGAAAGATAACCTGAAAAAGAGACTGATCAGATTGCCGGAAGCATTCCGTAAAGGTCTGATAGATTCCGAAAAAGGCAACGTTCTGGATCCCGAGTCTTCGCGCCTTTACACCCTTTCCGCAGCGCTAGACAGCGGCCTGTTGACGACACCCAGACGGGCCCTTTCCCTCATCGAGGTGATAAATTTTGGCCTCTACAACCCGACTACGGGCGGGTTCCGCGATCCGTTCTGTGCGGCCGGAGGGGTGACGGAGAGGCGACGTCTGACTTTACGAGAAGCCCTCGGCTCGGGTCTCGTGGATCCCTCTACGAGTGTGGTGAAGGACGCGGCGACAGGTTGCGTCTGCACGCTTTCGGAGGCCGTCTCCGAAGGTGGACTCGTGGATCCAGACGCGGGACGTCTGCTGGAGACTACGACGGGCAAGTCTTTGGACCTGAGCAAAGCACTCGAGCGTGGGTACATCCTACCAGCTCAGGCAAGAGTAAGTGGCGATGTGGCACTACCATTTATTCTAGTGTCACTGGAATCTTCCAGTATTCAATTCTATATTTCTGTTTTATTGTGCTATTCTCTACATAATTGTGCTTTTCTTTGAGCATTCATTCCAACATGTGAGAAATTTAAATTTCTGCAGAAAATAATTTAAATACACATGATTTTCAGTATACCATTTTGCTGTTGTTGATAAATGCTTAAAAGAAGTTACAGTATTAAAATAACACATGTTGCATTTCTGTAACTGTAACTTGCTAATGCTTTGACTCTGTAGTTTAGAAAGAGTGGATTTTAAATTTTAACTGTAATGAAATGGGAGTTGTAATTAATTTTGTGCTAATGTGATTTTGGGGTAGAAATTAAAGTGATATACAAATGGGATAGGGTAATTTATATGCCACATATGTATGGTGTTTCTGGGTTAAAAGGAAGTAACATTTTACGTTTTTGTACTAAGTGATTAACTTAAATATTATGCACCATTTTTGAGTCACCATGCATGTTGTTGCTTTTCTGTTAAACTTTATTCTTGGAATGAATAAGCTTTGTGATACCTGGGGCAGCTTTGCATGTCAAAGCTTTGAATGTTCTGTGAAAGGAAAATAAATTGTCACCATGTGGATATTAAACACTCTTTATAAAATAACAGACTAATGTTACATTTTTCTGCTTTGTTTTGTGAATGTTTGAACACATTGGATAACACTACCCAAGCAATTAAAAGGCTGTGCCTCATGGAACTTCCCATTTTTGATGTCTGCACGGCTTTATTTGTGTTGTCGTATGAGAGAAACATGAATGACCATTAATTTGATTTTTAATATATTTTTTTGATTTTTAATATATTTTTTTTTTTTGCTTTTTAATACTTTTCTTGTAATTTTTTCTGTGTTCATCTTGAATCCCATTTTAATTTTGCTCGGTATTTTAACTTTGTGTAATGCTCAATCATGTTAATTTATCAACTGTTTTAAACTTCTGTAATTTTGTGGCACGAAATTGGCGTGTCATTTAGTCCTTAACTTCATATTTTTGAACACTGTACTTGTTTAGGACCTATGTTTTATAAACAAAAAATGGCAGATTTATTACTGAATAGCAAATTTCAGTACAGGTGAAAGATTTTGGTTGTGACTAATAATATTACAGATGTGGTAGGAATGAAATTGACATGTTTGGGCACTGTATGGACATGCAGATATATGTTTAACAAAAATAAAGCTAAAACTTGTGCTGGATAGAGTAAAGTAATATTTTATAATACTTTTTAATTCTCACTACTGTTGCAGATTTTTAAACGCAGGTGCTTTTGATAACATCTTAACCAGAAACCTTGCACTGTAAACTGTTTTACAGGATTGTATTGGTAGTGGATTAGGGTATTTAACATGCTGGTCTAAGCGCTACTAATGTTTTGTGGCTGTGACTAACATTATTTGAAGCTGCTAACGCCGACTGCAATGCCCGGCAATGCTAAACCCCGCTCTGCCTAATGCTATCAATTGTTTATTGTGTAGTACTTTTAATTTTAAGATAGTAACAAATTTTGTCATAATGTTACATTCTGTTACTTCTGTTATTTTTGTTAAAATCAGTGTTGTTGTTTTTTAAAAAAATAAAAAAAATAAAAATACGAGCATGCCTGTGAGCATGTTTTTAGTAATTTGTTTTGATCCATTCTTTTAGAATAGAGCATACTTTTGTTATGACTCCTTAGTGTTGAATGATATCGATGTTGGTGATTATATTAATATTTTTTGATGTCTTGTATTTATTATTAATGTTTGTACTTATGTTTTCAGGATTTTCTTTTGTATACTTACTTAAATTTTAACGTGTGATGTAGTAATACTAAATTATTAAACTAACAGCTAACATATTGTACGTATGTGTGTGAATGATTCTGAGTGTGGAGTGCTGCACACCCTCCCTGTTTGCTTTTACCACTTTTGTTCACCCCTGCTGATTTGTAAGAGACCACATATGGGTTTGGAATATTGTTACAAGTAAATTTGCAACTGTTGATGGAAAATTGTCTGCCTTTGCTATAATGGAATTTCACCATATGCTTTTTTTTCTGTCTGGTTGAAGGCATCTTGTATTCCTAAATGTGGAACTTAGTTTAAGTATCAACATTTTTATGCAATCATGAATTAAATGTGTTTCTTTTTCTGAATACCACTGATACAATTATTGATGCGCTTTGGTATGAATTTTAAAATCTTGTGAATATCGGGTTTGCCTAGTTGCGATGACACTGATTTAGAAGTTGGAGCTTTAGCTACATTGTTCATGTCTGTTGCATGTTTAGGATTGAATGGGAATTAGGAGTTGCACTGTACTTTCAATTGGTTCATTCACTTTTTATTGAGAATTGCTTTAATTGTGGGATAGAAACTACTGGAGTTTGATATTAGGATTAAGATTAGGAGTTTGTTTCGCCCTGTCGAAATAGAGTTAAACGATTTTTTCGAGCAAAATTCTTTTGACTTGGGGGGGGGGGGCACCATTATAAATGTCATACATCAGAGTATGTGAATAGTTTATATGTGAGTAATGATTGTAACTTGACACTGTACTGTCACCTGCACAGCAAGCGGTGGAGGAAAAATACAAACATTGCGATGAGACACTATCTAAGCTGCTGCAATGGCTGTCAAGTGTGGAGACGCGCGTGGCCAACCAGGGCTGTGTTCCAGAGACTACAGACGAGCTGCGTAACCAGATAAACACACTCAAGGTAACTGCCACGTGCCGTACTTACTAATGTATATTTTGTCTTTCCAGATTTATATCAGTTTTGCACATTCTGTTTGTAGGCTTTTCATTGCACAACCTGCTCTTCATTGCTTGTATCTCTTTGCTCTTGATTTCGTTGAAATAGTTATTGTTAAATTAATTGGTTATTGGCCAGTCAGCCACAGTTGCTTGTTAAAGATTTATAAATGAAAATACAATCTCTTAACAACTGTTATTTTATTCTCATAAGCTCAGAGGTGTTCGCTGGTGTGGAATGGGGCATCATCAGTGAGAGTTTTGATAGGAACACTCGCGTGTCGGTCAGGAGATAGCTCGCACTTCTTTCGTAGAGCACAACCTGTTGCTACCATTCAGCATTGCTCCTTTTATTTCGTCAATGTCACTAATTCACTATTTTTGAAATGGTCAAACTTCTTAATCTTGTTTGATTTAAGCACAACTAGTATTTTGTATTACTTATAAGGTAAAACCTTATATCTGATCGTCATTTAATAATTCTTGTGCAACTGGTTTTTGTTTCTTTGAGTAGGGCAGCTGTTTTGTCTTTAGTAAACAAATAACATTAATGATCACTGCATGTCAAACCAGAGATGGTATGAGATAGTTGAACTGATTGAAATGAAATGGACTGCGTGTTAAATAGAAACTAATAAGAACAGTACCATTTGTGACAAAAGTTAAGAAGGCCATTAATATGTACTGTTAATTTATGAAGTGAATGTATAAGTTGTTGAAACCATGGAGTACGTGGATTTTGATAAATAAATATTGTAATACAAGAAGAAGAAGTATTGATGGAAAGCGTAGTACGAATTTAAATATAATTAAATTCTATTTGTGTAAATGGTTATATACGAGATAAGTTTGCAAGATTTTATTTTAGATTTTTAAAATACAATATTATATGGTGTGGTTCAGTTCGTAGAACATATGACGTCCAAATACAAGAGCCTACTGGGTAATTGTTATAAAGCAATAGTAACACCATATATGTTGCTTCTCATCAATTCCAATTGCTCAACATCGAGTAACACCTCTTTTGATGAGCCGGCGTTTCTTGGTACCTTCATTATCTTATTTTTCTCCACACTTGCAACCAAATAATGGTTTCCCATTACAGTTGCTCCATTTTTCATGTGCTCTCTCCTGGTTCTGATCTGTCCCTTCACAGTTCATTGTCATCCTGATGTGCCATCCTCCTTAACTCTACCGTGTTTCTATATCTGTAAACTTCAGCAATGACTTTAACTACTTTAAATAAGGCAGGTGACAACATACTTCCTTGCCACACTCCCTTTTCCATCTGAAACCAATTAGAGCATCTATTATCTATCCACACACAGTTTTCCCTCTACCAAAAGATGTTCATTATTTGTTCCACCATTCTTTACTTATTCCTCTTTAGATACTCGATTCTCTTTGCACGTCATGACAGACCAACTGTGGAAGCTATTATGGCATCCTTGCTATCTTCCCTCATTTTCTTTTTTGATCTGTCTGAGTGCAAAAATTGTGGCTACTTGTTGGTCTTCCTCAGTTAAGTCTATACAGCTCTTCTCTAGCTGTTTGATTACTGCTTATTACCACAGTTACTAATATACAATTAACAAAAATCAAAAGATTCTAAAAATGTTTGTTCTAAAAGTTGCCTCGAATGAAACTGGCTTTATCGTGTAAGGTTCTGGTCCTTTTAACATACAAGAAGAGAATGTGCAGATGTTACTTTGAGCACTTGAGGGTAAGGTCGGCTGAATTTCTTCTGAAGCATTGCTCTTTGCAAAACATTATTCGTATGTGTGTATTGTTACATCAACAGATGAGATCAGGTAATTATTGAATGCTGTCACTATAAAAGTGGCCTTTTGGAAATTAATGAACTTTCACCACAAATTTTCATCTGATGGTAAATTAGTTCATCAATAAGGTATCAATATCAACTTAAAAGTTCAGCGAAATAGGCAAAAAGAAACACGTCTGTTATGGCAAAAATGTAGGTTGTACAGCAGAGCATACATCCCCCCCCTTCCACCCCCTCCCCCCTCCCTGAGTTTTCCAATCCTTTAGAAATGGGAATTCTAAAAATTTTGTTTAACTCATTTCAGGTTAATGAAGATAAGAAAATTTAAACCTGTATGGTTATCATTTATTTTCTTTATTTTTATATATTATTATTATTATTGTCCAGTATGTTACCTTACTGCCATCTCAATGTTTTGCACTGCTAAGACCAACCAGCAAGATGCCAGTGATCATACAATTAGTAGAAACTAGTATTAAAGTAATCGTGGTTTATAAACTGAACATGTATGGCAGAAAACAAGGGATCACCAGAAAATATTTCATTTGTTGTATGAAGTTATTGGTTTCTATGGAATTCTAGCCATAGTTGGTTTCTGATTCAGTTCGCTCAAAAATGATCTAATAAGAAGTAAAATAATTATAAGAAGTAATAAGAAATAATAAGAAGTATAGTTTGGTTATTTTTGTGATGGAGCTCTTGCTCTGGTGGCAATTTCCCTAAACTCCCATTTTTCTCCTTTTTTTACCCACCTTTGTACTATTCTTTCATCATTTTTGGTAAATTATTCATCATTTCTCTTCATAATTTATTCCAATTACTAACCCCCTTACCTACAAAAGACAATCATTCCACACCTTTATGCTGAAATAGTGTCTGTTTGTGGTATGGTCATCTTTTTCCGCCCACGCACCTCTCCTAATTCTTACACCAATATCTTTCCACGCCTCATCACCACCATATGACTTGTACACTCTGACGCGTCTGTTTATCCTCCTCCTGTCTTCCAATGAATCCTATTGTAGCTCTTTTATCATATCAGTTACTTCTTGTCTTCTGCAGTAATTTCCAGAGACAAATGTAGCAGCTCTTCTTTGCAGTCCCTTCAAATCCTGTATTTAATACCAAAAATGTGAATCCCATACTACATCACCACCTTCAAGCAATGGTCTGACCAAAGCTTTGTAATCCAATTCCCTTCTCTAGTACATCCCAACAAATAAGGATTTTGAAACCTTTTCCTACTACTCGTTCAATGTGTCCTGCCCAGTATTTATTATTATTATTATTATTTTTTCAATTTGTCGAATGTTATGCCAAGGTATTTACATTTCATGTCTTCAACAAGCAATTCTTTCCCCACCTTATAATCATAATCAGCCATTAGTTTTTTCATCTGCGTACCTAATAAGCTGACTCTTCTATGCGTTTATCTTCATCCCATGTTGACATACCCAGCTAGACATGATGTCCAGATATCTCTGCAGCCGTTCAGTCTTGTACTGTTGTGATTCTATTACATAGCATTGTGTCATCTACAAACAATCTAGTTTCTGATAGTAAACCAACAACGCAGTTATTCATGAATAGCCATGGAACCAACACGTCACTCTGTGGAACTCCCATTTTCACTTTCACATCTTTTGATACTGCATTTGCTACCCTATTTTTTTAAAGAATTATTCTATGCAGCAAATCATTTTTTCATCCACTCCAGTAGTTTTCACCTTATTTAACACCATTTTATGGCTCACTCTGACAAAAGTCTTTGCACACCCATTGCTTTCTTTTTCTGCATGATGTATCTTTTCTGTTCAGCCGCGTATTTAAATATCGATTGCCTCGCCATAAATAGTATTAGATTAGAATGAGACACACTCCTATTTCAGCAAGTGAAAGACGAATTGGAGACGCAGAGTAGGCCCGTGTCTGCGTGCGTGGAGCAAGTGAGACAGCTGGTAGCGACCGGCCGCGACGTCCTGTCTTCCAATGAGGTGACGACGATCGAGAAGGGCGGGCGGTCACTCAGGACCAGGTACGACACCGCCTCCGAGCGCACGGAGCGTCTGCTGAGGAGGCTGGGCACTGCGCGAGACGAGCTCACAAAGTTCAGGTACGCCGTCCAGTGATGGTTGCACGACTCGGTTTCGTGTATAAGGTCAATGTTTATCTTTATCATTTTGGCTGCAACGGGTAGGGGATACATGGGCGCCAGGAGGAGGGTGCAAGTGGGTGCTTTTCTTCCCCCCCCCCCCCCTGCTACGAAAGAAAATACACTGAAAAAAATTTTATTATTAAATTCACTGTTTGAATGATAACTTAAGGTGCCTAGGTTGTTGTCCATATTTGTTCAACACCTTGTCAATAAATTCAGTATCCTTAGTTAATAAGTAATAAGTTTTATATATAATATAGATTAAAAAAACACAAAAACAGATGCATCCCCTTTAAAGTAATCCTGCCGGCGTCCATGAGGGGGTATGAAATAAATGATAATTCCATAGTTTCTATATTTTCTTAACAAGAATACTTGTTATCTACATCATTACTGTATTTTAAGATAAAGACTTGTGGCTGTAAGAGTGTGTACACAAGCAAGAAGGGAAACTTCTTTGTATTTTTCCTCTGTATTTATGATGTTTCTTTTGGATTCAAGAGAACGAATGACAATACTGTATTGCATTTGTGCAGTATATACGAACTTTGTCCAAGTTATTCTGATAAAAAAAAAAAAATGAAAATTACTAATAATTAAAAGCACACGTCACTAGGTTATTGGGTATTGGCTCTAACCTTAGTCTGTGATTTGTATTTAGAGCTTTTATATCAGAGAACTTCTTGGGCAGAATTATCTCTTACTGATATTACAATCAGTTTTCATTATTAACTAGCTTCTAAGCCTGTCAAAAATGTTGGGTTGAACACAGATTTCTGGCCTGTGACTTGAATAAACCAAAACCAAACCAAATACCAACTCAGAATACTGGTGCACGTCGTACTGTGTAATAGTGGCGACTCCTCTGGGTGGAACTACACTCTCTGACGTCGTAGAACGTTAAGTGCTCACGCGCAGAGTGCATGCACACTAAAAGCGTAACACATAATGCAAACAAATTTCTCCCGAAGAAATTTCATTTCAAAATTTAACTCCAGAGGAAGAAACTACTGCTTGCCACAGTTGACTGTAGAATGGCATTGATAGACACGTGCAAAACTCTGAAATCATTCATCAGCAGAATGGTAGGAAGCGTAGGGCAAAGATACCCTTTAAGATTGTGCAAATACAAGCCATAATTCAGTGGTAAAAATGTTGTTATAATTATATTATTATTATTATTTATGCTTTGTGGAAATAACCCCATCTGATTCAGACCTGTATAAGCTTCTGTATGTTAATTGGATGAGATGAAAGACAACATGCAGTAAGAAATTCGGAATGTATCCCCTCTCGGTCAATCCTCTGCTCAGCAGTATCTTAATATGTGAGGTTTGTCAGCCTTGAAAGGGTTCCACATTGGATATTTATGGGGTCATAAGATAACTTCTCTATTCTCTCAGTTTTTATGGTGGAGCCGTGTTGATTTATTAAAACGTTGAGTGTCGGCCACTTTGCTTTGGCTTTCTTCAGAAGACTGACAGAGTTTGGACAGCATGTGGTGGAACAGTTAAATATTTCTTAGCCTGAGCGTGCTGATAATTTTGAATAAGATAAAGTACATAAAGAGATTAATTTGCAAACGGCTAATTGTAGGAAAGCTTTTTGGAATCATTGGATACAGAAGAAGAGAGGAAAAAATGAAAGAAAGAATAAATGAAGTAAGTTCGTTGTTAACAATTTAGGCTGAATGAGAACAGATGCTTTTTGGTTCTTGAATTTTAAGTAAAATTAACATTGCAAAACAAACCTGCAAGTTACAAGTAAACACAAAGTCTGATATGAGCTATAAAGTAGTCGATGTTAGAGCTATTAGTTTGAAAAGGAAAACAGTTGCAGTTGCTTTTTTTTTTTTAATGCCACGAACAAGTTTACTTACTCGATCAAGTTGACTATTGCTTGTGTTGCTTAAAACCTGTACCATTTTTAACTGAGTAGGGGGGGGGGGGGGGGAAGAAGGTTCAGTCTCTAGCACTACATGTAATGTTATGTTCCCAAATTTTTTATTAATCTATTACCGTGTGACATCGTTCTGTAGGAATGAACTGTCTGCTTTCACGTCGTGGTTGGACAAGGCACAGCGACAGCTCGAGGACAAGGAGCGCTTGCTGAGCAACTTGAACAAGTTGCATTCGAGTGCGGACAGCACGAAGGAACTGGTCAGCGACATCATAGCCCACCAGGCCGACTTGCGCTTCATCACCATGGCCGCCCAGAAGTTTATCGACGAGTCCAAGGTATGTTTTTTGTTCTAGGACGGTTAAGAATGTGAGCTAATTGAATAATGTTAAATGGATATGAAATTGTCTTGATTTGTTGCAGTGTTCGTTAGCAACTGAGTAAGATAGGAACAATAATGAACTTGTATAATCTCTGCCCCACTATATGCAATTTGAACGGAATACTGTCTACCAAGCTAGGTAGTGTCACTTCAGAATCATAACCGGCACCATTATTTATAGTGTGATTTCTGTTGGTAATGCTCAGAATTTTTCCAAGTTCCCACTGTACTTTGTCTCCACAGATGTGGATCCTTATCTTGTCGTGTTGGTATTCTATAATTGGGGTCAGCTGACCGTATAACCACTTAATGTTCGTAGGTGTGCGGACTGGTATGATATATGTACTGCTACTTGTGGCCACTTGTCGCTACTCCGCTTCAGCCTTTTGGATAGCACTCTTCAGTGCCTTAATGTGGTTATGAGATGTATGAGAGGTGATGGAGGTAACTTGGACCGTGTTTGGTAGGAACTGGGACACTGTTTGGTTCTGGAAAGGATTCGTTAGTTAAGAACAGTTGCCACCCGGGATATGGGAAGATAATCGGGATTGGCATCAAAAATACATGTCCCTGGCTAGTTTCTTCTAAAGAAAGTTTGGTAATATGCAGAAGGTCAATTTTGAATTGTTTAATTGAAACACATGATTCCAGGCCAGCACCAGTCCCACATTACAAGATGAAGTCAGGCATCGTACGATAATTCGAAGACCGCAGGTTTAGAGTTAGAGGAACAACAGTTTTAACAGCTCACACTGTCATTAATTGACTACAGAATGAACTCAGCAGTCATCGTCACTTTATGACACAGCAGAACGCGGCAAATGGTTCACACACACACACACACACACACACACACACACAAGCGCGCAGAGAGTCATCGACACATTAAGCAACCATCGCTACTTGTTTAAGACTCAAGACTAACTGTATCATGGCGACACACACTGTGCTTCTACCCCTTGTGGTCAATCTTAACTCGTTTTGTCATCACATGACACTATTGGCCAATCATGTGTTTCTTTGTCACATTTTACACCAGAAACCATTCCCCAGTGCAGCCTTTCCACTTCACTCCACCTCTTGCTAGCTAACGTATTCCCTGCCTGTTTAGCCCCTGTACCATAATAGTTATCGATTCTGCGCATCCTTCCCCTGTACGTCTTTCTTCACCTGGTCTATCCTTCTTCCCCTTGGTCCTCCGATAGGTGTCCTTCTCTTTCCATTGTTTCTCTCCTCCTTTACCATTACATCCCATAGCTGCTGCAATCTTTTTTCTTTAATGTCTCTTCCAATGTTAGGACCTTTAATCTCTCCCAGATATTTACAGTTCTAATCCTCTCCTTTCTTGTGATGTTCTTTATCCCTGTGCCTCCTATATTTGTTTACATCTCTCTTTGTACAAGTTCAGGTCTCAGAGCCATTGGTACTATGTTGGGCAACATTTTGGCTCCCTATATTTATATTATAATCGTGTATAAATTAATGCATCTTCTGTTATTTATACGATCATTCAAGTACAGGACAACACATGAGATGAATAAAACACACAATACTGACACTAAACACTTATGCCCTCAGCCGGATTCGAACTGATGAGTCTCGGTATGGGGACCTAGAGCTAGCACTCGAGCCCCTAGATTACCGAGGCCGGCCAGCAAACAAACCACCCTACCTATTCCAGTTTCTTGCCATCAAATAATATTCAGCTCACATACTACACTTTAGCATGCAAGTTGATCTTTTGCATTCAAATAAACAGAAAAGTTCACTTTTTTGCTCACTAAGACACTGAAGTGAATTGCAAGCTTTCTACTTAAATGGTTAATGCTTGTCCCACCATCCTACAGGTTCGTACCCAGACATTGACTGAAGATTGTAAAAACAAAACAAAAATTTCTCTTCTACTCTAGGAATGTATTGGTTATGTCCTGGAATTAAAATATTAAAAAGCTACAGCAAACCTAAAGAATTCCAATATATTTGTCTAAAAAGCTCTTGGAACTCCGGCTCCCATTTGTAACTAGCCCACTGGTTGATAACTTTGTTCCTCCTTTTACAGGAGCACCTGTCAGTGCTAAACGAGTTCCGGGCAGGACTCCCGGAGCGCCTCACCGCCGTCGAACAGCCGACGCGGTCGACAGTACGGGACGATGTGTCCGTGGTGACCACGCGTTACCGAGACTTGATGTCGCGTGCCGAGAACTTGTCCGACCGTCTGAGTGGCGTGGGAGGCCGACAGCGGGAGTACCGCGACGCCTTGGACAAGGCGCGCGCCTGGATGCGCGAGGCGGAGCCTCGAGCCCTCAAGTCGCTGGCGGAGCCCACCGGCGCCGACCCGCGAGCCCTCGAGGAGCAGCTGGCTCGCGCTCGGGCCCTCACGGCGGAGTTTGTCGCACAGGGACGACTTGTCGACGCTGCCAAGCAGGTCAGTTTCTAACTATCTGGTTGGTGAGTCAGTTGAATTTAATGTATATGTGATATTTATTTAAAGGAGAGGGAAATTAACCCATCACATACCAAAGTTGACAGCTGCAACGATAGAAAACACGTAAGGGGGACACACAAATACAGTATTTTGGTATTATACTTCATGTAGTAGAGAATGAGCCATTAGGTTACAGACGTATGTGCACATAGAACTTAACCCCACGACTTCGTGGGTTAACTTCCGGGATCCAAATGGCTCGTTCTCTGTTACACAAAGAAGGTTAATACCGAAATATTGTATTTGTGTGTCTGCCTTACATGTTTCCTCTCTGTTCGCAGCTGTCAACTTTAGTATGTGATGAGTTAATTTCCCTTTTCTTTATTATTTATATTCACTATAAGCTGCTTCCTTTTTCCTTAGTTTCAATGTTTTTCTAAGGGAATGACGTTTGAGAATTTTCTGAAAGTTTGAATTAATAGTTTTTACAGAAAAACGTGTACAATTTCTTTTAGGCAGCTTAAGGCAGGTTTAGGCGTTTATCTTCTCTTTCCATCCTAACATTGACTTGTGGTAATTTTCTCCTCCTTTTTTTTGTTTTTATAAACCTTGTCACCTCATTTTTATAAAGTAAAAGCAAATACTTTGCTCTTTGCAAGACATTTTCTTAACATGAAAAAATTATTTTGTCAGCATTATTTTTGTAATTTAATGAGTATCTTCAGACATGAGTTTAATTTCACCTAGAGTTGCTGATGGTTTCTGATAAATATTAACACACAAAAAAAATAAAAAAATAAAAAAGATTGTATGGTTCCATCAAATATCATTTTGTTATATTAGTTCTAAACAGTGATGCAAACTAATGATAATTTGGCTTGAAGCATCATGGAGTAAATTACTTTAACTTGCACGTCATATCTAGAAAATATTTGGCTGGAATTGTTTTAAAAAATTCAGACTACTACTTAAAAAACATCAAGCCCGCTGTTTCTTTTATCATTGAACAGAAACTTATTTGTTCAGTGCTGTTAAATATATCTTAGTTTGGAGATTGTAATATCCTTGTCTCTTAGTTAACTGACATTTGCAGTATCTTAGTCTTCTTTGTTTTGTTTTTCCAAAGAAGTTTAGTGCCAACTCGCAGGTCTTAATGTGTAGAAAGTGTGTTAATTAACTTTTAAGTGCTGATGTATTAAACATTTAATTTTGGTTTCACTTCGGTTGCTACCCTATGACGTAACCCACATTAAATATTACCTACAAAATTAAAATAGTATTCACTAGAGTTGTGATTGAAGGGTTTAGTTTTTTGAGAAAAACCTCGGTGACTTAAATCATAGGGTACTGCAGGTGTGGCCAGAAATATTAAAAGTGATTTTTTGTGTCTGAAGGCTTTTCTTTAAATAATGTGAGCTATTTAAGAGGTGGGCTGACTGCAAGAATGTGCTGCTGGTGCAGTCCATTTAGAAACTGTATTTTAACAGATAGCCATCAACCAAGCATTAATGGTTTTCCATTTACACCCTGCACATTTTTATAGGTATTTGTGTGATATCTCTTCAACAGTGAAACAATATTAAGTCAAGCATAAGTAGATGGATGTGGAAACTGCCACTAGGCACACTGTCCAATTAGTGCAGAAATATAATCTTGTGTTTACAAGAAGGCGAGCTTTAAGTTTGAAGGTTTCCTTCACTCTGCACATTTTCTCCGATGTATTCCTCAGCGAGTGTATTGCCTTTCAGTCGCTGGAAGGGCTGTTGCGGTCGCTGGAAGGTCAGCAGACGCCGGCTGAGATAGCGTCGCTGGAGACGCCCGTGCAGGAGCTGGAAGATAAATACAAGCAGCTGTCGGAGGCGCTGTCGGACAAGTGCCGGGAGCTGGACACCGCGCTCGTGCAGAGCCAGGGCGTGCAGGACGCTCTTGACGGGCTCGCACAGTGGCTCAACTCTGCCGAAAATCACGCCAAGTGAGTTACGAACGGACGCTCTGCACTAATGGGTCATTACCATTATGTTTATGTATGCAGGCACCTTTGATCCCCACCCTGTATCTTCCTGTATTATGTGGAGAGTTTTTGTGGTCTTCCTTCTCATTTGTATTTTTTCTTGACTTTGGGAGCTTGATTTTGTTTCCATCATTTACTCAATTTTCCCCAAGATTTTGTCAAAGTTTGCTTTATAATGGATACTGGTGAAAATGCTGTTAGTTTCTACATGGAGTCATTAACCGTGCAGTAGCTTATGGTGTGTGCCCACCCCTCCTTGTCAAATGTCTCAGTTCCACTTACAGTGTACATCATACATGAATAAGGTTTTTAAACTGAAATATTATAAAGTGTGTGAGTGTTTTTGTATTTGTCTCCCCCTCCTGCCTTCTCCCGTCGTAAGTGATGGGTTATTTTCCCTGTCCTTCCTTATTTCCTTTTCTCTTATGTGGAATAGTTTATCTCTGTACATGTTTCATATTTTTTTTTAAATATAACCAGTCCAGAAATCTCATTTTTCTGTTAAATTTTTTTGGAAGGTTAAATAACTACTTCTCACTGCTATTTTTCTTTTTAGGTATTCTTACATTACATTTTATAAAAAATTAAAATTATATTGTCATATTTAATACATTTTGATACATTAGAATGCATTCTTGTACTAGGTTTTCTTATTTTTGGCTGTTTGAACGAATGTAACTGAAGGATGTAGTAGAATGTGAGAATTCAACCATAATTCTTCCAAGAAAGCTCTGTTGAAGCTTAAATTACTTTTTCTAAAATTCATCTATCTTTTTCTTAGTTTTGTCATCTGTTCACAAGATTTCTAAAAAGAGTTAACATTTTTCAGTATGATGATCACATAAAAACTCTTGTTACACTTAAGTGCCGCATTTGTAAATTATATCTTCCATGTTTCCACAAACTGTATACATGTAGATTGTTAGGAAATAAAGGTGTGTTAAAATGGAATAAATTAAATGTTTGGATTGGAGAATAACCACCACTTACCAAAGAAAAAGGCTGCTGCAACATGAAAACAGGGATAGATGTGAACACACATTAAGCGTTGTCATTTTCTCTTCTTTTGCAACAATAGACTGAGGTAGCTGCCTTATGGTGGCTGGCAGTTCAATGCACGTGCAGATCATTGGTTGGCAGCTTGTGGTGGGGGAAAATCAACGTTGTGAGAAGTATGGGAGGGACTTGAAGGTCACAAACACAGAAGCTTACGGAAAGAAGAGACAGGCTGGTAGGTCATGTTTTGAGACATGCTGGATTGGTTAATTTGTTAGTGGAGGGAACAGTCGAAGGTAAGAACTGCAGAGGAAGACAGAGATTAGAATATATGAAACAGATAATTGAGGACGTTGGCTGTAAGGGGTATGTAGAGATGAAGAGGTTACCACAAGATAGGAAAGGATGGAGGATTGCATCAAACCAGACGAAAGACTGACGACAGCAAAAAACACAGAAAGGATTGCAGGAGCTCAGCCACATGTTTCTTTCCACTTGATAAAGGGTTAAACCCGAAATATTGTGTTTTTTGTGTTCATGTATTATTTTTTGTTGCTTCAACTTTGGCGAGTGTTGGGTATAATTTATCTTTCCTTTCCACATAAACACACTTAAATAACTTAAAGGCATTGCATATTGCTTAAAAATCGGCTCTGGTGATTGGTGGTTCATCCGGGAAGAGAAGAGAAGAGGGAGTGAGAGATGTTTGGAAAAGAAAGATTGCTGGGTGGTGAAATAAAACCTGGTGGCTCCCTGGTACACAATTTGGATGGAGTACTGACTTAATCAGTGGAGGAATGGTTAAAAGCGAGCCAAGGCTTAGGGTAGAAAATGCAGTATTAATAGGGTCGGAAGTAAAACAGTAGTGACACAGTGTATTGGTACCAATGAAATCATTCTAACAAATGGTTGTTTGGTTTGTTGTATCAAGTTGTTTGTTTAATGTTATATTTTAGAATAAACAGAAGAATTGTGAACAGCAAAGTGGGGATTTGGAGAGGGTATTTGGGTAGTTGGGGCAGCATGGAATTAGTTCAATTTTAGCTAAGTACAAAATGCAACAGACTTGAAGTTGAATGTTCACCCATAAGAGTAGTGTTAAAAAATTCTACTTTCCTGTCACTAAAATGGCTTATTTTCCTTTACTGCTCTGTATGAAATAATATTTGTTGACATTTTATTTAGTTTTGTGAATCAGGCTCTAACGGTATATCTTTTTTAAATATATATATAAACGGGTATCCTGTTTAAGTTTAAAGATCTGTTTTGACCGTCGGCTACTCTTCAACTATTCAATACCACACGTACTTTTACTGCAAACAACTGTGCTTTACTACCTTACCTCCAGTTGCCCTGTCGGTTGCTTTTACTATCGTTCTTTTTGCACTGTCAGCTATTACCAATCCCAACTTTTAATCGATCATCCTTAGTCACATTTCTTTACACAAATAATGTCTGTTTTTCCCTCCATCAAATATAACATTTATTCAGCATTACCTTTATAAACCATTTTACATCACTTAACTATTACTGGATTCAATTAGTTTTCATAAACCATCATCCATAAATTTCTGATTTATTCACAGGTCCATTGTTGCATTCCCAAAAATATTCACATCAGATCTTGTTCATGCCTTTCTCCTCTCCATTTTTCGTTCTCTTGGTTTATATATATATCCTCTCTTTGCTATATCGTCATCTCTCCTTGCTGCCAATGAACTCAAAGTAATGCCATTGTTATAATTATTAATAAAAAAGATAACTATAATTACAATAGTATTCATCTATTTATTCTCATCAGCCAGTTATGGTGTGTATCTGTTGTCAGAACCCTGCAGAGACCAGCGAGCCTGAACAGGGAACGTCTGGAGGAACAGCTGCGCGAGCACAAACTACTGCAGGCGGACGTCGACCAGCACCGCCCCAGCATCGACAGCGTCGCTCAGTCCGCGCAGGAACTGGTGGCCACCGCCTCCAACCCACGGCTCGCCAAGAAGATCGACGCTAAGCTCAAGGACGTCACCACGAGGTACGGCTAACGTGCTCGGCTCACTTGTAATATCGCTTAACTTACCTGAAGGCAGTCCGTTTCAGTTCCTCTTGTCTGATTTAATGTTGCCTATTACACTGCATCAGAGAAGTGTGGATAGGTGGAGGATTATGTTCTCAATTTCCTGCTTACCATTTTCAAGATGTTTTTCACTGGATTTTATTCCGAGATTAACTGTAGTATCAGCAATGATCAGTTGACTGTTCGTGTAAATATCGCATCAAATCTGGTCCACCGCATTTGCTCATTGTATATCATATTCCCAGATATACGGCCATTTATATTGTTAATTGTGGCAAAGAACTGTTTGTTCTGATGTATGCATTCATACATTTGTTATATTCATTTTACTTTTGTTTGGCTATGAATTATTTTTCTATGAGATTAGTGATCTGCCTCTTTTTCTGTCTTATGTAGGATTAGTCCACAGCATAGAAATCGGATTGCTCCATAGCTGGTGTACAGACGGTGTATTCCAGGATGAATGTCAGGATCATCCTTGACTTCATCAAGCTTTTTTTGTTTGACTGGTGCTGCTTTTTGTTTATTAATAATCCATAGCTGTGCAATATGTCTTTCAAATCTAATTTGCCATGAATAGCTGTTCAATAAATTTAGAATTTACTCCCTATTAGGGCTGAATGACATCTTTCCTGTTAGAAGGCCATTATATGAATTCTCATTGTCCATTTTGTTGACTACTGATTACCTTTCTCTCACTCCGTGATCAAGTTTTTGATTGTATTTGATCCCTTAAGCTTTTTTCTCTACCTTTTTATTATTATATATATATTTTTTTTAAATAGAAAAAGGATGATAGTGTAAAAATATTCTCTAGGCCACGGTTCAAATATCCTGATAGGAGTAACCAAATCTGTTGTGTGCCATCCTCATTAAAAGAAGAACCTAGATTGTATCTTGCATTTGTATGGTTGAAATCTGTACCGATACTTCTTTCCATCTGACAGATCAACCCAGGACACTGTTAATTGATACACAGAAACATTGTACCATTTGTGTTTCCTTCTACTAGATGGCACTCCATTGTCAGCAGTATATATCATTTTTGTAGATGTTTTCTTTGATAAAGAATGAAGCTAAGTATATTTGCGCTGGACTAGCTATTTCTTATCCTAACTTGATTAAAAGGTCAGTAGTAATATTGAGGCTTTACCTTCAGCTTTAATAAGTGTTTGGTTTATTTTCCTTAACTTTGTAACCAACTGAGGTGGGTGAACGGTTAACGTTCTGACCTTGTATTCAGGAGGACGCGGTTTCGAATCCCCATCCGGGCATGCAGATTTGCGTTTTCCATGGTTTCCCAAAATCGCTCCAGGCGAATGCCGCAATGCTTCCTTCAAAAATGCCATGGCCGAATTCCTTCCCGTTCCTTGTCCCCAGTCTCATCTTGCCTCTAATGACCTTAGCCGTCGACGAGGCATCCAAAAAAAAAGTTAACTTTGTCGCAATTGATGCTGAATTATTCTTGTTTAAACACGCTGATTCAATCTAATATTTGTTACTATTGGAACATAAACAAAGGATAGGTAAAATGACTCATCATTCAACAAAGTCGAAGGCTGCGACGACTCAAACACATATGAGAGAAACAAAAATGTATACAATATTTTGTTTTTACACCTTATTCATGTGCTAGGGACCGAGTTGTGTTGTTCGGGAGGTGTGCATGTGGTAAACTTTGATATGTGTACACCTCCCAAACTATCCTACTCGGTCTCAAGCACATGAATAAGGTGTAAAACTGATATATTGTATACATTTTTGTTTTTGTCATATGTGTTTGACTCGTTGCAGCCTTCAACCTTGGTGGGTGATGAGTTTTTCTCTATCCTTTGTTATTAATATCGCCTAAAAACCATTTCCTTTCTCCATAATATCATTACTATTGGAACAGTCATTAAATGCTTGATGTTAATAAAAGCTGTGTACATTTTACACTCTTACTGAAGCCATATTTAATTTTAGATATGACAAGCTCGCCGAGCGGACGTTACGCCGCGGCGAACTCCTGGAAGAGATACGGACGGCCCTGTCGTCGTTCTCGTCGCAGGCGACCGAGTTGGAGCAGTGGTGCTCCCAGACGGCGGAGGCCCTGGACGTGGGCGTGACGCGTGCGGACGGAGAAGACCTGCGCGAGCGAGTGGAAGCGCTGGCCGCGCAGAAAGAGGCTCGGCAGCCACAGCTGGAGCAGGCCGTGCGGGCGGGCCGCAACCTCGTCGCCCACAAGGACGTGACCGACACCGTACCCGTCAGGGACAGAGTCAAGGTGAGGATAGAGACAACGACTCATCACTCGCCAAAGTTGAAAGCTGTGACAAGCGAAACACGTATCGCTCATTTGCTGCAACAGTGACATAACTAAAAAAATTAGCTGTTTGTGATTATAATCTTAAGATGGAACATTTTTGTATACACTGCAACTGATTCTGTATGTTTTCCCTTCTTTTATATCGTAATCTTTCAACAAGACATGCAGATAAGTTTATTTTCTAGTGAATGCATAATGTTATTACACATGAAACATTTGAATTGCTCCTCCTGTAAAATTGATGTTTTTGGGTTTTCTCACTGTTGCAGCAAATGAGCGATGTGAGACAGACAAAAACGGATACAATACTCCAGTTTTACATCTTATTCAAGCATTTGGGACAGTCATATGGTTCGGGAGGTGTGCACATGCTCAAGTTTCCCACATGTACCAAATGACTCTCAGGTATACTTCGGTGTGTGCACACATCCCGAACCATGTGACCACGTGATAGCTGGAGGCGGTGAAGTAGAGTGGGGAACTATTTTATTCCAGGACCGTTACGTTGGCTGTGAAGTCCCTACAGCAACCTCGAAGGGACTCTGGCAAGCTGCAAAACCCAGCTTGTCCAGTAATGGCTCAAAAGTGCTCTTTTAATCAGGGAACAAGCCTTGTAAAAAAACTCGATGTAAAATAAGCAAATAACGATGAATTTGACAGTTGTCATGTGTTGTATTAGTTTATTGTGGACTTGTAATGCGAGTGTTAGGAAACCGAATAAGTAGGAGAGATGTAACAAACTATTTTGGTACAGGTGACGGGCTAGCAGAGAGAGCACTAGCTGGTAAGATAGTACAATATAAATCGGTGAGATTCAAAGAATAAAGTGGAGAAGTAATCTTTGTTACTCTAAACAGAAAAGAAACCCAAGATTGGCCAGATTGGCCCACATGACAATTAGAGAAGTTATGATGGCGAAATAAGACAAGTGGCCATGTTTGTATGAACAGTAATATTCAAGTTGCCGGGTCATACAAACGTGCCTTTCTGTAGGTGTGAAACCATGTGGAATATTAACCGTGTTGTGTCCGAGTTAGAATAATCTGCGATGTATCAAAAAGAAACTGAAGAACTCTTAAAACTATTGACTGTGCACAACTAATGTACAAGGTTTTAGGTGAATGTTCCTAGTTACAAACCTACAATTTTGGGACGAGTGGTTCATTTTTAGAGACAAATTTGTCATACGAGATCAGTACGGGCCTGGAGATTTTTCTGATATTTAATAAAACTGTTTTTAAATGGTTTTCGGAGTTGATGACAAATTCTTTGTAAAATACTTTAGAGAATAATGCTTAAGTAGAATTTCAGTTGATATTTTCCCGTAAGGAAATGGCGACCACAATTACTGTTGAACCTGTATAAACTGTTCTGTTGAAGATCCCAAAACGCCATTCAATAATATCCTCACATTTCGAGATATATAATATTGGCACAGACTGTGTTTGGAATGGAGTTTACTGTTTTTAAATGTTACAAAGTTACCAGTCTTTCCTACCAGATCGTGCATGTTGTAAAAGTGCACATTGTTTCCAGAACTTGGAGAGCCAATGGAAGGAACTTGGTGTACAACTGGATGAGAAGACTCGCCTGGGCAAGGCGCGCGTGGAGCAGCTGAACGCCTACGAGCGTCTCCGGGAGCAGGTGCTCGATTGGCTGACCAACACGGAGGCCCGTGTCCAGCGACTCGAACCGGTGGCCATCGACATAGACGTGCTGCGCTCGCAGGTCGAAGAACTGAAGGTAAAAATGCTAGATTACGTGTTAAGGTTGTAATAGGAAATATTCACTCCAGGAAACTTAAAATTTTTGACAATAAAATTAACTTCACTGCATATATTTTAAACATCTTTAAAAGAAATGCATCATGTGTTTGTAGAACATCTCGAAGTATTTTTTGAAAACATTTGGTTTAATTTGTTACTATTACTTTTAAACAAATAAAAAAAAACAGCCTCGGGAACAGTGACCTCATTTCCATAGTAAAGAACTTAGAATTACATTCCAAATTTTTATTCAGAAGATTAATGTTTATCTTTTTTTTTTTGGTAACCACTGTAAAATTCGGAGGAAACAGGAAGTGTTCTTCACTTTTTAGTTTTAATTTTACTTAAGTAAATGCTTCACTGACCGAAATCATCTTTATTTTTTGGATGTTTTTCTCTCTGTGGCAATTTTTTTGTGACCCTAACATATGACATAATAAAATCTTAGTTTGTGTAACTGCTTACCTTGCAATACATTCTTTTTTGGAATAATTCTGTTAATAACTAAAATGAGTGCATAAAATCTTTCTCGGCTTTAACAGTTGATGTAATATTCTTAAGTAATAAGTAGTGTGGTGTACTTAATCAGAAGATAATTGCTGATATATGTGAAAACATCATACTCACTGCTTGATACCTGAGACTGTAAGTTCAACTAAAATGTTTACCTGTAATCTGCATATATTTCTTTTGAACTTGGTTGTCACAGTGGTAAGTTTTATGACAATTTCCCAAATTGAAAATACGATGATTGTTTGTGCTTAGTGATAAATTGCAGCAGACATTTTATACTGACTATTAATTGTATATATCCATTTTTCATATGGTACATTACATACCAAAAAGAAATGCTGAGTGTGCTACCCCTTGATAAATTAATTTCGCCATCTTCTTAATTTTGATAATTGAATTTTGATATTTTGAGTGCACCTTTGCAGCATTTATTTGGTTATTTATTATTTTTGTTACTAAAGTTAAAGAAATGGTCACTACTACACTGGAAGACACCACATGACAGCATAGAAAGAAACAATACGATGTCACATGTTGCACAAAGCTTCATTACTGACTAAGGTCCTTCTCAGAACATTTTATGTCGTATTTAGTGGGGTATTGTTAGTTCCTATGCTGGCATGCCTTCTACGATGATTAAGAGACTTCTCTGTTTCCCTAACATTGTATCAATGGGCGTCCTTTCATTCCTGCATAACATATTAGCTATGTGGATATTTCTGGTTACGTTATTCACATGTAACTCTAAAACTGTTATTATTTTTTTTACCGACAGCCTCTTCACAAGGAATACCGCGAATATGCCGTCACCGTTGACCGCCTCAATGACCTCGGCAATGCCTACGACGGACTACTGCGAGGGGAAAGGCCGGAGTCGCCACAACGCCGCCGGTCGTCTGCGTACAGCCCTACCAAGAGGACCTCAGTCACCGCGAGTCCACGTGAGTGTGTATAATCTAACAATGGACTCTGTCTGTGGGGCGTATACTCGGTGTACACCGTGTGAGCCATATCTCTTCACATGTCGGGTTTCAATACTGCTACGAAGAAAGGCAATAGCTCAACGTAATGTGTGTCTAATCTTGATCTAACCAACTGCTGATTTCAGTAGCTCAGGCTAGTAATGTAGAGTGACATTCAGTCTCTTGGCACTAAGTTCACTGGATGAGAGTTATACTTTCTGGGTAAATATCTATTCTTAATTTAATGTGATATAATTGGGATGGAGCGCCCGCTCCTGTGGCAGTTGCTCTACACACCCGTCTCCCCCCATTCCCACCTACTGTTTCCCTCTGCCATTTTGAATTTCAAATTCTTTCAGTGTTTTCGGTAGATTATTCATCATTTCTCTTGTTAGTTTATTGCAATCCCTAACACCCTTTCCTATTATTGAAAATTTTCAACACCCTTGTGCCTGATATCAAGAGCCAGCTTACGGTCCTGGTCATGTTGACCCTTCCACACACTTCTCTCATCTTCCACCAATTTCTTTCAGTGCCTCATCATCCATATATGCCTTGTACCCTTATATGACTCTCTTCACCCTCCCTCTATCTCCCAACAAATTCCACTCCATCTCCTTTATCATATCTGTTACTGAAATATAATCTTCACGGGTGTTCAGCCGGATGGTGTTAAAGTAACACGACGTTTCGACAGCAAGCTCGGCTGTCTTCATCAGGTATCAATGTCTGCTGGCTGTCGTAAGCTGGCTGTCACTGCGTCGACTGACTTAGCTCCTTGACGCACCTCCTTATCTACCTGCCCGCGTGGGGCGTCCAACCAATCAGAGTGCACTCGCCCCACTAGGGAGTGCCAGCGGTCCCAGCCGGTGGGAGACCCGCCCCCCTGACTGGTCGATGGCTAGTCCGCGGATACCCGCGGCGCCCGACTGGTGTCATGAGCCGCTTTGACGGCGTGTTGTGTCCTGCTTCGCTCTCGTCGGAGGTCGTTAATAATGGGCCTCCAGGCTTCGCTCAGGAAGAGCCCACTGTCCCTATTTATGTTCTGGTCGTTCAGTCGAATCTCCAACGCCTCCTTTATGACCGAGTCCCAGAAAGTGGATGCCCTGGTCAAAACTACCGTTTTGTCAAACTCAATCACGTGCTCGTGGTCGAAAGCATGCTCCGCTAGGGCCGACTTTTCAAGCTGCCCCAGCCTTAGATGACGTTTATGTTTGGAAAGGCGCTCTTCAATGGTTCTGGTGGTATGTCCAATGTACACCTTGCCACATTCACACGGTATGGAGTAAATGCCTGGTGTCCTCAAGCCTAGGTCATCTTTGACTGAGGGCAGTATGTCTCGTATCTTGGTGGGGGGTCGGAAAATACTTTTTATACCAAACCGCGCCAGAAGTCTACCAATCTTTCCTGATGTGTTTCCGGCATATGGCAGCTTACGACAGCCAGCAGACACCGATACCTGATGAAGACAGCCGAGCTTGCTGTCGAATCGTTGTGTTACTTTGACACCATCCGGCTGAACACCTGTGAAGATTATATTTCATCACTATGGCGGGAAAGTCTCCACTAACACATATCTGTTACTGATTGTGTTCTGTGGTGATTTCCAAAGAAAAATCAGCAGCCATTCTTTGCATCCTCTCCAACTCCTGTATTTGATACTCAAAATGAGGGTCCCATACTACACTACCATATTCAAGCAATTGTCTGACCAAAGTTTTGTAACCCAGTTCCTTTACTTCTCTAATACACTCCTTCCAACAGGTTTAGGATTTTGAACCCTTATCCTACTACCTGTCCAATGTGTCCTGCCCAGTTAAGCTTGTTATCAAATATAATGCCAAGATATTTATATGGAAAGGACAGATAAAATACACCCAACACTCACCAAAGTTGAAGGGAGGAGGGTAGAAGCAACACAAAACAACACACAAACAAATAAAATACCATATTTTGGGCTAAAACTCTTCAAGACTTGCGTTGGATGCAGCCACTCACTTGAAGGGTTTTAACCCGGAATATTGTATTTTCTTTGTTTGTGTGTTGTTTTGTGTTGCTTCTACCCTCCTCCCTTCAACTTTGGTGAGTGTTGGGTGTATTTCATCTGTCTTTTCCATATAAATATTGCCTCGTGGCATTTCTTTCCTTTGATTGTTACCTATAATGCAAGATGTTTACAATTTAAGTCTTCAACAAGCAATTCTCTCCCCACCTTATAATTATAATCAACCTTTAGTTTTTTTTATCTGTGTATCTAATAAGCTGACTCTTCTTTACATATATCTTCATCCCATGTTTACCAATCCTACTAGATATCCTGCCCAGATCACCCTGCAGCTGTTCAAAGTACTCTACCATTTTGATTTTACTATATAACATTATGTCATCTGCAAGGTCCTGTACATTCCATCCCCCACTGTTACCTTTCTCATCCGTCCTTTGTACTAGCATGATCCTGTTGTAATATTAGAGTAGAAGTTACCCTTAGGTCTTCACTGCGGATTTCTCTCTGCCTGGACGAGGAGAGATGATTCATTTAACTCTCCGACTGCATGGAGCTAGTCTTGCTCAAGTTGAGTTTTATTTTCTCCTTAAAGAAACCGTCACACATTGTAAACTAGTATTATACAAACATTTCACTAATTTTCTGAGTAATCATTATGACTATTTCTTCACATTTTCTCAAGGAATAGTCTTTCGTAAGTACCTGCTTTTTTTTCCCTGGACATTACCAGTATTTGATAAATGCTACACAAGCTCTGATCTCTATTTGATACTGGTAGTGTTTCCTATAGAACGTAATTTTTAACTGTTCAATTCGTAATGAACAGTGCCGTGAATGTAAGCTCCTCTCACTGCTGCTACGTGTCTCCTGGGACTGTAGGCTAAGTTAAACCCTCTGTCTTAGTTCGCCGCACCTCCCAAGAAGCCCGTTCTCCGTCTCCTACCAAATCCATTGGGTTCAACGCCCAGAGCCCCGTCTCCCCCGGAGGCTCCAGTGGTTTCAGCAGCAGACGATCTTCCCAGGATGGTTTCCACCTCGAAGGTGAGGCTGCGACTAGCGATATCTCCTTTTTAGTTCACTTCTGCTATACAAATGTTATCTCTCGCTACATATTCTCTGCTGTGTGTTTCCAAGCAATTTTATCCTCTCCTTGCTTAGTAGCACAATCTATGATCTTAAGTTCCTCATTTTTTCAGGTGTTTTCTCACTGAGAAACTGTTACTACAATATAAATAACAAAGCATAGGGAAAATGACTCATCACTCACCAAAGGTAAGGCCACAGCGAGTGAAAAGCATAATTGATGAACAAAAACATATACACTATTTCAGTTTTACCTCATTCATGTTTTAGAAAACTGGTCGTTCGGTTCGGGTAACGTAAAACCGAAATACTGTATATCTTCTTGTTCGTCATGTTTGTTTTTCACTCGCCGCGGCAGTCAACTTTGGTGAGTGATGAGTCATTTTCCCTATCCTTTGTTGTTTATATTGCCTAAAAGCCGTTTCCTTTTTCCTAGTATCATCACTATAATATAACTGCTTTTATGATATGCATTTATTGTTAAAACTACTGCTTAGTTAATATAATGTTAAACTTACACCTGACACTTCCATGATATCGTTATCAGGTTTTGTGGACTGGTTAATTTTTCTAAATTTGTATGCTTTAACTGTTTCGATAAATGTTGTTACAGTGTGCTCGAGGACATATGTTTTAACATTGTTTGGAGCAGGAAATGAAACCCATCTTAAGTTTTAACACCAATATATAAATAAGGAGGCTAAATTTTACATTGTGAATTCACTGGTACAAAGATTTGCTGTTGAAGGTTTGCATCTTAATGTTTGTGTCATCTTAGAGTTCTTGTTAGTATACTTGACTGAGATGTTAACAAAGATTTCCTTAGTGTTTTCTGAAAGAGGCCATCAGAAATAATTATTTTTCTTTGTGCAAAATACGGTACTTTAGAAGTAGAAATTGAAACATCTCTTTATCCCTCAGAGCCCACACAATGAAAGTATCCATTGGCATGGTAAAGCATTTTGATAAGGTAGGGCGGGAGAGGTGGAGTGAATTAAAAAAATATCAATGCAGATATGTTGTAAAAAATTCAGATTGTACCATACAAAAATTAACAGTTCATTATTTTTTGTTAAAAAATGCTTGCATATGCTTCAGGCTAATGAAGTTAGCTTTCAGTTGAATAGGGTTTTTAAAACCTTAATCGCATGAGCTCCTTCATTTCAGTTAACGGACATAATTTATTCAATCCTGTTACTTCTTGCTAATTTATTTTGTTAAAAAAATATTGTATGTTAAACTTTGGCGCGCATAAACATCACCATATAAAATTTATAATTGACCAAGTTGGCAGGTTAAAAGTTTGGGTAAGTTTTAAAGAAATGTAATTCCTTATGATTGTGTTTCCTTTTATAAGATATGGTATGTGTTTTTTTTCTTTAATCCATTATCAAAAGGAGCAAGTTAAACATTGAAATTGGGAAGGACGCTTTCATAATGGATGTAATGGAATGATGATTCAATAAGACTATACTTTTAATGCTCTCTTCAGCTGAGTGGGTCTCAACCATTAATAAATTCTCTCTTGCTTTGATTTTTATGAAACACAAATGATTCATATCTTGAAATTATGATGCTATAAATATTCAAATGGCAATAATATTAATTGAGAATTCCTAATACCTAGTGTGTTGGCTATAAAATTACAGTTTTAGTCAAATCATAGTTTTGAGGCTAACGAATAGAGATATAGCAATGACTTTTTTTCCTAAATTATACTGGCATGATGAAGTTTATACTTCGTTACCCATTAGATTTGGAATGAAATTTGAAATGTATTTTAAAAATTAGTCTTATTGAAAAATCATCATTTAAAATCATTGTTTGAAAAAGATGGAATGATCATTACAACTCTAAAACAATGTCACTGTCCTCAGAACCCTGTCTGAATGTATTATAAGCAAGTTTCGACGCACCTGCAGTGCATTGTAATAGGTGCTGCACTTGTAGAACATGGTAACGTGGGTAATGTTAATACCTCTCTGCTCATACTAAAATACTGGGAGGCTCAAAAGCCTCCAACGAACTTAGAACAAGAAATTTTACACTTTCATGCCATCAAATGTATTGACATGTTTAATCACAAGGTGGAAGAGTGGATTTCTGATAGCAGTTAGATGAGTTTAGGATATGGATTAAGTGATAGTTAAATGGATGTAATTTTATATCATCAATGGAATCTCTGTGTTATGTTTCTGATAAACACGATCCCCCCCCCCCCAGGAGGGAATATATTTTAATTAGACGGCTGTGAAGAAAATTTTTTCCCCTGTGACTTGAGCGTTTTCTGCACTTATTGATGAACAAAAAATCCATCACTTCTTATCATACCTTGAACTGAGTGTTGAGCTTTGAATGATGCAGAAGAGGTTAGATTTGGAGTGAGGTAACCCATTTGTTATTTTGCTTCCTGTGCAGAGATGTCCCCGGTACAACAACAGCTTACGGACGTCAACAACCGGTACGGACTGTTGGGTGTGCGACTGTCGGACCGGCAGTCAGAACTGGACAAGACGCGCGAGGAGGTTCGCAGATACGCCGACAGCTTGCGCACACTGGCTACCTTCCTGGACAAAGTAAACCGTTCCTTGCCGAAGGAGGTGGTACCAAATACAAAAGATGAGGCCACCAAGATCAGCAGAAGTGTCAAGGTACGTAATACCAGGCGATAGAAGTGAAAATAAATACATTTGAATTAGAATAGAATTGGATCCTCAATTTTTAGCATTATTATTATTAATAATTTTAGTTACGATTGAGCTAACACTCTGGTGGCAATTCCCCTAGTCATCTAATTACCCCCCTTTTTACATTTTTTTAAAAAAAATTCTTTTATAATTGGATTGTTAAATTCCTTCCCCATTTACCTTTGGAATTTGCAAATTTTAATATTTAATTCGTTTTTGGTAATTTGGTAATTTGTTCCAATCCCTGATACCCTTACAAACAAAAGAAAATTTTCCCACTCCCTTTCACATGAAATCAAGCACCAGCTAGTGGTCATGGTCGCCTTTCCCCTTCCATGCACTATTCCTAATTCTTTGACCAATATCCCTCCAAGCCCCATCACCGACATATGCCCTGTGCATTCCCAGCACTCTCTTCATCCTCCTCCTTTCCTCCAATGAGTCCCAACCCAGCTCCTTTATCATATCACTTACTGACTGGGTCCTGCGATAATTTCCTCAGACAAAGCTAGCTGCTCTTCTTTGCAAACCACTCCTGTATTTGATAACCAAAACATGCGTCGCAAACTACATCACCATATTAAACCAATGGTCTGACCAAAGTTTTGTAACCCAACTCCCTAACTTCTCTGGTACTTCCTCTCATCACCCTCTCCAGTAAATGAAGGATTTTGTAACCTTTTCCTACCAGCTTTTTTGGATTGAAGGAAGCTGAATTTAACAGACATTTTCAATGAGTAGAATACTGTATTTGTACTAAAAGGCTTTGTCTGTTAATAGATTTGCTGATGAGGAAAAACGTTCTCATTGGAATTACTTTAAAGCAAATAGCTGTTATTATGTTATTTTTACTTGTATGAATTGTTTCAAATGACAGGAATCAGCTGAAATGTCTGTCATCAACATTGTGGCAAAATCATTAAAAGAGTACTACCAAAGGTTTTCAGCATTATTTGTTTTCATTTTATAATTCATCTTGTAATACTAATTTGTATTTAAGTTGGGTTGTTAGTTTTTCAATAAATTTTTAAGGCCTCTTTACTGTAATAATTATAGTGAAATACTGTTGATGGAGTCAGTCATTTATTCATTTTTGAGAATGGTCGAACGTCCGTGTATTTTTTTCCTTGTTCTTGCTGAGACCGTTAGTCTTTCACTAACAGTTTTTGAGGAGAGCTGCATTGCGAGTGATAAATTATCTGTCTGTATGCTGGTTCAGAATCACTGTAACCACCCATAAGTCATTTTAATTAGCTTCGCTTCATCTCTGTATTTTGAATAAAACCTCGTGTCTGTGTAGTATCTTTAACTATTTACTCTCCTAATCAAATTGTGATCAGGCAAGCATACTACACAAGTACTGTCACAAATCATAGTCTTCAACATACACCAAATAATCTTGGAACCACCACAATGTCTCTTTGATCGAGCATCTTCATTCAATGTTGATATCTTCTTCCAGACTTGTTGGCGTTTGACAGGAAACAAGTAGTGACTAATAATTTTAGTACTGTAAGACTGAAGGGTCACAGCGTTGTTTATTGATAAAAAAAATTTCCAGCCGCACTCCTGGCATTTTTCGAGGGTCCAATTCACTGCCCACATTTTCAAACCAACTGAAGTAAAACAGTGAGCTGCCACCACTGTTATTATCATGTGTAGAGGGAAGGGGTGTACTATTCCCTGTGAGTCAAATGCCCCCATTGACAAAAGTTCACTGCCGAATCTTGGCTGTTGAGTCATCCCAGATCTTGACCTCACGGACGTGCAGCTCCTTCACCATTTTTATCGCCAGGTTCCAGACCACGCTGAATTGGTATCCTGTATCGTCATACACCAAGTGATAACCTGTTCTGATCTCAATAGTTTATGAAGTCAAACTATCCCAAAATCCTTTGGCCCAGGCTAAGATCCCCATTTCTTCAAATTTAAAAATGTGATTCACCTGGATTTTGGGTTTAGACACTGCCGATTGTTGCTCCCGACCAGACGAACGTTTCCTGCATGCTCAACACACCGCTAAACAATGTAACTGGTCCTTCCACATTTACAATGTGTATAGTAACAAATACATTGGTCTGTGTAATGCCTTCCGTGTGTGTTTACTGTCACATTATTATTCCATGTTCTTGGCCAACTTGCTGTATGTATAGAATCAATCTGCTTCGTTTCATCTCAGTATGAAGTTCTCTGGCCCTGTTGTGTTCAAAATTTGTGGCTTTATTATTTATGATTATATCTAATTATTTTTGGTAACAATGGAAGGAAAGAACTTCCACGAGGCAATATTTATATGGACAGGAAAGATAAAATACACCCCACACTCACGAAAGCTGAAGGCAGGAGGGCAGCAGCAACACAAAACAACACACAAACACAGGAAAAACAATATTTCGGGTAAACGCCCTTTTTCAAGTTAGCAGAAGTACATAGCTGAGCTTGCGCAAGTCCTGCGTTCGACGTAGCCACTCATAGAATCTAATTAGTGTACTTATTTATTTTACTTGATCAAAGCTGAACGTATTACACCCTACCTGTCTCTATCAATCAAAAATAAAAATCCGTTTGTAAAACTGATTTCAAGATACACAACTAGATTTGAGTACATTTACCGAGCGTGGTGGTGTAACGGCTAGCGTTCTGGCCTCGAATTCGGGAGGACGGCGGTTCGAATCCCTGTCCGGGCATCCAGATTTGGGTTTTCCATGGTTTCCCAAATCACTCCAGGCAAGTGCCGGGATGCTTCCTTCAAAAGGCCATGGCCGAATTCCTTCCCATTCCTTGCCCCCCATCCTTTCCCGTCTCTAAAGACCTCGCTGTTAGAGAGACTATAAGCAAATTAAAAAAAAAAAAAAATTGAGTACATTTCTTATTGTCAAGTTTGCCCGTCCGCATCAGTGTGCTGTTATCTGATGTTTCAGACTGTCCTGGAGGAGATGTATGAGAAACAGTCGTTGCTGGACAGCACTAGAACACAAGTCGCAGACCTGCTGAAGAGGAAGCCCGGAGTCCAGGGTTCAGACAACCTGCATGACGAACTGGCGGACGTGTGCAGTCGCTGGAAGAGCTTGCACGACCAGTGCAAGGAGAGGTGAGCTGCCAACATATGTACAGATTAAGGTTATTTTAAGCCTGTTATGGACAAATGAGTTGTTTCTGCAATTTGTGGAAGGATTTTTTAACAATTTTTGCTGCTCTAGTGTGTAAGATACCAGCTAATTTTTATGTATTGACTGCTTAAAGGTGGGAATAAACTAAAATGCCACATTTAATTCCTTATTAGATCATGTTACGTACGACAGGTAAAGGCAGGAGGGCCAGATAAAAAAAAATGCGCACACGCATTCTTTACAATATTTCAGTTTTAAACCTCATTGGTGTAGGTGGAGTTGGCCCATTTGGCAAGGGGGATGCAAATGGAGATGCTCAATCTTACCTAAATGAATAAGGTTTAAAACCAAAATATTGTAAAGTGTGTTCGTGTTTTTCTTATTCGTATGGACCTCCTGCCTTCACCTGTAGTAAGTGATGGGTTACTTTTGATATCACTCATTATTTTCTTTGTCTAATGGCACTTCCATTGTCTCCACCATCCAAAGATCACATTGAAAGTATGTATTTTTACTATTGCAAGACTGACTGGTGGAAAAGTCATTGGGCTAAAAGTAATTTTGCCAGCACAGGGGGTATTATTTTTAACGAGGTTGATAGTCAGTCAGACTAAGTATTCAAAAGATACTAGCAGATACGTAGTGTATTGTATATACTATATGTCATTTGCTTTTTCCACATTAGGATCAAGCTGATGGACGACATCAAGGAGTTCCACGACACCCACGACAGCCTCACTGCTTGGCTCGGAGCTAAGGACCGCATGATGACCGTCCTGGGTCCTATCTCCTCTGACTCGCGCATGGTGCAGAGCCAGGTGCAACAAGTACAGGTGAGTCTCTGCCCACACACAGGGTCTAGTCTTTGTGCTTTGCTGAGAAATGTTCCAATAGTTCTTCTTTTAGGATACTATAATACCAAATTTTCCTCAATATTAATTGACAAAAACTATTGTTTCACAGTGATTTTTCTCTCTTATATTGTTGCTTATTGTTAATATTTCATCTGGAAGAAGTTAGTTATGAATGATGCCTTGGAAGGAAAGTTAAGATCTTCAAATTTCACCAAAGATATCACTCCGGTCTTTGTAAACTGCAGTTTATCGTACATTTAAATCCTTATGTATTGACTCACGTCTCCAGCAAAACCATTAAGGATTCAGTTTCTAGCATGTCTGTGTAATAAAAAGAAGGTTGTTTAGAGTACACTATTTGTCAAGATTCCTGTTGATCAGTAGATGCTGATTGTTATGAATTCGGCTGCCTTCGCAGGCTGTTGCTCCCCAAAAGTAGTCCCATTTAGAAGATTGTATTCATGTATTGGTACACTAATCCAGAAATGATAGTGCAGCAGATACTACTGCATACAACAAATCCACTGAATTCAATTGTATTTATAACATTTACAAATTGTAGATTTCACTTGCAGTTTCAATATATTTACCATTTGTTTTCATATGGCGCTGTAGGACAAAAGATCAGCTTGTATTTGACCATGCTTTGTATTGATTTAAATGGCACCACTTCAAGTATAAACAGATTTCACATTTACCATTTTACCTAATTTAAAAGTAAAAACTGTAGACCAGAGTAATTTTCACAGTGTTTGTTACCTGCATTGATAATAACTTTTACCACTTTCATGTTCAGGTCCTGAAAGAGGAGTTCCGAACTCAGCAGCCGCAGCTGTCGCACTTGGAGGAAGTCGGGTCGGCAGTGCTGTCGAAGGTGGACCCGTCTTCGCCGGACGGCCAGCGACTCTCGTCGAAGTTGACGACGCTGCAGCGGCGCTGGGCGGACTTGCTGGCCCGGCTGCAGGAGCGGGCGAACTCTCTGGGGGCGGCCGCCGACACCAGCCGCGAGTTCGACGCCGGCCTGATACGGCTGCGCGACGCCCTGCAGGCGCTCTCGGACCAGCTGGACGAGGTGCCCCTCGACAGAGACCCCGAGGAGCAGCTGCGCAAGGTTGAGGTCAGTACGGTACTGCCTGGACTCAACGGTGAACTGCGAAATTCTTTCTGAACTTGCATTACAGTAGTTTTCTTGTTCAATTTCCAGTTCCATCTTTGTTTATTAATATTTTCCTAAGGATATTTTGTGGAATACCCTTTATTAAATTTTTATCTGGAATAAACAAACAATCAAACAGATAGTTTAAGCATTAAAATATTTTTAATATAATGATGTAAATTAAAAAAATGTGGCCCCTCAAAGTAGCCTTGAAATTTCTACAGTGGTGCTAAAATCTTTAGTAAGTGGAGTGTTTGACCACAGAATCTGGAGCGTCAGCTGGAAGGTCAGCGGCCGCTGCTGGCGGACGCCGAGTCGACAGGTGCGCAGCTGTGCGAGGTGCTGAGCGACCCCGCCTCGCGAGCGGAGATCCAGGGCAAGCTGGGAGCCGTGGGCCGCCAGTACACCGCCCTGCAGAAGAAGATGGACCACCGCAAGGCCGAAATCGAAGGCTCACTGAGGTGCGGGCTCAAATTTGGCATTAAATTACTATTCGTTACTTAATACTGCATTTTAAAAATAACTGAAAAGATTAAGTTAATGGAAGTGTTTATTAAAGTATTTAATATTGTATGCACCATTAAAAGTGCAAAACAGTGATACGATTATTTCAGGGATGGGCGGCAGTTTGAAGCGTCGTGTGCACGGACACTGGGTTGGCTGGGAGACGAACTTGGCGCCATGTCAGAGAGATTACTGGTTTCTGCTGATAGAGAAATATTACAACAACAACTTGTTCATCATGAGGTAAGCAGTTATAAGTGCCAGTTAGAAAATAGGATGGAGTAGTAAATGGGAGTTAATTGCAGAATGCTGTAGGGATATGAAATATGCATAGGAATGTAAATTTTTTTGAATGAGGGATATTTCAATATAATATAATTATTGTTATCAGTTCTGTTGTAATTTTACCATAAAGTATGGTAAAAGTAACAGAATTGAGACACATGTAGAGACATAGGGGGAGGGAAGGTGGGGGCGGGGGTAGGGGGGGGGGGGTAGCTGCAGAAGTAAAAGATTCAGGGTATGATCTCGAAGAGTCAAGAAAAGTGAAAATGACTATGTTCTTTAAATAAAGTACAATGTACCTTAGTACAGAAATGTGAACATAATCTGGCCTGTTCCCCCATTTGTTTTTATGTTACACATTTTTACCACTCGTAATGATGTCAAACATACTGTGGTTATTTTAATAATGCAAGTTTGTTTTCTTTTTATTGACTATTTTTCTAAGTAGTTATTTGTTTGAGTAAATCTGAGAGCAATTTTGCAACAGTGAAAAGCCACATTGTGGTAATATTTTGGTCATGTTTTAATACTATTTACAAGCTGTCCATAACAGTCTAAACATTATTATTATTTGAATCTATTGGAGAATACCTAGGTTTGAAAAGCTTTTAAAATTGCATTAAATTCGTTTTATGTTTGATACTTATATTAAGCAACTAGATATTTTTCTAAATCTTGCAATTTTCAGTTGAAACACGCAGCTGAGGGTTGAAAGTATGAAGTTCTTGCACTACAGAACTTTTAGAAATATGATGCAAGTTAAAATCTCATCACCACTGTCTGATAATGGTCTAGTTGACAACCAGTATTATTTTCAATTTCCATCTACAGAAGTGCTCTCTCAGAAAAAGGCAATGCACATTAGTGCAAATCTTACTTGTTTGGCCGACAAGAATAAATACACCATTTTGCCTTTAAATTGTCTTTGTTACACTTAAGCAATTGAAAGGGCATTAAATATGTTGTGTGCCCCTCTTCAGTGTCAAAAAAGTATGATAACAAATAACGTCATCTTTCAGCCTGTGTACAAGGAGGTGATGAGCAAGGAACATGAAGTGATAATGCTGCTCAACAAGGGCCGAGACATGCTGGCACGGTCTACACAGATGCAACGCAGTGATTCGCGCAACTTGCAGGGGACTTGGAGAAGATCCAGTCGCAGTGGGACAAGTTGCGCAAGGACACAATGGAGAGACAGACGAGACTGCAGACCTGTATGGTTCGTATTCACTTTAACATCAGTAATATTTTTTTTTCTCGAATTTATAGCTTCTCTTATTTGTATGGTAAAAAAAGGTTTGCCGGTGGGTTCAAGTGCGCAGATCTGATCTCTTTATTTCTGGCTTTGCTATTTTTTTTATGTTACAAATACTTTTCTCCAAAAAGGAAAATGTAGAAATGGTGATTATTTTATAAACAAAGGATAGGGAAAATGAATAATCGCTCATCAAAGTTAAAGGCCGCGACGAGTGAAAAAACAAACATGACAAACAAAAACATATTGGATAATAGAAACAAAGAAACTGCCGCGAGGCACTGGAAATAAGATAGGATAGGGAAAATAAAAAAGCTACCCGTCACTCATCTGTGGTAAATGACGGGTATCTCTTTATTTTTCCCTATCCAAACAAAAACATATACAATATTTCGGTTTACACATTATTCATGTTTTATAAAATGTGCCATGTGTTCACATACCGAAGTTTACCACGTGACTTGGTTTATAAAACATTAATAAGGTAAAACTGAAATATTGTGTATGGTTTTTCTAGTCATGTATGTTTTTCATTTGTTGCGGCCTTAAACTTTGGTGAGTGATGGGTCATTTTCTCTATCCTTCATCGGTATCAATGGAAAGAAAGAACTGCCGTGAGTAGTGTTGCAAATTAAAAAAAAAAAAAAAATTAAAAAAAATTTAGCACCCTGGTTTTTTTTTTTCTAATTTTTTTTTTTCCAGAAAACAATAAATTTGATAAAGCATAGTTTTATTTATGGAACTTACATTTTACAGGTGTGTTTTAAATCTTACTGCTTCATATAATGTCTTATATAATGATTCATAAATGTATCTATATAGGTAACATAATTTTATTCATCCTCTATGTCAGTACCACATTCACTAGTATCAGCACTACCAACACTAGTTCGGTCGCAGTCGGAATTTTCTGTTTCATCTTCTGGCTCCTTTAGATCCATAACTTCAGAAATATTTACATTTTCTTTTACTGGTTGTACATGTATTGTACGCAAAAGATTTTGAGATTGAAATTTTAAATTTTGAGCAAAGTACACACTGTGCATAAAGATTGCGCTGATAATTCTGTATTATGGTGTTTTAAGTTTGAATTTAAATGTATTATCATACAAAATAGGAGCTTTATTTCTTTTTCAATTGTTGCTTTACGCCAAAGGTTGCAAGGAAACGATTCATAATTACTGACTATTTAATGACTCCATATCACTATATACTGAGAGTCTACCACTTATACTAATATAAGGAAAGCACAATAAGTAGTAAAAAGAGGCATAAAAACCAGAGATAAATTTAAAATTCCTAATTTTTTGAAAAGATCCGTAGGTCTACAGATAAATTCGTAGGGTTGGCAGCACTAGTTCAAATAGTGAGTATCAATCCAAACAACGGGAAACGGGGATTCCTTCTCGCGCAACCAAGCCTCTTCGGGAAGTCCCCGTTCGTAAAAGAAAACTACAGTCAATGTTGCCAATATTTTCGTAATTTTCTTTTCTACTGAACCAGAAAAGTATAGTAGATTTAAAAATTAAGATAAGTACTTAGTATAAACTCTAAAACAGTCATATTAAATGATAAATGCCTTACAAATTTGAGATTTAGTAGTTATGAAAAAAAATGTCCCAGAAAAAAAAGTGTTTTTTGTTTACATAGTTTTTTCTTTCAAGTCAGAAGTAAAAACCGTTTTTTACAACACTAGCCGGGAAGCAATATTTATATGGAAAGGACAGATAAAACACACCCAACACTCACCGAAGTTGAAGGGAGGAGGGCAGAAGCAACACGAAACAATACTCCTAGAATGAGTGGCTGTGTTGACGACAAGTTTTGCGAGAGCTCAGCCACTTACTTCTTTTAACTTGACAAAGGGTTAACTCCGAAATATTGTAATTTCTGTATTTGTGTGTTGTTTCGTGTTGCTGCTGCCCTCCTCCCTTCAACTTTGGTGACTGTTGGGTGTATTTTATCAATCCTTTCCATATAAATATTCCCTATCCTTTGTTATTTTTATTGCCTAAAAATCGTTTCCTTTTTTTGTAGTTTTATTATTATCTCATACGGATATTAACTTTTTGCTTTCCCAAAATAATAATATTTGTATGAGTCATTCAAATCAGTTAATTGCTAAGCATTGGTAACATGTGAGGTAGCATATTTGTTAGCATTTCAAAATTGGCTTAACTCTGAGCAACTGACTCTTCACATAGAAGAGTAGTGTTTGAAGGTGTTTACTTTCTCTCGTGCAGGAGCACTGTCACAAGTACTACAGGGCTCAGGAGGCCTTCTTGCCGTGGCTGTCTCAAGCCGAGAACAGGCTGGAAGCACTCGCTCCGGCATCCTTCAAGCGCAAGGATATCGAACGGCAGCTCAAGGACTTCTCGACCTTCCGAAACGAGGTGTGGAAGCGATCCGGCGAATACGAGAACAACCGTACGTTGGGTGACACCTTCGTCGCCGCCTGCGACATCGACAAGGATGTCGTGAAAGGAGAACTGGCTCTCATTAAGCAGCGCTGGGACCGTCTTAACAACGGTCAGTATCCTCTCTGCGGATTACACAGAATTATGGATTATTTTGTCATTTGGTGTATAAGAAATTGAAAGCTGGAGAAGTAATTTAAAATGGAATGATTACACTGCGGACATAGTTATTGAACTATTAAAGCGTTTGAATTTAAATTTCATCCCGAGCATTGAATGTTATCACTTTTTCATGGTTTTCCTGTAGTCATTCCATGAATGACTTCCACTGTGCTTTTGGAGTTAAAGAATCACTGAATTTTTACTGCTTGCTTTGGAAACGGTGAATTAAAAAAATAATTTTTTCACAATAAGTACTTCGTTTTGACCTGTTTTAGGTAATGAGAGACATATATGTTGGAAGATAATCAGTTTAGTATGAAATTTCTTGAGCTATGCTGAATGTCTACACCCCCCCCCACCCCCTTTTATGGAAAAGAGAGAGGGATTTATGTTTATTTATTACTATTGTTGTGTTTGTCTTTTCAGCTCTGCTGTCATTTCATTTCTTTTTTCTTTTTTAGAAAATGATGACTTATTTTATCCCCAATTCTATTTCAAGAAAGTTATAGTTTTTGGGTTTTCTAGCATTAAATTGAATCCCGGCTTTGTGTTCTGTATTTTCTCATATTTTTATTCTTTTTTTTTTTTCAACTGTTTATATTATCATTTACTCTTGTAAAGTATTAATTTGTGTTGCTAAAATCAGGAATTTTCAGGTATTTTAACTTTTCATTAAAAATTTAATTTCCAGAGCTTCTCGAACGTACGCAGTCATTAGAAGATACCTCTCGCAGACTGGCTGATTTCTCTGAAAATCTGAGAGACCTGACTCATTCGATCCAGAGATGCGAAGACCGACTTGCATCACACGACGCACTTGGAGGTGCTGCCAAGGATCCAAAGCTTCTGGATAGAATAAAGGTGTGGCATGCTTTCTTTTATTAACTGAGAACTAATAAAATGTACCAAAAATAAACTTTTAAGTATCTAGTTAAAAAAACATGTCTATGGTATATGCAGATTTTTAACTTAAAACTTATTGTTGGCTATGAGCAAACTGCCATTAATTATAATGGTACTTCTTTATTTAATGGTTAGTTTACCCAAATTTTAACTTTACTGACATCTTCCTGTTGTAGCAATTTGGTTTAATTACAGATGAATTGCAAACAGTCATAAATATAACCGCGGAAGCAGAGTATGCCCAGATCCTGTATCTGCTCATTTTGAATGAAAGTTGTGTTGACATCTGTAATGGTTATTTGCATAGAGCCCAAACTTTGTGTAAAACCCTGATTTATAATCTGAGGATCAGATACAGTTCTTGTTGATTTTTAAGTCAGAAGACAGCATTTATTGCTAAGTGACACACAATATCTGTATGGTTGCTCAGATTACACGTATCTTATTCCTCATTAATAACGAAATAAATAACAAGGGATACGGAAAAATGACTTGTCACTCACCGCAGTTGAAGGCTGAGACAAGTGAAAACAGTTTGTGGTGAACAAAAATATATACAATATTTCCGTTTTGCACCTTATTCATGTGATAGGGAATTAGCCGTGTGTTGCATCAGTCGTATGTTAAACTTCAGTATGTGCACACCTCCCTAACCATATTGGCTTGTTCCTTATCACATGGATCAGGTGTAAAATTGAAATATTGTATATGTATTTCGTTAATATCTTCCATCCTCATCCTATACACCCATCACTGGCCAGCACAATAGATTCATATATATTTCAAAATTTTTCTATCATATTTTTATTTATTTATTTATTAGTATTATTTTTTCAACCATTTTAATCTTTCTTATACTGGTGGTCATATTATTGTTGCTCCCCCCCCCCCCCCCCACCACCTCTGACGGTCTATTGCATTCTAGGAGTGGCTGCGTCGAACGCAAGTCTTGCGCAGCCAGCCACCTACATCTGTTAACTTAACGTTCTGGTCTCGCATTCGGGAGGACGCGGGTTCGAATCCCCGTCGGGGCATCCAGATTTGGGTTTTGCATTGTTTACCCTAATCAGTCCAGGCTAATGTCGGGATGCTTCTATCAAAAAGGCCATGGCCAATTTGCTTCCTGTTCCTTGTCCCCAGTACCATCCCCCCTCTAATAACCTTAGTGTCAATGATGCGTAAAGCAATAAGTAAAAAAAAAAGAAAAAAGAAAAAGGTTTTCACCTGAAATATTGTATTTTCTTTGCTTGTGTGTTGTTTTGTGTTGTTGCTGCCCTCCTCACTTCAACTTTGGTGAGTCTTGGATGTATTTTACTTGTCCCTTCCATTTAAATACTGCCTTGCGGCATATCTTTCCTTTCATTGTTACCTATACGTTTTTGTTGATCGCATATGTTTTTCCACTAATCTTAGCCTTCAACTTGGTTGAGTGATGAGTCACTTTCCCTTTCCTTTGTTATTTACATTGCCTAAAAGCTGTTTCCTCTTCCTATAGTATCATTAGTAACAAAATGGTACAAAATCCGGTCCCTGGCCTTGAATTGATTGTAAGTGTGGAGTGAGCAGTGAGTTGTCGCTTCTCGCAGACGCTGCGCGAGGAGACTGCGACGCTGCACAAGCCACTGGCCTCCGTGCGGCAGCAGGTCGCCGACCTGTGCGACCGTGCCGGGGAGCAGGGCGTGGACGCGTCACACCTGCGGGACGAGGTGGACGCCCTCGGCGACCGTCTCGACGACCTGCAGGCCAAGCTGGACGACCGCTGCAGCCAGCTGCAGTCGGCCGCCACTGCGGTGACCCAGTTCAACGTAAGTTTTCACCCGTCGGCTCGTTACTTACGTGTTTTAATACAGGTTGGAAAAGTTTGAGGAGTGAATTAAATAATCTCCCACCCTATGCAGACAGTGGAGGTCACAAATAGTAATCCTGTTTGAAATTGTTGACATACTTCAAGTTCGCACTAAAAGGACGGTAGTTTTATATTGCATCCCTCTATGACTCTATAAATGTACTTCTGAAGAAGACAAGCTTATGTTTGTCGAAACTGCAGTCAAGATCAATAAACCGAAAATTTTAAGCAACTGGTTGGCTATTATTATACCGAATATTAAATAAAACAGGCACTTAGCTGGCAAAAAGATCGATGTTTGTAAACTAGTGATGTTGAGACTTCAGGTAATTTTCTGTTTCAGTATCTCTCCTGAGATTTGTGCAGAAAATTAAAATTTGTAACTTAATGAATATGCGTTTTAGGCCATGTCGGTAAAAATTAAAAAAAGGGCTTTGTGGACGAATATGTGAGAATCAAACAGAAAGAAGAATCTTATTTAAAAATTGTCAATCCAGAAGAGCTAAAAGATAAATTGGGTAGGGAGGGGCGATGGGGGGTTGGGGAGAGACAAAACATGAGTTCATTTGCTGCCAGATCTACAGTGAGTTCAATTAAATGAATTGATTGTTTTGGAGAATCTTATAGCAGTTTCCAACCCCTTTGTAAATCCTAAAATCTCCCCCCCCCTTTTTCCAGCACTCATTTGAAAAGTAATCATTGCTATTTTATTTGCTTGTATAGCAATATACCCTTAAAATGTAACATTTCCTAAAAGTTGTGCAAAAGCCCGAGGCAATACTACTTGGAAATCAATGATACAATTTTGCAAGTTTGGGAACTTTCTCACATTTGAGGCAAAATTAGCAGAACCAGTTACATTCATCAGATTATGGTTACCATATTGTCATGATAGGTATTCTACATGGCCATCTTATGAAGACTATTGGCAGAAAGAAAAAGTTTTCATAAGGTTGCATTAGTAATTCTGTCTTTAAATTTATGCTTATATTAGTTTCATAAAGGAGGAATTTCTAGTAAAAATATTTGTGTGCAGAACGCAAACAATATCAGTGTATCTAAATAAGATCAAAGAGTTCCTGATTTTTCTGTTATTCTTGTCATATGTTAAGACACTTTTCATCTGTTTGTTGAAGAAAAACTTTTTATCTTTTGTTCCAGCAGTAGTGATGTGCTGGCTCTATTTATCTGAAGGGTAAAAATGGGGCCGATTAGTGAAATTTTATGGTAGATGTATCAACACAATTGAAAAGACATATGCACAAGTGACAATGAAATTGCGGCGAGACAATGAAAACAAGGAAGGGGGAATAAGGAATAACCCGTCATTCATACGTGGAAATAATTGAGATCTGTTGTTGCCTAGCTTTGAGGTTTTTTCGTCTGCTAACTTATATTGGTTTTTTAAAATTGAATAAACAGTTAGTAACTTGGCAGGTGTCAGATGCATGCTTAAATCATGTTACAATTAACAGTGATTTTGTAAAGTAGACACTTGAGTTTAATGTTTGATATTAATACTGTCCTTTCTTTACTTTATTTTTATAGAGAGAAGCATTTGTGTTTCCCAATGTTACACAGAATATGCAGATAATTTACATTAGTTCTATTAGTCAGTTAAGGGAGTTTTCAGTAAGATAGTGTAATTCTTAGATATTTAATAGTATTGAATTGTGTTAAGATCTTCAAATACAGTTAATGTAGTGAGCTTGTTAGGTAGTGGGCTGGTGACATTGGATTTTGATCATGAAGTTAAAAGATTTTATGAAATCAAAACTTGACATTATTAGTGTTTTATTTATTTATGCAGTAATTCTGTAACTGACAAACAGGATTCGTCATCAGTAATGATGTTGTTCACTTCAGGACCAGGTGAAGAACTTGAGCCACGACCTCTCAGATCTGGAGCAGGAATTGGACAACATGAAGCCGTGCGGTCGTGACATCAAGACGGTGCGTGCCCAGCAAGACGAAGTGGCCAAGTTCCTCAAGAAGGTAATACACAGTGACTTTACTTTAGTATACTCACCTCTTAATTATATATGTAACCTCAGCCAAGTCCTGGTTCAAAGAAGCCTAATTTCTGAGACAGCAACTAGTTCTGTGACTCATATTTAGGCAACAGACTTAAAAACATGCAATTACATTTGCCCTGCCTTCCATCGCGGAAAGCTTTGTGATCTTTGAGCTTGCTATATGAGAAGGAGATGGGTTCATATCCTCATCCAGCCATCTGGATTTCTGTTTCCTGAAATCATTCCAGACAAATCCCAGGATGGTTTCTTGAAAAAGGCTGTACCAAAATTCCTTCACATGCCTTGTACCCATTCCTTTATGATCTCTAATAACATTGAAATTGATGGGGCGTAAAGCCATAAGGGGTAAAATTAATTTAATTGCAATGAGCACACACTCTGATGGCAATTTCCCTACACACCCATCTTCCCCCTTTCCTGCAGCCATCTACATTTGCCCTCTACAAACTTTAACTTTAAATTCCCTCAACGTCTTCGGCAAATCACTCATCACTTCCCTTGGTAACTTATTCCAATCCCTGACACCCTTACCTAAAAAAGAGAATCTGCCTGAAATTGAGTGCCAGGTTGTGGTCGTGGTCATCTTTTCCCTTCCATGCACTAGTTTTCAAACCTATTGCAATATCTTTCCATGCTTCATCACCAGTATATGCCTTCTACACTCCCATGACCATGTTCATCCTCCTCCTGTCTTGCAATGAATCCCATTCCAGCTCTTTTATCATATCTGTTACTGATTGCATTCTGCGATAATTTCCAGAGACAAATCTAGCAGCCCTTTTTTGCACCTTCTCCAACTCCTGTATTTGATACTCAAAATGAGGGTCCCATACTACACTACCATATTCGAGCAATGGTCTGACCATTGTTTTGTAACCCAATTCCTTTACTTCTCTCGTGCATCCCTTCATCACTCTCTCCAACAGATGCAGGATTTTGAAACCTTTTCCTACCACCTGTCCAATTTTATTTAAACATTAAGTCTAGGATGTCTTTTGACAACGTATGTCATGTTTTATTGTTTTGATTCTCGCAGCTCGCTAAGGCGTCGGACGAGGTCTCGGCAGCAGTGACATCTGGTGAGCGTCTGGTGGACTCCGGATTTGCTCCCGACACCGCTGCCACCAGGGAGCAGGCGGAGCTGCTGCGCAGGCAGTTGGCTCGGCTAGACGAGCGGGGACGCACCCGGGACGAGGAGCTCGCGGCCGCTCTCGACAGACTCGAAAACTTCCACCGCCTGCAAACTAATCTCCTCGAAGACATACAGCGGGTGTGTACATTATCATTAACCAAAAAGAATTGTCTACATTTAACCCGTGTGAAGTGATCTCATTGGATATAGCAATCCAGTAGCATAAGGCATTTTTTGGTCTCTGCTTAAATAAGGGTGACGATTAATTAGCCCTATGTAAGTAGTGTATTTTTCTAGTATCACTACTATGCTCGGCCATCATACCTTACTTACTTGTTAAGTAACATATCCATACTTAACTTGAATCTGTATTTCTTATGTTTTTGATTACGAAATTATCTATATCTTTCTTCTTACCAAGACTGGTAGCAATAATAGAAATTGGAATGATGCAGGCAGTTTTCATTTATTGGTAACACTTCAGATAGCTACATTTTAAATACATTATTATTATGGAATTGACGTTGTATAGAGAAATGAACAACTACTTATCTTTGATCATAGATGTGGGGCGTGAACACACACAAAAAAGAACAAAACACTCATAATAATGTAATGTTTGGGTCTAGCCCTTTGTACAATCAACAGGAGAACATAATGGAGGATTGGTTTTATGGATGCCTCACAGAGTGATTATTTTGCTTACTTTTTTGTCTAAAAATGACTTTTCTTCAGTCCGTGTGATACTACCTCCATGATATGGTGCTTTCAGATCAAGAATGGTGCTTATCAATGGTTGATTTTTCAGAATAGTCAAGAAATAGTTTAGATGATACAGTTTTATAATGTTATATAAATGTTACATGATCAACCATTGCTTATCCTACGAGATCCCATTTATACCTAAAAATATAACATATAAATGTCGCCTTTAAATGCACTTTCTTGAATTGGATTATTTAATGCACATTTCATAGGTTTTCCATTACTTTAGTATTGTTAATGTTAGAGGAACAACCTTCAACCAATATTTTTAAATATAAAAAAGTTGTTGGATGCGCAGGCTTTTGCGGCTGATGTCAATGTTATCTTGTATTTCCATGTGGAACGGCGTAGTTTTATTCAAACCTAATGTTTGGGCCATTATTCTATGGCTTTCTTCAGAGGAAGAAGGAGATAAAATATAAAAAAATTTTGTTTTAAAGGTGTGCTTGGGGATAGTAGCGTTCTAGTTTTAAATTAATGCTGAGCAATGTCTTGTTGGAAACTTCAACATTTGGCACTCCTGTTGGACATGTTTTTGTAACTCATAATGCAATCAGAATTTCTGAATTTAAAATTTGTCATTATGAAACTTGATTTCAGTGGTATAAGGCAACACAACAACCCCATTTTAATCTTTTAGTATTACTTGTGTGGAATGTGATGGTGAAACATAAAGTTACGTTTTCAGGCGAGTGATCAGATGCGGCGTCTGAAGCCCGTGGGCTCCGAGGTGGAAGGAATCCGCGCGCAGCAGCAGGAGTTCAGGAAGTTCTGTCAGACGGAGGTGGAGCCTCTGACGCCCAAGGTGGAGGAGTGTAACCGCGTGGGCCAGGGCCTCGTCCAGTCGGCCGCGGGCGGAGTCAGTACGGCCGGTCTCGAGAAGGACCTGGAGAAGGTCAACGACAAGTGGAACGACCTCAAGGAGAGGGTGAGTTGAGCATTGACAAAGTAAAAGTTTTGGCTGCAACCAGATTTTAACTTATTGTAAATGTTGAACCATTCCACTGATTGTGGCGGGTGAGAGGTAACACTTTTGCCTCACATTCGGGAGGATGTGGGTTCGATTCCCCATCAGGGCATCCAGATTTGGGTTTTCCGTGGTCTCCCCAGATCACTCCAGGCCGATGCTGGGATGCTTCCTTCAAAACGCCATGGCTGAATTCCTTCCCATTTCTGGATCCCAATCCCATCCTGCCTCTAATGACCTCGACGTCAATGAGGCGTAAAGTCATGACTAATAAAAAAAAGAGCCATTTCCTATTAAAGTTGAGGTTGGGGGGAGGGGGGGGAGAACAGAAAAACAAACGGTACTCACATAAATAATACTGAGAAAAAGAATATAAATGACAAAGGGTAAGTGACTCTCACTCACCAAAGTTGAAGCCTACATTGAGTGAAAAACACCTTATAATGTGATAGGGAACGAACAATATGGCTCGAAAGGAATGCACACCTTGAAGTTTACCGCTCAAGTCATGTGATGAACTTCATCATGTGCACACCTCCCGGACCATGTAGCTCATCCCCTATCACACGAATAAGGCGTTAAATCGAAATATTGTATATGTTCGTCACATTTTTCACTTGTTGCAGCCTTCAACATTGGTGAGAATTGTGCCATTTTCGGGATCCTTTGTTATTTATACTAGCCACATAAATGATAGATATTTTGTGGAAACTTGTAAAATCTTATAACTTGAAGATTTCAAGACAGTATGGTGCCAACCAGAGTTCACCTTAGGGTGATGAAGCCAGGAAATGAATCAGATTTCTGTGACATAAATAAGATCTATGATAAAACCCAAACACATGTGTGGTGTTTGAATGCCTCACGACTAAAGCCCTGACATTGAATGTGCATGTGCTTATCACCTGGCTTCCATTAAAATTTGTAATCTCGAGTTTACTTTCTCCTGTCTCTTTATAAAGAGGAATTTTCTTTCCCAGTTAGCAGCCTTCTGAACTTGAACACATGTAGGAAGATATAAAAAGCTAAGGTTGCGTTCAGATCTTAGTGAACCATGCACTTGGAATTCCTGGAGTTGGAATGGGTATCCACTCTGGATGTACTGCTAAGAAAAATCCTCACTGTCATGCAGGATCAAATCGTAATCACCCAGACTGTAGTTGTACAATTTACCCATTGATCTGCATGGCTCCCAGATTCCTGTAAATACTTAAAAGCAAACCAAATTAAAATTTGGTTACTTTATTTTACAAGCTGTAAAATTGTGAATTTTCTTCAGCATGTTTGCATATTTCACTTAATTTTGTCAATGAAGGGTCAGGGTTAGAGAGAGAGGAGTTCATGTTGACATTATTTTGATATTATTGTGTGTGATTACTTGCACGTTATTAACACGTTTGTTTAAAAGTTAATCAGTTAACGGCAGGTTTTTAATTTGTTTCCTTATTAATTGCCTGTTAGACACAATGCTGATTTGTCTGTCTGTTTGTTTTTTAAAGTATTCATTCCCTGTGTTTACGAATTTCTTGCAGTTGAATGAAAGGGACCGTAAACTGGATGTCGGGCTCCTACAGTCTGGTAAATTCCAAGAGGCTCTTGACGGGTTGGCGAAGTGGTTGACGGATACAGAAGAAATGGTCGCCAATCAAAAACCACCATCTGCTGATTACAAGGTTGTCAAAGCTCAACTGCAGGAGCAGAAGGTTAGTTTGATAACATTTAACATTGAATTTTACTAATGGACGTCATTTATGTCAAATAATTTGACTGTTGTAGAGAACAAGTCCTCTAATGGGTAGTATTGGTAGAATTTACAAATATGTCATAATGAACTTTTTTTCCTGTGTAGTTCCTGAAGAAGATGCTGCTAGACCGGCAAAACTCGATGTCTTCGCTCTTCGCTATGGGCAATGAAGTTGCTGCCGGAGCGGACCCAGCAGAACGCAAAGCAATTGAGCGCCAGTTACACGACCTGATGGAGCGCTTCGATAACTTGACGGAAAACGCCTCTCAACGCATGAATGCCCTCGAACAGGCAATGGCTGTAGCCAAAGACTTTCAGGTTTGTCATAGTAATTATCAAGTATTAAACTAAGGAAAAAGGAAACTGCTGTAGGCAATATAATTGCAAGGAAAGAGAAAATGACTCATCACTCACCAAAGTTGAAGGCAGCGACGAGAGAAGAACATATATCACGAACGCACAAATAAACTCAATATTTCGGTTATTAAGCCTTATTCGTGATGGAGACAATGAGTCATGAGGCTCGGGAGGTGTGCACACGCCGGGGGTTGCTGAGTGATGAGTCATTTTCCCTTTCCTTACAATTATAATTATCAAGTATCTGATTCACCTATAGTGACAATTGCTTAGAACATTAAAGTATTTAAGATCTTTAGTTATTGTTTATTTGTTTATGTGAAAAAAGAAGAATTATTATGTTTTGGAAGATTTTGTAGAAATGTGTATCATGTTGTCAACCTATAACCCACAAGCAGATGTTATAGTACTAAGAATTATTAGATTGAAGGAAATTTAATGCAAAAATAATTGTTGGTGAAAATAAAAGGCTTGTGTAGCTGATTTTTTCACTAAACAGAGATAGAATATATTAATCCTAACGTGAGAGTCATATTAAATTTGATTTTTGGGTTGTGGTTTGAGATTACTGACGTTGCTACATTGTGGATCTACTTTGGAGTAGATATAAACAATGATTGGATGATGTGATTCGAGGAAGTTAGAGGCAGGAATTGAATTGGTAAAATTGCCATTTGGAAAAAGTATGTGACACTGACACCATGGTATTTTATGTATATATTAAAAAAGGTTATATTGTGGGGATTTTGCAGGCAGATGTATGTTTATGAAGTAAATACTACTGAAAATTTATATTGGCTATGAAATAAACAAAGTGTTATGTGGTTTTATAGAGAAACTATCAAGTGATCATTTGCTTGGTGAAGTAAGATTCTGTTGATGGTTAAAGACACAAGTTTTCTAGAGCAAGGAAAGAATTCTTCTTTTGAAGAGGATGATGTTTTCAGAATGCAATCTTTGGTTTCTTTGCTTTGACAGATAGTTGGAGCTCAATTGTAAATTTTAAAGTTAATTATCTCAGCTTTTCCTAGCTGTTACTGATCTTTCAATGTTGAAATCCATGTGGTCCTCATCTTTTCATAGCTTTGTCTTTTAAATTTGGAAATGTGCACCCTACTGAAATACTGTACGATATGGGGGGGAGGGGGAAGACCACTTCAAATGAGCAAAGTTTTTACGTATTTGGCATTGCACAAAATTATTTTGATTCTGACTATGCTTTCACTTCTGTTTATAAGTGATAGTGACTAAAATGTATAAGTTCTAAAGTAGTGACATATACAGATCATTTTTAGCCACTTACTTTCATTCTCCAGTGAAATTACAGCTCATTTTAATCAGTGGAGTATATTTATTTTGATTTCCTACAAGATTATTTTAATTACTTTTCTTAATGTTACATATTTGATACTGTGGTTGTAACACATTTGTTTCCATCTGTGGTTGCAATAAATTACATTTTAAAAGTCTGACAGGTGACAAGGTACAAAGTTATTAATATCAAGCTCGGGATATTTTGATTAAGAGATCACTTGCTACAATTGCGTTTCATCATCCAAACAAGCTTTTTTTTTAGTATTTGAGGAGTAAAATATTTTTTGTTTTGTTTAGGATAAGCTTGTTCCTATTGTGGAATGGCTGGACAAAACTGAAAAGAAGGTCAAGGATATGGAATTGGTGCCCACAGATGAAGAGAAGATACAGCAGAGGATAAAAGAGCATAATGTAAGTTCTCAAGGCCAATTATCTAATTGTGGTAAAAGAAATATTGTTTTAAATCAAATAATTGAATGGTATTTTTCTAATGATAATGAATATTACATCTAGGATGCAGTAAGTGTTTTCATAGAAGTATGTTCTAAGTATTTTGGAAGAGGTGCAAGTCTCTGCAATTATCTTGTGGCATTTTTTAATATTTAAGAATTCTCCATCTTAGGTCTTTACAGAATAATTTAAGATGAAATTAAGGAAAGTAATCCAAACCTAGATTTAAATGCTATACAGATAACACCTTAATTTGTAAAGATTGTTGAAAGGGTTGTTTATTTTGTCATCTTAATATAATTGTAGAGCATGGCAACTATGAGACGTTACAATCACAAAGTCTTTCCCAGTGCATTCGTACAATCAGTTCATCATAAAATTGTGTTGTGCAAAAAAAATAAAAAATTTTGTTGGGAATTCTTAATTTCAGCTCTTTGTTATTCAGGTGTTTCAGAAGAAAGAGGAAGAACATATCAATGTTTAAAGTTTTAATTTATGTGAAAGATTTAAGACACGCACATGTTTTACAGGCATTGCACTCCGAGATCCTGGGCCGTAAGCCGGCACTTTCGGAACTGACGGACGTGGCGGGAGAGCTGATGGTGCTGGTGGGGGAGGACGAGGCCGCGGGATTGGCCGACCGACTGCAGGCGGCCGCGGAGCGGTACGCCGCGCTCGCCGAGGCCTCGGAGGCCGTCGGTGCCCTGCTGGCGCGCTCTCGAGCCGGTCTCCGCCGCCTGGTGCTGGGTTACCAGGACCTCCAGGCCTGGATGGACGGTGCCGAGCGTCGCCTCGCCAAGTTCCGCGTCCTCGCCGTGCACACCGAGAAGCTCGTCGCCCAGATGGAGGATCTGGCCGTGAGTATAATGTGCACACTGACGGCGTTCGTAACACGTTTTCCTTCATTTCGCTCCCTGTTAATGTAAATTTACAAGATGGCACAAACAAGTTGAGACTGATTTACTCGAGTAAAGCTACATTTACATCTGGCACAAATTCAGAACACGTACCGGGTTTTGTATCGGAACTTATATCCACACTTGGATCTAACCTACATTGACACAAGTACCAAACTCTGTTGTGCTATGAAGTGTCATTGCATTCATTTAAAAAATGCTAGCTGATAACAAGTAAAATGTTTTAAGTGTCTTTGTATGTATGCTACTGAAAAATGAAAGGTAACATAGATGGTGGCAAGAAATTTCCTGTCTAGACTTTAAATGCATGGTGCTTATGCCATTACAATGAAAGAACTTTTTTTAAAAAATGAAAAACTTTTGGCTGAGCGTGGTGGGTGAGCAGTAATGCCCTGGCCTCACATTTGGGAGGATGCGGTTTCAAATCCTTGTCGGGCGATCCATATTTGGGTTTTCCATGGTTTACCCAAATCACTCCAGATGATTGCTGCGAAATACCTTTACAAGACCAACGCCAAATTCCTTCCCTTTCCTTGTCCCCAGTATTTTCACACATCTAATCACCTTGGCGAGGTATTAAACCAGGAAGAGGGTGGGGGGATGGGGGGAAATTGGCTAATGCTCACATGCACGTGTATAAGGTACGAGTCAAAGGTGAAATGAGCATATACAAAATGTATGAGGAATTTGTATGGGACGCTTCGATATTTACCAAATGTATGAGCAGTTTGTATGAAGTAATGTGCCGCGACTTTTCAAGTATACAGATCCTGCTAAAAGTCGTAGCTCAAGCATCCAAGTGTGATCATAGCTTAAGGTCACATACACCAGTTATTGTATTCATAATACATGCTACAATATTTAAAAAAATTTGTTCAACACAACCTTTGTATTTTTGTACCAAATAAATTTCTATACAAGTTTCTCTCTTCACTGTGGAACATTTGTGCCAGTCCAATACTATTTTTCTGTTTTTAGATAGATAAAATGTGCCCTGTTGTCATATCTTGAGTGGTGATCTTACCGTATCCAGTGGATGATTGGTTAAAACTAAGGCTTGGCACTTGTTTGGGTGCAGGTTTGATCTCTAGTCTGTCCATCACGATTTCAGCTTTCCACGGTTTATTTTTATTTTTAAGAAGTATGCTTTGTAGAAATGCTGCGACAATTCCTTCAAGAGGTCACTGAATTCCTTCTCATTCTTCATCCCCATCCTTCTCCTTGGTCGAATGATCTCGATAAACTGGTAAGCCCAAATACAAGGCGTATTTTTTTAAAGTAAGATCTGGTTGGCAATAAACTTTTAACAACAAAAAATATTTTGGTAATTTATTCAATATGACATTCTACAACCTTTCGGCTAATTTTTCAACATAGTTGCCATTATTGTTCAAGCATTTGTCATACCTTGAGATGAGTTTTTGTATACCATCATCATAGAAGTCTGCCACCTGAGGAGAAAACCATTGCTGAAACGCAAGTTTCACTTCATCATCATTGTTGAAACGCTAGCTGCCGAAGAACCTCTTAAGGTGCAGAAAGAGATGCGACACCTATGTCTCGTCTCCTGTGATGATGTGGTCCAAAAATCCATCACCTTCTTGATATCGGGTCAGAAACGTCAATGCACTAGCACACCTTTTCGTTTTGTGTTCCTCAGAAAGCATCTTTGGAACCAATCGGGAGGACAACTTCCTGTAATCCAATTTCTCCGACACAATGTTGGAGAAATTGGAGAGGACGGATCATGAAACTTGTGGAAAGTGCAAGGACAATGTGGAAATTGTGAAACTCCTGTTTTCACGAATTTTGTTGTCTACCGTACGCAAAAGATCATCGTTGATTATGGATGGCATTCCCGAGAGCGGTTCATTGTGCACATTCTCCCGTCCTTCCTTGAATAATCTTACCCACTTTTGAACGTTACCTTCATTCATTGCATTGGGGTCATACACTTGACAGATCTGGCGATGAATTTCCGCCGGTGTCACATTTCTTGCTGACAAGAATCTGATGACTGACCTTATTTCACATGCGGCGGGATTCTGGATCGTCTTAATCACTCACCACGAAGTGTACACTCTGCTGACTTAACGATAACTGCGTCTACGCGTGATCAAAGGATGCCAGAATGTTGTGCACATGTGCTCAATTTTGTTTGTGGGTGATTTAAGAGGATATTGCCGACCGGTTCTTACTTAAAAAATACCCCTCGTAGAAACAAGTGACTGAGCTCACAGGGACATCTGTGGCTTACACAGCCATCATTCCCATCGTCGTGTTGATGGTGGGTGCTTGAAAGAGTTCAGCCATGTTTCCGTTTCCTTGAGTAAGATTGTCTTTGCCATTATTTGTAGATTTATATTTTATTTATAATTTACACACTCCGTTTTTTCCCCTCATCTCCCAAGGATTCAGTGAAATGTGATTAACGTATGTTTGTACGTATACATAGTAAAACTAACGTACAGGTGTAATGTCCGCAGGATCTGACGGAAGAAGTTGCTAACCAGCAGAGCCAGGTGGACGCCACTGTGGACAGCGGGCTGGAGCTGATGAAACACATATCCAGCGACGAGGCTCTGGCCCTCAAGGACAAGCTGGACTCGCTGCAGCGCAGGTTCAATGACCTCACCAGCCGCGGGGCGGACATGTTGAAACACGCACAGGTTAGTTACCACTAGCAGCTGCGGGAGAGATTACGAGCAGTAGGTGGGAACTTAATTATTCAAAATTAACAGCCTCCAAGAGGTCAAAATATTTTTTCAATAGCACTCCCATCAGTTCACATAACACCTGCTTCACAAAAACACCTAATTTAAATATTGTACATATTGCATAAATTTATTTTGGTGGTACACAGTCTGTGTGAAATTCCTGTCTAGTAGGACTATTTTGTTATAGCAAAAGTCCAACATTGTAAGTACGATTTTGCTATAAACTTAGTTTGCTATTACTTGTTTTTAATTGATGGACAGTCGGAGGGAAGAGGTAGTAATAATGATTTTAAAAGAAATGGAGAAGTGAACTCGTCATTTTCCAAACTTCATAACAGAAGGACTGCAACAACAAAAAAAAATATGAACACAATTCAGCATATTTCAGGTAACCCCTTCATTGTGTAGAAGAGTAATGAGATAAATGGCAGTGGCAACAGGCGTGAACAAACCAGTTCTTCCTACATCGAAAGTGGATTAGTTTTTGGTGTCAACACAGCCCTCCTGCCCTCAGCAATTTCATTGCCCCAACCTCATTTGTTTTGATGTTACCTTAAAATATTTTCCATCTTATTATTAAAATATTATAACATGACTGCCACAAGCATCATTGCTTTATAGTCTAATTAATATTGGAAGTTTTGTTAATAAAAATAATTGAGTGAAAAGATGCACTGTTGTAACTGCTCCTAGATAAAGCCAATAACTGGACCAATTCTCCTTTTTTAAAATGTCTTTTGACTTTTCGATACATTCACTTATAATTACAAGCTGAGAAAGTATACTCTCTCTTCGTTTTTTTTTTTTTTTACAAGTTGTTGGCAACAAACTTGGAAAGTATATTCTCCTCTCTGTTTCCTCCTCACCATATCTTTGTCCATTTTTAAAATTCACTTTTCTCTAAATTGTTGGAAGTTAACCAGTTTCTAGGTCCATCCCTTGTAGGATTTCTGAATGTAGTAATGCCAACTCTGCAAAAAATCGCATTGCTTAGTGTGGAATTCGTTATGGGTGCAGTGTTTAACTGGTTTGTAATGTCTTATTTTCCTTAAAGATCAATTTTCAGATAATTATTTTCATGTTACAGTTAACATTTTAGTGATTCCCAGACATGGGTGCAAGAAGTTGAAATAGCTGTGAAAGGTTTTCTTGGAATTGCTACAGTACTGTTCATCCTAGGATCTAAGATATTGTCTCAGCTGTAAAATACAGTGAATTGAGTTGTTTTATTCTGCAACATTTATGTTGGATGCTGTGGCTCCAGATGTATTGTTGTAATGATAAGCATTAACTTTGCTGACTTCTTATACGTCTCGTTTACATTCTGAAAAAAATAAAACACCATTTACATCGGCTATTTCAGCTATTTCAGCAGGCTACGCGATGTCTTTAATGCATTATTTGACAGTGTTGTTTATTCAATAAAACATAACAAAAAATGAGTAGAAGGAATGACCGGTTGTTTTCTGAACTATTCCAGGAAGCGTTGCCACTGGTGCAACAGTTCCACAACTGCCACAACCGCCTGGTGGACTGGATGATGGGGGCGGAGGCTCAGCTGCAGGCTGCCGAACCACGCGAGGAGGACATCCAGAGGCTCGAGCTAGACATACAGGGTGAGTTTGTGTTTATTGCTGCAAATTTCATGTAATTTTGCCCAAACCCATTGGTCAACTTTTATTCTGCATCCAGCCAATGATTCATTTAGTTATATTATGAAAACTGTTGGGGATATGCAATATCCTTCTCATCCTTTTTAGTGGGTTGGAAAGCTTGTGTCCTGCTTCTATCCTTGTTTCTTGAGCTATTTATATCTGCAAACTGGTCTCATTATTCCTGATTTACTGTAAATTTATTATCAATACGTCTTCTACCAACTTTAAATACGCATTGCTCATCTGCAATAGAAATTTACTTTTTGAAGGAAAACTTTTTGGAGCATGGTAGGGAAAAATTTCATAACATTACACCTTTTTTCAATTCCTGCCTTCAGTAATCTCCCATGCTGACAGTAAGACTTAATTCTCCCTAGTTCTCAACTCAAACATAGAGCATGTATTATGAACAGAGGTGATACGGAATTATTTCCATTTCCGAGGCATAATTTGTACTTCAAGTTAAAACTTAATAAATAAATCTATTAACAAATCTACCATTTTGTTTGCACTTTTAACTAGCTGGAATAGTATAACTCATTTTAAATTTTGCTTGGTGTATGTGTTATCAATTTCTTTGCTATCCATACAAAATATATTAACATCATATTCTTTGCTACCGCGTATTAGTACTTCACTGAAATATGTCATCCATTGACTAAATTTTATTCATTTGACTACTAGCAACATTTTTTTATATCTTATTTTAAATTTCTTATCGTCTTCCATGCTTTGGTCATTCTTTTCCTACCAATATTTTTCTCAAGATATTTTTTTATTTTTTCTTTTCATTTTTCAATCATTCATTCGTTTTGTGAACATTTGTCACCTGTCTGCTAGATTGTGCATAATGCTTTATATCTCCTGGATGTGGAGTTATCAACCAAATGGTATGTGACTACTTCATCTCAACTATCATTGTGCCACCAGTCAGTTAATTTTTTTCTCTTATTCTTCGAGCTTAGTATAATACTTCAAGTTTGTTGTATATGTTTTCTGTTGTTTGTTAGCTACTCTTAAATCTGTACAGGAATTTGATGATCCATCCTCCAATCCTCTAATATGTTGTAACTGTAATATCTTTACTTTTCTTTGTTTGCTTACTTTTATTTTTTGTTTCCCTGTGTGGCAAATATATTACTGATTTTAAGAGGAAAAAGTCTCTGGCATACCAGGCGATCTTAAAATTCTTCACACTATCCTCAAAACTTCATTCAGTTCTTCCTTATCATTGGTTTCCAAATTCATTGCCCATTGCAGTACACAGTTCAGCTGAAGATAAAGATTTCAAGAGAGGCATGAACTTGAGAAATTACAGTTAATAATATGCACTGTTACATTTTATGTACCAACTGGCAGTTGCCTTGCACAGTTTTTCTCTGCTGAAAATTTTTAATTTAATTGCAATGGAGCACACGCTCTGGTGGCAATTTCCCTACACATCCAACTTCCCCCTATCCTACACTCACCTACATTTGCCCTCTACAAATTTTAACTTTTGATGTTCACAGAACCTTAATTAAAACATTTCTTGTAGGAAGATGTGGCCATTCATATTTCATAAATAGCCGAATTCTCTGGTACATTTGTGGCTTACATATCAAACTAATAGTACGCCATAAGAATTAATTTTGGGAATTAAATAATAAATACGCAGATTGATACCAGACATAATTGACACAACAGTTTTGCTGAAAAATATTAAATGCGGGGTCAGTAAATTAGTATATAACTTACTGAAAATGATGTTTGGGATTTATAATTATTAAAATGATATTTGGAGTAGGAGGTTAGTACCATCTTGATACAAAGAATGAAATAGTGTGACAATTTTATTTTCATTAAACATTTGAAAGATCTGTGTTGTCAAAGAATAGAAACATTGCAACAGTGCCGTTAAATGTGATTAGAAATTGCTTGAAGTTTTGGTTACAAATGGTATTTACTGAACTGAGATAGTGGTCATTGTTCTAATTTTTATTTTTTGTTTAGAAAAATTCATGAATGTTGAATTTTACCTCGTTTCTATTTACTGATTAAACAAACCCAAACACCACTAGTACGTTTTTTTTATTGTGAGACTTTGATATTCATTTGTGCTCTTACATTGGAGTTGAGATTTCTGCATTGTCCATTAATTGAACACGCACTTCCAGTAGTCAGTGGCCCTCACACTTACTCTGTTTAATTTACCTGAATTTTAATTCACTCCTGATACTGGCACCAGTGTTAAAACTATTAATATTTGTTTGTGTTTAGTTCTGTTCCTCACAATATAATCATTTTTTTTCTTTTTTTTTTCCTTTTTTTTCCCCAGAGTTCCGACCTGTCTTGGAAATGATCAACCTGGTTGGTCCACAGTTGTACCAAATATCTCCTGGTGAAGGAGCTTCTACAATAGAAGGTTTGGTAACTCGTGATAACCGTAGGTTTGATGCCATCGCAGAGCAAATCCAGCGTAAGGGTGAACGCATACAGTTGTCCAAACAGGTGAGGGAATTTGCAATGAAAAACTGTTTGTATTTGAAATTATATGTAATTTTGTTTTTATAGTATTATTTATGCATGAATCCAAAACTTATAATTTGATTAATTAAGTTGCTTCTTTTAATGTTCAAGACATTGGTGTCACTGTTTTCTTCTATGGCTTGTGTAATAAGCTTTTTCTTGGATTAGTTATTCAGTTAAATAAAAGAGACTCATTTGAAGAGCTCCACTATTTGTTTGAACAGAAAGTGTCTGCATGTTCATTGGGACAGTGATATTTGTATTAGAATTGTTGGGGATATTAACTGTTTACATTTCTTTTCATCACTTTTTTTCCCCTCTGGCAATTGACACAGTAGTAGTATTAACAGTATCATTTAGGTTAGTAATACCATGAATTTAGTGGATAACTGTTTGATCCTTTTTAACAGCGATCACTGGAGGTGATCGGTGTAATAGACGAGCTGCTGGATTGGTTCCGTGAAGTGGAGGGACAGATCCACGAAGCCGAGCCTCCTAGCTCCGACCCTGACGTGATCCGGGTCCAACTGAAGGAGCACAAGGCTCTCAATGATGACATCTCCAGCCAGAAGGGCCGTGTTAGGGATGTTCTGTCAAATGCAAAGAAGGTGAGGATATGTCCTTGGGATTCTGTCTAAAAAAGCATTGATGAAGGTGAAAAAATATAAAATACTTTATGTAGTTTTAATTGCTTGTTCTTGACCAAGTTTAATGCAAAGAATTGTTCAACTCCTTATCATCATTCTCCCAATGTTGTATTACGGGCTGAGATCTTGGGCCTCTGGTGGAACTGTGAATTTATAAGCTGGGAGAATGAGGGAGGGATTGGCCCAACTTTCTTTAAACAATCATACCATTTTTGCAGATAGCATTCTCAATTTGTATTACGCTTAAGATCATGAAATAAAAATTTCTGAACCAGTACATACTAAGTCTAGTATATGTTGGTTGAGATGTTAAATACTATGAAGTTGTATCCTTCAGACAATGTGTAAGACAGTTGATTTGCTCTTCGTAAATCCATCCCTTTTGGTCCAGGAGTTTTGGATATTCACTCTATGCTTTTAGCACTATAATGTCTTTGAGTAAAAAAAAAAGCTACCCTGTGAAATCTTTAAGGCTATGTCTGTCTTTTTTCAGAGAATATTTTGTTAGGGTTTCTAAGGATCCATAAATGAAGATAGTCTGCATTTTAAGACTCTGACATGTTCAGTTTCTATGATTACATCTTACGAGAACATAAATTTTTCTTTCAAATCTCTGATAACTACCAAATTAATTAATAACCTAGTTTGCTCTACTGGATGTTTGAAAAAATGACACCTTACTCGGTGTTGAAATCAATGAGTTGCTTAAGAATAACACCATCTAATGTTAGGCCCATTGGGGAATCAAAGAGCAATTTGCCCAGATGTGTCAAGAACTGATTTAGATGATTGAAGTTTTTCCAAGTGCCATCTATTTTAGGGATGTAACGGAGCTCCACAGCTGCAAGTGCAAAACTTTCACGTGAAATCCTACCTCCGGTTCCGCATCCACAATTATAAATGCGGATATACAGCGGAGGTTTTGTTCACATTGCAGAGTATATTATTCTTTTCTCTTTATACGAGATTTGGCCTATCATTGCTTAGCCAACAAATTATTATTATTATTATTATTTTCTCTCCCCTTTTCTTATGATCTTGCAATAAAAGTAACAAAGAACTGAGCTGAATTAAGTGACAGATTTACAAGTTTGAACTTGCACGTAAAGCAGCCTATTCATGGTCCAACTTATAGGACTACTGTAGGATGTGCTCACCCATTCACACTACTAGAAGGGGTCCAACCAAATGTTCCAAGCAATCCTTTCCACTCGTACTTTCTCGTTGCACAGCAGTGTCCTTAACGCACACTTGTAGGATGTATCTTCCAATCATGATCCAACGCTACATCTTTTTGGGGTGGCAGGGACCCATGTTGGTTGTCTGGGAATCCAACAGCATCCAACACGTCCTAAATATAGCCTTGTAACCCCTATTACGTCCCCAGGAACTTTGTTGGAAAATCTGATCACTACAGGTCCTACAAGTTGTACTGTGAACGGGCCACTAGAACGGTGGGAAGGCGGGTGGCGGGCACGGAGATGTGGCCTTGTGCTTGACGCTTGATTTAGTCGAGCCACGAACTCTGTAAAATTCATATGACAGATTGTTTTCTTGGCAGGTGAATAGTTATTTAAATAATTTAATTCAGTTGTGAAATTATACCACTTTTTTTGTTGTTGAAAGATGGGTCAAAAAAATAAATCAATATGGCAGTATTATATAGAAATAGACTTTGCTTATGAGAAACTGTAGAATGTGGCATAAAAAAATATACTTATTTGGTTTTTAAGTTTATTTTTAATAAAATATTAAAATCTAAATACTTATAAATTCATTTTTCCAATTCCACTTCCATAAAATGTCCACATCCTAATATATTTATATCGTCTTTGAGGAAAACTAACAAAGTTAAAAATGGTTTTATTCAGTTTATGTTATAACTTTAGAGACTTTTATGAATTGGGCTTTTTTACGGCACCACAGGTTTTGCGAGAGTCCGCCCAGCACGAAGACACGTCGGTGATCCGCGAGAAGACGGAGGACCTACGCGAGATGACGGACACGGTGTCGCGGCTGAGCTCGGAGCGGCTGGGAGTGCTGGAGCAGGCGCTGGCCCTGGCGGAGCACCTTGACGAGACTCACGAGGGGCTCGCGAGCTGGCTCACCGACACCGAGCAGCAGCTGGCCATGCTGTCGTCCATGCCGACCCTGCGACCAGACCTCATAGCGCAGCAGCAGGACCGCAACCAGGTGACCTCACGCTCAGCCTCGTCTGCAGTGCAGGAGCCAGGATTTTGGTTTGGAGGAGGGGGGTTGAGTGGATTTCATTTGGGGTGGGCTTGAGAAGATTTTGGTTTGGGGAGCCCTTGGGCGAATTTCATTTGGGGGAGGGGGCACCTGAGTCTGGTAAGGGTAGGCTGTATAGTCGTGCCGCCCTTAAAGATCAGTAGAGAGAGAAAAAAAAATTCTAAATCTCAATAATTAAGTTGGGGAGGGGGTCTTGATCCCCAGTGCCCCCCCCCCCCCCCCCCGGTTCCGCCTCTGCTTATCTGTGTTGGTTAATTGTACTGATTTCTTGTGCCATTTTTGTGTTAGAATGTTGGAGAATTTGTAATAATACTGAACTAATTTTTTACAACTTGACTGATGGTTGCAAAGATGTATTATGGAGTACCTGATAGTATTACAGGAAAGATTTTTTCTTGTTGGAGAATTATGTGTACAATTTTTTTTTCCATTTATAAGTCTGAAGCTTTAGTTATAGGACAGTTAATGGGGGGATGGTATTGAGAACTAGAGGAAAATACTGGCATTTAAATGATTAGAGGGCAGAAATAAAATTTCCACAATGGAAAAAACAACTGAAAAGAATTACAAAGAAAAAACATCATTTTCATTTTTTGGATCTGAATGAATAGAAAGCTTGGAGTATCTGCTTCATATGTTTGCTCATTCCTTCAGTTGTTTATGGAGACCTTATAAATCTCAGTACTTTTTGTGGTTCTGAGGAAAAGGAAAGGCAATGTAAATAACAAATGTTAGGGAAAATGACGCCAATGCTTACCAACATTTAATATCTGTAGGATATATAAGAAAATAGTAAAAAAAAAAAAAGTTTCTTGTGGTTGGCAAGAAATGACGGATATGTATTTTCTAAATCCAAGTTAAAGGTATTCTACCTAAATTTTTGAAATGAAAATTTTGTGAATGTAGAAATAGTGTTTTAAACAACATTGCCAGCTGAGGGGTAACGATCAAGCCTGTGGAACGAGGGTTCAAATTTCAGTTCAACCATTTAGAATATATATGTACCCGAAGGTTGCAGAATCCTCAGTTAAAATGGTTCGCATTAACAATCCTTTATAAATCACACTCGCATTTTCACAACTCTAACCGAAAATAGTTCAACATTAAAAAAGGGAGTTCGAGAAAAAACTCGCACATGGGTGGTGTGCCCGATGAGCTCGGCTGCCCCAGGAAGACTAGCCGGTGCCACATGTTGGGTTCGCGGGCGTTTTTAATTGACTTCCGGTAGCCGGCATGAACTCCGGGGTCTTCCACGGACCAGCGGGAAAATTTAACATCCACTCGGCCGTATTCCAAATAGCACAGCCGGTTCTCGATCTCCCGGGCCACCGACTTTGGAAGCAGCCTCTATCATATGGCTATGCTACAGGGTTTGAGCCAGGCCACGTAGCTTTACATTCATATTATTTGCCAGAGTTAAAATGAGGTACAAAACACGTAACAGCATCTGAATATTTATTTCTGTCATTTAATTATCTCCGCATGTGATTATGATAGTCTGGCAAGAGAAAACAGTACAAAATGTCTTTTGGATTCTATAGGGAAAAAAGTAACTTGCCACATGGTGGGGTGAGAGGGGAGGGAGTGGAGACAAAAGCCATGTTAGGCTACGTGGGGAGAGGGGGATTCACAGGAGCTAAACTGGAGCTGTGTGGTTCATGAACTGCGCTCCTTATTAGGATACTGCCTTAATATAGACCAAAATCCCATTCCTTTCAGTTAATTCTATTCTTAGAGCTTAACAAAGTTGTGTATAGAGTTATGAAAATTGAGTGATGTCGTAGGATTGTGCATATTATATGAAAAATTATTAATTAAGGGAGTTGGGCACATTCCATAAAGTATTGGAAGTATGTAATTTTTATTTCTGTTTACAGATGCTTGTTCAATCAATAAACGAACACAAACCACTTGTGGAGAAGCTCAACAAGACCGGAGAAGCTCTGATAAAGCTAGTGAGCGATGACGAGGCGGTGAAGGTGCAGGAGATCCTCGAGAACGACAACGCGCGGTACTCTGCGCTCCGCTCCGACCTCAGGCAGCACCAGCAGGCACTCGAGCGCGCCCTACAGGTGGGTGCCAAAGTGTTTAATTTCAGTAAGCTCACTATGTCAGATAAAGGTTACTCATTTGGTCAAAACATGAACACGTGCCTTACTCTCACATACCACGGAAACTAAAATGAGACATAATGCTGGCCTCGCATTTGGGAGGACGGCAGTTCGAATCCCTGTCCGGGCATCCAGATTTGGGTTTTCCATGGTTTCCCAAATCACTCCAGGCAAATGCCGGGACGCTTCCTTAAAAAGGCCATGACCAAATTCCTTCCCATTCCTTGCTCCCATCCTTTCCCGTCTCTAAAGACCTCACTGTTGAGAGACATAAAGCAATAAAAAAAAGTACTAATGTTCAGCGAGAAGGTATAAGTGAAACACATGAAATTTTAAGATAACCGTATATACATTGATTACACTTACCAGAAAATTCTTTCATAATTGGAAAAATAATTGGGAAGGTTTTATCTCTTTGTTGTGAGTTAACATTATAGTAGTATTGTCTTAGTAGCATCCCTCTTAAGTGATTGAATCTAGTAAAAATTAAAACAAGAATAAGGAAATTTATGGCTTCCAAACTTGAATCCAAACAGCCTTAACAGCTTTTTTTCTATTCTGTTAATGTTATTAAAGTGTGATTTGTTATCCATCATTTTTCGGTTTGCTGTGAGGAAAGAATATAATTTTTTTGTTAATAGCTTGCATAAATCGCATTTTGAGTAAGCCAGTTGCATCTTTTGTTTGAAACCCATTTTTCTTCAGTCCCTAATTACCCCTTAAAATTATTTTCATCATTCTAAAAATTTTCAAATTTTATTTCATAGTGTAAAGATCGGAGAGAAATGAAGTAGTGAACAATTGACAATTTCTATGTAGAAGGGTTCAGGGATTTCGAGTTGTGAGATATACAGACGGACAAATGAGCAAGTCTTTAAGGGTTCTGTCATTCGTTCAGAAGGTACAGAACCTTAAAATTGGTTATTATTTTGTCATGTACCCCAGCAATTGTAACCATCCTTATTCTGCTGGGATGAAAAAATTCCTAGCTTCTTTTAATCCTGATTGATGGTGAACTAGTTTCCTTGAAATTGATTTGATGTTTATGCGATAGAATCCAACGAACAGCACCTGCAGACCTGTGTAAAGCTTTTATTTCCTCTACTGTCATTGATTAATATCACACGAGCAGATAAATTTCGTCTTGTATTGTTTTAGACGATGAATGCATTCAAATTAAAAAAATTAAATACTTTATGCTTCCTGTTGACCACAATAATTAAGTTTTGAAGAAGATGGATCACTTTTTTTTTGGATTTAAATGAAAAAAATCTCTACTTTCTGAAAATTAATTTGGGCTAAAATGTTCTCTGTGCATGAAAGAAATGGTAGGAACAAAGCAAGAGTATAGGCAACATTATTGATTTAAAACAGACTAGATCCTTCCATGTGTGATTGGCTACATGTCGTCATGCCAATGGAATACCAGATTATTGTAAATAATAGTCATAATAATAATATGTTCTTATTCGGGGAAATAATATCGAAGGGAAAACTGGTCTCATTTTGTACAAGTTAAAGTTTATATTGTATTCTGACCTTGGTTTACTAGACTGATACTTATGCCGGCTATGATACGGGTCGTTGCAGGAGTCGAGCCAGTTTTCTGACAAGCTGGAGGGAATGCTGCGAGCGCTGGGGTCGACGGCAGAGCAGGTGCACGCCGCAGAGCCCGTGTCCGCGCACCCGCCGAGGATCCACGACCAGATGGAGGAGAACGCCGCACTCGCCGAGGACCTGGACAAGCGGCAGGAGGCGTACGCGGCAGTCAAGAGGGCCGCCAACGACGTCATCAGCAAAGCCGGCAACGCGTCCGATCCTGCCGTCAAAGGTGTGTCCCATTTCGGTGTCTCAGTCAGTGCGTACGGTAGTTGTTTGTTGATTTTTTTTCACTGGTTTCACATTTTTGTTTCATTACTTTTTATATGTACGTATATTATTATTATTATAAAGGGGGAACCTGCAATACAATAGAGAAAAACGTGAAACAATAAAATTGGGAATGCCTGAAGCTACTTAACCCTCAGTTGGAGTACACCAGATGATTATTCCATCCTGTGCTTCAAATTTACACCTGTTTTTCCTAGTTTTATTACTTTAATATGTTAATGAACCAGATTAGAAAGAAATTTAAGAAAACAAATTTAAAAAAAAATATATTTATTGAACATTAGGATAGGATAAAAAACCACAGCTTTCCAAAGAAGGGGATTCCTGCGGCGTTGGTACACGAAAAAAATTCGAACACACAAAGAATAGAATTTTCGAGCATGGCTCTTCCTCAGTAGAAGTGAGATGGCTGCACGCAAGCAACCAGCAGCCAACTGTGTGAGCCACAATGTTGGTGGCTCATGGTGGGGGAAAAACATGGCGGGAAGTGGGTGGGGGTAGGGGGGGGGGTTAGAAGAGCACAGGCTGGAAAACGATGATGAATAGCAAGTATTAAGCAAAACTGTTCACAAGGACCCGTCGCAGAAGGGCAGTATACCTCAGTTATTGGTCTCAAAAGTGCACCAAGTAATGGACACATGTGCAAACAACTGAAAAACAAAAATTCAGAAATTTTAAGTTAAAACTAAAAATAAAAATAACCAAAATTCGAAGTCACAATCTATAAGGATAGGCTCTGGTGAGCGGTGGTTCTATGGAAGAAGATGGAAGTGAGGGGGATGGGTGGGAGAAAAATTGGTGCTATCTTAAATTTAGACCTGGAGATTGTCTGGTCCCCAGTTCGTACTGGTAGGCCAGTTCCCACCTTCTAAGTTCTGAAATACTGCTTTTATCTGAAAGGACTCTGATGGCACGGACCGAGAAGCAGGTGTTAAAATTGTTGGTGCCATGTGTAGTGGCATGATGAGATACAGGGTGGTCAGGGTTCTTGGTGTGTACTGATTGTATTGATATTTAGAATGAATAGGGAGAATTTGCAGCTTTTGACAGTTCTGAATGTGGGGTTTCATCAAGGCTGTCACTAGATTTTTCAAAACATATCTTCTGAACTTGGGCAATGCATCAGATTTACAGAAATTTAAGAGCACCTCGGATTTTTTGGCGGCATCTTCTCACGGCGCATTAAAAATTGGGTTCATTAACATGATTCACACATGGAAAAAGTTTATGAAGGCAGGCAGCAGCCAGATTGAATGGATCTGCTGCGTGCATTGTACTCGGGGAATTTTTCTAGGAGCGTAGAAGAGGGGTGAAAGTTTAGTACGGGGGAGTGTGTTATTCACAGCCAAAAATAACTCACTGGTGTTCTCTGTACGCCAACCCTTCCAGTTGAGGGTTAAAGATGTAGACTTGAGTTGTTATATGGTAGATTTATTTTCATATTGATGTGATTTTGTAATGTTACAGACAAAGAAAGACTTTTATAAAAGTATTAGAGAACGGTGCAATTAACAGCACAAGGAATTAGCTGCTTGATTAGATTTACATTGCAGCAGAAAAAAGTATGTGCATCATCTGTTAATATCATAAATTTGATTAAATAACTAAGGATGGGGAACATGATTCGTCACTCAGCAAAGTTGAATGCTGTGACGAGTGAAACACATATGAAACAAACAAAAACATATACAATATTTTTGTTTTACACCTTATTCGTGTGCTAGGGACTGAGTCATACGGTTCAGGACGTGTGTACGCGTTTACCACATCACATCTGACCACTTGAGTCATGTGGTAAACTTCAGCGTGTCCACCATATGACCATATGACTCTTTCTCTAGGACACGAATACAATGTAAAACCGAAATATTGTATATGTTTTTGTTTAAACTAAGGAAAATGGAAGCAGCTTCTAGGTGATATAAATAACAAAGGAAAGGGAAATTAACCCACCACATACCAGTTGACGGCTGTGATGAGAGAAAACACAAAGGGGGACAAACAAATATACAAGACACGGGTCGTTAGGTTCTGGACGTTCATTGACTTGGGTGACGTTCCGTGTACGCACATGTTCAGAACCTAATGACCCGTTTCTTGTGTATTTGTTCGTCCCCCTTCGTTTTCTCTCATCGCAGCCATCAACTTTGGTATGTGGTGGGTTAATTTCCCTTTCCTTTATATGTTTTTGTTTGTCCCATATGTGTTTCACTCATCGCAGCCTTCGACTTTGGTGTGTGATGAACCATTACTGTATCCTTTGATAATTATATTGCCTATTTACTTAATATCATTCTCATAAATATGCGTAGTTTGTTGTTGGATGGTATGCAGGTTTACAATTATTTCCGTCATTTACAATGTTATATTTTTAATGTCTTATAAATATGAAATGACAATAGCAGCAATATCGTATTTCAGATATTAAACGCAAGCTGGAGCGGCTCAACAGCCTTTGGAACGAAGTGCAGCGCGCGACCGGGGAGCGCGGGCGCTCCCTGGAAGAGACGCTCGCGGTGGCGGAGCGCTTCTGGAAGGAGCTGCACGGCGTGATGGCGACGCTGCGAGACCTGCAGGACAGCCTGAGCTCGCAGGAACCGGCCGCAGTCCAGCCGGCGGCGATACAGCAGCAGCAGGAGGTGCTGCACGAGATTCGACACGAGATCGACCAGGTTCGTACTGACTGATGTACCTGTAGTTACAGTAGTATGGGAGAAAAATATACCCTTTATGATACGGTATGTTTTGTCACTGACTGTAGTACGACAGTGTATCGCTTCAGTTCAATGTCCTTTTGTTGCTACAGCAGCGATTAGTATCTCGTGTATTACAGTAAATTATCAGATTTTGTTTGTGACTATGAATGTCTTTCATTTGTAGAAGGGCCACATAGTGTCAACATATGAAAATTCATCTTTTGAAGATGTATTAATCGCTTATTGTTAGCTGCTGTGTTTATCATCATTGACAAGAACAATTTTTCAAAGATAATCTGTTATGAGAATCTATGTCTTACAATATTAACATAATTTTAATTAGTAAAGTTGTGATGAATAAACTGAATTAAATGTGCTAAAGAGGTTTTTAAAAAAAGTACATCAAAATTAAAAATGAGTCTTTTTAAATTAATTTATTTAGTTATTTGTAATAGTGAACTGTATGCAATAATGCTGTCTACTTCTTAAAACAGACTAAACCAGAAGTGGACCACTGCCGTCAAACTGGACAAGAATTGATGAACTTGTGTGGAGAACCTGACAAACCTGAGGTTAAGAAACACATTGAGGACTTGGACAATGCTTGGGATAACATCACAGCGCTGTACGCCAAACGAGAAGAGAATCTGATTGACGCCATGGAGAAGGCTATGGAGTTCCATGAAACACTACAGGTCAGTACAGGGAACAGCTATTGCACTGTAGTTAATGGGGAACTTCATAGAATGCATCCTTGGGAAGTGTGCTGGCAATATTGAGAAACGAGGTAAACATCCGGTTAGTTTTCCACTTCCTGGGGAATTGATAGAGTATAGTTTGCTTCCCTTTGTTGGTTTGAGCCCTGAAATGATGTTTATCAAACTTTTCACAGAACTTGCTGGAATTTCTGGACAGTGCAGAGGAACGATTTTCATCGATGGGTGCCCTCGGTTCCGATATCGATGCAGTGAAGAAACAGATCGAGCAGCTGAAAGATTTCAAAGCAGAAGTTGATCCCCACATGGTCAAGGTTGAAGCTCTCAATAGGTAAGCAGATTTTTCATTTTACTGAAGTTTTGCTACTGTTTTATCATTATTGAATGAACAAAATCGTTTTTTTTATTAATATTAGTAATCTGTTACAAAAATAACCAGTATTGCCAATCTTATAGGTACATTCTTGTTAAAAGTAATTGAAATTTTTGTTATTTTCTTTCATTTAATGGTAAATCAAATTATGATTCATTTTAAAAGCAATAAATATCAGTTGTATTTTAATTTTTGGTACATTTTTAATCTAATACTTTGTTTTTCTATTTGCTTTCCTTGATGGCATAATTACTGGTGATCAGAGCGCTCCGAAGGCAAGTCCGATTTCTTACTTTGTGTTTTGTGGCAGAATTTGTGTGCTCAGAAGCATGGTGTTTATTTTTCAAATTGCATGGCTCCTTTTGTGTGATCTCCTAGCTGCCACAAATTCTCGCTTACACATTCTGCAAGTGTGTTGTGAAATTATTTTTTACTCTCTGCAAGAATTAAAAGCAGCGGATCTCTTTAGAGCGTACATACTAGCTTTGCAGATTCAACTTTAAAATTATTTATTGAACTCCAAAGTAAAATGTGTTTGATACCTCCATTCTTGTATCAGCTTTCTTTTTTCTTCACATTTGATAGTGAATAAATAGTAATTTAGTAGGTATGATTTAAGATGCCACAAAAAATTATTGTAGAAATGCATGAAACGTGAGTCAAGTAAGGGGGAAACTGTGTAAAAGATAAATATCTATTATATTAATGACAGTGAAAATGTTTTTAAGCAGTAAAATAAGGAAGGATTGGGTAGCAAAATCTTCATACATTACAGATAAAGGTAGGAGGGCAACAATGAACTTGCATAAATGAAAACTCTTTCACACTACTTCGATATAAACGTGACTCGGGTGATTAGTCTCTGTGTGTACGTCTGACTGCCTTGTCATATGTCCTCTTCTAATCGTGATGAAGGTTTATACCGAATGCTAGAAGTGTATTTATGTTTGTGTTTTGTCTCTCTCCTGCATTTATCTGTAGTGAAAGATAAATACCTGTAGGACGAATTAAACACTTGGGAATTGAAAAGGCGTCAGGTGGTAATTTAGAGCGCATCTGCAGCACAGAAGATATTTATTGCAAACGAATTTTTACCTATATATTCTTTACTCTTCAGTGCTATAATAATATGCACAAGAAAATTAGTGATCCAAATACTCTGCACTGATAGTACTGGCTTCAATTGCTTCTGCTTTGTACAGCTTTGGGTATGTTGATTTATTGTAGGTTGAATGCTATTTGAGCCAAAATGGGAAAGATGTAATGTCGATGCTAAAAATATAGTTTACAGCTTTTGTAAAGCAGAATTTTCTGTTATTTGTGTAGGACTCCAAGACTCTACTTTTAATGCATGTAAGCTGAGTACTTATTACATCATTACTTTTTCAAAATATGCATGACATTATTTTTATTTTATTTTATTTTCTACACATACTGAAGCCAAAGTTGGATGGCAAAATATAATGGGTGGAGAATGGTATTTTTTTTATCAGTATTTACTCAAGTTTGTATTTATGAAATGTTACACCTAAATTCTAGTAAGAGCTTCTGTATATTGAACGTTAATTTGAAATTTTGATCCAATTATCCAGCAAATTTGTTTTTACTTTATGAACTATTTGCAACGTATATAGGAATAGAGCTTATATTATTTCCTTCCTACTTAGAAGCATGTTATGATTCTGGGTTATAGAACAATATTTTGCTAGTTAATGTCACCAGACTACTGTTTGAAATGGGAGAAGAAAATGAAATAAAAGTGGTAGACTGCTTTCAAACCAGAGGTGGTGAGGGGGGGGGGGGGTCCTAACTCCTTAATTCAATGAGGGAGTGTTAAATCTTAAGCAGATACCTTGAATTGAATCTACCTCATAAATGCACCTTGAATTGACCACTTAATTTAACATATTATGTGTATTACAAATTAGGATGGAGAAATCGACCACTGCTTACCTTATACCAGGGGTGACCAACCCGCGAGCCACCTTGAACAGTTTTCCGGCCCGCGAGATTCATCACACTTTTAAAAAATATTTATTTTATAATTGTCAAAGTAGTGAAATCCAAAGTATTAAAAAAATACATTATCTGTGCATCCATATATTCAAAAAATATCTGTAGAAATTATGAGTAATATTATTATTATATTATCTATTTTTTTATGTAAGAATAATAGGAAACACAATAATAATAACTCATTATGTTTCAATTTTTCACTCCAAAAATGTCTAATATGGGGACATATGATTTTATATGCGGCCTGCGGAGTTGTAGTGCATTTCCAAAGTGGCCCGCAAGTTCATTTGGGTTTCCCACCCCTGGCTTATACGATAGTTGTGTGATGGGAACGAACATAACAGACACAAACTCAGAAGACATTGAAATTTTCATTTCTTAGTGCTTCATCTAGTAGATCATTGTGGTGTGTGGGTGCAGTAGGAGACTGCCATACACATGTGATTATGAGGCGTTCTCCCACAGCAGGCACCTGTTGCATTGAAGGGCAAAGGACCAAAATTTCAATATCTTTAGTCTTCACGTCTTTTATATAAGAGTAAAATGCCAGATGATTGTAGTCTGGTGATAAATGATATATTGTCATGCCAATTGATCTGTATAGTTAGGAGGGGATAACGTTTCATGATAGGAAATTGTGTGGATTGTAGGTGATTACCCTTAGTTTTGGATAACCGATTGCTGATGTGGCCGATGAAACTTGTAAATGGACTGTGTGTTAATTTTCCAAGAACATGGGTGATTAGTTGGCTAGTGTTGTCCTGACATAATGTTGTTCCTTTTGTTAATAGCAGTTTGTTTCTCCATATTGTCTTACTGATCGTATTATATTTGGATACAAAATTGTTTGTGACAAAAACTCCCCACACTTTGTCAGCAATTTCATAATGGACTTTGTCTGAGCAAAAAGGTATAATAAATTTAAAATAACTTTTGAGTTTCGCTACTTCAAATAAGGGTAGGGAATCTAAATGCATCACTTAGTGAAGTTGAAGACAGGAAGTCTGTGTCATCAGAAAGTGATGGTTTATCCTCTCATATTTGAAAACACATTGCCTGAATTTTGCTGAGTGACAGGTTGAGAAGTTGTGAGAATAATAAATTTGATGTACTGTAAACTTTGTTCTGTTGAAATTACTTTGGCAATATAAACAACAGAGGATATGGAAAATGACTCGTCATTCACCAAAGTCGAAGGGCGTGATGAGAGAAAAACAATCGTGAGGAACAAAAACACACACATAATAGTGTTATTGTTTTAAAAATTGCACTTGTAGAACCAGGTGTGTGTGTCCACAGGCAAGCACAAGAGCTGACAGAGAGAACGAGTGCCGAGCAGGCCGCCGCTATCAAGGAACCGCTGACGGCGGTGAACGTGCGCTGGGACGACTTACTGCGCGGCGTGGTGGAGCGACAGCGGCAGCTGGAGAACGCGCTGCTCCGGCTGGGCCAGTTCCAGCACGCCCTGGCGGAGTTGCTCGTCTGGATAGACAAGACGGACTCCACGCTGGCCGAACTCAAGCCGCAGGCCGGCGACCCCCAGGCCCTCGAGGTGGAACTGGCCAAGCTCAAGGTGCGTCTACCAGTTCTACCAGAAATGTTCTCTCTGTATAATTGGTAATTTTTTTCTCATAAGTAATCTAATTTTTGTAATATAACATCAGTAATTTTTGTTTAGCTCAATTTGCAGGCACTTAGCATTGTATATTCCACTGTGTGCTCTTTTTCTGTCTAAAATCATTATGTTCATTTACTTTTTCAAGTTGAGGTGATCAGTTTTTTTGCACCAAGTTGTCAGGGCCTTCGGTGGTTTTTAATTAATATTGTAATTAAGAAGTAGTACCAAAGTTCAGTTTAAGATTTTTGTTTATTTTCAAAATATCAGCGATGTTGTTTACATGCAAAGATACAATCGACAGATACTACTGACACTTTTCCAAAGTGAATCTGTATCAACTAACTGTAAACTAACTATAAAACTAAACTCTGTCCTTCTGCTGATTTCTTTATATAGGCTCCATCAAAATTTCTGGAATTCTTCAAAATCTTCCTTGAGATATTTCTCAAACAATTAAACACATTAAAAATAATCAGAATTAATACATAATCACTTAACATCATTACAAAATGGTGATAAATGGAAATTAAAGATACTCAAACACAAAATTATTTACAGAAATCATTTTAAACTGTAGAAAATTGTCCTGTAGACATCGCAACTTGCATTAATACTTGGAATTACAAACATTTAAGCAATTCTCTTGCACAATTTGGTTCTTAAACATATTAAATGGCCTTTAAATAATTTCCTTTCATAAAATAAAGTCTATATACACTGATTTACAATAAATTGCAAAACAAACATACCAGATCATATTCAAGCAAACTTTAGCTCACTACAAATACTTCATTAAATACAATTCTATCTAAAGTTCAGGTATGAGGGCTGTTACAAAGTCTCTATCCTTTCTCAGACATTTTCAGTCTTGTTTAAATCTGTAACAAAATGAATTAGGAACTTGGGTTTCATGCAAACAAAAAGTTCAAAAACCAACTTCCACACAGATCACAATGCCTCCTGGTTGTGAGGGGTTAATACCAGAAAAAGTAATGATTTGTGTTCACACTTGTCTATGCATTCCTGCCATTGGGTTGTTATGTAGTGGTTCCTCGCTCTTGCCTTATTTTACTACAGCATATTGGAACATAGAGTTCCTAATGTATTTTCAAATGAGGGTCTTTGAAACTTATTATGTATATATTAAGTTGAAACAGTAATTTGAAGGGAAAAGAAACTTAAAATTACTTCGATAAACTAAGGAAAATGGAAGTGGCTTCTAGGCGATATAAATAATGAAGGAAAGGGAAATTAACCCACCACATACCTAAGTGGATGGCTGGTGGCAATGGTGATGTTCGTTGTGTACACATGTATGGAGCCTAATGGCCCGTTTATCTACCACTGAAGAAGGCAGCTGCCGAAATATTGTGTATTTGTTTGACGGCATAGGTGTTCTCTCATATCGAACCTGTCCACTTTGGTATGTGGGGGGTTAATTTCCTTTTCCTTCATTATTTATTATTGTACTTTATTAGTCAAGCAAGAAACAGAAATACCTGATCATTTTCAATTTCTGATCTGGTCATCTGTTAACCAATTTCCTTACAAATAATTACAGTAAATGTTGCTGTAATACTGTTATTGGTACATCCTGAATCTGAGTAATCTGGTAGCTCGGTTGTTAAAGCAGTTTCTTTCAAAAGTTTGGGGTCCAATCCTGGGTTCAGATCCTCGTGAATTTTTAAGAGCTATGTGAGGTTCAGATTCCACGTTAAACTGTAGGTCCCAGAGGAAAGGAACGGGCTGTCCTACCTCTGACACAATGGGTTAGTATGCCTCCTTTGGGAGGATCGAACCAACCTTCTGGTTGTGGAGCAAGTTAAAAAACCTAAATGTATATAAAATGATCTTTAGTATTACTAATCTCCAGCATGATGGGGCAGTGATATTACTGAGCATGGTGGGTCAGTGGTAATGCTCTGGCTTTGCATTCGGCAGGTGCAGGTTTAAAGCTCTGTCCTGCCATCCAGATTATGGTTTTCCACAATTTCCCAAAAACAATCCTGCTGGATGCCGGGATGTTTGTGCCATCATCGAATTCCTTCCCATTCCTTGTACCCAGTCCTTTTCTGCCCCTAATAATTTTTGTTGATGGGGCATAAAGCCATACGCAACAAAATATGCCTCTAACTGAACATATTTTTAATTTCTGCTGTAAACTTTCAGACTTTTTTCTTTTTCATCATTTCTTCATTTTACAAAAGTAGTTTAAACTCTCATTACTATCCAAATGATTCCTATTTTTGCGTAAACTTTTTGCAGGTGCTGGTGAACGACATCCAGGCCCACCAGACGAGCGTGGACACGCTGAACGACGCGGGCCGACAGCTGATCGAGCAGGGCCAGGGCTCCGCGGAGGCGGGCGCGACGCAGGAGCGGCTGTCGCAGCTGAACAGCAGGTGGCGCCGCCTGCTGGACCGTGCGGCCGAGCGGCAGCGCGAGCTGGAGGAGGCCCTGCGCGAGGCGCAGCGCTTCAGCGCGGAGCTGCAGGACCTGCTCTCGTGGCTCGGCGACGTCGACGCGGCCGTCGCCGCCTCCAAGCCCGTCGGCGGCTTGCCCGAGACGGCCTCCGAGCAGCTCGAGAGGTTCATGGTACGCAACACACATTAAATGGTCTGCAACTGTCGTTTATGCAATTGTGTGTTGGTATTTACAAAGCCAAGAAAGGCAGTTATGTCTGTTAGTAGAACTATTAAGTTTAAAGCCATTAATCATTACAAGAAATTTGTTCTGTGTTTTATGTACAGCTTTCTTAAGAACCAATCACAAAATTGTGCCATGGAATGCTTCATTTATTTCATATGGGACAAGGAGATGTCGTTAGGTAACTAAATTGAATTACAATTGATGGAATTGTACATAAATGTTTCTACAGATGTCACTTGGGCTCTGAGAAGAGCCATTTGAAGTTGACAACATTGTTCTGTATCCTCTAGTAACTGGGTTATGCAGAAGCTAAAGCTCTGTGTTCAGTAGCCTCTGGAGATGTAGGCTATTTAGCTGTAGCGTATTGCTTCATTCAGTGTCGAAATGATTGCAGATTTTTTTTTAGATTCTCTCGGTGTTGAGAATTTACAAAAAGCTCTCAATTAACTAGCCGAGTTAATGAAGTGTTACCACGTGATATTTCTGCCATCACATTCACTGTCACCATCTTCTGGTGAGGTGGTGACAGTGAATGTGATCGCCTTTACACTTCCTTACCTCGGCTAGTCATCCGAGAGCATTTTATAAATTTGTAAGAGTTGTTTACATTTCCATATTACTGTCTCAACGTTGTTAAAATTTCTTTGCAAATTGTCTCGCCGCACTGTCTGTTTAAGCTGCCTTACGTTTTGTTCTCAGCATTTGGGGATTATTCTTTTCACCCTTTCTATATACCAATCATTCTTACACCATGTATAGACAGTTTGTAGATTGGAGTGATATTGAGAAATGGTGGTTTTGGCTGCAATTGTCGGAGTGGTTTTTTTTTGGGGGGGGGGGATACGTGAAGGGGAAGGTAGCTGGGCTAGAACAGTGATAGGCATCTCGTTTAAATGAAATAATCAGTCCAAGAAGAATAAATGTCAAGTTTATTTTATTTTTTTAAAAGACATCGGACTTCGTTTAAAGGTACTTCTTACATATGTAAACAAAATGCTCCAGCGATTATAACTTGCAACCCTTGAAAACTAAAGCCCAACTAAGTCTCTGCTACACGCTTATATTGGCACGACAGAAAATTCCAGAATAATTCAGACTTCCCACCGATGTTTATCAAAAGTACTTAAACAATTAAAATCGCATTAAAACAATCGGAATTAAAACAAAATCATTCACAATCATTATGAAATGCACAGAAATGAAAATTAAAGATATTTACACACAAAATTATCTACATAAATCAGTTCAAACCATCGCAAATTGTCCTCTAAAACATCGTATCCCATGTCAGTACTTAGAATCGCAAACTTTTAATAAATGTTTCTTGCATAGTACTGTTGTTGAGCATATTAAATAGTATTTACATAGTTTCTTTCCATAAAACAATGTTTGTTTACACAAATTCACAATTAATTGCAAGAAAAATATACAAGAGCTCCCAGGTTGCCGCAAATAATTCTTAAAATACAATTAATTCATTAAAGGTCTGGGTCTGAGGGCTGTTGCAACAGTATTGGTGAAAATATTAACTACAGGAAACAAAATTAATCAAAATATGATAGAGAACATGTAAAAGAGATAAGAAAAATTTAAAAAATGTGAAATATGAATTTAAAAAGTTTGGAAATAATATATAGATTAATTATTGGTAAGAATGGAATGAAGGAACTGCCGTGAGGAAAGAGAAATTACACCCAACATTCACCAAAGTTGAAGGGAGGAGCGCAGAACCAACACAAAATAACATAAAAACACAATATTTTGGGGTTAACCCTTTATCAATCGGAAAGAAACGTGGCGAGGACACATTTTTTTTTATTTTTTTTTTTTTTTTTAATTTGATTAAGGGTTAACCCCAAAACAGTGTTTTTATGTGTTTGTATATAATTTTGTGTTGCTGCTTCCTTCCTGCCTTCAACTCTGGTGAGTGTTGGGAATAATTTACCTCTACTTTCCACCTATAAACTATATTTACAAGTGATGGATGTACCAAGGTGGATTGACCTTACGGGTGTCTGCTATCTAGAATGTGTTGAGAGGCCAATTCTCACCTCTGGAGCTTGGATGGAGGTATATAATAAATGATTGGTTCACTGGTGGGGCCTTACCATAATTCAAGCTGAGGGGAAGCCTGGTTTCAAGGATGTATTGTTGACTAGAAACTATCTTACCACGATATCCTATTTGGTGTTTTATCATCACTGTGAAAAGTTAAGTCTCTCATCGAATGTTTGCAGGAAATATTTACCGAGCTGGAGCAGAATCGCCCCAAGGTGGAGACAGTCCTGCAACAGGGTCAGGAATATTTGAAGAAGTCTGGTGCTAACACAGGACATCTGCAACACAACCTGAAAACTCTCAAGACGCGCTGGGACAGCGTGACAGCACGGGCCAACGATAAGAAGATCAAACTCGAAATAGCACTCAAGGAAGCAACCGAGTTCCACGATGCTTTGCAGGCATGTTACTTATCTTTACTGCCCTTATTTTAGCACGAGAATGAATATTTGTTACTAGTTTATCTCCTGTCAGCTCCTCTTCCATTATATCATTTTTCCTGTTGCAGTCATTTGTCGACTGGTTGACAAATGCTGAAAAAACACTGGGAGGATTGAAGCCTGTGTCGAGAGTTATGGAGACTATATTGGGGCAGATAGAAGAGCATAAAGTATTTCAGAAGGAAGTGGGGATCCGCCGTGAGACCATGTTGAACTTGGACAAGAAGGGCACCCATCTGAAGTACTTCAGTCAAAAACAGGATGTGATACTCATTAAGAATCTCCTTATATCAGTGCAGCACCGTTGGGAAAGAGTTGTGTCCAAGTCTGCAGAGCGTACGCGTGCCCTAGATTTAGGCTACAAAGAGGCACGCGAATTCCACGATAGCTGGTGAGTAACATTTTATGTTTATTTTTTTAAATTTTTTAGTTTATACTTGTTTTTTGATGTAGTCTCGATTAATTTATTTGCCCTTTTGGTCACAAAGTATCTGTACCACACTTTTTATTCTGTAATGCTGATGTCTTTTAGGGATATCTTTTAAATATTCTGTACATTGAGGCACTGTTTGGGTTTTCTTCTTCAAGATTTCTTATTTGCAGAGCCATAAACTTACTTGAAATTAGTTTCATTTATTTGAAGTACTGTAGTGTTAGTGTATTATATTATATGAAGGTATGACCATACACAGTTTTCATTAGCATATATTTTTGATTTGTTTATTTATTTCTGTTATCTATAAAGTATCATACTTCCAGATCAAAAAACAATTAAAACTTTGTGCACTATAGGGGATAGAAAAAAATGTTTTTCATGCTTAATTTCCTTGTTATTCTTTCTATACTAATATTGAATTCTGTTGTTTATAAATTTATAGTTGATTGTTTATTGTTTTCTATTTGTTGGGGTGACATACTGTCACAAAAGATCTCTTTCATGTATTGGGCATGGGATTTTCTAGTCACTTTTATTTACGTGCACTATTTTTTATGCTGGCCTCAAACTTGGTACTTTTGCTAAATCGGTTAGGTCGGGACTGATGAGCTGGTTAGAAGACACTGAGAAGAACTTGGATGAACTTGCGGAGGATGCAGCAGCTGGAAATGATCCAGAGAAAATCAAGGCACGCCTCGCTAAACACAGGGAGTTCCAGCGAGCCCTTGCTGGAAAACAGGTATTAAGTTTACTCGTTTTGGAAGGGTTTTGTAGCATTAAAAACTACACAGTTGTTCCTTAATACTCTCCTTCTCGTAGACAACATACGACGCGACTATGCGGGCGGGTAAATCTCTCAAAGAGCGCGCTCCGAAGACGGACGAGGCTGCCTTGCGGCAAATGTTGACAGAGTTGAAGACCCGCTGGACGACCGTGTGTGCCAAGTCGGTAGACCGACAGCGACGTCTGGAGGAGGCGCTGCTGTTCTCGGGTCAGTTCAAGGACGCCGTGCAAGCGTTGCTCGACTGGCTGCACAAGGTGAGTACAAACCGAACGCGTCACTTCTGATACAGTTGTATTTTCTTCTTTTCTCTCTCCCTCATATTGAAACACCTTCTTGTTAAAACTGGTCTCCATTTTATAGATTTCTTACTTTGAGTTATTGTTTATTGAGACCTTGAATAATGATACGTACAGGTTGAGACGAGCCTGAAGGAAGAGGGTCCGGTCCACGGAGATCTCGACACTGTGGTGGCTCTGTCTGAACAGCACAAGGTGAGCACAGCTCAACTGTTTGTTACTAATTCAGAATTACCTTTCCAACACTACCTTATAATAATCCCTGTTACGCCTTCCTGACGAAACAAAGTTCAGTGTAAGGTTAGGGAGTTTTTCCACTTTTTAATTAACTATGCCAACTATAACTCTCTGATTCTTCATATGATTACTAGTCAAACAATACTAATACTAAAGTATGATATTAATATTGATAGCAGTTCCTAGTGGTTTAAGATATGCTGTCATTACCACTGTAGTGAGACTGAAGTTAACCATTTTAATATTAATAAATCATTTATTTGTTTAAATTGTGAAATTATAAAAATAAAGTTCCTTGGTGAAGATTTTATTGTGACGTTCGCTGATGATTCTTATTGTCATGTTACAAACTTTTTGTGGATATTTTATGAATCTCTCCACTTGTAGGTTTCAAATACATTAATACTTAATAATTCAACTTTATTAAATACATTTATTCTTTCACTAGCATACAGCAACGCAAATCTCAATATTTCTTTCTTAATATCGAAAAAATGCTTCTCTCCTGCCTCCAATTAATCATCTCCATAGCACGGTGATGATAACTCTACCAAAGAATACAAATACTTAGTCACAGTTCATTGGTCAGAGATGTATACGTAAGAAAACTCATTTTCCTTACAATGTGACCAAAAAAAGATAGCTCACAGTTAGTCGGCAACAGAGTTGCATCTTCTAGAAGTTGATACAAAGAGTTTTGGAGGATTTAAATAAAGCTGAATTTAAATAAACCTTCAATCTTTGGATAGAAGTTCTGATTGTTATTTTATCAAAGAAATCTACCAGACATTGAGAGATGTGTAATTGGTGCTGGTTTTATAATAGTTGACATTAAAGGAAAATTTTGTCAACACTGAGTTTACTTTCCCTTAAAAGGTAAATGTATATTATTTCTGATCAGATAATGGAACTACAAGTTCATAAGAATTATTAAAAGGAAGAAAGCGCTGAAACTAGCAAAGAAAATTGTCTTATAAATCGTTACACGGAAACCATGACAGGATAATATAATTTTGTTTTAAATTTAATAAGCATTGCTACACCAGTTTAAGACAGCCCTACTTTTTTTGTCCTGTCTCTTCAAGATGACCTTTACTTCTATAACACATTATTTCAAATTTTTATTGTTTTCTTCCACCAACCCAACAAGAACCATTACTAACAGTAATGGATGATTATATGAAAGTTTCTAGGCAAAGATGACTTGTGTGACAATTGCTTTTCAGGGAATTGAGCGCTTAAAGCGCCCCACACACTTACAGACGAACTGCAGGCCGATGCCTGTGACGAAGAACTGTAGGCTGAAATCTCAAAGCACCACACACATAAACGACAATTGCCTGCTGTAGGCGGTGGTCTGTACAGGCCATGGACTGTGTGCTGCCCACACACTAGAGTTCGTGAACTTCAGGCCAGTGGACTGAAGATTTTTAACTTCAGTCCAGCGGACTGTGATCCGAAATCTATGAACTCGCTCGGATGAAGTGTAATTGTTCGTTTTAAATTCGCTGTTTCATTAACACAATTCACGTTCATAATGGGTCGCATTTTATTACGAAGAAAACATTGTGCGATTGCGATCTTGAATAATATGTTATTACTTTCAACACCGGGACGCAAAAAGAGGTTTTGGATGAAACAATGGTTGCAAGAAAGGAGTAATCGTTCCCACATGACATTGTTGCGTGAACTACGACAATCACATACGGATGACTTAATTAATTACTTAAGAATGAGTGACGAAAATTTCAATGAACTGTTAAGTTTAGTTAGTCCATTCATCACAAAGGCAGACACTCGAATGCGCCAAGCAATTACTGCAGAAGAAAGACTGACAGTCACCTTGAGATTTTTGGCTACGGGTCAGAGTTTTGAAGATTTAAAGTTTCCTTTGAGAATTTCATCACTAGCACTTGGTATGATAATACCAGAAACTGCCAAATTTATTTACCAGGATTTTTACATACAGGTAAGAATAATTTTTATTTTGTTTATTGTTCAGTAACTTTTTATATTATAATAAACCACGGAAAAGATAGAAATATATAGAAAATGTAACTTATAACCAATATATAGACAGAATACGCTCAATTCCATACACAGTTAGTTATTACATTTTTTTAAAATCAAAAACTATGACAGTTCTGAAGCGTCAGGATCTTTTTTTATTTGCACATGACTCATTTTTACCTTCCACAAACATGGAAATTGCCGATATAATTCAATAAATGATGAAATGATTGCGGTTTGTTGTCCATTTTCCTGACAGTCCAAAACAGATTAAACCACGCGAAAGATCTGTGGCCTGTCGTCAGGCAAAGAAAAACGTATCTGTCAGGCACGGTGACTGCAGGCCAACTGCGAGTTTGTGTCCGTTTTGGCCTTGAGATAAACTTCAAAGATTGTTAACTGTGGACTGCTGGCAGTTCAGGGCCCCGATCTCAACAATCAACACACTGACAGTTACGCAATACCTGCAGTCTACGATCTTAACTACGATAAACTGACAGTTCAGTGCCTTCAGATAAACTGTAAGTGTGTGGGGCGCTTTAGGTATATTTTATCTTGCATTCGTTTCCTTCAATTTCTTTTGTCACCTACTAACTAATATCTGCGACACCAAACACTTCCAGTTCGTTTGTATTTCCTTTCTCTACAAAGATTTTATCCATTGAGAATTTAGTTGTTTTCATTAATCCATGCTATCTCTCATCACATCTTAGAAAGCATTGGCTCCCTTTTCTGTTCATATTTAAAAGTGTGTTAGTAATTTTCTTTTTGTTGTTTTACTCTTTTATGGAATTTAAATTTTTTTGTATCCGTCATTTCTAAATAGAATTTTAATGTTTAGTTTGCATGCTATCAAATTGAATTAAAAAATATTTGTTAGTCACCATTGATATCTCTCGTGCTGTTAGCTGAATGTTTCTCCTTAGCTGGTCCAGGCCTTATAATCACTCAGTACTTTAAGTGATTAAAGGAGAAAGTTGGCAGCATAAAAATTTCTCGGGAAACTAGCTGATGAGTCTATTCATAAAAAATGGTGTTCCGACAGTTGAAGTCTGTTACCAACATTGTCAGGTGCCAAGAAATACTTTATTGTTATTTAAATAAGAAAAGAAAGGGAAATTAACCCACCACATACCAAAGTGGACGGATGCGATGAGAGGGAACACTTATGCTGACAAACAACTACACAATATTTCAGCATTTGCCTTGTTCACAAGTAGAAAAACGGGCCATTAGGCTCGGAATGTGTGTACACAATGAACGTTACCTAATTATTGTTATTTAGAAAGTTTACTGCTCTACGACTGCTTATTGGCTGTTATTACTTTTCTCCTCAACTGTGTTTTGCATTTATTTCTACTGATTTTTTTTTTTTTTAAGTGAATATACTTGCATTAACTTTCATGGAAATCTACCTTTACACAAACAATAAAAAGTTATTTTTCATTGAATACCTGGTAGAGGTGTGGCTAGACAGGCTGGGTGACCCTAAACAAACCCCACCTGTACGTCCTCTCTGCCTCTCTTGGCTGGACTTTAAAGGCAACAATTGATGTAGGCTTCATTCTACCTCTGACTTTTCGGCTATCTTTGGAGTTTGATTTGTGATGGTGCACATATTCCAGTGGCAATTTACCTAGTCATCTGTTTAATCAATCTTTTTTATTATTATTGGTCGCGAATCCTCCCAATAATTGGAAGACGTTAAGCAAATGACCCAATCAAGTTTTGTTTGGGTTCTTTCATTCCTTCTGAGAAAGCTTGTTTGCATTCTTCCCGACCACTTTGGTCTGTATTGTTTTTGTTTTGGTTGCTTCTAGAATTTTCTTAATGATTTTTCTCTCTTAAATTTTGATTTCTTCAAGTTTGTGTTTTCTGTTAAGTGTTAACGTTTCACTTACATAGAGGACTGTTGGCTTTGACTGTGTTGTAATGCCGAATTTTGGTCTGTCTGGCATTGAATTTTTGTTGTAGAGGTTATGGACTAAACCTAACAATTTTTTTACTTTTTGGAGGCGATTTTCCTGCGTGATTTTTCTCAAGGCCTGCCGGTTCGATGAATTCTCAGAGGTATTTACAGTATGGGACCCTGTTGTTTTTACCGTATTTTGTTTTAAAACTTGCAATTTCTGTCTTTGGGAAAGCCTAGTGAGATTGGCTTACAACATTCAAATTTCTTGAGTTCATTCTACCATAGCCGTGTCTAGAATGACATTGGACAGAAGAGAAAAGAGCCCATCGCCTTGTCTCACACCTCTTTGAATGTCAAAGGGTTCTGAGATTTCTCTCCTGAATTTTTAGATTTAGTACCAAACCTTCTTCATTATTATTATTATTATTATTATTTGTACTTTAAGGGTTAAATTCCCATCTAGTTTTGCCATTTAAAAAAAATTAATTTCCTGCTATATATTTGATAAATTATTCATCACTTTCCTTGTTAATTTATTCTAATCCGTTACAACCTTACCCGTACAAGAAACTTTTACCATTTTCTTGTGCATGAAATCCAACGCTTGTGCTCTTGGTTATCAGAGATGTATTGACTTGGTTTTCAACTAGGACAAAAAGGAAAGATAGGTTGACTGACAGAATGGATTTTACTGAACGTGATTGGTGAGTGGTAACACTCTGGTCTCACACTCAGGAGTACTTGGGTTCAAATCCCAATCGAGCCATAAAGATTTGGGTTTTCAAAGGTTTTCCCAAATCACTCCAGGCAAATGACAGGATGCTTCCTCCAGAAGGCCATGGCCGAATACCTTTCCATTTCTTGCCACCAGTCCTAAATACATCTAATGTCCTTGTTGTCGACGAGGTTTAAAAAGAATGAAATTTTGTTTTGTATGTGTGGACAGATGTGTAGTTTGAAATAAAATTATCTTCTTATCATGGGCGTTACACTGACCTCTTGTTTGTTACTGTGTGGCAGACGTTTGAGGAGGACTTGCACAGCCGAGCGGCCCAGATGGAGTCGGTACAGAGCACGGGGCGCGAGCTCGAGGCGAAGGCGTCCGCTGCGGACGCGGCTACCATCCGTGAACAGCTCTCGCAGTTGACGTCCCTCTGGGAATCCGTCTCCAAGCTCAGCGGGCGGAAGAGGGTTCGTCTAGAGGAGGCACTTAAGGAGGTAAGAAAGTGACCAGTGGCAGCAATTTCTGAAGCATTTCATATTGTATTACACAAACGAGGTATATTGTATACATTAAGGTATAATTTTGATTGACATTGTTGGAGATGATTAAAGAGTCAAAATTGGCTGAAAATATGAAACATAATTAAAGTTGATAACAATAGGGTGAAAGAATTGCCATGAGATGATATTTATGTGGAAAGGAAAGATAAATTATACCCAACACTCACCAAAGTTGTAGGGATGAGGGCAGCAGCAACACGAAATAATATACAAGCGTACTAAAACACCATATTTCAGTGTTAACCCTTTATCGAGTGTCAAGAAACATGGCTGAGCTTGTGTTAGCTTCGCAGTAAACACAGCCACACACAGAATGAACCAATTGTGTTTTTGTTTCTTTGTATATTATTTGTGTCTTTGTATATTATACGCAAAATAACAACCGATGGCCGAAGCAAGAATGATGTTAAAAGCAGATAGCACTAGCAAAAAGAACCTTCATGAAAAAGAGAGATCTTTTAGTTTGAAATATTGATCTAGCAATTAGAAAGAAATTTTTAAAACTCTTATGTGTGGAGCACAGCACTTTATGGTAGCGAAACATGGACTTTAGGAATACCGGAAAAAAGAAAATTTAAGCATTTGGAATGGTGTGCTACAGAACAATACTGAAAATTAAGTGGATCGAACAAAGTACGAAATGAACGAGTTTTGGACATGATGGGTGAGGAAAGAAGTTTGTGGAAGAAGCTTACAGAAAGAAGAGACAGGCTTTTAGGTGATATTTTGAGACATGCTGGATTAGTTAATTTGTTAGTAGAGGGAACAGTCAAAGGTATGAACTGTAGACGAAGACAGAGATTAGAATATATGAAGCAGATAATTGAGGACGTGGGTTGTAAGGGATATATAGATATGAAGAGGTTAGCACAGGATAGGAAGGGATGGAGGATTGCATTGAACCAGTCGAAAGACTGACGACAGCAAAAAAAAAAATTGTTTCGTGTTGCTGCTGCCCTCCTCCCTTCAACTTTGATGAGTGTTGGGTATAATTTCTCTTTCCTGTCTACATTTAGTTGAAAAATACATAAAGATGACAGAAGATGTGAGAGTAGAATACGAAATGCAAATGCTACCAGCTACCATTTTCTACAAGATAAGTGAGCTGACCGATTTCCATGCTCTTAGTGTCACGAGATGTACGCTTCGGAATTTTCAGCTGGGACTTGGTCAATGCATTATATTAAAATTTTTGGCTTGTACTCTGTCATTAAAGTTCTTTCACTCCCCCGGCTCCTGAACTCTGTATCCATTGTGTTGCATATCGCAGGCGGAGAAGCTCCACAAAGCGGTGCACATGCTTCTGGAGTGGCTGTCGGACGCGGAGATGCGTCTCCGCTTCGCCGCCGCGCTGCCGGAGGACGAACAGGACACGCGCGAGCAGCTGACTCAGCACGACAAGTGAGAAGCTTACTTGCTTAACAATGCCTCCTTCCTTCCATTCTCGATGTTTGTAGGTATCCGGAACTGCGTGTGTGTGTTGTTAGTTTCACTGTGTACGTCCTTTGTATTGCAGGTTTATGCGTGAGATGGTTGAGAAGGAAAAAGAGAAAAATTCCACAATCGCCCTTGCAAAAGAGATCCTGGCAAAAGCACATCCGGATGGCGCAGCGGTTATCAAGCACTGGATCACCATCATACAATCACGATGGGAAGAGGTCTTCAGTTGGGCCTCACAGGTGACTGTCACTACATTGATTACTAGAGAGAAAGAGAGAGAGATTACTAGACCTTGGATTTTTAGGTTCTAATAATCTCATTTTAGGTGGCTAACATAAGCTCTGTTCCAATGCAAAATAGGTTCTAAAAATGTTACAATAGGCTATCAAAATTGTAATGATGTTTATGAAATATCAATAAAAATTAGTTTATTAAAAAAGTAGCATCAAGAAGCATAATTCAACACAACTCTATTGAATTTAATTCATTTTATCTTGTTGGGGTTATCAAAAATCAATAAAACTCTAATGTGGATTTGTCACTTATTTCCTATTGATGGAGAAAAAATTTTGAATACACATTGGTTGGATATTTATTTACCGTTTCAAAAATTCGTACATTTATATGAACATACTTTCATTATATATTACTATTTGTATGTGTATTATTTTTATTGTACATAGCTAAATTTACAATGTGGATAGTTATGTCAACATCCTCAGAATGTAAATGTCACAATTTGCGGATTCTTAAACTATTGGCCAAGCACAATTGGGCATTTGTTTTGAACAACCAAATTGAACCATCTGTATATTTAAAATCTTGTTTTTGTAATTGAGATTATTTAGCAATCTAATAATGTCGGTGTGAAATGTTAAATTTATGGATATTTTCTATATTATTCGGACATTAATGCAGTCTTTTAATAACATCAGGTCAAAAAGTTTCGTACTAATGACCGCACATAGGTACAATAATAGGGTTACAAGAGGTTAGGAAAATCCCGGGCTTGCTTTACTATTTAAAGTTTTTGTCCAGTGTCCAGAAACAAAGTTCACTTTTACAATATTGTGGATTGATGCCTGTCCGACTTTTAAATAAAAACTTAATAAACCTTCATGTATGGCTATATTACATTATTAAAGTAGTGTTAGTATAATGTTGAGAACTGTCCAACATACTGTTACATTTTACTCACCTGTTTTCTGCACACGTCACAGTATACAACGTTTCCATCATTTCTTTATTCCACTGCCCAATTAAAGACAATTTGTGATCGGTAGCTTGGTCATAGTGGTGCTTTACGAAAAGACGTGGCTCACTGCTCCCTCTGTGCTACTAATAAAAAACACAGAGTGAGTGACAATGATTCATAGATGTTCATTTGAATTGTTGGAAATAAACACTTCACAAAATATTAGTATTTTTCTTAGTTAGAAAGGCTTTTGTTGGTATTCGAAACAGAAATATGTGAAATAGGTTTTTAGCAACAATTTAGGCATTTTTAGGCACTATAAAACTGGAAATAATGGCCATAAATGTCCATAAATATGTATACATAACCTTATTTTCATGTATTTCATTCAATAACAAAAATAGGTTTTTACCTAAAATCTGAGGTCTAGTGATTATAATAAAAAGGGACTATTTTCTGACAATGTACTGTTGACGTAACAGAGGGAACAGAGGCTAAAGGAACACCTGGCAGCTCTGCGTGACCTGGAAGGACTGTTGGAGGAACTGCTGGCGTGGTTGGCAGGCCTGGAGGGCACTCTGGTAGACCTGGAGCGCGAGCCGCTGCCAGACGACCTGGCGACCCTGGAGGCGCTGGTCGTCGACCACCGTCAGTTCATGGAGAACACCCAGAAGCGGCAGACGGAGGTCGACAGCGTGTGCAAGTCGAGGCAGGTGAAGGCGGCCGAGGCCGCGCGCGACCGCAAGCCTTCCAGGCCCAAGACGCCGTCCAGGTAGGGCTCCGGTCAAATGTAAATCCAAATCTGTAACAGAGGTGCACTCGCATACCCGTCCCCTGTTCCATCTCACCAACTCGTCTCCGTGTGATTTTACATTCGGAAAACATTTCTGCAGTACAATTTCAGTACATCGATGGAAGGTGTTTCACAGAATTGCATATGTCTTTTCATTATAATCTTTACACTGTAATTATATTAATAAAAAATGAAACAGCTTTTAGGCAATGTAAATGACAAAGGAAAGGGAAAATGACTCATCATTCACCAAAGCTGAAGGCTGCGACAAGTGAAAAACATATGACAAACAAAAAACATACACAATATTTCGATTTTACATCTTATTCATTTACTAGGGAACGAATCATGTGGTTTGGAAGCTGTGAACACGCCAATAAACTTCGGCCTGTGTACTCCTCCTAAACCACATGGTTCGTTCCCCAGTACATGAATAACGTGTAAAATCGAAATGTTCTATATGTTTTTTGTTTGTCATATAGGTTTTTCACTCGGCGCAGCCTTCAACTTTGGTGAGTGATGAGTCATTTTCCCTTTCTTTTGTCATTTATATTACTCTGTAATTAACATCTACTAAAATCTTTATGCAGTAGGAAGTTACACTATTATTACATTCCTTCACATAGTTTAATTCTTAGCCTTATACTAAAAACTGTACTAGGGAAAAATCTGTGGATTTTGAAAATGCAGGACTTGCAAATAATTAAAGCTAGAGTACATGTACATTGAAGCAAAGTTTTGACTACAGATTACATTTAGAACTAGATCAGATGTATAAATGAATATACACAGAAAAATTGTATTTAATGAAAATATTTACAATGTCGGATATCTCAGAATTCTATGTGAATAGGTTGTTCTTGTTAGATGCAAACAGTAAAGTTTCTCAGAGCAATCATTGTCACATATCTGATGCCTTGTGGGATGAATCGGGGAACAACGTTTTATTGATAAATTTCTGGATCAAGTGATCAAGAAAGGACATCCGGCTAAATTGAATACTGTGGAAACTTGTAGGAAATTGATATTTGGTATAACTATTTATTTTCTAGATAATGATTGTAATGCCAAAATTAGTTCCGGCAACAACTATCTATATATTTTCTTATAGTAGGGCAACCTTGCAGTTTGACTGAGCATGTTAACATCTTATTCTGATTTCTGCACCACTGACGGTTTTATTTCAAATTCAACCAATCAAAATTTTCTAATAGCAGTATCCAATAGAATAACTCAAATAAAACTGTATGCGTTAGTAACATTTTAGAATAAACTGCATGTCAGTATATTACCGTGCACAAATTTTCGGATTTAATATTGAGAACAAAAGGAGGCAAATGTTCATTCTGTGAGTCTACAGAGGAGTGCAACGCAGAATAATATACCGCACCAGGCAGTGGTAGAGGGATTAGTGCAGGGAAGTCATTAGTTCTACCCTTCAAATTATTAGTCCTTAATTTAAATTATTCCCATCAGTTAGTAATTGCACCAGCTTTGGCACTTCAAATGTTTGCTCACATTTTGTTTCCTTACACGAATTTACTGCCTAGGCTTAACAGTGAGTCTTGGGGCAATCTGTATACAGTAGAACTCCAATTATCCGAATCAATTGGGACTGGACCCCATTCGGATAATCAAAAATTCTGATAATTGGTTTTTCCCCGAAAAAGGGGCTATTTGAATTAATTACTATATGTATGTTGAAAATGGGAGAAAAAACTATTTCTAAAGAAAAAGATCTTTTAATTAATTAAATGAATAGGCAACACTTTTACATATTAAGCATACTTACAAGTGCTAAACATTAGCACAGTATGCTTGCTGAACATCTCGGTCAGAGTAAGCTGTTTGACTGTATTCATCCGCTTGACAGTGAGAAGTTGCATGTGGTCACACTCGGACTGACGCTCCATCCACTACAACGCAGTTTCAAGGCCAGCAAATGCATGACTAACTGATGGTCCCGTGTCTGCTTCAACTTCGATGTTAAGGTCATCTTCTTCTCTCACTCTTTCAATAAGTTCATCATCATTTAGAATTTCATACCTAGGGTCTGATGAATCACACACCACCCACTCTCCTATATCTTCAGCACTAACTTCTGAACATGCAGGAATTCTCAAAAGAATGTTTCTGAATTTCCGTCTTAATTAAAAAAGCGATTCGGATAGTCGGAGTTCGGATAATTGGAGTTCTTTCTACTGTATATGACAATCCCAACAAACCTACTGTAGATGAATGAACTAGCATATAACTAAATTTTTCAATCTTTTCAGGAAATCATTTATTTTGGGCTTTTAGTTAAAATTGTCTCTCATTTCTTGTTTTTGTGGTGATCTGCAAATCCCAGGAAGTAGACTGTCTATTCTTTGTCCTAATTCAGTAATTGTGTACCTGCATTTCTTTTGTAATGTTAGTATGCACAATATGTACCTTTTTAAAAAGTTGACTTGAGCCATTGTTCCGAGAGAAACTGATCACTGTTTGTGTATTCATGCTTTTGATTAATTTTGTGATGGTTGATTTTCCAGTTCTCCTCTTGTGTTGCTTGTATGTGTTGCTGCATGTGTGATGTGTGTTTAGTGTGCATGCTTATTTGTTGGTGTGCCCCCAGAGAGAACCGGGAGTCGTCCCCGGAGCACGACGCTGCCTCTCGCAAGTCAAGGTTAGTTGGGTCGGCTTCTTACCCCCTTCTCGTATTTCTGTTTTGTGTGAACACCGTGTCTGAAAATTGTATCGAAATTAGGTTTTCTTATTTAAAAATTAACACAAATAAAATGTGTCTCCAGTTAAAACAGTAATCCAAATAAAATTTCAGTTTCTTTATTTCAGTATCTTGTATTAGAAGAGTCATCAAGCCCAGGCATAAGTCTCTGACCAGATTTAAATGTTGTTTGTTGTGAATCCAAATTGTTGTCAAGTTTAGAGTACAGTAATCTGGAATAGACATTAGGGAGAGTGCATAAACCACGTAGCTCCATTTTGGCCCCCTGTGAAACCCGCCCTTCCCTCCACTTAGCCCTACTTGGCTTCCGCCTCCCCCCCCCCCTCCCCACGGAGCACGTAGCTTTTTTCCCTACTGATTCCAGAAGACATTTTGTACTGTTTTCTCTTGTCAGACTATTGTAAATTACATACGGAGATAATTATCTGAGGGAAATAAATATTCACATGCTGTTGTGAGTTCTGTTCCTCATTTTAACTGTGAAAAATGTTATGAAAGGAAAGCTACGTGGTCGGGCTCAGAACCCCCCCTCCACCCACGTAGCCCAGCGTAGCCTTCCAGCCAACCCCCCCCCCCCCTCCCCTGGACCGAGCCACGTAGTTTGTGCACGGTCCCTTAATAGAAAAGAGATGTTAAGTGAAATTTCAGCAATTTTCAGACACCCTTTGTAAAGCTATTTCAACATGTATTCTATTTGTAATTACTTTAGGCTTTGGTTTCTGTACTTGTAACTGTTTTGTTTACATGAACTTGAGTGTGTAAATGCTTTTGCTTAATTTGATCTGTTAACAATTGAAAATTCTCTGTTCTGAACTGAACAACCAAATTGTGTTTCAAAAAAACTTAGTGAAACTGTTATAACACTGTTTACAGTGTACTTTCATCATGGTAAGTGCCAAAGAAAAAATATTCAAATTCAGTTTAAAGCTAGAGACGTATTGCTCATGATAGTTCTGCAGTCACAAACAAAACATTTTAATGAGATGTACTTTTTTTTTTTTGTAGTTTGGAGATTAGTTTAACCAGTTTGATGATAGTTTAAACTCTGATAATCTTTATATAGAAATAGTATTCGGGTTACTTGCAGTGTATGCAGCATGTGTCTAACTATCATCAAGAGATTGGTAAATATAGCAGATTGTGTGAGAAATGCAGAGAATTATTTTGTTTTATTGCCTGCGTTTTGTAATTTGTAAAGTTTTACTATGTAGTAATAGTTCTGTCTAAAAAGTTTTCAGCATTTTTTATGTCGTGATAGTTCCATCCCAATTATTGAATTGATAAAAAAAAATAGTTTTGATTCATGTAGATGTTAATTAATGCTCACAACTTTATCATCTAGCATAATAGTCATGCATTCGATAGCCATGTTGTGTAGTTTGAATTCCATATTCTTTTATAGAGTTGTCTTGCAATAACATAGTTATTACCTCTTAGTTTGACACTAATAATATTATTAGTGAGATATACCCATAGGGTAATTATGTGATAATCTGCTAGTTTATAAGAATGTAATAATCCCTAGATTTGTTTTTTTTGCATGTTGATTGTAATGTAAAATAGAGTCCTTGAGCAGACTGGAAACTTGCAGAAAGGTAACATTGCATGGGACTGTTGTCAGATAAGAAATGAAAACTGTTATTTCTTAGATGACGTAAGAAAAATAGAATGGGAGTGTTGTCTATTAAAACAGTAGTCTGTTTTGACTTCTTGTGACCAGTATTCATGACTGCAAATAATTGGTGTTGTAGTTTTATGTATATATTGGCATGCCTGAAATGCATGCTGGAATGTTACAGAAAGCTGTTAAAGAGTGTTGGTTTTCACAATTGACAATAGGAAAACCGCATGCGTAAGATCTGTCTAGGAATTTTTTCACTTCACTTGAAAGTTAATACGCATTAAAATTGATGTAACAAAATAAACGAAATAGTTAAGCATTCATATTTCCAACTTTTGGATAATGGAGACAACAAAAGTGCCTTTAGGGTTTGAAAATAAGATAGGATAAGGGAAAATAACCCACCACTTACCACACATGAAGTCAGGAGGGCCAGAAAATCATCAAAAAAATATACAAAAATCACAGTATTTTGGAAGCAGGGGGAAAGGTGTGCACATCCAGACCTGCCACATCAATTAAACAAAGATGAAATGTGGGGCACGGTGGGGTGTCAACTGGTGGTGGGGATTATCGTTGGTCAGCCTTCTCCTCCCACCACCAGTTCAAACCCCACTGTCCCACGTATTTCATCTTTGTTTCATTCATGTGGCAATCTGGATGTACACACCTTTCCCCCCGTCATGTGCTTCACCTCATACATGACATAACTTTGAAATACTGAGAATTTTGTGTGTGTTTTTTGTGTGTACGTCTGGCACTCCTTCCTTCATCTGTGGTAGGTGATAGGTTATTTTCCCTATCATATCTTATATTTACATCTTAGTCTGACAGAAAGGAATACTTGTAGATCTGGTCTGTTAATCAACGATTATTACGATTATAACTTGACTAAGTGCCGGGGTTTTGTCAGTTTCTTGTGCGTGTTGAACTAGGACTGCGATATTACTTCCCGACACTGGAATGAAGGGACCCTGAAAGAGAGAAGAGGGGGGGGGGGGCTTTTAAATCTCCCAAGACAAATTGCAAAAAATTAGCTAATCAACACACTTAAAGAAGGGAACAAATAAATGACAAGGAAAGTAAACCCGTTACTGCACTGTGAGGGTGAAAACTGCAAGATGAAAAGAGTTCACAGCATTTCGGGGAATTTTCAACTGTGCAGCAGAGTCATAACTATTGGCAAGTCTCATGCCAAGAGACAACACACGTATTCGTGCCCCAAGTTTTATCACTCGCATAAACAGTTAAGTGGTTTCCCCCATGTTTTATCATAGCCCTCCGTACTTCTTCACATTTGGTAAGTGATCATTTACTTTCCCTATTATTATTTTTCTTTCATGTTGCTTTGAAGGATCTTGACCTTATATTGAATAAGGGTGTGGAAAAGAACTGTCACTACAGTTTTTGGAAAAATGGCTCTTTCCTTTTGTGTCCACGATTTTTCAAATATGCGTCATCATTTATGGTGAGCAGTGGTTGCTTTCCATAACTATGAATATAGATTATTTGTTTAAAATTAAAATTAGTATATGGAGAGAAAGTATCGCAACAAATCTCGGGAGATATTGTAATTATCAGGCGTATTCCCTTCATCAGTAGAACAACATGCTGGGCACAAGACAGAAGTCAACAGCCATTTGTTTATTTCGTACTTTGAAAGTAGCCTTCATTATTTAGAGGATAATGTGATTAGTACCTGAACTTTACTGTCTAACATCGTCCATTAAAAAAATCAATTTAAATTACATAACTGAAGTTTTTGTTATAAAAATAATGATTTTAAGCAGTGATTCATCACACTTACATGGAAGGGAAAATATGACCATGACCACAAGCTGGCACTCGATTTCAGGCACAAGGGTGTGGGAAGATTCTCTTTTTTTAGGTAAGGGTGTCAGGGATTGGAATAAGTTACCCAGGGAAATGATTAATAATTTATCAAAAACGTTGAAAGAATTTAAAGCTAAAATTTGTAGAGGGCAAATGTAGGTGGGTGCAGGAAAAGGGGAAGATGAGTATTTAGGTAAATTGTCACCAGAGTGTGTGCTCCATTGCAATTTAATTAAATTAAATTACTAGTACAATTGAGCAATCTTCTTTGGAATGGAGTTTATCATTTGGCAAGGAGCTGTCACTGTCCGATTATAGAATCCACGTGCTTCTGGTGTCTTGAATTGAATTTTTATTCTAACGACATGAGAAATTTTTCTCAAAGTGGTCTGTACTTCTACTCAGTATTGTACCTTATGTTAAGATAAATTTGTTAACACTATCCGCTGTTAAAGCTATAGATGCAGACTTTCAGTAGAAATATAGGTTATCAGTACTCAGATTTCAGTTGTTTGTGGGTGTCCCTTCATTCCATGTGCTTTAGTTACAAATATCATTCAATTCAAATGGAAATGAAATTATTATTGAGTTCTGAGATGACAGATTTTATGTAATGAGTGTCGCTGGTAGTCCTCGGATGGCGAGACTCGATGCAATCAGACGAGTAAATTGTGACCACCTTAGGAACTGAAGCGTTAACTTTTTGGGTCTGGTACACGTCCTGTCGAACGGTAGGTGAAGCCTCGCAAGTTTCCAGTTTGCCGGCTCTCATGCTGCCGTCGCATGACCGTAAGCTGTTTCTGTCCCAGTCGCGCGAGCCCCGGACGTGAGAAGGCACCGGAGCTGCAGCCTCACATTGGCCCGAGGTTTGCTGCGAAAGGAAGGTTAGCCTGAGCACGCTGCATCTAGCTTAAGTTCAGCTTAAAATCTACCTTCAGTCCACTGAGTTTGTGCACGTAATTTAGCACCCATTTTGTAAATCGTAGATTCACTTACATTTCACAATGTAAAAGCACATCCCATATTATAAAGAAATTGTTAAATCTTTTCATAATTGTCATGGGAAAGGAATTTCATTATAAATATATGATTTAACGTGGATGATTTTAAGTATAATTTTATAGTTATTTGTAGTATTGAAAGAGGACTACAGTACAGGTTCCTTGATGGACATCTTGGTCACAAGTTGCAATAAGTAAGGAGGTGACCCCCCTGTAGACATCTGATGAATATTGTAATTCGTTGGAAACCAAAATTTCTAATGTTGTCTGAAACACAGAATAGCAATGGAGTGCCCTTAAATATTTATGCAAATCATCTTTTTCTTTTTTTCCTGTAGAAATTCTTTGAATAATTGAAGTTCTTCTCTGAATCTTTCAACTTTTAACTTCAAAATGGTAATTTTCAACTCTTGACTTAGCTTTGTTTCTTCTTTCGCCTTTTGTGTTTCCAGTATAATTGTTTCTAACATTAGCAATTTATGTGTTTTTAGTGTAATGATTCTTGTGCAGTTGATTATTAGATCATCTTTATGAAAGAAATTTTTTGTTGTTTGTTTGTGACATTTAGTTTATGCTAAAAGAAACACTTTGATGATACTAACTCTGGCACAATTGACCCAATTTCAGGAAAAGGGTCAAACGATGTTTGTAATCAATTTTCACACTGTACGTAATGTTATAAAGTTAGTAAATGATAACATTAGCTGTTGTGGGTGATTGTCTCCTCCAGCAGCAAATAGCTTTTTGTTTGTATAATTGTCATTGCGACAACCAGTGACTAATCTGAATGTGGCCTGCTCTCTACTGTAGCAGCAGCGAGTCTCTTGTATAACCGCCGGCTAGAAGATGGGGAGGGTGAAAACGAACACTCAAACTGTTCTTAATACCACTGTAACAGCTGGTAACTCTGTGATTATGCTGTTAAGGGGACTTTCAGTTCAGCTTCACAGTTTATCACGTGTGCCGACGTGTCTTAATGGTAAACGGAGGCAACTGCACAGTTCAGGCAGGTGTTTACGCAGGCTGCTCACCTGTGCGAGGAGCTCGTCTTTGCGGCGATAAACTGTACCGCTCCCTCTGGTAATCGTACAGCTCGCTCAGTCTTGTTGTCGTTAGTCACTTTTACTGCAACATGTTGCCTATTAGAACACTTTATTACATTTATATAGTACCAGTTATAGCACATTTGCAAGAACATGTACGGATCTAAATCCCTCTCCCTTAACCTCAAACCCTGGCACTATAATACTGTAGTACGACCATCAGTACTGTATGCATCAGAGTGCTTGAACATGGGTAGAAAGGGACAACTCAGAAAATTGGAACCAAAAGAATGTAAGATCTTGAGAAAAATCATGGATCCTGTTCAAGAGGAAGGAAAATACAGACTCGGGCAATTAAGGATCTATACCAACCACTGAAGAGCATTACAACAGCCATGAGAAAAAGTAAATTAATGTTCTGTCACATTTATTGCAGCTATGGATGAAATATTGAAGAAGGTGGTGCAGAGCATTGGGGAAGGAAAAATGAAAGCAATGGTATTTGCAGACGACCTATTAGTTTGGGGAGAGGATGAAAGAGAGGTGCAGGATCAGCTGGATGTGTGGGAGAGAGTAGTTGCAGCCTATGGTATGAAGTTCTCTGCAAGAAAAAGTGAGGTGGTGATAACAACAAGAAAGAAGAACAGGACGGACATAGGCATATCACTTAGAGGGGAGCAACTAAATAGAGTGGAATGTTTCAAATATTTGGGAAGCTGTATCGAAGAAAATGGAGGAAACAGGATGGAAATAAATGAAAGAGGAAGATGTGCAGATGGATTTTTTAAAAGTATTAGAAGCCTGGTATGGAGTAGGGATGTCCCACAAAAGAGTAAAGAGGCAATATATAAAACATATTTTGTACCAATTTTAACATATGGAGCAGAGACATGGGTGATGAAGGAGGGTACAATCGGTGGAAATGAAATTTCAGAGGAGTAGAATGGGAGTAACAAGAAGAGACAGAATAAGGAATGAGAGAATCAGGGAGATGATAAAGGAAGCACCGCTACAACAAAGAATTGAAACATCTAGGCTACAGTGGTAAGGGCATGTAAAGAGAATGGGAGAGGAGAGGCAACCAAGGAAGATGCTGGACATGGAGCTGAAAGGGAAGAGGTCTAGAGGAAGACCGAGGGACAGATGGACTAAAGGTGTTAAGAAATGTGTAGAGGAAAGAGGAGGAAATTGGGCGACAGTGGAAGAAGAGAGATGATGGTTAGACAGGAAGCGCTGGCGAGGCTTTTGTTCCCAGCAGATCCGGCCAGTGGCTGGAAGCTGTCCTAGATGATGATGATGGTCACATGGACAATCATAGACTCGCCTCGAAAATCTACAACACCTTATCTACAGGGGAAAGCGACTAACACAAAATGGATTAGGCTAGTTGCAAAAGATCTCGAGCAACTGGGAGTAGACCCCAATGACATTTACAACAGGGATAAGTACAGAACGTTGATGGAAGCATCTGATTCTCTCCAGACGCTAACAGCCATAACACTGCACCCTGGATCTGGGGTGAAATGTACCCAAGAAAGAAAAGACAACCATAGTGCAAGGATGAAAGAACATTGGGCCAAAAAGAAAATTCTCCAGAGTTAAGAACCAAGGGCTCCATAGAGGCCGAAATGGAAAAGAAGAATACTATATACATTTTGTGTTATGTACAGTGGCAATGAAAAGTTGCTGGATAGGTCAGTTATGCTCCAAAACTAACACAATTATTAACAGCTTTTCACAGAATCAAACGAAATTAACATATTATGTTGTTGTTATGTCCCTGAGTGCCAGGGGAGGATACTCCCACAGAAAATTTCTGATTTTGAAAAAATCCCCAATTGCCAGGAACCGAATTCTCCAACAGTCACGGCACTTTTCCCTTTGTTCTTCCAGCAACATACGACTGCAAACATGCAGCAAAGCATGGCTCTCTTTTCTTCTGTCACGCATTGTCGTACCAGAACTGCAAGAACTGAGAACGGAAACCTTCAATTCAGATAACTGCACAGATTTTGACAGTTACTTAGGACGGATAGGTGCACGGTTGAACTGAAGTTGTGTATTTATAAACGTTTCTCGGGAAACTAACCGAGTGATGTTTTGTTATTAATGCACAATATTTCGGCGACTTTATACTCCGTCGCCATCTTCAGGTGCAGTTGCAAGTCTTGAAGTCTGCCTTGAAGTCAGCCTTGAGCGTGTTGTTTGTAAACTGGCATGGCAACGACAGATGTTGTTATGTTGCCTAGCAGCATCTCAGATGTCATTAGACGCCCGCGGAACACAAAAAGCAGAGCGTTGGTGATGAGCAGCCTCAATTACAGGAATCCATGCATCACTTATCTCGAATCCACAATCCCTGTTTACCAAATCAGACGCGAGGCGAATTTCAAATGCTTCTTTAATGACGCTGTCCCAGAAGCCTCTCGCATGTGTCAACACCTTAGTCGCTTCGAAATCGAAACCATGTCCTTCTGTCAAACTGTGTTCCGCCACTGCTGATTTATCTTTTTGCCCCAGGCGAACATGTCGGGCGTGTTCCAAACAACGTTGTTGTACGCACCGTATGGTCTGACCGATTTATTTCTTTCCACATTCACACGGGTTGCAGTAAACTCCGGGTGTACGCAGGGCAAGGTCATCTTTTGGAGAGCGCAAAATGTTTCTCAATTTTGGTGGTGGCAGAAAAATGGTCTTAATGCCATTTCTTGCCAGGACTCTTCCGACCCTAGATGTTGTGGCGCCAGAGTACGGCAAGAAGGCTAATTTATCGTGTGGACCATTATCGTGTTTATTAGGCCTACGATTCATTTCCCGGAATGCCAACTGTATCTGATGTTCGTTGTATCCATTCTTTCTGAAGGTATCACGGAGATGTTTTAACTCACTAGGAAGGCTGTCTTTATCACATATTGCCCGCGCTCTGTGGACAAGAGTAGTTAGTACTGTATTGCACTGTGCAGGGTGATGATAACTGTGCGCGTGTAGGTAAAGGTCTGTATGCGTTGGCTTCCTATACTCCGTGTGTCCCAAAGTTCCATCAGATTTCTTTATAATCAGAATGTCCAAAAAGGGCAAGCGGCCTTCCTTTTCAACCTCCATCGTGAATTGGATGTTTTTGTTGACACTGTTCAAGTGAAGGAGAAACTTATATAGATTGTCTCTGCCATGAGGCCAAACAACAAATGTGTCATCTACATACCGAAAGAAGGCACTGGGCTTCAGGGGGGCACTTTCCAATGCTTTCTCCTCAAAATGTTCCATATAGAAATCAGCTATAACAGGTGACAAGGGACTGCCCATTGCAACTCCCTCGACTCAACCGATAGTAGTGCCCGTCATACAAGAAGTACGATGATTGTAATGTGTGGCGGAACAGCTCAACTAACCTGGGCTCGAAGTGCTGTTGTAGTAGAGTCATTGTATCAGCCAGAGGAACCCTGGTGAAGAGGGAAACCACATCGAAGCTCACCATCAAATCCTGTTGACGTAGGTGAAGTTCTTTAACAGTATTAATAAATTAATTAACTTTGGGACACACGGTGTATAGGAAGCCAACGCATACAGACCTTTCTGCACAGCGCAATACAGTACTAACTACTCTTGTCCACAGAGCGCGGGCAATATGTGATAAAGACAGCCTTCCTAGTGAGTTAAAACATCTCCGTGATACCTTCAGAAAGAATGGATACAACGAACATCAGATACAGTTGGCATTCCGGGAAATGAATCGTAGGCCTAATAAACACGATAATGGTCCACACGATAAATTAGCCTTCTTGCCGTACTCTGGCGCCACAACATCTAGGGTCGGAAGAGTCCTGGCAAGAAATGGCATTAAGACCATTTTTCTGCCACCACCAAAATTGAGAAACATTTTGCGCTCTCCAAAAGATGACCTTGCCCTGCGTACACCCGGAGTTTACTGCAACCCGTGTGAATGTGGAAAGAAATAAATCGGTCAGACCATACGGTGCGTACAACAACGTTGTTTGGAACACGCCCGACATGTTCGCCTGGGGCAAAAAGATAAATCAGCAGTGGCGGAACACAGTTTGACAGAAGGACATGGTTTCGATTTCGAAGCGACTAAGGTGTTGACACATGCGAGAGGCTTCTGGGACAGCGTCATTAAAGAAGCATTTGAAATTCGCTTCGCGTCTGATTTGGTAAACAGGGATTGTGGATTCCAGATAAGTGATGCATGGATTCCTGTAATTGAGGCTGCTCATCACCAACGCTCTGCTTTTTGTGTTCCGCGGGCGTCTAATGACATCTGAGATGCTGCTAGGCAACATAACAACATCTGTCGTTGCCATGCCAGTTTACAAACAACACGCTCAAGGCTGACTTCAAGGCAGACTTCAAGACTTGCAACTGCACCTGAAGATGGCGACGGAGTATAAAGTCGCCAAAATATTGTGCATTAATAACAACATCACTCGGTTAGTTTCCCGAGAAACGTTTATAAGTAAACAACGCCGAGAAAGATTACATTCATTTATGAAGTTGTGTAGTTCCTTTTAACATTGACACCAGATTTTATTTCTCACTCAGGTTATCTAATCCTTCTCCTTTACTCTGGTAAAATATCACTTAACTATTACTTTCTAGGTGAGAAGTGACTGATAGAGTTTTTTACCTTACAAAATGAGACCTTCGTACCTTGGCATAAACTGATTCTAGTTTGGAATGTAAGACAGTTTGGTGACAACTGTATGGCTAAGTCTAAAGGTAGATGACAATCACTGCAGGGTTCAACTAAACAGTACAACATTTGTTAATTTGCTTGACAGTACGTAGTGATGCTTAAAATTATTGGAAACCTGTTAGAAGCAATTTGAATTCAATAAACAAATTGTATCAGCAGAAAATGAAATATATATATTGTTCTATGTTCATTTCCTGGTACTTCTGCTTAACTGTTTGAAATTTAATTTTGATTGTCCATAAAGTTTCTATTCTGTTACAATCTTAAGCCAGGATTTTGAGTTTTCCCCACTTTTGTTTTGTTGGAATATTTTTATTACCTAGTAAGGGTTTGATGGAATCTTTTACTGTGTTGAAAAGTTTACAGATTTCATGAACATAAAAGATTTTTTGACCGTGGGAAATACAGTGCAATGATTACTATTTCAATCCTGCAGCAAAGCTGCGGAGCCCCAATTCCGTAATCCGCGCGTGAAGCTGCTCTGGGATCGCTGGCGCAACGTGTGGCTGTTGGCGTGGGAGCGCCAGCGTCGGCTCCAGGAGAAACTGGCGTACCTGCAGGAACTCGAGAAGGTCAAGAACTTCAGCTGGGACGACTGGCGCAAGAGGGCAAGTGGATTCTCCTTTAGTAAAAAAACAAATTCATGAAGTAGCAGGGGCTGTTTATATTTTATCTACGGTTTCTTTTGTTAACAGTTCCTGAAGTTCATGAACCACAAGAAGTCGAGACTCACGGACCTCTTCCGCAAAATGGATAAAAACAATGACGGTCTCATACCCCGGGAAGATTTTATTGATGGCATTATGAAAACCAGTAAGTTCTATGGATATATAAAATACTAAATAGCAGCATTGAGTAATTTTGTTTTAGCTCTGACAAATTTTCTTACCTCTGGTCACGTGACAGAAAACGCTCTAGGATTGGTGGTCGCTTGAGTGACGTCACACGTCTGTAAACGCTGTGGCTGGGAAAGGTACGTTTCCTATTATCCAAGTTTTCAACTATTTTTATTGTTTGCTGCTGGTCATTTCTTGTTATTAATGAAATTTCATTTTGAATATGAAATCGAGAACAATTTGTAAAAGCCTACAGCGGAAAATCATCGAAAATAGAGGCCTTATTTGTGGCGCTAGCTATAGAGAAAACCCCTGACCTTTATTCTGCTGAGCTTAAAAATGTAACAGCTTCAATTTGAGACTCATTTATATTTAAATTGAAAGTTAGAGATTGATTGTTTTACGTTAGCAAACCATACGTCGAAAAATTCTGTACGCGAAATTTGTGCAGTGAAAATAAAGAAAAGTTATATGCGAATGCAGGCTTGAGTTGTATGGGTGTCACAAATATGCGCAAACAAAGAAGGTATTTCTTGTAGCTAATAAGCAGCTCTTTCAAATAAATATAGCAAGAGACTGATATAGTGTGGTATAATGAACTAAAATTCAACATGAAATTGACGCAGTATTTAAAAAAAAAAAAATTAAAAACAATCTGCTCTGTTTTAATAATGCTAATGTATCACGGAAAAAGCATGCGTAAACTTACCTTGAGGATCGCCAAAATCAGCAGAAACACAGAAGTCACTACTAACATGCAGAAACACAGCGTAATCATTGACCAAGCTCAGTCAAATGACGCGGCCGACTGGAGTGCTTGATAGGTGGATCACAGGAAGCCCATTGTTCAAACTATTTTTTCTATTGTTAGGAGTGAATTCGTGGAAAATAAACCTTTGTTCCAAGTAATATGGTTTATCTACTTTGAATATAAATAACTATTTTGCCTACGTAGACTATTATCAAAACTGACTTTCGTCCCTCTAGATTTAGAAAATATCACACTGTGCGGCGTCCTCCCGGATGCGAGGCCAGAGAGTTAACCGCTCACTCACCACGCTCGGAACAATTGGATGTTGTGGGCCATTTTTCTTAATTGCAGATTATAGATAAATTATATTTTTTTGTCAATAAAACTGAATTTGTTTGTTTATTAATTTACCTGTTTATAGTGTGCAAGTAACGTCCAATTTCCTTTTTGAAATCTTCTTTGGTTGTTTCAAACGGTTGTAATTCGCTTGTTATCCAAAAAGTTCTGAAGCCTTCAGAAAAAAAAAAGAAAAATTAAAATGATGTTTTGGTGGATTTTCGGGAAGAAATGATTATGCGATGCAACCAACAGCAACTAGTATCCAAAGAAAACAAATTGAACATATTCCGAAGTGAGGATCCAACCTTAAGACCCTAACCCTAATAATTCTCGCCTTAAACAACGTATTACATTTAACTCTACGAAATCACGGTGTAAATGAGCTTCAAAGAAAAACGTAAGTGACTTTGTCGCAATATCAAATTGAAGTTGTTACATTTTTAAGCTCCACAGAATAAAACTCAGTGGTTGTTTCTATAGCTAGTCCCACAAATAAGGCGTCTACTTTCAATATTTTGTAGGCTTTTACAAATTGTTTTCGATTTTATATTCAAAACGAACTTTCATTAATAACAAGAAGTAGCCAGCAACAAACAATAAAAATAGCTGAAAACTTGGGTAATAGGAAACGCTCTATTCGCAGCGGCAGCGTTTACAGACGTGTGACGTCACGACTGTCGTTGCACGCTCCAAGCAGCGAAGGAGTGTTTTGGCGGGCTTTTAAAGTATTTAAATTTTAACTTTGAATTTTACGCAAAATAATGCACTGCCGTCAAAAAATCTCTTCACTCTGTGAATAAGGTGTACCAATGAACAATTTAAAACCATTTTCAATATGTAGTCAAATACCCAATTCTGAGTGATGGATATAGTTTATCTCAACTTTCCATGTAAATATCGCCTCACGGCATTTACTCTTACTCCATTGTTGTTGAAATTTTAATTTTTCCATTTCTAAATGTTACTCGAAAATAAACACTTTGAATTGTATAAGCGTAAACTTCCTCTCTGATAAATTGTGTTGTTCTTGTAGAGTTCGACACTAGCAGACTGGAGATGAACGCGGTGGCCGACCTGTTCGACCGCAACTCTGAGGGTTTCATCGACTGGAAGGAGTTTATCGCAGCGCTGCGTCCCGACTGGGTGGAGAACACGAAGCCTGTCTCGGACGCTGATAAGATTCACGACGAAGTGAAGCGTCTCGTCATGCTCTGCACCTGCCGTCAGAAGTTCAGGGTGTTCCAGGTCGGGGAGGGGAAGTACCGGGTGAGTGCGAGGGATCTTGGGTTTTGCTGATCCTGTTCTGTATTTTATATACAATATGATAGCTAGTGTGTTTTGCTATTGAATAACACGTAGTTTTTCCAAATCTGGGTTAGCCAGCCAGCTGTTAACGATATGTAAAAGCGGGAGAGAGTTAGCGCGCCGTACCGTCTGTCAGATGTTTTGGTGCGCTAACTCTTAACAGCTGGCAATACCTACGTGTGGCCACTCATACATAGTAGTAGATGTTTCATGGTTTTAATTAGTTATGTTAAGTAACTAGTCCACGATCCAGTTTCAAATTTTAACTTGTTTTATTATTAGTAAACCATCAGACTTCAAAATACAGTTCACTTATAAACGCAACACTCCAACGATTACAGTCGTCACTTCTTCCAAAGACAATACTACCAAAACTATTCGTTCAAAACTGTCTTTGGCCGACGTAAATGAGTCTATAAAAACTGTCAAAAACTGTCTCTCTGTCTCTGCTGATCTCATTATATAAGTTCTATTGAAAGTTCTATGACACCACAAAGGCTTCTGACAGATATTTCTTGGACATTAACAATACTCAAAGAATTAAAAATATATTACAAACATTCAGAATTAATACTTAATCATTTACAATCATTACAAAATGCTTAGAAATGAAAATTAAAGATACTTAAACACAAAATTATCTACATAATCATTTTAAACTGTAGTTAATCATCCTTTAAACATCGTAGCTCACCTTAATACTTACAATTACAAACATTTAAACAATTCTCTGGCATAGTTCTGTTCTTAAACATATTAAATGGTATTTACATAATTTCTTTTCACAAAACAAAATCCATTTACAGTGTTTTACAATAAAATACAAGACAAATATTCAAAACCATTTTCGTTCACACTCTAGCTTGCTACAAATGCTTCATAAAATACAATTTCAGTTAAAGATTAGGTTTGAGGGCTGTTACAATAGCCAGCCCAAAGTTTTTATGTTCTTTACATGTCTCTCTTTGAAAAGAATTATAATTTTAAAAAAACAAGTGAATGAATTTTTTTTAAAAGTTTAATTAAAAATACTTGCTGCCGTATTTCGACAGTTAACCTAGCAGAACCATATTCTGCTACCTTTATACATAAAAATTGCATTTCAATCAAAATAACAGATGGAGATAAAAATCCTGCAGCTGCATCTTAGGCTATTATATTCTGACTATACACTTTCCTATCTGTTATATCGGTTACGATTATATAATTCTGTAGTTCTTGCTTCAGTTCCAGTATACTGTCATCAACTGACACGCCATATTATCATGTTTTTTTCCCCCCCGTTCCACAGTTTGGCGATAGCCAGAAACTACGATTGGTGCGCATTCTTCGATCAACTGTGATGGTTAGGGTCGGAGGAGGTTGGGTCGCTCTCGACGAGTTCCTCGTGAAGAATGACCCGTGTCGCGGTAAGTACCATCTCTCGGATCCTGTTGCTCAAATACTCATGTCTGATAACTTTTGTAGTGCGTCCGACATGTCTTGTGGAAATGTGAATCAGAATTGTAATAAATATTACAAGAAAAGTTTAACCTGGGTAATGTTTGATTCACGTACAGGAATGAAAGGATACCACAGATAGGCACCAACGTTTTCGACCAATTGACAAAATTTTATTTTAGTAAAAGTCTCTCCATTTTTGAGATACTCATTTTTTTAATTTTTTTTTTCGAAACATGTAACTTTGTTCAGTTCATTCCTTGCCATTTTTACAAATTAGACTTTTTGATCCGCTTTTTTCTTAAATTTACTCAAAGATATTTGAGTAATCTAAAACAATGTTCTTTTTATTCAAAAAAATTTAAAGAAAAACCTTATAAAAAATCTTGATATAATTATTTTATTCTTTTGAAATGATTGTTTTATAGTAGTTCAATCTGCTAAAGAGACCTCGTGCATTTTAAATATGTACTAAAAAAATGATGATAATGATTTAAAAAAGGATTTTTAATTAGTGGTTTTGTATTAAAAAAACGTTTTAAGAAAAAAATAATTTTTTTTAGATGTCTCAAACATCCTTGAGTAATTTTTTTAATAATAAAAAAAAACAGGCTTCATGAAGTCTTATTTTGTAGAAATGGCATGGAATAAACCAAACAAGTCACATATTTCAAAATAATAATAAAAAAACAATATCTTGAAAATGGTGAGACTATTGCTAAATTAAAAGTTTGTCATATAGTAGGACATGATGTGACCTATTTGCGGTTTCATTCCTGGACATCCTGTATGAATCAAAAGGATCTAGTGCATTATGAAAGCGGTGACCACTCTCAATTGCTTATTACACTAAAGTGATAGCTTGTTATGATGGGAGTAGGTCTAGGAATTTAGGCTGATTTGCTTACATATTAGCAGCTTTATTTTTCAGCGTACACTTGTAAGAAATTTGTTACATTTTTGTTCACTCCTTAAAATTGCATTAGAAAAAGTCTTACAATTATCTGATGTTCGTGATTTTTATTGTTGCTGTCAAAAATAATATAAAAATGTTCTTGCTGTTAAGTCGGCTATTTCTCTTTTACTGCATATATTGTGCAATAGAGATCCTTGAAATACATAAGATGTTTAGCTCACAAAAGTTTGATGCATGAGGTCTTTGATAAACAGAAGCAATAAATAAATGAAATTAAAAAAGCAACATACACACAAAAAATAATAAAAGGGACTAACTACAGCCTTAGAGACAAGTACACATCATTTAGGGAGAACCCAGTGTATCGTGTATTTGTGTTTGTGTAAATTTTTTTTCCCTTCTGTCCTCATGCCTCCAGCTTTGATAAGTGATAGATTTACATTACATGTCCCTGTTTTTCACTTTGATTTTATTTTTAATTATTAATATAAAATATTTTGTGCATTTAGGACATTAAAAGTTTCCAGAAAATTAAGACATTATTAATTTTATCCTTGTTGCAAAAACTAATTCAAAAAATACTTTTTACCTGTTCTATTGTGAATGTTGTTATTGTTTTTTTTTAAACTTATTTTTTATTATTTATTTATTTTTATTGTGCTTCTTTTTTAAGTTTTAGGTGGAACAATATGGAAATTTAAAAAATAAAAATGTGGATTATTAATTTTTTTTTTAATGTTGGTGTGATTGGCAGAATACAGAACCCAATTGTATTTGATAAAATCTTTGTTAGCAGAATATTCTCCGTGTACCATGTTTCTAGTATTTGTACTTTATTTTCATGTCACTGTGCATTATCCTAGTTCTAAGTCTCTAACATTTGAAGGAGTTCAAGTTTATAACGACTCTTGAAAGTAGTTCTGATATAATATTTTACATTTCTGCCTTGGATTGAAATAACTGCTGGTTTCCACTGATCAACATCTCTTGAGGTAATAAAGAATTGTGTTTGAGAGTGTGTCTTCTTGAGCTTGCATCTATACTACTGTTGAAGAGAGTTGGGGAGATGTAAAATTTAATCTGCTTATTCATTGTATGAGAGCTGTTAAACAAAAATAATTTTTTTAAAGAATAATTTTGGATTAACTGTTGTCAATTAGACAGTCGAACCATTTAAGCTCTCATATTATGATATGCTTCTAATATGTGACATTTTCATAAATCAGTTTTGTGTTTTTCTGCTACTAACAGGGGAGAAATAATTTTAATGTTCCTTTTTCTCTTTCTCTCTTGTCTTTCTCTTAATCTCCCTCCCATATTTATTCCATTATTCTTTGTGCAAATACTCCTGCTTCATTGTTTTTCATAACGCAAAAAAACCTTGTGTTAATTTTGAAATTAATTTCTGGTTTATGCATTTTGGTGAATTTTGATTGATGATTGTTTTTGGATACGTTGTGTGCACTGGCATGCCCCCCTTTGTAATGCGTTGGGACGTGGGTAGTTGTTTTGCTTCCTATCCCAGACCCTAACAGGCCGGAGGAGCATGAACCTTGGTGCCCACTCAGTGTCGTAGCTCTGTTCTGTAAGTCGGCTACATCTTTTTTTTTATTAACTTGGAAGTTTAACAGAAACATTTATTCAGTTACATTGTACTTCTCTGATACTAACTGTGGCTCTTACATTTATTAATAACAATTTTAGTTCCAAAATTATATGTTAAATATTTCAGAAATACATTTGTATACACTAATCTGCTAACCTACAACACATTAGTAACATTTTTGGTATTATTAGACACTGAATTTTTAAATATTAGACAAATGGAATCTCTGAAAATACAAGGAACTAAGAGAATTTTTATTTCCTTTTCATCTGTGTGGAAAGTTTTTCGTTTTATATTTTGGCTGTCCAGATTTAAAACATTGATCAATAACAGCTGACAAATAAAGGACAGTTTGAGAAACTATCACTTACTGAACTTCTGTGAATGGGTGAAGCGGAAAAACACTGCGTTTAGTGAGATACTGAAGTAAATTTTCCCGTTAGATCCTTTTATCAGCCCATCATTCAGGTTGAATGTTAGGTGAGCAGTGGTACAGGATTTAATAATATTTAATTAAATTACAGTGGAGCGCACTCTCCAGTGGCAATTTCCCTACACACTCATATTCTCCCTTTGCTGCACCCACCTACATTTGCCCTTTGCAAATTTTTTTTAACTTAAAAAGCACCTATGAGTAACCAAAATATCTTATAGTGTAAAGGCAGGAGACCAAAGGGCGTAGATAGGCAGGAAGGAGATATTTATGGGAAATTTTTGTTTTCTTTGATCCCCTAACAAAAATCACATCTCAAGTCTATGTTCTACCTTCCAACAGCATGTTGTGATACTGCCCAAAGTTAAATGCGTTTATGTGCTTCTTTCATACAACTTTACCATCCTCGGGTCCAGTTACAGAATCTCAATTCTGAGGCGTGAAGTCTAATTCCAACTTTCGTCTACCTTCCAAATTAGACTTTGCAGTTGCTGATTATGGGCCTACTTCTGTTTGGCAGTCAACACCTGGCAACTGCTACCCAAATAACAGAAAATTTGTAAATGTAGGATTACATTATATATATTGTGCCATCTTTCTCCTCCACATCGCTGACTACCAACCCTGAATGGGAACCACTGGCAGACCTCTGTTCCTTATCTCATTTCCCCTCAATTTGTCTTTGAAGTGAAACCATTGCTTAAGTATTCAATGAAAAATTTAGAGGATAAATGCGTCGGATTGATTGAACTTTGAGTAAAGCCTTATCAAATTTTAGAGTAGCCACCAGTGCTTGCGAAGATGACAGCAGCTTGTAGCAATACAAATGTGATTATACAAAAGGCAGATTACTTCATTATGTCCAAAATTTCAGTTACTGTGATTTTTTTTAATATTTAGGAGAAAAAGGTGTTCTGATGACATTTTGACATAGTAAGATTTCTAGTTCTACATATCAAAGTAATAATAGATTGATCCTGTACGAAATTTCTTTTAGTGGATTGCTTGAGCAGATTTGGATTTAATTGTTATAGTTCAGTTTTAAGAATAGTGTCAGTTCAGCCTCATACGTTACAAGAACAACCATTTATAAGACACTCCTTGAAAACAGTTATTTTTTAACTTTCATTTGTTAGCACACTACAACTCTGAAAAGTTACCGTATGTGAAATTTTCATTAACATGTGAGTTATGTTATTGAACAGTGCTGATAAATTTTAAAATAAACAGAAATCGTGACCTGGTATTATACTTGAAGCCCGATCAATCAACGTCATTTTCTACAATTTCACCGAGCGTGATGGGTGAACGGTTAACCTTCCGGCCTCTCATTCGGGAGGAAGCGGATTGGAATCCCCGTCCGGGCATCCAGATTTGGGTTTTCTATGGTTTCCCCAACTCACTCCAGGCGAATGCCGGGAGGCTTCCTTCAAAATGGCCATGGCCGAATCCCTTCCCATTCCTTGTCCCCAGTCCCGTCCCACCTCTAATGACCTTAGCCGTCGACGAGGTGTAAAGCATTAAGTAAAAAAAAAAAAAATCTAGAATTTCGTAGGAAGATGTTGTCATCGTACAAAGAAATACACTTTTTGCTTCAAAAGTTTTGGGGGAAGCTTGTATGGCGCTCTGAAGAATAGTATCAGTGTTAGCCCATCATGATGGCACGAGAGCAATGATTGACACAAACTTTGAAATATCTCAGTATAAGACGTTATTTGTGAATGAGGATGCGACGTAGACATGGGGATCAGATTTGCACACACTGGGCATGGCCACATGACTGGTTAACTAGTGTGTGCACATCTGAACCCCCTGCCGCGTGTCTTATTAACGAATAAGGTTTTGCACCGAGATATTGTAAAGTTTATTAATATTTTTGTCAGTCATTGCCCTCCTGCCATTATCTACACCAAGAGATAGATTTACATAATTTACTATCCAGATCCTTCCTTATTTTGTTACTGAGAATGGTGGGTGAATTGTTAACACTCTGGCCTCGTATTTGGGAGGACAGCGGTTTTAATGTCCGTCCGGGCATCCAGATTTGGGTTTTCCATGGTTTCCCCAAATCACTCCAGGTGAATGCCATGATGCTTTCTTCAAAAGGCCATGGCCAAATTCCTTCCCGTTCATTGTCCCCAATCCCATCCCGCCTCTAATGACCTCGACGTCGATGAGGCGTATTATACCAAAAGTAAAAAAAAAAAAAATATTTTGTTTGTGGTAAATTTTCTATGAACTGTACATTAATTATGTGATTAGTCAGTCCAACATGTTTAAATCAATTCAGACTGTTCCTTTGTTACCCAGTTAATTTTCTTAGCAGAAATAAAGTCATTCATTTATGACGGAGGAAGAGATTGGTAGGATCATTGGATGAAGGCTATGTTAAAAACATTTGGCATTACAGTTCTTTACAATTTAATTCTCAATTGGATATATTGATTCTACTTCCTCTTTCATTCTGCACTTTCTAAAGAATCATACCCAAACAATTCATTCTTGCACAAGTTTGTTTCTTTGGCATTATAAAGTCTGAACCAGTAAGTGATGGTTTCTTTATCTGTGCTATTGTTATTCAGTATTTTTTCTTTTCCACACAGTATCCAAATTTGTAAAGCGGTATTTAATCCCTCAACTATTTATTAATAGTATTTTTTCTGATTTTATATTTCTATATACTAGTGCCCGGGACAGTTCACACAGCAAAATTAACGTTTGGTGTTAGCATTTCTACAACTCCTGTGCAACAGCCAGTAACAGTTAAATCCTAAAAAAATATGTAATCTACATTTGTATATAAAGATTTATTCAATTTTGCTGAAACTTCTGCATACAAGATGTTAATATTCATTGATTGCATTGACAGTCCTGGTTCTAAGTTATTGTTTTTCATCAGACCAAAGATGTTCTTATCAGATCCTGTAAATTATTAAAGTGTTGCTGCCACAGAAGTGGAATATATATATTACATAAAGCTTGCATGTCTGACTTACCAAAAAGTTTTAAGGCAATTATTCCAAGCAGAGGTTTCATTTTGTTTCTCCTCATTGGCAAGAATGTTACTGTTCTTATGTCACATTTCCTCAGATTTTATTTTCACTCTTATCATTCCTATTGCATTTTGTTCACTAACTTTACACACAAAACTGCTGTTTTATTTTGTTGATAAAGTAATTTTCATAAACTTAAAGTTTTCATTAATAGTGTTTAATCCTTATTTTCGACAAATCGCAATCCTCTTAAATTCTTATCTGAATATCTTTACGTTTCAATTTATATGTTCTGTTTTGCACTGTTATTTTATTCTACAAATGATTGTATGTTTCACCTGAACATAATTTCATTCGGTTTCTTCTGAATCCTATCCTGTGTTAAAATTTTTTTTCGCTTGAGTTTGTGAATTTTTATAGATGCGTCGGCTAGATTCCCATTGGTTCAAAATGAAGAATGAAAACAGTATTCTCTCTGTCCCGTCTATTGTTTTGTGCCGATAGGTTACCGGAACCCTCTGCTCGGAAAACAAGCCGGTAGTGACCTCCTCCCTGGAAAGAAAATTAGTGAATTTTTAAGTGTTTTGCACGTCGATGTTGAATTTATAGCGGAGTGCCGGTTCCGAGTGCTGAATGTTGATTTAGTCTTCGCAGGGAACCCCTCCTGCCAACAGGTTCGTAGTGGGAGCGCACCGCGTATGCGGTCGCTGGAGTTTCACCTACACTCCTGATGCCGCTGCGCGGACTCCCCGCCTTTTGCCGTTTCACTCTTTCTGTGAACTGTGGTAGATACCAATGTGGTGGTGTCGGTAGCTGGGGCTTCGTGTGAAAACTAAATTAATGGTTCTTCCTGCCGGCATGATTGCCATTGCATGGGCTGTGTAGTTCTTCGACTCTTGCTGAGAAAAAATGTATTACATTTTGTAACACTTCCGCCTTGAATAAAAAAAAAAAAATGACAATTATGTTTCAGCATACATTTATAACCAGTGTTAACAATGTCAGGTTTTTCCTTCCTTTTAACCTATTAGAGGTGGTTTTGTGTATCTGTGCGTATAAAGTAAACATAAAAAGAGAAAGAAAAAGGAACCATTTTTCACCACAGGCAGGAGAAAGGAGGTACAAATACACAAAAAAGTACAGTGAGAGAACAATTGAGAAATTTTGAGATTTGTAGTGTTTGTGAGCATTAGAATACGAAGTGTAAAGTTTTCTGAAATGTTCGTGCCTTGCCATCACATGCGGCAAGCAGTGGTTCCTTTCACTCTTCTTGTTTATGTTTGCTGATTAATTTCTTTCTGTTTCTAATCAAACACCTAACATAAAGTAAGACATACTTTTGGAGAAAATTCTGCCCCTTACACACCTTTTATGCTAGTCAACATGCACAAGATTTTTTTTTCCCGATCATACATAATATATGCACAGGAGAAAGAACATATCAAAATATCTTGTTCTTATAACTAAGTTGATGAAATTGGCCTTGATAATTTTTTGAAAATACAGAAGAGTGGTGCGATTTTATTTTACTCTCCCCATCTTATACTGTATAGTTAATGTAGTTAAATAAATTATTTTCTGTACTGCTCTTTTATTCCATCAATTGCTTTTTAGTGGAGCTGAACTGTAGGTTTTCTATTGTATGTTTTTGGTTTTAGTTTTTAGTTTTTTCTGAATTTTGACTTTGGATTTTTGGAGTTGCATGTACTTTGGTGTTAGTATTTTGACTTTTCACTGTAATTACCACAATTTTTCTTGTTAAAAATTCTATTTAGGTTACTGTGAGGATGGTTTACAACTTTTTCTAAAATCTTTATTAAAAAAGATGACATAAAATTCACCAAAAACAGTTTCTTCATATTTTTTTGTGTGGTAATGGTACATGTTATACATGTCACATTGGCGAACAACGTAATTAAAGTATAAATGTGAGCAGTGTAAAGTCAGACACGAACAGTATCACTTGAATGAAGATGTTTGTGATTTACAATACAGGCATTTTCCATAGACTCTGTGGGATGTGGAAAAGATTCAATTCATAGTAAAATCATTAATTAACAAAATAGGTATATACACCAAAGAAACAGATAATAATGTATACATTGATTAAAACAACAGCATTTCTACAAGATAATGGCAATTATTTTGTTTACACATTTGAAAGAAATTCTGTTGAGTAGAAGGAGTGATAGTTAAAAATCACTTTTAATCCTCCCAGACATTTAAAATGTCTTGAGAGCTTGTTAAAGATATTTATACCTGAATATTTGACCCCTTTCTGAAGAAATGACGATGACTTATAATCCTCGTGAAGATAATTTTTACTTCTAGGCCATAAGGAAGAATTTTACTATTTCTTTTAAATACAGTATAAATGGTGACTTCAAGGAATATGAATACTCCGTCACCAATGTTAAAATGCCTAACTACTTGAACAGCTATCTGCTGCTAATCTCACACATCTGAATGCTGTATCTGTGTGTTAAATTGTCCCAAAAGATTATAGCATATGACATTAAGGAATGAAAATAAGCAAAATAAACTAGTTTCTTCACCTGTTGTTGAAATTGGGTGTATTGTGAATGTGGCTGCTGCACCTATCACTTAGTAAGATGGCGGCATGAACCCTCCAATTTAAATTATGATCACCCTCCCAGCCTTGACAATTTTACAGTATTTACCTCTCGAATAGTCTGGCTTGCAAATTTTATAAGCATATTTAATATTAATCTGTGTGACCTTTGCTCATTTGACTTCTCTTCTTGCCACAATTGGAAAGAAGAAAAAATTCAATCAACTGTAAGATTGAACAAAAAAAGGCTTACGCTTGGGCAGACAACACGATGTTGCATGAACATGCGTGAAGCGTCCGCCTGGGTCAGATTCATAAGTCAGCGGTCGCTGAGCAGAGTATCGACACGGGACATGGCTTTAATTTCAAGGCAACAAGAATTTTTGCGCATACGAGAGGTTATCGGGATAGTATTTTCTCTGAAGCTATTGAAATCCATATCTCGGATGACCTCGTTAACAGAGATACTGGATTTCCATTAAGTAAGGGCTGGAGCCCAGCTATCCTGAAAATGAGAGTGCAGCAGGACTTCTGGGAAACACGCACCTCTCTTGCGCGCAAGCAATCAACGGTACCTGCTGGCAGCTAATGGCTTCCGCCAATAGAAAAGCTTTCCTCTAGTGGCCAAAGTTTCCCGTCACTATCCATTGGCTGACTGGAAAAAGGATGACGTATTGCGGACTTTGCGTGATATACAAGCGGCTCTCTAACCTACCGGCAGCAGTCACATGACAATGGGGACACAGATTGTGACTACCGAGATGTCGTGTTTGATTGATGGACTAACTCGGATAGTTACCTGAGAAAATGTCATTCAATTTCAACACCGAGAAAACCTCCATTCTTATAAAGCTGTAAAATTAATAAGCCTACTGACAATTTTGTTATTGTCTTGCAAGGAACAATGTTACCACGACTTTTTATAGACACACATCTGTGTGCAATCCACATGTAAGACTCTTTTGGTGTAAATATGCTTAGCCTATATTCCAGTTAGTAAATAGTGATTTTTTTCCTGTGCATTTAGCAATATTTTTTTTAAATGCGGCATTTATTATATGTTAAAAGGTCCTATAAAATAGAGTTTTTTTATATTACGAAGTTACCAAAACCTGGGGTTGCTTTTCCATTTGTAGTCTGGAAAAAGATGTTTTCTGTTTCTTCCTCTTGGTAATTCTGACACACATTGCTAATGAATGCTCACACCAGTTTGACAGCTTATATTGTGTGTGCACTTTAGTATAGATGGTATGCTTTAATGGCTGCTTGTAACTACATTACAACAACTCGTTGACACAGGAAACACAATTTTCAAACTGTTACTAATTATAACACGGTGTTTGCAGACGTGCAGTACTGCACTGTAATTTGTCGGCAGTACATTTGTGCTTCTACCGAGCATGGTGCGTCAACGGTTAAAGTTCTGGCCTCGCATTCGGGAGGACGCCGGTTCGAATGCCCGTCGGGGCATCCAGATTTGGGTTTTCCATGGTTTCCACAGATGCCGGGATGCTTCCTTCAAAAAGGCCATGGCCGAATTCCTTCCCATTCCTTGTCCCCCATCCCATCTCGCCTCTAGTGACCACGCTGTCGACGAGGCGTAAAGCCCAAGCAAAAAAAAAAAAATGTGTTTCTGGTGGTGTTAACGAGTTGTGGTATTGCTCCTAGATTGGTTTGTCATTTTAGTGATGGCATCCTTCATTTACACCTGAGCATTTTTTTTTTATTTTGAGTTTTTAGTTTATTTGAGCGTTCTGTTTGATTTGCTTATTGTTTGTTTTTGTCTGTCTTTCCACCTCTCTCTCTGTCCACCCCGTCCACCGCGCACTGCCGCTTTCGGACACCCCCTCCTCCTCCCCTCTCCCGCACGCTGTCGGTGGCACCGCTTTGTGGACACGCGCCCCGTCCCGTGACCCCGCCCCGTCCGTCCGTTCGGGCAAAAAGCGAAGGGACGCACCAACGTGGAGCTGCGCGAACAGTTCATCCTGGCGGAGGGCGTCTCGCAGAGTATGACCGCCTTCAAGCCGAGGCCAGCCCCGGCCACGCGGCGCCGTCGGTGGCGGGCCCCATCACCAAGGTCTCGCACCTCGCATGCCCTCGCTTCTCACCGACCCGTTTCCGTCGCCAAATTCCAAATTGCCAGATGACAGCTCTCGTAGCAAATTGGCATTTTGTGACTGAAACGGTTTTGCTTTTTATACGGTATTGTTTATTGGTTGTGCCAGCTCGTCGACTGTAAGTAAAAAAAATTGGATAACGGAAACAAAGAAACTGCCGTGAGGCACAGAAAATATGATAGGATGGGGGGGGGGGAGGGGGAAGATACCCGTCACTTATCTCAGATGAAGGCTGGAGGGCAAGACAAACACGTAATCTGTGGCAAGTGATGGGTATCTGTCTTCCCCCCCCCCCTCCCAATCCAATCTTATTTTCAGTAATAAAAATTGGTTTGATTCAAACATCGAGGTTTCTTGCTGTTTCGCAAGAGAAATTTCTTTCCTATTTCGGTTGCGTTTTTGTTTATTATTACTGCTTTTGACTACTGCTGGCACCACCTTAACACTATGTAATTACACAAGTAAGTTTTCCAAAGGTGAGTGGGATTTTCATATTTTATTTGTGCATGACTGGACGGCAAGTGCTTCCCACCAGCTCTTGAGGTAATGTATTCTTGATAGCTTCGTTTCCTGGCAGCTGAACGTTTCATCTTGAGACGTGGTATTTTTTGTTTCCCCGGACCTCACTTCTCTTGATGTGGTACGAACATTTCAGCACTTCTTTTCCTGTCACGAGGTTACTGTAAACAATTTCTCTTGTGAAGACTGTTACATATGAATTGGGTGTTACTTGCTGTAAAATGAAAAATGTGTATAATTCAGGCTTTTCTTTATTTATTTTTGCATAAACACACACATAAATATAGGAATTAAGTTAGGTTAGGGAAATGAGCCGCCACTTACCTTTAGATGATGGACGTGTAGTGCGAACACACAGAAAAGACAAAAATAAAAATGATACAGAAGTTTCCGGGAGGAGCCCTTTGTCACCAGGAGAACATTATGGTGATGTGGGAGACTGTCTTACAGTCTTCACTATCTACCTGGTCTCCCTAATCACCATAATGTTCTCCTGTTGACGAAGGGCTCGTCCCGAAAATTTCTGTATCAGTTGTGTTCGCGCCCTATCTCCCTCGGCTGAAGGTGGGGGCGGCTCATTTCCCTATCCTAATTCCTTTTCGCTACTTAGCGCCTTTCGATTTCATTGTTTAATATATATATATATATAGTGGCAACAGTCGGGCATTAGGCGGGTATACTCTGTTTGCTTCATTCATCTTTGTAGTGGTTGTTTTCCTAGCAGTGTGCTTTAGTTAAATTTATGATACATTTGGAGTTTTTACCAGTCACGTTCTCATCAAGTGCTTCTGGACTTTTAGTATCCAGTCAAATTTGTTACTATAAGAAAGGTATTGTATGTTAAATTCAAATTATAAGTGTAAAAGTTGGTTATAATTTGTTTTTAACATTAGTTGCCGTCTTTGGGGCATAATTGTATCTGCCCGAGATCAGTGTGATATTCAGGCAGAAATTATATTAAAAAAAAGTGCTGCCACTGTGTCATTTCAATGGTTCACAGAATTTTAAGTTAATTTAAGTTGGTAAGTTTTAAGTTATTTCCGGTAGTACTCCTGCGAGCTTTGAACTGCAGCACACCAACAGCTCTCGATGATTTGTTTTTTTTTCTTTTGTGGACGTGCTTCTTGCAGCGGAGGAATATATGAGTCAGCTGATGCCCATCTTTGAGAGCCTGCGTCGGCGAGAAGAAGTGCCTTGTGCGTATCCCCTGGCCGTGGGCTCCTCCTCGGGCCCCCACTACCACTGGGTAAATACGAGGCGCCTTGGTTTGGTTTGGTTTGGTTTGGTTTGTAGCACCTTTGAATGCACTTGCACCACGGTACAGACACCTTCACTGGTGTCACCACTGTGCATGAATCTCTTTGCAGAGGTGAATGTATCTCTCAGATAAAGGAGTGTGCTTTATGTTGACACTATCGGAGCGATTAGTTGTTTCTTAGTGTGTTCATCCTCTTATTGTTTTTTTTTTTTTTGTTCAATAACACTGGTCGACAAAGTTCCCTTCACAAGAAATCTTGATTAGTGAATCTAGTGCATTTCTTCATACTGAATTCAGATATGTAGTCAGAATTTTTCCATCAGGCACAGTTTTGTTTGTGACAGCTACTTTTTAAAATTTGATTTTAGTCTTCTTAAAAATTTCAACATTGAACTATTGGGGTGTAGTCTGGCTCGAACAGTTAATCGAACTTGTAAAACATTTCTTTGGAAAAGTCGTCTGATTGCCTGTACAGTTTTTGGCTTTGTGAAATTGAAAAATATAATTATTTAAATGGCAATGAACTATATGCGAATGCAGGCTTTCCCGGCGAATAAATGACAACAAATCTTCTAGGGTTTGCAGCCTAGAAGATTTGTTGGCAATGAACTATTTATCATTATTGAACCTTTACCTTTTCATAGTTTTGGGTTAAAATCTATGTGGCGATCGTATTATCCTAACTAAGCCAAAACTGTAGCATCCAAGGCTACACACGGTCAGAGTTAAGATTCAAGCTTTATGCGGAACCTTACTGCAAGCTTAGCGTCTTACAAAGCTGTATTTAAGGAAATTATATGTAATATCGTGCTGAAGTATCGAGAGACATGACCAGTTTATTCATGTTGTGACTGCGCAGACATGTTAATCTGGCATTGTGACGTGTCATTGTTGAGCTGACTGTGAGCTTGTTAGCATGAATATCACTAGCAAAATATTTCATTCCTTTCTGCTTAGAAGTCTATTGTGTATGTTGTATTGTAGAGTTTTATTTTTTCATCATGCAGTGAAAATGATATCTGCTATATTTGTGGTTAGCTGACCTTCAAGTCTCAGATTCGAAATTGTATGCGACTTGTGTAACATGTCCGTTTAGTGAATCCTAAAAATATATATGTATCTCGATTGCATATTAAATAACGGCCAAATGGATAAACTTTCTGATGGATTCTTGTACTTGAAATCAAAATTTCTTAAAGTCAGTGATGCTAAACTAAAGGAAGGAATTTTTATAGAACCACAAATACAGTCATTAATGGCTGATGAACATTTTGAAGGACTGTTAAATCCACTAGAAAAAGCAGGCTGGCAGTCTTTAAAAACTGTATGTTGTAATTTCCTTGGAAACTTTAAAGCTGAAAACTATCATGACTTAGTGGCTGATCTTTTGCATTCTTATAAAGCTACGGGATGCAACACGTCCTTAAAAATTCACTTCTTGGACTCTCACTTAAACTTCTTCCCAGTAAATGTTGAGACTATCAGTGATGAGCACGGTGAGCATTTTCATCGGTAAATTTCTACAGTGGAAAATTTGTACCAAAGCAAGTGAATTTCTGATATGCTGGCTGACTTCCATTGGGTCAATAAGAGATGCAAAACATGCCTGAAAATCACTGTCTACCAGTTTCTAGGAAAGTCAAAATAAATAGTATATCATTTAGAGTTAGATAGTTACTGATTTTATTACAAATTATGTTTAAAAAAATCAAATGAATATCACAAAAATCCTGTCTGATGGGGGAAAACTAAAATGATATTTGAATTTAGCATGAAAAATATTTCTAGAATCTCATGTTTTTGTTCTTGTGAAAGAAAAAAAAGTTCATTTTTGTAGACCAGTGTAATTTTCATTGAACAACAATACGTTAGAAGAAATTGAAACCTGTATTCAGAGATGATAGTGCCTTAAAACCATAATTTTTTAAAAGTAATTTTTTTCTGCTGTGACTCTTTCCTTTGAAGAAATAAATGCAATTTGTCAAATTTTCCTTCATTCAACAGCTTTGGATAATCTCCACTCTTGTTACTTTGATGGAAGGATAGCACAGAACACTTGTTTGCAGTTGAATTCTACGTTCTATTGTTGGTGCAAGTGCAAATCCCTGTGAAACATGAGCTAGAATGCCATTGACTAAATCTCGTAACTGTGTTGTCTCGTGTTTGAGCTTTTGTGGTCGTGTACTTGCAGCTGTCTTGTATTGCTCTTGCAAGTTTTTCTCCTATTGTCTCTACTATTGCCCATCATTTAGCTTTCCTGCATTAGTCTCCTTCTTTAGTATTTATGTAGCATGTGTGAGTGTATCAAATATGATAGAAATACTCCAAGAAATTGTGTTTCGTATCTTGAATGATGTTATTACTTCTCTTAAAAGTAAAATATTTATAGCTATCTAATACACAGGAGGTTAGTACAGAAAGAACAAACCATTTGCTAATTAATGTCTCTATGTTCAATTTAGGTTTCTTGTTTTCCATAACTATGAATTTTTGCCTGGTTGTGGTAGGGAATATACTGGAAAAAAAAATCTTTTCAGCAGAAGAATGTAACTCGTTCCTTACATCAGAGTGTCTCCTGTTGTTCCACCTTTTTTTCCTTTTGTTTGTCAGGCTTTTTGTGTCCTCGTTTATTTTCTGGTGGATAATTTTTTTAATGTATTTTTTCTTTTTTGTGGACTGTATATTTATTTAAACTTTTTATGTTTACCTATTCTTATATTGGGGGCATTTGTTGTTAATAAGGGAGCGTCCTAAACTATGTAGCTCCATTTTGTGAACCCCCCTTTCTCCCCTCCCTAAGTAGCCTGATGTGGCTTTTGTCTCTACCCTCTCCCCCCACCCCCTTTCTTGCCTCCCTCCACATGTGGCATGTAGCTTTTTTTGCTAGACATTTTCTCTCGTCAGACTATAGTAAATTATACACAATGATAATTAAAGGATGGTAACAGATATTTACTTGGTGTTGTGTATTCTGTTCCTTGTTTAACTGACAAATAATGTGAACAAAAAGTTACGTGGTTAGGCTCAGAACCACCCCCTCCCTTTCCCCACGTAGACCAGCATAACTTTCTACCCAGCTCCTCCCCTCCCCCTTCTTCCCCTAGACCGAGCCACGTGGTTTATGGACGCTCCCTAAACTAAAGTAAAGAACCTTCTGTGTTAATATTAAGTTTTCAAATCAAAGACAGTTCTTGTAGTGATAGTTAGTATGGGGTAAGTATGAGAAACTGATTTTTCTATCTTGGATCTCAATTTTCAATATGGCAACCAATTTAATCCTTTTTGCTCAGTTGTGGAATTCAACCGTGTGGATGCCCGGCAAATGTTATCACAAGTGGTTCTGGTGAGTTTCCTTGCTTGGTATAAAACAGTATGGTGGTTTTTAAAAAAACTATATAAACGCCACTGCTACAATTTTTTGCAGTTATACAATTTATTGTTTGAATTTAAATATTTCTGTTCTTTCACTTTTGCACTTTATACTATACGGTATTAAATAATCAAATTGAAACTTAAGTTGCTGTATTGATACAAATATAATATACTTTTGTTACTGTTGTTCCTGGTTTCCACATTCTGTTGCACACTCCTTTTATACATTTTCTTTCTTGCGAAATATATTTAAAAACCATTCTGTAGCTACATTATATTGTAATTAACTGTGCTAATTCCCTAGTGAGCTTGAAATAAATTAAGAAAGCCTTAGTGCAGTTAAAACTGTAAATTGCATGCAAAAATAGAGTTGAAAGTGCTGTTTTTCAAACTATCCGAAATGACAAACGTAAAAGAATTAATAACTATAGCTAAGCAATTACAATGGGTAAATGGCATTGCCTAGTTAATTCTTTGTTCTTCTTTGAAAATTATTATTTGCTTCTCATTTTTAAATAGTTGCCAAATTTTATTTTGTAATAGTAGTCCCAAATTAAAAAGTAGCTACAGCGTCCTTTACTGGATCATGTTGAATTAAACTGGTCGTATGTACATACCAGAAATGTTTTAAAGAAGGTGCCGTACCTAGGTGACACTGGCTTTATTGATTTGGAGCAGGTACGTGAACGCAGTGCGCGTAGTGTGCCGATGGGTCGTCCGTCCGGGCGGTCTTCATTCTCTGGTGGTGCGCGAACTCCAGACTCTCTGAGTGACAACGAGAGTACCTTACCGCGACCACTGCGTAAGGGATCAGCTCCTCCTAGATCCAGTCTGACACCAGGTAACGGAACACATTACTTTACACGTTACTTCAAATGAGTAACAGAAGGCAATTACTACACCATAGAGATAATCAGAGAATAGCAAATATAAATGTCATTAGTATAATGTTCATAAGAATTTGGTTTGTGGTCAATTCTACCGTTTAGTGTATTGTCTTTCGCCTGATAGAAAATATTTGTTTTTATTGGCTGGGAGGGAAAAAAATCTGCATTTTGACCATCAAAACGGTGTGTGCGAATGTGTGTGTGTGTGTGTGTGTGTGTGTGTGTGTGTGTGTGTGTGTGTGTGAAAGATGAGCAGTAACATCAGCTGGTCGCATCCTTCACTATGAAATGCATCAAAGGTTTGAGATATAATATGATGACACATTCATTGGCTTGTATATAAAAAGCAGTTAAAAGATTTTCCCAGAATAATTTTTGTAGTCTTCCATCTTCATCATTCGTCAGAAATATTTTGTCATCATAAATACACAAAACGCAGAAAATACAATAAGGGGCATCCACAAATTACGTAAGGTATTTTCCGGATTTCTGGACCCCCCCCCCCTCTGGTGAGATCTGGTCCGTGAGAACCCCCCCTACAAATCACCTGGAAACTTTTGTAGACTTTTTTTTTTTTTTTTTTTTTTTTTTTTTTTTTTTTTTTTTTTTTTTTTTTTTTTTTTTTAGGTCACACCCTAACTTTTTTGACGAAATACCCTCCTAAAATCGACTTTGGCGCAAATTGTAGACTTTGTTTTTTTTGGCTCTACTGTCCCCAAATTTTTCGCAAAATATCACATGAGATTTCTGTTGACCCCCCTGGTGAGATCTGGTGAGATTTCGCTGGACCCCCCCCCCCCATTTCACGTCACGTAATTTATAGATGTCCCCATACTTCTGATTAAATCGTTTGTCAAGTTAAAAGAAGTAAGTGCCAGAGGTCGCGCAAGCCTTGTGGTCGTCGCAGCCACTCATAAAATACAATTGACCATCAGAGGTTGTGGGGGGAGCAATGATAATATAACCACAAGTATTAATCAAAAGAAAGATTAAAATGGGAAATAATTGTAATGATTAAAAAATAAATAATAAGATGTCAAAAATTTTTGAAATTAGGTCTTTTAAGGAACTAGGTTATCCTTTGATTAATTAATATTGTACCCTTGCTCTTAACATGACCTTAGGAGCTCATTGTTAATGGATTATCTGCAATTTGCACACAGTAACTCTTGTCAAAGCAGAAAAACACTGTCCTGTTGCGAAGCCATGTAAGAAACTAGGCGTTGATGCTGGGGATTTTTTAATTAATATACGACGTAGCAGTTGTGGAGCTGTGTTACTTGACAGAATGTTCAGTACTTTTCCTTATAACTTATCACTTCTAATTAAATGATTCGAATGCCGTGTGGTGGCCAGTCTAATTAGCGTTGCTATTTGGATAATATAATTAAATAACAGTCAAGGGGCCCATGGAAGAAGATAATGAGAAACACACACACACGTGCGAGCTTTCACAGTTCACGAAGTTTTACTATTCTGAAGTTACATAAACCAAAAGCAAGCAACCAGACACTGAAACTAATCTTCGTCAGCAAGGAATACAGTTTCGAGTATAAATAAGGTTGAAAATAGTGAGTACAGGCCCCGTAATTATTCATTAAACAACTGACGTCGTACAGTACTGTAGCAGTTCACCGTAAACAGTCTATAGAAAACCATATCACTTAGAACAACATACACAGTCTACAAAATACTGTTCACATAATATTCTGTTCATCGGAACATCGGTTATTACAGCGCATACACGGAACATACTCTAGCTACCACGACACGCTAGCTCCCGCCGACTGTACCCCACCGTACCACTAACGCCAAAGACATTGCAAGCATATCTGAGATCACACTACCAACTTACAAAGTAGACGTAATGTTCACGGTTTGGTCACAGTCTGTAAATATATATGAATCTATTGTTCTGGCCAGTATGGGTGTACAGGGCCAGGATGGAAGATGATGTCGGAAATTAGGGCCTGGCCCTGTATACCCATCATTGGCCAGCACAATAGATTCATATATATTTATAGAACCTTATTTGAATTTTTTTATTTATTATTATTTATTTTTTGAAAAATTATTATTCCGATTTTAATCTTTCTTTTGATTAATATTTGTGATTATATTATCATTGTTCCCGCACCACCTCCGATGGCCAATTGTATTTTATGATTGGCTGTGTTGACCACAAGGCTTGCGCGAGCTCACCCACTTACTTTTTTTATCTTGACAAAGAGTTTAACCCGAAATATTGTATTTTCTTTGTGTGTGTGTATTGTTTTGTGTTGCTGCTGCCCTACTCCCTTCAACTTTGGTGAGTGTATTTTATCAATCCTTTCCATAATAATACACAGTAAAACATTTGTGAGATACACTGTTGGATGCAGTTCCAGTTCTGTTTCCTTTTGCTGCTGATATATTGTACCGGTCAAAGATTTATTTTGAATGAAAATCTTGTAACACCCATGCAATATAGTCTTAGTACTAAAAAAATGATTAAAATTTATGTAAGTTTATCAATGCCATTACTAAACATATTTTGTTTCTTTGCAATCTTGTCACGACTGTTTTCTGTGCAGGTGGCAGTTTGCCGGGCAGCAAGGCGGGAAGTCGAGCCGGCTCCAGGCCTGGAAGCAGACAGGGCAGCAAACCACCCAGCAGGCACGGCTCAAACCTCTCCCTCGACAGCACAGGTGCGTGCTGGACACTGTCGTGCGTGAGGATGACGCGTGGGGGGGTGAGTCATTTAACATGGTTTTACTAGAACAAGAGTCATGGATTGTTAGTTCACAGTCCAGATCAGCATTTATTCACAATTCACATAAGATACCTCACCACCACCACCATAGTTGGATTATTTGACCGCGCCTAGTGGATACATACATCTAAATTTCATCTCCAAAGTCACAAGTTCTGTCACATGTTAGCTACTACACACACACACACACACACACACACACACACACACACAGGCACGACCAGAACAGACCAAAACAATCAAAAAGCCAGGTCTCGTATAGTGCACAGGCGGCACCTGACAGTGACTCTCAAAATCTCTAGAATGCCTAAACAATTAAGACTTATTCAACATAGCTGTTTTAATTCCTTCCAACTCCAACTAATCGTTAAAAATATCAACCTCAGTAAATATACGACCACAAATCCGTTTTAACAAAGTTTCCTCAAAATAAAGCTCTACATCAGCAAACCACAGTCTCATCACAACTTTTTTGTTTGTTATTAATTGTCCCATTAAAATATTTTTGTAAGTTGTCATCTGTGTTAGTTATTTTAATTAATTATATCCTTCGTTTTTCCAAGATATTTAATGGATAGCAAGATAATCGAAGGAAACTTACAAGTGAAGGAATGTTTATATTTAGCCAGAATTGGGGAATTGTATGTGTATACACAGTGGACACACATATGGTTCCTAAGGTGAGTAGAAGCAATGATGAAAATAGGAAAGTAAAGGAACAACTTGGGAAAGGAACAAACTAGGCCATCCCACACATCAGAAACAGATGACACTTGAAGTGAACAAAATTTAACTCCAAGTATAGTTAGCCTAACATCATACGGTTTAGTAGATGCTAAATGCTTCGGTTCTTGTTGATGTTTACATTGTTTGGTGTATAATTTCATTTAGTTGTACTAGTCTGTAGTTTTAGCACAGTGTATATACATTCTGGGAACTTTGTGACTCCGTACCGTCAGATGTGGCAGTTTTTTGTTTTAAATGGATTATAATAATGAAACAACGAATACTCTGTAAAGTTAATGCCAACTTTTTGATAATGGTGACAATGAAAGTGCCATTAGATAATGAAAACAAGTATCTTTCCTTGCTTTTAATGCTAACTTTTAATGACATTCCTATTTTACTCTGTCTAGACTCAGTCTATAAAGATATGGAATTTGTTATAACTTATAACAAAAATGCAAATCGGTATTATAAGACTCAACTGTGTTATTCTTTTATTAGTCAAGTACTTCTATGGGTCTCCTGTACACATAAAATGTTACATTTGTGTTGATTGCATAGGTCTTGTAGCAATTCTTCTTTGGCTGATGACATGCCTTCAAGGTTGATGGATACAATCTTTAACTGTGGCCCTGACAAGGGCTCGCTTATTGATGTTTCTGGTGTGAAAGGTCTGGCCGGCCTTATACCGTTGCCCAGGGATCGCCCGATTGCTTCTGATAACGTTTTCAAATCGCAATCTTCGGGGAGGCACCTTTCATGATCCTTAAATCGATTGCGAACAGGAGTGGGCAGGTCCAAGGAAAACCTAGTCAGATGGGGTTATACTGATACTACAAATATTAAGTGCGAATGTAGTGAAGACCAAACTATGAATCATATGCTCAAGTGCCCTATGTGCCCATCATCCTGCAACAATGAAGACTTGTTTCAAGCAACACACAATGCGATTGAGGTTGCGACGTACTGGGCTAAGTGTGTTCAAGGTTGTTGACTTGCACAATGTATTTAACTGTGTATTTTGATGTTTGTGATACGAGAATAATAATAATTAGTCAAATGATAAAATTTGGTCACATATATCCTTTGTTTGACCCATTAGTTTCAATTAGAAATGGAGAATAAATAAAATGTGAGATGTAACTAATTTTTGTCAAATCGTTTTTATATCAGCCGAAATATTAAAATCCTTGCAGTTTGGGACACTGAGCTATGTTTTGAGAAAGATTCTCGTGCATTTTACAGATGAGGGAACGCCGAGTCGCATCCCAGTGCAGCGGCGTGTGGCGACTCCCACGAGCGGAACACGGAAGCTGAACGGCACGCCGGGCAGCAGCCGGCCGCGCACTCCTACCGGAAGCTCCGCAGGGTGAGTGATAGTTAATCAAAATCGATCGCAGTTTTTTTTTTTTGTCTTAGTAGATATGGCAAACTGGATATGGAAACCTTTTGAAGTTTACTTGGTTAGTGATCAAATAATTTTCTAATCTTGATATCAATTATGAATTAAACACAAAATATCATTGGTGTTGGTTGATTCCAGTTACAGTTACATTTCACTGTTCTAAGATCAGAGTTTTAATGTATACTTAGATTTGTGGGGAGTATACGGAAACAGATGAATTGAATATGAGACAGTATATCTTCAATCACGAACTAAACAATGAAGCAGGATCATATTTTGGATTATAGAAACAAAATGCCTGTCTGGATAATTTTAGTAATATACTAAATCCAGATATTTGTAAAACTACACATTTTAAAAAAAAAAAAAAACCCACACAGTATACTATTGATTCACAGTACTCATTAGGAAGCGTTCCTATGATCGGCTGGCCTAAGTATTGAAAGGTAATGAAACGCTAACATTCTATCATATAATTGGTTGTGGTGGGAGCAAAGGATGATTTTTGATGTAATTGGACTCTGAAGAAGTCATCAGTTACCTTAACCAGCATTTCACTGGCAGCAAAATACACGATAATGACAGGCCTGTTCCTATTGAAAGTAAATGTTGACATAGCCCAGAAACTTGGGTATCATGGCCATGATAACATTAACGAGAAAACATCTTTCCAGGCAAAAATTTTAGTTCATTTGAAGTGATCCTAGTAAGGAAACAGTCTTCTCACATAAAAAAAAGTTATTGGTTAATATTTTCTTTTCAGTTTTATTTTGTTTCTTGGTTTGTGGAATTTTATGTGTAATATTTTTGTCATTTATTCGAGTTTGACAAGAATTATTGTAAAAATATTGTATCTAGGATATCGAAGACAGTGCCTAATTGAATTATCTTTGAACAGTAAACTGTGAGTGTAGTGAGAAGATCTTTGTCAGTTACTACGAAAAGAAAAGATGGCGAGCGCAGGAAAATGTGTGGACTTCACTCATATTGTTGTGGACAGCGGCTTGTGGCTGTTACTAGAGGAGGTTTTTGAAATTCATATACAAGGGGACTGAAATGTTTTAAAAGTGAAAGTTAATGTTCAATGAATCAAGTTGCCAAACAGTGTTAGTAGAAAAGAAGAGTGAAACAAAAAATTCAGGTAACATTTTAGTGAAGCTAAACGAGAAATGCGGATTTTTTCCAGATTAGTTAATTATAGGTGGCATTCTGTGATGAAATGAGAGGAGAAGCAGAAGCAGCATATACACAAAAGTTACTTACACGGGATAATGCAAATATTAGGCCTGGATTACACGAAGATTTTAGTTTGATTCCCTCACTAACCATCGAGATTTTGGTTTCTGTGGTTTCCTGAAATCACTCATAACGGTGATGGTATATTGTTTCTTACTGTTCATTGTTTACAGTCCCATTCTAATGCAATATATTTTCGTGGCTTGGCCTTTTTCAAGACCCGCCAGATCTCGTGTCACATTTCTTCGGCTTCTCGTCCTGGTAGGCTGCACACAGCCTGTTATACTGCACAGATGACATCCTTTGTGGCTATTCGCTTACGGGCAGGAGCGAAATTCGTGCCCCTGGCCAGCACGGAGATAGATGCACCTTTGGGCTGAATCTTTGTGAAGTTGACTGCAGGGCAGTTGGACCAAGCATATTTGCCGCACTGGCACGTTCCCGCCAGTCGTTTGTATTTGACAGTATGTCTCACTGTATTTTTCTGGTATTCCAGGTTCATCTATGCAGAAGTTTCTGCATCCACCCAGTCCCAAAAATCAGATGAGAACCTTGTCGACAGGTTGAAATGATGACGACAGAGCATTAAGGTCGAATTCAAAGCTGGTGAAGTGGATGCATTCTCGAAGTAGTGAGAAGCTGGTTCAATGTAATATTTTCTTAGCGCTCGTGCTAATATGGTGTTTAACTGGAACAAAATGAAGCATGGCATTATTGCCTCAATATCTCAAAATAAATGTCGAGGAACTGTGCAGTCTTGCTTTCTTCTTGTGTAATTTCTCAGACAGCTTATTTGCTGGAATATCACTTCTGCATACAGGTAATTGCTGTGTGAATGGAGGCATTCCTAGGATATTGCATCAGTACACTGGGAAACTCTCCATTCACACCGTCACACTCTGGACTACGACGGCACTCGCAGCATGCTGTGTTGTTTAGCCACCATCGTAATATCAGTCTTGTTCTTCTTCTCGTATCGATGACGGCATCAAATATGAGTTAGCTGTTCCGTCAATGCGATAGCTTTGTCAGTAGCTGATTGGAGATCAAATTGGGATACATTCATTCCGATTTGGAGACATGACAACAGATGTACCATAGTTTCTCTCTCCCCGCACAAACATGTGTTATCTGGCTGTTCCCCATGAGGCAAGAGTATCTTTGGAATGGCCAACTCCAACTCGAAGCCTGTTTAGTGACTTTCATATAGGCCATGGTTGTTCAAACCTAGGTGGTAGACCCTCTTTTGCCATGAACCACTCGATATCATGTTGCACTCTCTCCTCCCAAGCCAGTATTCTTTCACTGCATGTTGCTCCATTTAGTGGCTTTCAAGTCCGCAGGAAGCTTGATTAGGACTTTAGTAATGTCAGTTATAGTAAGAGACCATGCACAAACTGCGTAGCTTGGCCCAGGGTTGGGGAAGGGGTAGGGGTTAGCTGGAAGGCTACACTGGGCTACATGGGGGGATGGGGGGGGGGGAGTTTCGAAACAGGCCATGTAGCTTCCATTTCATAAAATTTTTCGCAGTTAAAATGAGGAACTGAACTCACAACTGCATGTGAATATTTATTTTCCTCGGTTAATTATCTCCGTATGTAATTTACAATAGTCTAACAAGAGAAAACGGTACAAAATGTCTTCTGGAATCAAAAAGGAAAAAAAGCTACATGGTATGTGGGGTGGGGGGGGGGGGGGGAGAGGTAAAAGCCACATAGGGCTACGTGGAGGGAAGGGAGGGGGGGTTCACAGGAGGCCAAAATGGTGCTACGTGGTTTATGCTCGCTCCCTAAGTGATGGCGTCTTTCTTGGTCTTAATGTGATATTTTGCTTGGTACATTAGGTCATGCCACTAATGGTGAATTAAAAACCAATGAATGAAATAATTTATATGGAAGTGAACAGGAAAATTCAGAGCACATTGTTAACTGCACTTAAGTTTAGATGATTTGTGGTAATTTTGTCAAACCTATGGTATGATAATATACTCGGGAGGAGGGGGGGGGGATGTGAAGTGGAAGATTTCTTCTACTGAGTATATTTTCATTTCTATTAAAAGTAGCAAAACATGGGATATATTTTTATACTTTATGTATTAATTTATGGAGTAATGTAATGTAATTGTTGTGATGGTACTAATATTAGCATAATTATTAACAAATACTTTGATATGGTCACATTTTAGGTTAGGATCAATTCATCGAGCATCGAGTATACCAACACTTTCTGGTGTGGGAAATAGGTAAATAATCCAAACTATTTGGTGTTGGGCATTGTAGTGCTGTGTTAGGGCACTAGAGCACAAGCTTATTAGTGTCATACACACGTAACAGATGAAGTTACTTTTTGAATACATCTTTGTCCATAATTACATTTCAAGTATGTCTCTCTATTTAATAAAACTTAATTGTAGCTTTGAAAATAGAATCTTTGAAACGTTTGTATTCTTTTGTTGTGGCAGCCGGTCACGGATTCCTGTTTATGTAGGCTCTCCGGAGCCAGAAGTTACTTCACCTCCTTCTTACGCTTCTTCAGGGTAAATGTGATCTTGCTGCTGTTTTCTTTGTGTGTTCTTTCTTGTTTTGAGATCACTGAAAACATTTTATTGCATGTGAATGAAACAATTTTTTATAATCCAATCTTCACTGCCTGGAAACGTTGGTGTTGTGCAAAATATTTTATATTTTTTTTAAATCTTCATTTATAAATAGCTTTTTTTTTTTTTTTTTAGCCATTATCGTACCTAATTTTATGCCTCTGGTAGACCCAATCTTACATTCTAAAAGAAACTGCATTAATACGGACATTTCTTCCTACTCCATTGCTGCTGAGATTAATTTGCACTTTGATTTTTTAACCATTGCTGAATTACAAGTCTCATTTGTTGGAATTTAATCCAAATTAAATGTGGCATACAGTCCGACTGCTGCAGTTCCCATTGCCATTGTGAAAGTTTGATTTGTAAATCTTATTGCCTACTGCCTGCTTGAGTTCCAAATTTTGAAGGGCTGTATTAAACAATGTGACTCAGTTTTGTTAGTTAAATAATATTTAATAGTTTTGGTTGAACGTTTGGCAGTGTAACAGTTTTCATTTTCTTCCCTTATTTTAGGATAATATACCTACTAATAATGTCCCTTGTAAATTAAAGATGACCTGCATGTGCACATAAATTATTGCATTGAATTTTTGAAAACAGCTTTGTCTTTGTGCTTTTTTTTTTTTTTTTTAAATTCTAGAATGCTTCAGTCTGCTAAAAATAATTTAGCCCTTTATTTTGAATTTCTGATAACAGCTGTTGGCAATCAACCATATTTAACTCGTCATTGATTCTCTGAGCTTTTAGATTGTAGTTGCTGTAAAATAATGGTTATAACTTTTTTTCACAGAATATTCTTCTTCCATGCTTAATGTATTATAGCAAATAACGCAAGAACACTTATTTCTTTATGTGATAACTAACTTTTCTTCCTTTTCTTTAATGCAGTGGATCCTCTGCGTCTTCTAACATCCCTGTTTTAATAAGGGGCTCTAATAGGTAATATACAGTATCAGATATGTAAGGGATAGTTTTAAGTAATTCTTGTAATTAAAGATGTACAAATAATTACCTCAAATTGCTTAACTATTGCTTACTTTAGATAGATGTAACATTTTTTCACTCGTCAGCTATTGCTATGCATGCATGAATTTGGGTTTCACAGGAAAAGGATAAGCATTAACAATTAAGTAAACCAGCATAATCCTATTTAACCTTTAATTTTAGGCATTCAGAATTCTTTTTTATTTCCATTCTGCTTTACATTTGGATTTCCTTGACCCGCCTAATGTTACCATATCTATGGGAGATAGATAAATTTGATTTTAAAGTTGTGGTTTCTATTTTGCTGCAATATCAGTAGTCTTTGTTTCAGTCTAAATTACAGATAGTTTACAATATCTTCCTGAAAACTACCAAATGATAAAGAGAATAAATAAAATATGTTAATTCGGCTCAGGCCTTTACCCATAAAGATAGAATCATAACCTAGCACACATGTGAACCTGTGGCCAACGCACCCACATGAACGATAGTTTGTGACCGTTACAGTAAGAGAGGAGGTGGTGGGGGTGACAGAAACAATATCAGTGGAAATGTCATGTGCGGGGAGAAAATACTCATGGAATGATAGTAATAGACATACGTTAATGGTGAAAAATTATTTTTAAAAATGTAAAAGATTAGTAAAAAATTATCATAAAAGTATAAATAAACTATATACAGTGGAAGTCTATTTATCCGAGGTAAACAGACCGGGACCACCTCGGATAATGAAAAACTCGGATAACTGGAGGTCAAGAGGAAAGAGGTTACAATTAATCAAAAAATGTATTGAAACTGAAATAATACAATTTATTTATAGTGTAAACTAATTTGTGAAGCAATACACCCAAGTGCTGCAATACCACGCTTAATATCGTACACACTCTATTTGGAAAAATATTCCCAATCTTCATAAAAGCACCCTATCATATTTCAAAAATTCGCCCCTGTTAACCCGGCGGCTCGGATAATCGGAACTCGGATAACCGGACTTTTACTGTACTAGCAAATGATGGGTTTAGCAGGGTGGGTATTATCTTGACCTACCAACACATTCTGGATACCAGTCTATTTCTATCGGCGTAGATCACATGGGGACATTCTGATTGCTCTGGATATGAAACATTTAATGAAGCCACAAGAATTTTTAGAGTAAACTGTTTGTCTTTGATCATTCACTCTGATGGATAGCTGGTTTGTGGTGAGGATGATATAAGGACTTTGGCAAAGGAGGCTGGTAAGCTGGTACACAAGATGTGACATGGTATGGGTGGCAGAGCCTACAAGGTGGTTGTTTTCATCAGTGGTAGGTTGTGGTGAGTGGGTGAATATTGCATATTTCACAAAGACACACATTACAAGGAAGGAACCGTAGGGTGGTTGAGGAGGATTAGGGGGCTGGTATTTCTGTACTAGCATATTTTTCAAGTTAGATTGTCTGCTGAATGCGATGACACAGTGTAATGTAGTTGGGAGAATACGGTGCATGTCTTAAAAGGTTTGGTATTTTAGGAAGTCGTAGTTGCACAGAAGAATCTGGTTCAGGGATTTCAGGACAACAGAACAGGGTGAGGAGGACGGGATTATAGTTGGTTTTGGGTTGTGTGTTTTGGTGTGGTAGACAGTTTTTAGCTCAGGTTTTCTGTTTGTGTCAGCATAAAGGATTTTTGCTCGAGCAGATTTGGCTGCTTAGGATGACTACGCTGTATGCGAGGTGGTGTTTTGTGTGATGTGACTGTTGGTATTGTTCCGGGTATGTTTGTTTGATGTGGACAGAGGTGTGTTAGTGGCTATTAAGCACAGTAATGTCCAAGTTAAGGAAGATAATATTTGAGATGTGGAGTTTAGGTAGTTGATGTCATTCAGGGACTTGAAGGAAGTGGATATCATCTACATATCTGAAGCACATGATGGGTTGTAAGGCAATCTTTGAGGAATATTTATCCAATCTATCCAGGAAAAGGTTGGCATAGGAGAATGGCATGCAATTGCTTCATACCTGATGGTAGATCTGGAAAATGAGAATATTTTTTGCTAGAATGGAGTGGCAAGGCAGTGCAGGGAAGAGAGGAGGATGCATGTGAAGGTACAGTTTTATTTTATTGCTATGGAACACAAGGTGTGGTGGCGATTTCCCTACACACCCATTTTTCCCATTTCTTGTACCTGTTTTGGCCTTTATGATTTTAATTTTTATCCACATTTTTGGTAAATTATTATTCAATCAGTTCCTGTGGTAATTTATTCTAATCCCTGGCTCCCTTTGCTACACCGTTGTGCCTGATTTGTGATGGTGGTCACATTTCCCTTTGATGCACCAGTCTATCTTTCCGCTCTTCTTCACGACTATATGCCTTGTATTCTCGCAGCACTCTCTTCACCCTCCTCCCGTCTTTCAGTGCGTCCCGTTCCAGCTCCTTTTATCATATCAGTTACTATTTGTTTTCTGTGGTAATTTCCAGCTGCACTTCTGTGCACCTGCTGCAACTCCTGGCGAATACTGTGATGGTTCCTTCAAAAGATCATGGCCTAATACCTTCCTGTTCCTTGCACCCATTCCCTTCCCACCTTTAATGACACAGTGAGGAATAAAGCCACAGGAAAAAAGTTTTAGGTTCTCAGTTTTCCAATTCGCAACCCATAAGTTCTTATTTTCATTTTAAAAATATTGTCTTGTATAATTGGTTTAACATATTTGATGACTTTTTTTTTTTTTTTTACAAGCAATAATGTAACAAGATTCTGAACTCTAGGTCATAATGATAATGTTTAGCACTAAAGAAAACCGACAACCGACAACTCCTCTGTCAGGAAACCAGCTCTGAAATAAACTCGTTGGGCAAACAAGATCTTGGTATCAACATAAGAATATAATAGATTGTGGCTGAATCACTGTTACACAGCTGCTGATTGTAAATTATGTTTCTGTGTGTTTTCTCACTTGTATTAAGGATTTAGCTCCCAAAAAAGTCATCTGTGAGCCTAAATTACCAACTATTAACAACATGAGAACTTAATTAAAAAAATTGTATGGAGTAATGCATATACACTACGTGAAAAAAAAGTAACTTTTATACAGCATGGCCATCTTGAATTCAGTTCTCCACAAATGTGAGTTTCCTACCCATTCCTATGCCACTGGGCTCTCTCAGCTTTAATGATTTCTTCACGGGCTAGTTGCAAAACTCAAAGAAAAAAATGAAACAAAACCCTTAGTTTATGTATTAAGCAGATGTCATCAATAATTTCAGGACGCGCACACCGTCTGGTTCGAGCACACCTGTGCCCGGTATGCCGAGTGGGGGCAGTGGCACCGGCACCAAAGTGGCGCGCAAGACGTCTGGCGCGTCTGACAGCGGGCGCAAAGGCTCCACGACCACCGAGAAGCGCGCACCGTTCCGACTTTGAGCTCGGCACAGAGTCCGTGCTAGATTCTTACGTTATTGTGCTTTCACAAATTGTTTCCATGAAGAAGCTATCAATTACATTTGTGTGGTTTATCAAACATGCAATCATTGTTTCAAAATAATCCACTTGTCCGTTTCTTATGTCGTTTATTTATATTTATAATTTGTGAGGGACCACCATTACAAAGTTGTATTGTTTCACAATGGAAAGTCCTCATTCTGCATTCCCATGAGTCCAAGTCTTAGTGTAATATTTATGAATTTGGTATTATGATAAGAATAATATTCGTCTAACGAGTTTTCATATTTTTGTGAACGTTCTTTGATGTGCTAATTTTTGCAAATGTACTAGTTGTTTAATTATATGTTGTTTCCTTGCCAGAAAAAAAAACTATTTTTATATATTCCTGTTATGGAAGTCTTCTGTTTACTTTATGCCAGAAAAACTTGTATAATTAACACATTGTCTAACAGTAAGTCTGATTTAATGGTTATGGGGTATCTAAAAATGGAGCTAAAACTGATTTTTTTTTTAAATATAAAACAAAGAAGAATGGTTAACCATTAACAAGTAACAGCTGTAGACCCAACAAAATGTGCATTTCGCTAGATCCCATTGTGATGGATGTTTTTAATGGTCTTTTTTGTTTATTTATTATTTGCTGATAAAAGACAGATGTTTGATAGGCATATTATTCCTTATTTGAAATCTTAGAGTACAATAAGGTTCAGGGGTTTACATCTTGTGTACTCGTGTCTTATTCATTTTTGGAGTAAATTTATGCCTTCAAAGTTATTTGCAAATGAATTTTCAGGAGAAGTAAGCTTTTGAAGAATATTTTAGTAATAAAAAATGTTTGCTGCAATGTGTACAGTTTTTTTAAATACTTTCTGTTGACATTAGTATGTATGAACATCATGAAAATACTTATTTTCGGTATAGTAATTAAAGCAATGTCAATTGGTATAGATCTTTTATATTAAAAAACCGACTGATAACTTTCCAAAAAATGAATTCTAGCAGAGTTTCTTGAGAGATTGTAAATATTGCGATGCCTGTTAGTATGATACTTCATGGCAAAATTTTTGCTTCTATGTATAAAGTTCCGTACCTAATTTTTAAAGTGAAAGCTGTATTGTGTATAGTAAATTATAATTTAGCACAAAAAAATGTTCCATGATTTTTTACATGAATAAATCAAGTGCAATTTGTTGAGTTTTAAGTCTCGCTACGCAAATACCAGTATCATTTGTGTTCCATTGAATGTTTTTTTTTCCTGCACTGAATGAATGGTATTATTTTATGAATTGTTTCATTTATTGTTCAGATGGCATCTTACTGCCACAAAAAAGACCTGATTTATAAAAAATTATGTATATTAATGTATTTGCTTATTAAAAATCTCACTTTGTAAAGATGTCTGTTATCATATCTTCCTTCACTGCATTTCCTACAGAATTCACATATTATTTTTTTTTCTCCGAGTAATAGTATTTATACAGTACAACATACATTTGAAAAATTCCTCAGGCAACAAAAGTATATTTATATTGATGCTATCTGCTCGCTATCCTAACCTGTGGCTTAGAAGCTGCACGAGAAGTTGCCAGAAGTGCAACTGAAATCAAAATCATCGATTAAAACATAGAAAAGACTAGATAACACAAAATCTGAAGTGAACAAATTTGACTTCAACTAGGCTTTAAAAAAATTGTTTTAGAAATCTTATGGCGACTGAAATAGTGGATCACAAAATGGGAATGACTCCGAAATAAGTAACTGGAAAAAGATGAAGAGGAATACTAAAAGACATTTGGATGTAACAAGTAAAGAAAGGGTTGTTCAGTCACAGTGTAGAGTGGGAGAAGATATTGGTAGAAAAGTGGTGGCAAGACAATAGATTATGAAAGAGGCTTGGTCATTACCAAACCTGGTCCACTGATGATTGTAGATTGATTATGGATTCGTGGTGCCTGTTTTAGTTTTATCATCTAAGCTTAAAATGATGTAAACATTTATGGGTAACAACATTACATTTTCACTGAGTGTGGTGGGTGAGCAGTTAAAGTTCTTGCCTCACATTCAGGAGGATAGTGGTTTGAATCCCTGTCCGGGCATCCTGATTTGGGATTTCCATTGTTTCCCCAAATCACTCCAGGCAAACACCAGGATGCTTCCTTCAAAAGGCCATGTCCGAATTCCTTCTTTCCCGCCTCTAATGACCTCGACATCAGTGAAGCCATACGTAAAAAAAAAATACATTTTCATTCAGTATTGGCTTATTTTACGTATATAAAAAAAATTACTGAGATACTAAGTCAAATGCAACAATTTTAGATCATTCCTGTTTGCTGTTGCTCAATAAAATGCAACTTCTGTTTGGTCTTAATGGAATGTAAACTATATTTATCTCATTGAAGTGATTAAATTATTTGAAATAAAAAAAAAAAAAAAAGGATAGAGAAAATAACCAGTCACTTGTGACAGGCGAGGAAGGAGGACCAACCGAACATGAAAACACAAACTCTTGTTACAGTATGACGGTTTAAAACTATATTCGTGTACATGGGAGAGGGTCATTAAACATGCCACAGCTTGCACCACGAGTTCATGTGTCCACACATGTCCTTGCCAAATGGCCCAGTGCTACATACATGAATAAAGTTTTAAACTCAAATACCGTAAAGTGTGTTCGTGTTTTTTAGCTGTCTGGCGCTCCTGCGTCCATTGGTGGTGACAGATTATTTTCCCTAGCCTTCCTTATTTTCATTTCCTAATAACACTTCCATTGTCACCACCATCCAAGAAATTACAACTTAGGGTAGGGAAATGAACCACCACTTACCTTGGATGATGGTTGTGTGGCATGAACACACAAAAGACGTGACGCAAATGACAGAAATTTTCGGGTCTTATTCCTTCATCAGCAACTTTGGGAAGGGTGTTTGTTGTAGGGAGCTGCATTACAGTTTGTCTGTTAAGCAAGCAACCCACTCGGGGTAAATTCAAACTTAGGACGGGGAGAAGGGGTAGTGGACCTGAGGATAATACCCGAGCATTGCAAAAACCAGCTCTGGTCGTTGGCTAGAGAAAGGAGCAGATAGCCAAATAAAATCTTAACTTCTAAATATAAATAAGCAAAAATGAATAAAAAGAGAACTTGAACCAAAGAATCTATGAAGTCCACCTATGATTGATTAGTGTTGGCTCAAGTTGATTGTGGGGATGGAAGCAAGGATAACATGGAGACCAGGGAAACTGACGACTGGATATTATCTTAAATTGAGGCCAGGAGGGCAAACTCGCACCTTCAGAGGTCATGAGGAGGTGCTTGAAGGACTTCGATAGCACAGCAGTAAAAATTATTGGTGTTATGGTATATGGAATGGACAACAACTGGATGATTTGGATTCTGGATTAATACCGTGTTTAAATTATTGTGTAGATACCAGGTCTGTGACCAAAGTTCATGGAATCTTCTAACCATACAAGATTTCTTTTGCTTTTGCCTGCTGTTTGTAATATTGACATATCCTAGGTGATATTGTTGCTTTCATTCATTCACAGTAATCAGTATCCATATGCTTCCTCATAAAAGGTGGCCCCTGTCTTTGCTTGTGTATGTTATTCCTTATGGCATATTTGAATTTTTTCTTGTCAGATCTCAACTTGAGCATCAAATAATTTGTAGTTTCATCTCCTTTGGTGTGATGTCACGTTACGATACCACGTTGCACAGACCTGTTCTAGTTTACTGGTAAGTTTTATATGTGAGATACAGCACTCATTTTGTGCACATGATATCCCTTTGTGTTGAGTGATTCGTGTGCCTCAGTATGAAGTACTAGGATTATTTTGGGAAATGAAAGGCTCTAGTGTGTCCTGTTAGAATGAATTACATTAACATGGTCATGGAGCATATTCATTGCAATAGGTTTCAGGACTTGATGTCATCAAACTGCATCTTCTGACAACATTTTTAAATGGCCCCATAATGTGTTTGGCCAGTTTGTATGCATCTGTAGCTATCAGTTGCATGCATAAAGACAGCCTTTCAATTAATTTTGGGCTTGCCAAAATTGAGTATTGGTTTTAAGCTGTTTTATGGTTAAACTAATTTGAGTCTTTCTGTGTTAATTTCCCATTCAACTCTCAATGAAGATAAATGAAAAATTATTCAGCATCTGAAAAGGGCAGAAAGTGTTTGGTAAAATTTTGAAAGATTGATTTTATTATTATGAGTTATATCTAGGGATTCTGAATGAGATAGCAAATTAAAGCATAAAATTGAACTAGAGAGGATTGTCATATGGCAATGAAGATGATATAGTTGGTATCTGGGTATACAACACAGGCTTTCATATTTTGTAACATGCCTACATGCTGCAATACAGGCTGCTGATTCAAACATACTAAATAGCTTATATGGTTTGTTAAAAATAATAAACTTCACAGTAAGGTTAATTTTTTCTTTCAAAAAACAAATAAAACAAATCTTTCACTGAAATCGCAGAGTTAGTACAGCAGTTGTTGTGACCCACATTGCAAGGTGAACTTTGTAATTAGTTGTTAGCCAAGAAACATTTGTATCGTATTGACCTTACTTGTTTGTGGAATCTCGGCACAAGTGGGGGTAGTTCTATTACAGTCAGAGACTTCCTCGTATTATAAGTTGGGATTCCGATAGTGGAGAAAAGGATAAATTCATAACAGATAGTCTGGATTTTGTTGGTGGATTCACGCTGGTCAGGCAAGCAGTGCGCTTGAAACGGATATCCTGAAAAATGTTGAGGTGTTGAGCAGCAGATGGTCGTGAGGAAATGAGCGAAGGCTGAAAATTGGGTTTATGACCAGGTAACTGACATGGAAGAGGCTGCACAAGTCGTATCCTGCAGCAGGTCAGTGTGGTTGGTGGTTTTTAGCATTGACTGCAGTAGAATCCTCTCGGGTGTCCAGTTTACACACCACCATCCTGCTGGACACCCGACAGGATTTTATTGCATCAGGATGCCTCGAAAGTCTCCACTTAGATGAATCAATTGACTGTTGCAGGATTCGTTGAAGGTGTGGAATGACTCGCAGTGATGAAAGCAGTACTAAGTATTTTGTGGAGTGATACGAGGTGCTTGGAGTGATGGCTTGACAGATCAGTGTATTGCTGTACCACAGGGACTGTTGAACCCAAAGATCGTTTTTTTTTTATTTATTATTATTATTTTTATCTGCTTAATGTCTCTCTAATAGTGAGGTCTTTAGAGACGGGAAAGGATGGGGGGCAAGGAATGGGAAGGAATTCGACCATGGCCTTTTGAAGGAAGCATCCCGGAATTTGCCTGGAGTGATTTGGGAAACCATGGAAAACCCAAATCTGGATGCCCGGACGGGGATTTGAACCGCCGTCCTCCCGAATGCGAGGCCAGAACGCTTGCCGTTACACCATCATGCTCAGTCCAAAGATCGTTTGTGCCTGAAAACTCGGAGGACTGGTATAACATAATGGGTTCAAAAGAGAATCTAAAACAGACTTGGTTACTCTGAGAAGAGGGAGTAACAAACCGAGCTGTGATGAATAACATAAGTGTTTGTATGGGTCGATGCTAGTCAGCCAGACATTGCTATAAAAGGACTGTGGCGAGACAGTATTAAACTGTGTATATTATTTGTAAAGCTTAAAGTCGCCACGAAGCATTATTAAGCGCAGAGGCGCGTGGTGTAAAATTGTAACTGTTGAGTCAGTCTTAGCAGGCCGCTGCAGGAGTCGGTAGCTGGCCGCCGCAAGAGTAGTGTTAAGGTTACAGCGCGACCTTGTATTGTGGAACTAAAAGTAATAAAATGTCGTCCACTAATCACATTAGGGAAGTGCTTCATGATGAATGACAAGCTGACAGTAGTGAGAAGTGGTAACACAGTGTGTATACTCAATAGTCAGAAGTGCGGTCAGAACTTGCAATCGGAGGAAATGAAGTACTGTATAGCCTTATCCACGGTCAGGATGAATAAGTATAATTGGTGCTGGTGGATGGGATAGATGTATGTGCTTGGTAAATAAATCAGATGTGAACTAAATAGCGACCTATGAATTGAATTAGTAGAAAAATCGAACCTGCAAACCTAAACAATCAAGCCAACTATCCACCATACCTATTATCGCCAACACAAGTAATAGTGTGCGCAAGCACATTTGAAGTGGAATTTTAGGCTACAGTTCTACAAAAAAAAGGTAATACTGTTAAGTGAGAGTGATTGTATGTAGCAGGGTTGAAATCAGGGCGCGTTACAACACAGAATAAAACATTTAGAGGCTATGAAATGTAAGCAAAAGGAGTATCTATGCCTCCAAAGTGGAACAGATGATCAGCAAAATTAGGAGTTAGCAAGGCATCACTTGGAGAGGATTCTGATTGGCCCGGGGCACTCCCTTCTACGAATGTTAGGGAGGGGAGAACAAGACAAAACTGGACTGCAGAGGCTGAGGAGAGGTCATCTTGGTCTTCTGGGTCTGCTTGATCATCTTGGTCATCGTAGTATGTCTAAAGGAGCGTCATTGACTTAGTTGTCTTCGGCGAAGGCAGCTGAAGACTACGAGTGATGTAGCAAGGAGCCTTCACAGCCAGAACACAGGTGCATGGCCGGTGTAAGGGAGGGGTAAGCGGGGCAAAAGTACCCCGGGCCCGGGCATCCGAAGGGGGCCTTCTGTCCACGAGTAGTACAGTTAAATAGAAATTAAACATTAAAAAACTTTCTTAAAAAAAGCATCATTTGATATTTTTTGCATTAAATTTTTTTTACTTTATCCAAAAACCAATGTTTAAAGATAAAAAATTGTTTGGGGAGGGCAGAGGTGTAGGGGGCCCTAAGAACTCGTACCCCGGGCCCAAGAATCCTAGTGCCGACCCTGCACAGGTGGGAGCAGCCCAATGATCTATAGGCAATGTAGTCGGCAGTGATTAAAGTCATAGGAAGAAATGGAAGTCAGGAGGATGATAGAAAGAACTAGGAGAGGCCTTGATGTACATAACTAATGTAATAAAGTGTAAATATCTAATTACCTTTACTGAGAGTTTTATTCATAGTGCTACTGCTCACATGACATGCAACGCGAACAGAAAGAAGAAAAGTTTGCTCGTCCACCACACATTAAATCGTTACAGGACCTTATATCTTCGGATGCCTGACGTCTGAATGTTACGTGGACAAATAAGATATGAAAGTTTGTTATTATTAAAATAAATTGGAGATTCAAGTTCTAAATGAATTAAACTGCACTTGCATCCCTTGCGACCAAAAACAAAGACCGAGTCCGATATCTGTATAAATAGTCTGCCACCATATAAAAATACAACACTGGATGAACTTGTGGGGTGGGGCAGCCAAATACTGTACATTGTGAGGAAGGTTTAGGAAGACTATGAGTGTGGTTCCATTTAGCTAGTTTGAAAGCATGGTACCAGAATGTGAAGAGACATATGGTGACTGGAGACATTTCATTAGTGAGGGGGTGGTGGTAGGAGAGGGGAGGGGGAAGGGAGGGTAATTGGGAGTGAGAAGACAAAGAATAACTATGACAGTGAATAAATAGCCGGTTGATAGAGTATGGATCCACTGTTTACAAGGAGTTTGAAGATATTGGTGTAAGAATTGAAAGTAATGCATGGAAGGGAAAAGATGACCATGACCACAAGCTGGCACTCGATTTCAGGCACAAGGGTGTGGAACGATTCTCTTTTTTAGGTAAGGGTCTCAGGGATTGGAATGGGTTGCTGAGAGAGATGAATAATTTGCAAAAAACGTTGAAAGAGTTTAAAGTTAAAATTTGTAAAAGGCAAATCTAGGTGGGTGCAGGATAGGGGAAAGATGGGTGTTCAGGGACATTGCCACCGGAGTGTGCGCTCTATTGGAATTTAATTAAATTAACTAAGAGGGTGGCCAAATATCAAAAATCCAATGAAGAAGATATAAGTGAGTGGCTACTAAATGGATGTTGGATTTAATGTTAAAGCTAAATTCTGAGTTGATGAAAATAAAAGCAACAGGTGATTTAACATCCAAAATAGCTTCAAATGTGATATGAAATGCAGGAAAAAATTGAAGTGAAAAACTCCCAGAAATAGCTTCCAATACAACACTGTAGTTTAGAAAAGTGCAGAAAAAAAATTAATCAATATGCTGTTAAGTAAGGTTAATAAAAATAGTAACTTGAAGAAACCAGAAAAACTGCAATTGGAAGAAAACTCAATGTAAAACCAAGATAAGGAAACAACAGATAAAGGAATAACACAGCAGAATGCTGCCATGGTAAAACGGATTTTTAGAAAACAGTAGGCACTATAGAGCGGGACAAATAAAATATTTAGATAGTGGAATAACCACAGCTTTAAACAGTTGAAGAGAGCACTGAAACATGGACAGAGTACGCACATTGAGCACTGAAATTTAATTTAATTACAATGGAGCACACGCTCAACCCAAGAATTGTTAAATTGGCAACTCTATCACAAAAACAATTGACAGTCTGATGGAAGAAGTCAGCAGTAAATGTTGTCAAGTAAAATGTTTTTGTGCAGCTATCAAGAATGCTTGGGTTTATGCTTTTCAACACCAACCCCATACCTGTTTGAACTGAATTTAACTGCGATACAGTGCATGCTTCTCAAGTCATCTAATTACCCCTTTATTATATTTAGCTTATGCACTTTGAATGTTAAATTCCTTAACCCATTTACTTTTACCATTTTAAGAATTTTAATCTTAATTTAATCTTAAATTAGGAAATTGATGGATACCAGGCGTTAACGCCTGGTATCCATCAAGGCATGATCGCCGATACATAATCGACCTGAAGATGGCTACTGAGCTAGTAGCCGAAAGCTTGTCGCTTTATAATAAAATCCGGCTGCAATCCCTAGAACATTTGTTGTCATTTATTCGCCGGGAAAGCCTGCATTCGCATATAAAAATTTCAACGCTCAATGAGTGTATTCGTCTGTCCAGGTTTCAACACTGACCACCTTCAACTGTTGTAAATGGTGGTTATTCTCAAATCCAAATCTTTATTTCTCCTCCTGCTTAGTCCCTACAGTTTTCTACACACACATATATATGGCTGCTGGCCACTTGCGTGCAGCGATCTCACTTCTACTGAGGAAGAGTCATGCTCGAAAATTCTATTCTTTGTGTGTTCGCGTGTCCAACGGCGCTGGAATCCCCTTCTTTGGTAAGCGGTGGTTTTTTATCCTATCCTAATGTTCAATATATAGCAAGCAATGAAATAAAATGCACTCAGTAGCGAAAAGTAATTACAAATTAAGATAGGTAAATGAGCGACCACTAACCTTAAGATGATGGATGGACACACAGAAAAGAAAAACCACACATGGTAAAGGAATTTTTGGGTCTAAACATAATAATTTTAAAAAAAATATATTTAATAAAAATTAAACATCACATCAGGTTAGTAGTGGTTCAATTTAGGTAGGGGGGATGGTAGCAAGGAGCAGATAAGGAAAAAGTAGACATAAATAAAAATGATAATAATTGGGTATTATCTTAGTTGAGACCAGAAAGTTGCCTTGTGCCCAGTTTGTACTGGTAGGCAAGTTCCCACCTTCTGAGTTCAGAGGAGCTGCTGCTATTAGGGCGGACTCAGTCTGGTAGCACGGACCGTGAAACGAGCTGAAATTATGTGTGTCATGGGAGATAGCATGGACAGCTACTGGCTGTTTTGGGGTACCATTTGAATACTGTTTACCGGTGCCCATTTATTCTTATGGAGAGTGGATTTGTGGTAAAACACATACATCAAGCCGGGCAGTGGTTGGCTCGTTAACTGGTATATTACATGGGAGGTTTCGCAGGTGGCGTGTCCTATGATCGGAAAGCTTTTAATTTTTAAAAAAATTTAATTTAATTTAATTGCAATGGAGCACAGGCTCCGGTGGCAATTTCCCTTTCCCTAGTGACAGGGTTGGTGAAAGTGGTGGAAGCATGGTGTATGTCGCACATCTTGCAGCGGGGTCTATTGCATGGGAAAGAGCCTTGAGGCTGACTATTAGGAAGAGGAAGACTGTGTTTGTTGACTAGGGGTTCGCTGAGGTAAGGAGGCCTGCTGAAACAGGGAGGATTTTGGGAAGAACGGATCTCATTTATGGGCTAGTTTGCAGGAAAGTATAACCCTGCCGGAGGATTCGAAGCCTGGTAGTATTGTGTGATCAGGACTGGATTGTGGTTGGTTTTTGTGGTTTTGGGATGGTTGATGAGCTATGCAGGTTGTAATGTTGCCCATGAAAGCTGTTTGTCAACCAAAGCCGGGGGTAGTTGTTTGAATAACGCATGAGGTACTGTTGGTGGAGTGAATATGTGATTACCCAGAATCCCAAGACTGCAGGGGAGGGAACGTTTGGTATAGTATGGGTGGCAGCTGTCAAAATGGAGAAGGTTGGTGGATTTGATGTAGACTGGCTTTTGAGGTCATTGGAGGCAGGATGTGACTGGGGACAAGGAACAAGAATTTCAGCCATGGCCTTTTGAAGGAAGCATCCTGGCATTTGCCTGGAGTGATTTGGCGAAACCATGGAAAACCCAAATCTGGATGCCTGGATGGGGATTCGAACTGGTGTCCTCCCGAATGCGAGACCAGAACGTTAACTGTTCACCCACCACTGAAGAGTTGTAGCCATTGGGCGGAGACAAATCCAGATCCAAGAATGTGGCTTGGGTGTGGGAGTAGCCCCATGTGAATTTCAAACAACATTTCACAAGCACTGATATCTCGCAACTACCATCGACTTTGGTGAACAAACAGCTTTTGCGGGCAACATTACAACCTGCTCAGCCCACCAACCATCCCAAACTCCCTGGTCACACAATACTACCCACGCCTCGAATCCATCAACAGAATCCTTTGGCAAAGTAATGATTTCCTGCAAATCTGTCCAGAAATGAGATCCATTCTTACCAAAACCTTCCCTGCCCCTCTCAGAACATGTTTCAGCAGGCTTCCTAACCTCAGTGAACTCCTAGTCTACAAATATAGTCTTCATCATCCAAACAGTTAACCCCATGCAATAGACCACGCTGCAAGATGTGTGACATACACCATGCCTCCACCACTTTTACCAACCCTATCATTGGGGAAAGCTTTCCAATCATAGGACACGCCACCTGTGAAACCTCCCACATAATATAGCAGTTAACATGCAACCACTGCCTGACTTCATATATAGGTTTGACCAAGAATTTATTCTCCATAAGAAAAAATGACCACCGACAGATGGTGTTCATACGGAACCCAAAACACACAGTAGCTGTCCATGCAGTCTCCCATGACACACATAATTTCAATTGTTGTTTCATGGTCCATGCTATTGGAGTCCTTCCTAAGGCTGGGCGCACATTGATGCGCAGTTGATGCAGGCAGCGCAGCACATTTTCTGTGTCTCTACCTTTTGTTGCGGAACAGCGCGTATTGAGACGCAGAGCAGGGCAGCGCAGTACTGCGCCGCACATGGCCTGCGCCATGTTGTGTTCATGACACAGAAACTGTGCCACGCAGCTCACTCGTGCCTGTTTTTGCTGTAAAACTTCTTGCGCTATTTGTAATCTTGCTTTACTTTAAAATCATTTTCAACTATAGAACAAGAAAAATTGATTAAACTGGTAGGTAACCACCCTGCGATTCACAATATCAGTCATAGTAAATACACAAAAATTAAATTTAAACAAGAAATTTGGACAATGAGCCCAACAAGAGGCGTGTAAATTCAGCATTTATTTATCAAACAATTGTCCACTTACAATATTCACTTTCATTTTCTCTTTTGGAATTCATTTTTCATAAAACTTTAAAAAAAGTTTGATATATAAGCTTTTATTACATTATTTGTTCTACATCATTCAATATTGTCCCCAAGAAACACTTTTCTTTCTTACCATTGGTCATGTCCGACTGAATTGAGCTCTTCTCCTTCTTCTCACTCTTCAAGGAAACCTCCGTCCAACTCCTAACGAGAGAGTGAGGAGTATTCTTGTGAAGACATTTCCCGAATAATTTGTTGAACACTGCTTTTTTGGTTCCAAGTGTTTCTTATGTTCTATTGTGTAGTTTACTTAAAAATATAATAGGAAATAAAAGAGAAATACATTTTTATAAATGTCATGTACCATCAAATTTTAAATAATTAAATAAATAACCACGAAAATACTGCCAGATTTTCTTCAGTTCCAAAAGGTATTTGAGCGTTGTCCAGAAAATAACAGGTTGGATTATGCTGTGAATCTCTGCTTGAGTCATCTGGAAATAATGCATAAATCTTTTGAGAATTCTCTTGTCACTGCAAAAGCAAGATGAGAGTTTCTTCTTTTCATATACTCACTTTTCGATAGTTTTATATAACTCGGCTTCTGATAAAGTAATAACAATTTTCCAAGCTCAGCACTCCAGTCTGATTCAGAAATCAAAAATCAAGTTTTGCATCAACATGTTTTTGGTTACATCTTTTTGTTTGTTTTGTTTTGCCATTTTCTCGCACAACACAACAATGCTTTGTAAACTGCTGCACGAAACTGTGCTCTAATATGCGCGGGCAACTGCCGGAAACAGTTTCTGTTTTCATGCTGCCCTGCCCCTACTGTGCCACGCAGCTCAATGTGTGCCCCCGGAAATTGCAGCAGCTCCTCTGAACTCAGAAGGTGGGAACTTGCCTACCAGTACAAACTGGACACAAGGCAACCTCATAGTCTCAACTTAAGATAATACTCGGTCATTATTATTTATGTTTACTTTTTTCTTATCCTCTCCTTGCCTCCGTCCCCCCTACTTAAATTAAACCACCACTAACCTGAGGTGTTTAATTTAATTTTATTGAGTCTTTGGTTTAACTTGTAAATAAATTTGTTTTAAAATTATTATTTTAGATTTTATTATATTATTTTTCTCTTCCTGCCTACAAGAATAAGTTTAGATATTTACCTATGCTCAGGTATTAGCTCTGGACCACAGCCCCTGTACCTGTCCTCAGTTTGCATTCACCCCCACTGTTTTCTTGGTCAGCAGTCATTCTCCTACAACAATCACCCCCCCCTCCCCCAATAATGTTCTCCTGTTGATAAAGGGATAGACCCGAAAATTTCTGTATCGTTTGAGCTTTTTTTTTTTTTTTGTCTTTTCTGTAAGTTTACACCCCACGTCCACAGCTGGGCAGAAAACCCTTAATCATTATTTAACTAAGTTAACAAAATTTAGCTTTTGCATTAACCTAAAAACTTATTAACGCTCTTCTTAACTTCCGTTAAACTGAACTTACGTTATTAGTCTGTTACCTTGGTTGTTAAAATAATTTGTTTGTTTGAATAGCATGCCACGGCACCATGGTACATTCAGCGAGTTGAAAAGTGAACAAATTAGGTAATGCGAAGTGGGATTGTGATGCAAATGTAACTGTTATGCTAGGCATGGTGTGGCTGTAAGCAGGGATGCTAGGGTTATCGAGCATTTGCATTTTAAATCCTGCCAGTAATGGATTTTAATATTTATATAATTTAACATTTTTACTAATATAGTTCTACTTTTTAGTTTGTGTTGGTTTGTAATTTGTTAGTGAAATAAATTTATATTTGTTACATAATTACATCAAGGAAACTGTGGAAGGGGAAAGGGAGGGTGTGTAGGAAGATTGCCACTGGAGCAGGCGCTCCATCACAATTTTATCAATTATTATTATTATATAGAAACTATTAGTGAAAGCAGCAACTCTGGCAATAGCAACAAGAAGATTAAAAATCCTTGGCCGCATTTACGTGCTTATATTGCATTTAAATCAAGACTGGGAGAACAGTTGATTTATGAATTAAAACTGTTTTTGACTAAACTTTCTGCAATCAAGGCTCACGTTTTTAGCATTAATAATCTTAAGCAACACACGGGTAAGAAGCAAACATCAAAATATTTAAAGTCTGAAAAAAGAAATGAAAGCAGGATCAAATCTTTGGAAAAGCAATCCGTATCCTTCATCAAGTGCTGTGGATTCTCCTGATGTAGACAGCAGCAGAAATGTTTTTTCCATCACCATCAGCTAACAAAAGGTCATGTCAACAAAGCATTGATGAATCTTTTGGCATCGTACATCGTAGTCACCGACAGCAGCCTATCTCAAACCGATCTGGACCAATGCATTGTAAATTTTTTCGTTGCCAACAAGATTCCACTACATGTTGCAGAATGTGAAGAGCATTGGGTAGATGTGTTGTTGATGGTTAACTTTTAACGGATAACTGTAACTAGCATTATATTGGCAAAAATGTAACACTTTAACGATTATCGAAGTTAACTTTTAAAGTAGCAGATTAACAAAGTTAACATTTGGATTAACTGTGCCCACATCCATCATCTTAAGGTAAGTGGTGGCTCGTTTCCCTACCCTAATTTGTAATTCCTGTATATTTTATGAATTATTTGTTAGTAAAATTATGGTCAACAGAACAGTAGAAAGCTAAAACTACTAAAGAACATTGAATGAACAGTTGATGGGGAAGAACAACAGAGTAAAGTATCAACATACTTGTACTAGGTACTGAAGAGCAAAATCAGTGGTATTACAACGGAACAAAAAGAAGTAACTGGCTGTAACCGCGGCATTTCTTATGATGATAAAATAGGGAGGTCCTGGAAAAAAATTAACGGGAGACCAAAGAAGGAAATTTCTAGTTTGAGTCCTTTTTGAATAATCACAATTCCTTGCTTGGAACTTGAAGGAAAATTAAGGGAATTTAGAACATTGAAATAGCCAAGTTCTTCACTGAAATAAAATATTTATTGTTATTTAACATTGAATTAATACCAATCATAATTTGCATTACCTTGTCTATTGTATTTATTATCTGTATTCTCTTATTATTAGCAGTCAACTGCCATACTTTTTCTTATTCCCTTTTCAGCATTCTTCATGTCTGTGTGGCTAAGCAAGTGTTCAATTCAGTCCCATCTACCCCAATAATTCTAACACTGACATGACAGAAACTATCAAAAAGTAGAATATCTTACTTTATATTACACCACTTTCTGTTACCAATTAAGTAGTTGGCAACTCATGAAAGTGGCATCTTATATATAAGCAAAAATTTAGCGAGTACAAAATTACAGAAATCTTTTAACCCATTAGGTTATGCTTACATAATTAAAAATATATTTTAACTTCAACTTTGTAATACTGTCTTGCAGCATATATTTTTGGATTACAGTAAAAATATCCATGGAAATAAATTTAAGACAGAAAAACAAGAATATTCCTGGCCCTAGCCATGAATGGCAATGCTACCAGCAAACAACAAAACATTACATTAAAATTTTGTGATCATTACTCTCCACACACAAATATAAGTTTCTTATAATAGTTTGAAAATTTATTTATTACCATAGTATAATCTGCACTCCGAGATAATAAATTCTCAGACCAACGTAAAATAAAAATATTTTGTACAAATACAAATTCAGTAATAAATTTACAGACATTTAAATCACAGCCATTAAAACATAAAAATATGCTGCAATTACTACAGCAAGCACCAAATTTTATAGCATAGTATTTTGATTCTTATAGTAATATAAACTAAAAATCAGCAGAAACAATATAAAATTAACATGTACTGCATAAAACAATTTAAAGATTCTAATGAATGCTTATCTCAAGCCTATCTATGTGAGCAAAACTGACAGTAAAAAAAGTAAATCCTGTATAGGCAATGAGTTTTACTTTTACATAGCATCAAACATGCCATTCAAATGTTATTGAATACCTGAAGAAATACACAAAAAACATTCAGTCTTACACATCACCTCCAAAAGATGTGAACTAGATAAAAATCTTAAAAACAATATTTTGGCAGAAAATATTATTACAGCATCCTACAAATTTCTAGAAGAAAATGTTTTTAGCTTTCCCTGTAGTGTGCTGATTACCTATGGGTTTATTTTTTTATTTATTTTTTAAAATAAAAAGGGGGTGGGGTGGAATAGGAAAGCTGTTAGAATTTAGGTACATAAATTAACATTTGATTATAACTCCCTCTGCAACAAAAGCAAAATAGATAATCTTTTAGCTTTCTTTTACAAATATATTGTTAACATAATTGTTTCCAGATAATTATTGGAGAATTTTTATCCACATACACTTGCAATGTTTAGATAAAGTACATTGTGTTAGTGAAACCAGGCATTCTCACCAACTCCTTATAGTGAACTTTTCTCTAACACGAAGCCTAATGGATAATCTTCGAAATTTTACGCAGACCAACTTTAACCATGAGGCTGACAAGTATAAACCCACAGACCAATAAATTGGTTACCAAATATTGCCTCTTTTTTCTTTCTTATCAGATGAGCAAGTAATTGTACCAAACACAATCAAGTCTGTAGTTATCAATTCAGGGTCACATTTAACATAAGGATATACAGGGTGTACCTAAATGAATATCGGGGTTTTAACGCTTTGTAGTATTTATTACATAAAACGTAAAATTATAATTAATGCATGAAATAAAAGAGCAACTCAAACAGTTTCGTTTGTTGGTACCTGTGCGCATGTGCGTGCAATGTTTCTTCCGTCATCCGTTAGAAAGCGCTAGTAGCAAAAATGGCACGACGACGAAGATTTTCTGGATCATGTTCTTTTCAGTGATGAATCGACATTTCACCTTAGTGGACATGTGAACACTCATAATGTGCGCACCTTGGGCTCAGAAAATCCTCACGAGATGGTGCAATTGCAACGGGACTCCCCTAAACTGAATGTTTTTGCGCCATATCTCGGCGGAAAGTTTATAGGCCTTTTTTCTTTGGAGAAACAACTGTAACTGGTACTTCCTGCCTTGACGCTCTACAACTATGGCTATTTCCCCAGTTGGTGGAAGACGAACCAAATAACTTCATTTGGCAGCAAGATGGTGCACCGCCTCCCTGGCATAACGACGTATGCGATTGGTTGAATGTCACTGTACCCAACCGCTGGATTGGCCGCAAAGGGCCCAAAGACGGAGCTTCTTTCGCATGGCCTCCACACTCTTCCAATCTGACGCCATGTGATTTCTACCTGTGGGGGCTCATAAAGGATCGTGTGTATGTGCCTCCACTACCAGCTGACGTACCCGACCTAAGAAACAGGATTGAGGCAGCTGTTGCAGCAATTATACCACAAACACTAACCAACGTTTGGGAAGAAATGGGCTATCGACTTGATGTGTGCCGTGTGACGAGAGTTGCTCACATTGAACACTTGTAAGCTTGTAGGTATAACTGTTTGAGTTGCTCTTTCATTTCATGCATTAATTATAACTTTTACATTTTATGTAATAAATACTACAAAGCATTAAAACCCCGATATTCATTTAGGTACACCCTGTATTTGATAGACTTAAACTCCACTGAAGAGAACTTATAGACGAAAATACATACTCAGATCCAAGTAGAAGAATAGGGACCATCGTCAAATTTTTTTTATTCATTAGTGGGCTTGGAAAATGTAGCCATATTTTCAGCTTTTTTATGGACAATGGTTTTAAACTGATAGTACAGAAAAGAGTGCAATATAATCAAAAGCATTTATATGACATTTAAGTTTATGATTATCTTAATAATTTTCTGTTCATACATTGATAGCAAATGAGAATTTCACCATCATTATCATCATACAGAATTTGGGTAATACAGTGCATGGCAAAATCCAAAATCTTACTTCTTGTATAATACTATCATAAGTTACCAACTAATAATTTCTTATCTACCAAGTAAAATATAAAACTGTTTTGTATTTTATCACAAGAAGCTGCTTTTAAATCAATATATTGGAAAAATAATGCAAGTGATATATATGGTTTCAAAAAACAAGTCACTGGCCAATATAAATAAGAAAGGCTTTAAATATGAAATTAAAAGTTTCTTTTGAAATTCAAGCCGATAAATTTTGCAACCAACTATGAAATGAGGCACGGTATACTTGATATATTAATGAGAACAGAATAGAGAATCATTGTTACATTCTTTTCATGAATTCAAAATGATACAGAACTAAAAAACACACATATACAGTAAACAATTAAATGAAAGGTGCTAAATAGCGAAAAGGAATTACAAACTAGGATAGGGAAATGAGCCACCACTTACCTTTAGATGATGGATGTGGTGTGTGAACACACAGAAAAGACATAAAACACATGATTTTCCTGGTCAGCATTTTTTTGTGAGACAGTCTCCCACCCTCCATAATGTTCTCCTGTTGACAAAGGGCTAGAACAAAACATTATCATGTGCGTTTTGTCTTTTCTGTGTGTTCACACCCCACATCCATCATCTAAAGGTAAGTGGTGACTCATTTCCCTATAATAATTTGTTATTCCTATATATTTATGTATGTTACACAACACACTGAAAGACGAAAAATGACCACAATGCATAAAAGGCCACAACATGAATTTTGCGTCTGGTTCAGGTCACATTCTCCACACATTACAACCTTTTTTCTTTTTGAGTCTTGTAACGCAACAGGTAACAAGAATTATATATATATTAAATGCATCCTGGACCAATTCATCAATAACACAAAGAGTTAGATACTGATAAGCCACAATGTATTGTGCCAATTTTCAAGAAGCCAGAATGCACTGTGGTCACATTTTTTTTTTTTTTTTTTTTAATTTCGCTTAATGAGCTTATTTTTGGTCTTTGAGTGTAACATATATAAAAAGACACCAATAGTGTAACAGTTGTTAATACCGCAGTGGTCACTGGTGATATAAGTTGATTATTAAACAACCCAAAAGAAGGGAAATGAAAAGCTACTATGTTTGTTGGAAGCTTTTTGATGATACACATTTGGTTTTCAGAAACTACTAAAAAATCACAAAAAATAATTTTGAGGAACAAGATGAAGTGGAAATGGATTGAGGTAACGTGGAGGATTAGTTAGAAGTGGAAGATCTAGGATGACTCGGAGGAGATCAGGAACGCGACCTGGTGAGAGGTAAAATGACAAACTACGGTGGATTTGATGATGATATAAGGAAAATTCTGGATGAGGAAACCAAATGAAATATGTCCTCCCAAGGTGTATCAGCAGTGCGGCACTAATTTTGGAATAATTTCATACAATCAGGTGATACAATGATACTGCCACTAAGCAATGAAACAAAGAGAGGAAACATAACTCATCACTTAACACAGATGAAGGCAGAAGAGCCAAGGCGAACACAATGCAAGGGGAAATGTGTACCTATCCATATGTAAAAGATGACTCTCTCATCATGTGGCAGGTTTGGATGTGTATGCACATTTCCACCTGCATTGTCTCTTGCCTCTGTTATCTACTGAAATATTGTAAAGTATGTTGATGTTTCTTAGTCTTTATCTTGGCCCTGAGGTAGGTGATGAGTTATTTTCCCTATCCTTTCTTGCTGTAATTTAATACAAGATGATTAGCGTATAAATGAGAAAATAACCCCATAAATTTAGTAGTTAATGCTTGGCTTTTAAAACCGGATCTACAATAAATTTTGTCTGCATTAATAATTGAACTGGTGCACTTCCTTGTTACTTATTCTGTTCTCATTTTACATATTACAAATGACAATTATATTACAGGCAACATAAACATTTCAGTTTAAGTAGCAAAACATCTGGAAAATTGCAACAAATTTTATACATTAGCATTAAGTAAAAATTATATAGGGATATAAACAAGGCTAGGTAAAGGCAGAAAATAAACCAGAAGTGACAGAAAACTTGGTAATGACCATTCAAAAAGGATAGACACACATTAAAAAAAGTGAGTTGAATGCTTGGTAATAAATTTATTACTGAACAAATAAATTCTGATAAAACAAATGGCTAATCCAAATAATAACAAAGACCTTAGCCGTTTTAACTGCCAGGAAAGCATCAAATCTGATAACACGATTTATTTTCTTCCTTTATAACCAGTCTTTTCACAGTGCATGCACATACTGTTAATTTAGGAAAGTATACTGACAGGGAAAGTAGTGTAAACAAGAGGTGCAGATAAATCTGGACATTTACAATCATTATGTTACTCATTACCGAGGTATATATATTACCATCCCAGGGGCATGGAAACTATTTATATTACTTATTTAATTTAGTAAGGGAGCGTGCATACACCACATAGCTCCATTTTGGCCCCCAGTGAACCCCCCCTCCCCGCCACGTGGCTTGTACCTCTATCCCCCTCCCCCACATAGCTTTTTTCCCTTTTGACATCAGAAAACATTTTGTACAGTTTTCTCTTGTAAATTACACGGAGATAATTAACTGGGGAAAATAAATATTCACATGCTGTTGTGAGTTCTGTTCCACATTTTAACTGTGAATAATGTTATGAAAGGAAAGCTATGTGGCCTGGCTCGGAACCCCCCCCCCCCCTCACTCTCCCCATGTAGCCTAGCCTAGCCTTTCAGCCAACCCCTCCCTCCCATGGACCGAGCCACGTAGTTTGTGCAAAGTCCCTAACAGTCTCTCTCTCTCTCTCTCTCTCTCTCTCTCTCTCTCATACACACACATTTTGCAATATTTTGAAATAACGTTTGTGTAGAGAAACAATGAAACAAGTGGTATGTTGAGGGATTTACTGTCCCTATGCATTTTATTTTCCTATTGCTAAAAAGACTTTTCTCCGTTTGACCAATTTATAATTGAAAGAAAAATGTTATTACTGCGCTGCAGTTTTTATGAACTACAAAATCACTGACATCAGAAGAAAGTAAGTAATGACACGATTACTTCATATTAATAATATTACTTTGCGTGGATCTGATGGATATATAAAACTACTGCTTAGTAAAATGAACCAAAAGAATATAATTACACAGAAAGTTTAAGCAGAAAGTAGAACCAATATTCAAAGCCAACGGATCTACCATATATGACATGAAGCTTACCATACTTCTTTATCTTACCAAGCAATGCAGAAAATACAAATAACACAATTACAAATTAAAAAAATGTAAAAAAAATAAATAAATACTAACAGTCATAACGTTTACATATGGTTGAAGACAGAAAACATATTTTTGTACAAGTGCTTCACAAATAATAATAATAATATATGTAATAATAGCAAAAGAGACTTTTTTCCCCAAATGACCGCCATATTCTATAAACAGAGAAAATAAATTCCTTATTGGAGAGGAATTTTAAAAAATCTGAAGGATTTACAATACTTAAGGGATATTTTTTACAGAAAGATAATTTCTAAAAGATAGCAGAAACCAAACTTATTCAAAGGTATCTATCTGTCATCTGTACCATTTGGTACCAGAGGATTTACACCACGCAACAATCTCACCAGCGTGAGAGACATCTTCTCCTCCGCTTCCTGAAGGGCAGTTTTGCCTGCACTATTCTTCAGGTCCATCTGAGGCGACGCCAAGCGAACCAGCGCCTCGACTAAACGGGCGTCACCCGAATAGCAAGCGTAGTGCAAGGCAGTGTTGCCTCGACAGTCTTGGACGTCCACGTCCGTGGAGTAGCGTAACAGCAGTCTCACTACGGGGAGGCGCCGGTTCTGACACGCCAGGTGCAGCGGAGTGGATCCCGTCGAGCGCGTTCGCACGTCCGCGCACGCCCCCGCCTCCAGCAGCATCCGAGCGATGTCCAACCGGCCGTGTGTCGCAGCTACGTGGAGTGGGGTCGTGCCCTCTCCGTCACACACGTCTAAGTCCAGAGACCGGTGAGTCGACGTGGTCAGTGGCGTCTCGCTGTCGTCGGAACCTTCGTCGGCGTCCGTCTTACCGCACTTCTCACAGCTACACAGGGGGTGGCACATCTGCCTATCAGATCTCTCTTTTTCCTCCTTCACACTTTCGAGACCCATATAGAATAGTGCCAAACGAGTGTCACCGCCCGCTACGGCTCTCAAAAGCTTTTCAACCTGCCGCATTTCCTCTGTCGATTCTGGGAGCACCCCGTGACAAGGTTTATTTTTTCCATTCTTCTGCTGTGCTGGGAGAGAAGCTTTTCTTGGTGAGGCATAATCTGTAAAGTCGAGGGCCTTCTTACACGAAGCTGCGACATTTGTTTCCTGACCGTTGAGGACTCCATTGGGAACTGTAAGATTTCCCGACAGCAAGTCAGAAGGGGGAACAGTCTTCAGGGCTCTCATCAAAAGTCGTGTTATGTGCAAGCTGTGAGCGTAGTCAAGTGGTGTAAGATGACGCCTATTTTCTGCGGCTGGGCGGGCACCGTATTCTAGCAGCAACCTGACAATTGATTCGTATCCCCATCTCGCTGCATGGTGCAATGGTGTGTTTCCCTGACTGTTGGCACAGTTCACGTTCAGTTTTAGTCCTACGTGTTCGGCGAAGTACACGACGGCTTTCACGCAACCTTCGTGCCCATTGTTAGATGCCAGGTGAAGTGGGGTGTTGCCTTCGTTGTCAATAGCGTCAATTTGTGCACCGGCATGAGCCAGGAGAAGAAGGGCATTCTGGTGACCCTTGGCTGCGGCATAATGCAATGGAGTTGAGCCACTGTAGTCGGAGGCGTTCACGTTCGATCCGTACTTCAAGAGAAGATCGACCATAGTTGGGCGTCCAAACAGACAGGCGACGTGTAAGGCTGTGAATCCTCTGTCGTCGCACGAGTTTACAGTTGGGGCCATACTGCAGAGACTGTTTGAAAGAATACCTTCACACTTATCACATGAACACAATGGGTGGCACAACTTTAAAATAATACTGTCACTTGGTTTGGATGGTGAAGATACAATTCCCCTCTTACTTGTAGAAAAAATATTTTTGTCTAAAATATATTTAACTCCCTTTATGTTACCTTCTCGAATTTGATCAAACAAGTGGGCAATGCCTCCGGAGCTTTTATCAGTATTTTGTTGTTCCTCCGCAATCTCCACATGTCCTTCAGGCTCTTCTCCATGAACAATTTGAGCTTCCGGTACAGAAGGTCCCAACAAACTTCCTGAATTGATATGTTCAATTGCTGCTTCTAATGAGGTAATTAAGAAACTATATTCATCTACCTGGCATTTAGCAGAATTTGAGACGTGAAATTGTTTCATAAATGTTAAATGAGCAAGCCAGTTAGGAAGACCAGTTTTAATAACTAAAAAACAATCATTGGTAGCAGGTCATCAGCTGCAATAACATTACCTGTAAACAGTTCTGAATTAGCATGAGACGAATTCCGCTTGATATAGCTGCTAGCATCCGCTTCAAACATCCAACTTTCCCCAACACCGTACTGTAACCATCGATGCGTGCTAATTCCTGCTTTGCCCACGGTACTGTGTCGTACAAGTCAGGTCGAACTCCTAAATCACGGAGTTGCAAATCAGATAGATTCCTAATTATTTTATTCAAATTAGCATCATCTCGAGCTGTACAAGCAGTTATTCCTTTAATAAGCTTTTTATACACACCATGAAGCATGTATGTTTCAATTGACAATTTAACATTCTCCAATAAATGTTTGTTGATAGACGTCCTTTCCCTTAAACGACTATCACGCAAAGCGTTTTGCATACATGAGGTATAAAGGTTACCAATCAAATCTCGTTGCACCTGAAGTGTTTCAAATTCCAAATTTTTATTGGTATAAATAAAATCCTGGACCACCTGATCCATTTTCTCCAGCACCTCCCTGCCCCTACTTTCTGTCCAAAGCAAATCTATACAATCCCTCAAAGTTTGTATGTTAATAATGCTAGAAGTATCGTTTCTGACAGTACCAAAATCCACATGACGTTCGAGAGGGTGTTCAATACATAAAACTTTGTACTTTAATAGTTCCTCAGTATAGTATGTTTCTTCGAATAAAATATGCGTACAAAACGGACGTGAGATATCGTTTTGCTCCACAGTAATAACGCGATTGGAAATCCGCACTTCTCTGTCATTTAGCGTTCTGAAATGGCTTTCAGGAAGTTCATCACTGGGAATCAGAATATGACTGAAAAAATCTTCTAACGAAAGAGAATATTTAGGTACCGATCCTTCACATGGTACACAAATTATCCACCCTTCAGCGGTTGCTTTTTGAAAAAGTTCAGTATGTTCCGTTTGCAGTAACTGGAAAAAAGGATTTTCGTTTAGGTCTTCATCATACGATTCCATCTCAAGGAACTGTCACAAAACAATTTCGCAAACTGCACTTCACACTTCGTTGCTAAATAGTAAATACTTAACTCGCTTATGTAACCATAACAACAACCTGTCAAACACAGACCACCTGCCAAAGACCTGAAGATTGTTAAACACATTGTCTCTGGTTATTCCTGACTTCACAGTACAAGAATATATATTGCCATAGAAACAGAGCCGGACACCTTTGTAGTAATGCAAGGGCAATAATTTCAGAAATTTACACACTAGTTCTTTAACATTGTTAAAACTTAAAACAAAACGAGACAAATTTTAATTAATGGAAGTTGCTGAAAACTGGTGAACCATTATATTTCAACAAATATTTTAATTCAGTTGTGTCCCTTAAATAATTCAACAACAGAAGGATCCTTTCTCTACAGTTGTCATTAAAGTTTTGCTGGCCAGGGAAATATTTCACTTGAAATTTAAGCATAGAAATCACCTTGGTACATAGAGTCTTTGACCAAAGTGCAGACTTCAAAAGTTGAAATGGATGTATAAATAAATATAAGTCGATTTAGGTACAGTTTGGGGGAATTTTCACGCAGTGTAGAAAATGTCATAATTCATAACTTCATACAAAACTTAGTGTTCACGAAACTGAATGCAGGTGTTTGGATGTCAAGTTGTTACTTCTTTAATTCTGATCTATAGAATGTAAAACATGACGTGCTGTTACCGCTTTATTAGAAATATACAAATGCTGGTTTTCAGTCGTCGCATACATAAGCAATGTCTTTTACTAACAAGATTCGCGTGTGTGTTTCATAACGATAAAAAAGTGAAGTTTGGTACACGATATTATTTGTCTGCATCTAGTTTAAAGCAAAAATTTTTACATGACTGTTGTGCTGATACTTGTGTAGCCGAATGTTTTCAAGGTAGAGTAAATTCCCTGCCTGTGATTTTTATTTCAAGTGGACTGTGCCTAATTTTGGCCGCGTGTGGAGAACGCCGAGATGGTCTTCAGGGTAAGTCAATCATTTAAATGATATTTTTCTCGTCGTTACGTTTATTGTTGACTTAATCTAGTCTGTTATATTGACTTTTAGCTATGTCAGAACTCAGATTGTGGAACAATAATCGCAAATAGTACAAGTGAAATATGATGTCAATGCAAACCATTCTCCAATTTAAGCGATACATACAAAGAAATATTTAAAATGGGCAAATATCGGTGTTAATTACTGTATATTCGGGATTACTGGAGATCGCGATTCCGCCAAGAGTTTACATCAAAATACTGCAGTGGTCAAACGCAAGACTTCACTAGAAATTCTTTCCCAAGTACATTTAACGGTTTCATGCTGGTCCAGGCTGTATTACAACCTAATATCTGCTTCAAAATAATGGTCCAGGCTGTATTATATCGTAATTACTGCTTGAAAACAATACGTCTTGCGACTGACTACAGCAGTTTTCCAACGATATTACTGAATGTTGTAGCGGAATCGCGATTTCCAGTAGACCCGCATATTCTATACTATCTCAGGAATTTTGTACTATGTGCGATTGTAAGTGATTTTATTCTATTCTTTCCTATTTGGGGTGGTGGCGTAATCACTGGAACTAAAAAATAAATTGTTGTTGTGGTCTGAAAATTGTAATTCTGTTGTAATGCAGCCTGGACCATTATTTTCCAGCAGTAATTGGGTTTTAATACTGTTAAATGTACTTCAGAAAGTATTTCTAGAATTATCTTGTGATTGACTACTTCAATATTATGACGCCAATTCCTTTGTGGAATCGCGATCTCCAGTAATCCCCAACAAATATGCTATCCACAGGTGGCACTAATAATACTGCTCAAATATCAAATTAACTTAAATTTTTAATATAATCCAAATTTCGAGCAAATTATGCTTTAACAAGATTCAGATGTCATTTTGGTACAGGCGGCATCTCAATCTCGGATTAAATTATTTACAGAAACAGCTCTTAGTGCCTTTCGCTGAAATAAGGATAATGCAGCTCTTTCAAACTAACCGAAACATGCGATAATATTTATTTAACCACTTTTGATAAATGCTGTAGAATATCAACATCTCGGTCACAAGGTGGATATATTTCTTTGGAAATAGTATGTAAATAATACCCGTCATTGTTGGAGGTTGCATGTTTGTACATGTGTATGACAACCTTCATTCACTTACCGTTTAAAGTTGTGCCCTTTTTTGTAAGGTTGGTTGGGTATTTATATTTTTAATGGCGGTTATAGCAACATATTCACAAATAATTTCATTCAAGGAATGTGTGCATTATCTTTATACATTAGGGAGCGTGCATAAACCACGTAGCTCCATTTTGGCCTCCTGTGAACCCCCACGTAGATCTACACAGCTTATGCCTCTACCCCCCCCCCCTCCCGCTCCCCACGTAGCACGTAGATTTTTCCCCTTTTGATTCCAGAAGATATTTTCTACTGCTTTCTCTTGTCAGACGATTGTTAATTACATAAGGAGATAATTAACTGATGTAAATAAATATTCACATGCTGTTGAGTGTTTTGTTCCTCATTTTAACTGTGAAAAATGTTATGATAGGAAAGCTATGTGGCCTGGCTCAGAACCCTCCTTCCCCACACATAGCCCAGTGTAGCCTTCTAGCCAATCCCTCCCCTCTCTGGACCGAGCCACGTAGTTTGTGCATGCTCCCTTACGATATCCATGCCCGCAGGGGCCTGGTACGCAAGTGCCAGGTACGGGTTTGGCGAACCCGCGGTGCCTGAGCTGGAAACTTGTGAGCGCCGCAAGTTTCCCACACCGTAAACTCCTACCATGCTTCAACGACCACCGTAAGGCGTGCCGGTGGAACGTTGTGTGCCTAGGAGAACGGGGATCTTGGCTTCATCGCCCAGATTGCGAGGACGGAACAAACCTCTATAAAAAAACCCTTAACCTCAAGGTCGGACACGTGCCGAGGAGGTGCATGGGTGAGAGGCAGATCACTTGTTAACGTGCAACCTCAGGGGCACCTGCGCACCCCTGTTGTATTAGTGCTTCTTTTTAAACTGGTTTTACTCGTGGGACCAAAACGAAGTCTACCACAAAAACCAAAAAACCCTGCGGTACGGGTGTGCCGCAGACTAATCTCAATACACCCAGTTCTAAGAAGCGGGTGAGGGTTGATAGCCCCCCCCCCCCCGCTTTGGAAAGTAACAGTAACAGAAAAGTTTGTTCGCTAGCGAATGCTTTTATAGTTATGGAAAGAGTGGAAGGAACTTTTGAAAAAGTTTCGCCATTTTATATTTCTAAGGGTTTAGAGGGTCTGGTAGGGACCCTGAATACTGTAAAGAAGCTGAGGAACGGGACGCTGCTGCTGGAAACAACTTCCAGTAGGCAAGCTAACCAACTCCTTAACTGTGAGAAGCTCGGGGAGTTCGCAGTTATATGCGAACTCCACAAATCCCTGAACAGCAGCAAAGGCGTTGTCACCTGTAGGGATATTATTGACATACCTACCGAGGAACTCGTTAAGGAGTGGGAAGATCAAAAAGTGGTCGAGGTGCGTCAGATATCACGGAGGGTAAATGGCAGTCTTGAAAAGACTGCCACCTTCGTCCTGACGTTTGACACTCCAGTATTGCCAAAGAACATCAAAGCGGGGTACATTAATTTGAACGTCCGTCCGTATGTCCTGGACCCGATGCGCTGTTTCCAGTGTCAGCGGTTCGGACATACGACGGCGTCATGTAAAGGAAAATCAACCTGTGGTAATTGCAGGAAGGGCGCACATGAGCCGGGTGTTAGTTGTACACTCCCACAGGCTTGTGTCAACTGCTCCGGCTCGCACCCCGCCTGGAGCAGGGAGTGTCAAGTGTATCTTGAAGAGCGCAAGAAACAGGAGTTGAAGACCAAAGAGCGGATACCTTACGTAGAAGCAAAGAAGAAAGCCAAGACGCTCGCCGCTCCTATTTTCGGAACTAGCTTTGCTAAGATAGCTTCAACTCCCGTCAGGAAGCAGAGTGTTGCTACCCAGACAACTGTTGCAGACATGAGCACAAGCACAACGTGCTCATGTCAGTGCAAGTGCGGTGCAAAATCCGCTAAAGTCGCAACATCTAAGACCGCGGATGTTGGTAGCAACACGTCTGAGCCCTCGACCACACCAGCAGCAATAGTGAAGGTTCCACCAGCATTAACAGTTAGTCACTGCACCTCCAATTCCACCACGTGCAGTGAAAGGAGTAGCAACATCTTCTGCTACCAGTATTAATGATGGCGATCAGAAGGTCCGGGGCCCGAAGTTCAGGCAGACGGACCTGACTCAGTTTGTGAAATCCCCCTCTTCGTCCCCTCCCAGGTTACCTGGTAGTAGGGAAAACAAGGGAAAGAGTGCGAGGAAAAAGAAAACCAAAGAGGTGTTTGATGAGTTCGCTGAGTCGGAAATGTCTGTCTCTTCGGAGCCAGAAGAATCTGAAATGCTGGTGGACGAGCCCGGTCCCGTTCCTCAGCAGACAGTGACAGAAGACCCACCCGAACGGGGACGGGTGAAACTAAACAGGTAGGATGACTGATGGGTGGCCTCTTTACAGCCACCCATCCACATGCTTTTTTTTTCACTGTTATAATTCATGTCTTGCTGGCCACTATACAGCCAGGGAGACATGTAGTGTTTTTAATTCTCTTGTGAACCTGTATGGCCCCTTTGGAGCCAGCCAGATGTTGTACTGTCTTAAATCCTGGTGGCCGCTTTGAAGCCACGTCAGATCTTATGATCTATTTTATTTGCTGTCTGTATGGTCGACCCCTTTACAGTCGACCATGCAGATGGTATTTTAGTATATTTTTAGCCATATTATTAGCTGGTCATTGTTAGGGTGCTAATGACTTTGCCATATACGCGCCCTAAAGCCACAAAAACAACAATATTGAGCAGGATGAGTGGTCATTTTACAGCCATTCAACCATGTACGTAGTTTTTTTTCTTGTTGTATTGTTAGTTGTAAGCTTTTATATCTGGTTGGCCTTTTTACAGCCAACCAGACATGGTTTGTGAAGTTCTTATTTTTAATGGCCCCTTTACAGCCAACATTTTGGTATTTTATTTATATTTTCCGTCTGTGTGGCCGACCCCCATACAGTCGGCCATACAGACGGTAATGCTGTAAATTTTAAGCCACATTGCTTAGACGGATATTGTTTGGGCGCTAATGACCCCGTCGTCGACGCGCCCTTAAGCACCAACAACAACAACAACAACAACAAACGATATCCATGTTGTCAATAGCATACTGCGTAATGGTACTTCAATTTCTATGTTAGGTTTGTGTGATATGTACAGGGCGTTTCATTTATGACACATCTGCATGTGCGGCAAAAATTGCCCGGGCCATTGCCCCCTCGCTTGCCAGTAAGTCGCCCGTGCTCAAGAATATCTCATGCTTGCGCTGATTTCTTACCTTATAGTACGTGCTGGAAATGTTGGCCATGCTTGACATCTTCTAAGGATGTTTTGACTAACTCTCTGCAGTGTTTGTGAAGAAATATTATTAATTTTAGTTCTTATGTTTTCCCTAAGTTCCTCTTCCATACAGGGATTTGAATCATAAACACGCTCTTTTAGGTAACCCCACAAAAAGAAATCACAAGGTGTCACGTCTGGAGGACGCGGAGGCCACAGTCCACGACTGATAATTTGATTCTCATTGTAAACACGCTTTAAGCACACATATAGTTTTCGGCTGTATGGGGAGTTGCACTGTATTGTTGAAAATGGCCGTAATTTCTTTCATCTTCTGTCAGCTGTTCAAAAAAGGTATTTAAAATATTGTCCACATAGTGAGAAGATGTAATTGTTTCAGTTAAAAACACTGGTCCAACTCCGTGTCGCAGCTGTTCGTGGATAAGATGTGGATTTTCTGTACTCCAGTACTGACTGTTTTGACTATTTACACGTCCACTTAAATAAAAATATGCCTCAGTGACGAAAAATGTCAATTGCGGATCCAGATCAATATCGTGCACACTTTGCATAAACCAGTTTACAAACCTCATTTGTGCAGTGTATTCTGCTTGTTTTAATTTGTACACAGCAGTTGTTTGATAAGGGCTAAAATTAATAATATTTCTTCACAAACACTGCAGAGAGTTAGCCAAAACATCCTTAGAAGATGTGAAGCGTGTATTGAGCCCGATGGTAAACATTTCCAGCACGTGCTATAAGGTAAGAAGTCGGTGCAAGCATGAGGCATTCTTGAGCACGGGCGACGCGTCGTGTGACTTACCGGCGAGCGAGGGGGTGCTGGCCCGGGCGATTTTTGCCGTGCGCGTGGACACGTCATAAATGAAATGCCCTGTATATATCTTATAGCTGTAAGAGCAACATATATTAAATAACATCATCCCAGGGATGTGCGTACCAATTTTTAGACCAGAAGTACAATTCCTTAATGAGTCCCAGTGATTACGCTTGTGCAAATTTGGTGCCATACCATTCAAAAAGAAGTGAAGATTAAAGTCACAAAATATGTGTTAATGAAGTAAAATAGCTTGAAATATGGGTACCTGCGTACAAGTTTTTAAGCAAGAAATACGCTTTATTACCAGTTTGTTTACTGGAAGTGTTTCTTAGCCTTCATTCTGTGGCTAAAACACTATTTTCTGTATCCACGTGGCACATAGGGATGAAGTATGGTTTCTATTATTTCTCCCTGTATAGCCACTCTATTGTATTTCCTGAGAAAGTAATATGCTGATATATTTCTTATGGCAGCCATCCTCCTATGACAAATAGTGGTTGACATAGTGTGTTGGATACTGTGTTTCCAAATTCCCACATTAGCATGGTACAGCAAGTTGTGGTTAGGTTGATTTGCAGCCTCAACCAGAATGGAAAATGTTACAGCATAAGGAATGAGGAATTTAGTTTTCATTAATGATTTATGCTTGGAGAATGGGAGAGGAGAAGATACCAAGGAAGAGGCTGAACATGTAGCTGAAAGGGGATAGGCGCAGAGGAAGACCGAGGGACAGATGGGTGAAATGTGTAGAAGAAAGAGGAGAAAATTGGGTGAAAGTGGAAGAAGAGAGATGGGGATGGACAGGAAGTGCTGGAGAGGCTTTTGTTCCCAGCAGACTGGCCAGAAGTTGGAAGCTGTTTGAGATGATGATGATGATGATGACTTACACTTGCTTGATTTTGGGTGGAGGTTATGGTTAGATTGGAATACAGCCTGGACCAGCATAAGGCATCAAGTTTGTATAGTACCTTATTACATAAAAATAATGTTTTATTCCAGTTGTGAACTCATACCCAGACAAGAATTTTTGACGAGACAAAAGCCTAGCTCCCATTTCATATCTGCTGCCTTTTGATATGTAAATCTGACTTGATTCGAGTGTCATATTTATGAATTTCACTATTTTAATTATTAAAGTTTGGATTTCATCGAATCAGTAGCAATAATATATATATATATATATATATGATAATGAAAAAAAGACGCTAAGTAGCGGAAAGGAATCAAATTAGGATAGGGAAATGAGCCACCACTTACCTTTAGATGATGGATGTGGGGCGCGAACACTCAGAAAAGACACAAACACAAATAATAAAGAAATTTTCGGGAAAAAACCCTTCGTCAACAAGAGAACACTATGGGAGGTGGGTGCAGCCGGAGATTGCCTTACAGAAAGACCGCCTGTCGAGAAAATGGTGTGGGTAAATTCAAACATCAGTAAAGTAGAGGGGCAGTGAATCAGAGCTCATACCCGAGCAAAAATAAATATCCAAACTAATTTCCGGCTGCACCCACCTCTCGTTGACGAAGGGTTTTTTTCCCGAAAATTTCTTTATTATTTGTGTTTGTCTTTTCTGTGTGTTCGCGCCTCACATCTATCATCTAAAGGTAAGTGGTGGCTCATTTCCCTATCCTAATTTGATATATATATATATACGAGAGGCATTTTTTTTTTTTTTACCACCGATAGGCCACAAATAAAAGACAAATGGAGATGGAAAAAATATTTTATTATCAACTGTTATGTAAACTTATGGTTACTTTTCAACATAATCACCTTGAAGATTAAGGCATTTGTCATACTTGTCGACAAGCTGTCCAATATCCCTTCATAAAACGTTGCCGCCAATGACTTTAAATGAGTCATCACACTGTCTTGAAGTTCCTCGTTGGTTCGGAACCGCTGCTCTCCCAGCCACTTCTTCAGTTCAGCAAAAAGATGAAAGTCACTTGATACTAGGTTGGGACTGTATGGCGGGTGATCAAAAATCTCCGATTGAAATTGTTCAAGAAGTCGCTGGGTGACACCAGCACTGTGGGGGCGAGCGTTGTCGTGGAGCAGAACAATTCCAGAAGTCAGCGTGCCTCTTCTTTGGTTCTGAATGGACCTCCGTAAACATTTTAAAGTTTTGCATTAATTGTGGTCCCCAGCAGCATAAACTCCACAAGCAATACATCTTTTTGGTCCCAAAACACGATAGCCATAACCTTTCGGTTGTTGAAGGTCTCTTTGAATTTTTTTGGTTTATTCGGTGAATTTGTGTGCATCCATTGTTGGGATTGTTGTTTCGTTTCGGGTGTGTCATACCAAATCCATGTCTCATCTCCAGTCTCAATTGATTTCAAAAAATCTTCTCCAACTGCATGATAATGGTCAAGGAACTTCGAAAGTGATGCCATTCGGTGAGTTTTGTGGTTGTCGGTTAACATTTTAGGGACCCAGCGAGCACAGATTTTTTTGTAGTGCAAATTGTCTGTTACGATAGAGTACAGAAAAGATCTTGGCACCTCTGGAAGTTTCATTGCTAAATCACTTATCATGAACCTGTGGTTTTCTCTTACCACTTTGTCAACTCGTTGAACAAGGTCATCTGTATCGACAGAACTGCGTCCTTGACATCCTTCATAATGCACATCAGTTCTGCCTTCTTTATATTTTCTGTACCATTCGTTCATGACTCCTTCACTCATAAAGCTCTTTCCATACATTTAGCTCATTCTTCGATGAATTTCTGCTGCACTGTTTTCTTCTGATGCACTGTTTTCTTCTGCTTGCAGAAAGCGAATAACGCTTCGTAACTCGCACTTGGCAGGAAAACTGATCAACGCGGTCATTTTTCTGTGACTGCAGCTTGGCACATAATGAAGTCACGAACGCGGCAACAGAGTGCGTGGTAGGGGAGATGTGCAATCGTCTACTGCACGCATCACTCACCTGTCACTTGCCTGGTCTCTATGCTGTGCAGTCGGTGGTGAAAAAAAAACACCCCTCGTATATATAGTGTCAAAGATATGTTTATAAATGACTGCTGACAGTACTTCCCATGCTATCGCATTTGGTAACTTTCTTTTGACATTATGTATAAGGTATGTTTCTTTTTGCTTTAATCTGCATTTATTTTTGAATGGTATGGCCTGAGGAACATGTGTACCAAATTTCAGAATAAAGGGAAAATGTCTTCTCAGTATGCCCTTATTGCATTGTTATCTAAAGCTTCACTTGATTAGCTGGTGGCCTGATTGTTCTTTAAGAATTTTTAAACATAAACAGGTTCTCGTGTGCTTAGGTGAGCAAGTTCAGTATGCTTGCCTCCGTGTTCAGTGATTTTTTGATAAGGTGGGGGTGTGCAGAATCATTATCCTTATAGTTTGATACCATTTGAGGCAAATTTTGAAATCTGTATCTTGATATTTCATTATAACTACAGAGATGAATGTCTATTTGTATAAGGTACGTCAAGTTTAATAAAGTGAACAAGTTATTCTCAATTGTTGAGTTATAGTTTGTGGACATAACCAGAGGTGTCAAGGAGTGGTGTAGTATGGGACCCACATTTTGGGTATCAAATACAGGAGTTGGAGGTGGTGCAGAGAATGGCTGCTGGAGTTGTCTCTGGAAATTACCGCAGAACACAATCAGTAACAGATATGATAAAGGAGCTGGAGTGGAATTCATTGGAGGATAGGAGGATGGTGAAGAGAGTCATGGGAGTGTACAAGGCATATATCAGTGATGAGGCATGGAAAGATATTGGTAGAATATGTCGGAGAGGTGCATAGAAGGGGAAAGATGACTATAACAACAAGTTGAAACTAGTTGATTCTTGGCTGTCTGGGTGACGATGCGTCATGATGAGTGCAGCCGACATTTCGACTAACCTTCTGCGGTCTACTACCGAACGATGAGTTACTACGAGGCAGGACCCCGGCTACCATTGGTTACAAATCTGACCAATCACGTGGCAGCATGGCTCAATATGAGGCCCGCAACGGATTCGTGTTGACCCATCAGTTGGACAAACAATTTATCGTGAAGGCTTTGTTTTCGGATATCTTCTTCGAAGGAGCGGTGATTTTAAGCCCATCCGCTATATGTCATGTGAAAAAGGACATCAAATCTAGCCGTAACTCCACCTTGGCATCGATTCAAGCCGCAACGAGATTTGACCCCTGCTACGACTGGTTCCACAGCCGACCAATCAGAGGTTAGCAGCGGGAATCTGGTCTAGCTCAGCAGCTTTGCATGTTCCTGACCTCACTTCACCGGAAGATGGCGCCAACGATTCAGAGTGCCGAAATATTGTGTGATTATTATAACACTTCTATAACTCGGCTAGTCACCCGAGAGCATTACTTGTATTGTCAACGCCGAGAAAGACTTCGTAATTATATATCTTCTGCGGTCTTCTTCTGTGGCAGACCGGCATCTTCAATTGGTGTGTGGTGCTGTTATTCAGCCAAGGCCAGTGACCCGTCTAGAGAGTACGGTTTACCTGGCCAATCGGAAGGTCCAAACAGTCACATGTTTCGTTGACCTGGTGGGGCATGGTGCGGTCTGATGGGTGGTGACACGTAGCCTGTATATAGTGGAAAGCTATTTAAAAAAGTTTACATAAAGCGCACAGCAAGGTCAGTAACCAACTCGTCAAGGTTAAGGACAAACTGCCCTCACTAGAGGTTGCAGGGGTCTATGAAATTCCGTGCATCTGTGGTCGGGTGTATGTAGGAGAGATGGGGCGCACAATAGGGGACAGGCTGCATCAGCATATCCACAATTATAGATCTAATAACACTGAGAAGTCCGCCAATGCACAGCATGCAGCCGAAACTAATCATGCCATAAATTTCGAAAACACCACCCTGATAGTGTGCGAAGATAAATAGTGTCCAAGGAAGGTTGGCCAAACAATATAAATTAAACCAATGGGCTTAAAATACATGATGCATGACTCTCACTAGTGTGGACGGAGCTGGTCACATGTTCCCCCCCCCCCCCCCCAACCGCACCTCCTCAGGCCAATGAAACACGTGACGGATCAGACCTCCTGTTTGGCCGGGCAAGCCGAACTCTATAGACAGGTCACAGGCATCAGGTATTATATGAGGGGGGATCAAATATAAACGGGATTGTTGTTCCTGAACATCAACAATTGGCAGTACTGGCCACGCGCTTCTGCTATGCTTAGGCGGGACCATTAGGAGTGGGGAGAGCGTGCTGTTAGATATTTCCCGCCATTTAGTCAGTAACGCTCACGATGTCGGAGTAATAGGTGCACCCCTCCACTGCGCAACGCATTATTATAAAATTTCTTGCTCTTGAAGGAGTTACAGCGGCGGAAATTTTCCAGAGATTTACTATACAGTTCGGTGATCAAACATTGTCAAGGATGCGTGTGTTTTCTGGCATAAAAAGTTCAAGGAAGGACGAGAAAGTGTGGAAAATAAGCAACACGATCGCCGTCCCCGGACCAGCGTTACAGACGAAAACATTCGTGCAGTTAAAGACATTATTGACGTCGATCGACGGGCGAGAGTATCAGAAATTGCAGAGCAAGTCGGAATCAGTTATGGGAGCTGTCAAGCAATCATCACAAAACACCTACAGTTCCATAAAGTGTGTTCCAGATGAGTCCCTCACCTTCTGACCGAAAATCTGAAGTTGAGACGTTGGGAAGTCTGTCAGAGGCTTTCAGTAAGGTTTGCGGAAGAAAGTGATGCATTTTTTAATTGGATCGTCACCTGCGATGAAACATAGGTTCACCACTACACTCCAGAATCCAAAGAAGCCAGTAAGGAGTGACGGAGGAAAGGGGAGGCAGCACCAGTGAAAGCCAAGACTCGACTGTCAGCTGGCAAAGTTCTTTCAACCGTTTTTTTTTTTTTTCTATCGGCGAGGCATTTTGCTGATTGATTTTTTGCATGAGCGACGCACAATTAATGTTGCTTACTACTGCGAGTTGTTGAACAAGGCGAGAGTTGCATATCGCCGCAAAAGAAGAGACCAACCGATTCGACAGGTCCATCTCCTCCACGACAATGCGCAACCCCATACTGCATCTCTAACTGTCTCTAAACTACAGGAAATGCACTGGACTACAGTTGATCACCCTCCTTACAGTCTGGACTTATCGCCCTGGGATTTCCATTTGCTTGGACCTCTTAAAGAAGCTCTAGGAGGGTAACGATTCGAAGATGACGAGAGAGTGGAAGACTTCGTGCGCAACTAGTGACAAGATCATGTTCTTTTTATGATGAGGGCATCAAAAAGCTGCCTATACGCTGGGAAAAATGTATTTCCAAAGCAGGAAACTATGTGGAAAAATAAATTGTAATTACCTTGTGTTTTTCAATAAATGAATTTAAATAAAAAATAAAATCCCGTTTATATTTGATCCCCCCTCGTAACAGCACCACACACAGATTGAAGATGCAGTTCTGCCCTAGAAGACCACAGAAGGATGGTCAAAAGGTCAGCTATACACATCATGCCGCGGCATCACCCAGACAGCCAAGAATCAACTGACTCTGGCTGCTGTAGCCTACGATTACAACTAGAAACTAGCTTTCAGGCATAACGGTGTGGGAAGATTTTCTTTCTTAGAAAAGGGGATCAGGGATTTGAATAAATTACCATGAGAGATGAAATATGCTGAAATAATTTAAAGTTAAAATTTATAGAGGGCAAAAGTAGGAAATTATAAGAAAGGGGAAATTGGCACTGGAGTGTGTGCTCTGTTGCAATTAAATTGAATACTTTGAGAGTGTGCAGTCAGTGCTGCTCTTGCTTGTTGCAATTATAGTTGATTGCATATCTTGTTCATTATGTATCTTTAAAATTTCATAATTTACAGTTGTTTCTTTCTAAAAAAGTGTTTTTTGAGACACCAGTAAATCACAATTGTACGCCAGATATAAGTGAAATACATGTAAACATTTTTGAGGTGTGTAATTGTATTTAAAAAGTTTTTGTTTTCCGTTTTAAATAGAGTAAAGATATCTGTAGTCTTATTTTTACAGTCAGATTTCTTTTTCAGAGAAATACTTGTTCCGTGCAGCTAAATATGGAAATGTACCAGACATCAAAAGGTAATTTAACTCTGGATTTTATCATTTCTTAATTTCCTCATGTTCATAGAACTCATAGAAATTTTTATTTTTTTTGAAGAGCCAAGAATCCATCCCAATTATAAAATGAGGGAGTGGATATGTTAGTAAATGCATTTTAAATGTTTAGAAAGAAGTAGCAAGAAGGGACTATCACTTACCTCAAGACAACACAGAAACCCTAAACAGGCAAACTCGAGTATGTAAATCAGCAGGAAGGAAAATAATATCTCATTTATCACAGATAAAGGTAGGAGGGCAAAAAGATCACAAAAACATGAACTATAGGATCTCCTTGTCGAATGACCCAATCCTATGTACATGAATAAGATTTTAAACTGAAATGTCGTAAAGTGTTTCTTAAGACTTCCGCAGCTGTCTTTGTACATGAATTATAGCTTTACGGATAAGGATTGCAATCCCGCAGTGTTTTCAATCCCGTGTGATCTATGCAGGATTGGCGCAAACAGTTTTTTAACACATATATTTTTTTAAAAAAGCTTATTTAAAATGTTAATAAATTAAATAATAATTAAATTAATAAATAAATTTTAATGTTAAATGATAAAAATTAACGGTTAACAATATTTTAATTGGCAAAATGACATTAAAACCTTTTAGCATGTCTTAAGTACATTTCGAGGTTTTAAATTTTTGTTTTTTAATCTAAACCAATTTTTAAATAAATAATAAAAAATGGAAAATATTCAGTGTTATGTCATATTATGTGCCTTACAATACATCACATAAGTTTAAAAACATGATTTTCTTAATGGCCAAATTACCAGAGTTTTTATTTAATTATAATTAAACGTTCCATAACACCGAGAGAAAGCATTCAATTTCACAAAGGGAAGTGAATATAGTCTGTAAAGTGTAGACTTGGCTCAGAACATGATCTCATAACTTTTTGCTGCTGCACAAGCATGAGACTTGGCCTTTTTTTTTTTTTACAAAAATTGTTTTTGTGGGATTTATTATTATATCTCCTGATTCCTTGATTGATCTTACAGTTGATTCAATGTTATTAAAAAAACTACTCACCAACACTTAAACTGTCAAGTATTTCAGTTTTACTTATGTGGCATAATGACGTTTTTAAAGTGGAAATTATTACTTTTTAGTAAGAAAGGAGACTTTCTCGTCAAATGATTGCAGTGAAGTTTTCATAAGTTGTATCTTTGGATTTCATTGTAAAAACACGAAATTTCACATGTGAGGGAGACGGCAGAGGCAGCCATCGAAGTATTGTGTTCCTACAACACAATTCGTCGATACACCCGTGAAAACTTAATTTTAACTTTTTTTGCCTTTAGTCGAAATAATAAGGCGAAGAGGGATTAATTGATAGCCTGAGCAGCACATATAAGCAAGTGGTTTTTGTAAAAAAAAAAACGCATTGAGGCAGCGGCCAAAACAACAATAAGTCAAAGGATATACAATTGCCTTTTGATAGCTGCTAAATAAATAGGTATGCGATTGTTAAAATTACGATAACATTAGTTTCGTATCAACGAATAATCAAGTTTTCAGCAGCAAATAAGGAAATTGTCACAATGACTTTATCTGCAAATAGAGAAAATGGGAATAATGAAACCGTGAATAAAAAGCTGTAACTGTGTAGTTCAGATAACGTTTGCGACACTTAAAAAATAATTATATAGTTAGAAAATTGTACTAAATACGCAACATAACTCAAACTACAGACATGTGTACTCAAAAATGAATACGTAAAAGTGTATCTATTTACTTATGAATAACGAAGGTTGAAAAAATCAAACGTTTGTTCACATGAGTCAAATGCCAACTGCAAGGGTACAGGCAAACAGTGCAAAATACCCAACAGAGATCGAGTGGGGCAGCGAGTCACGCACTGACATACGTTTCTGCCAGATTTTGCGGATTGCGGATCCGCTTAATTTTTTGCGGGATCCACCAGACTGTATAATGATGCGGGATCCCACTTTGCTGGATTGCAATCCCTATTTACGGGCTATGCCGCGTCGTTTCTTTGATAATTTATCTAAGCTTTCGGCTGTTATACTCCAGCCTTCTTCAGAGATGCTGTTTATATTTATGTTGACATAGCAACAGTCGCCAAGCATCGCAGAGTAAGAGGCCGCTATCTTCGTTGATGTTGTTGGAATTCCTTAAGATTTCTGCTGCCTCTTTCACACGTCGAGCCACCACTGGTCTTCTCTCCACAGTAGCCTCGTCTCTTGAAATTTTATTTCATGCCCCGTGTCAATAGCATGGCGAACGACGGCAGATTTGTCGCTGTTGTTATATTTGTAGTGGCGGATATGTTCTTTAAGTCTCTCCACCACTGTGTGACTTGTCTCTCCGACGTATACACTGCCACAGCTGCAGGGGATTTTGTAAACTTATCTCGTGAGACCAATGTTCCAAGAAAATTCGCCTGTCTTCCATACATACGTGGCATCACTGACCGGATTGCGAAACTGTTTAGGCGGGTGTAGGTGGGAATCATATACAAAGCTCACTGCAAACTTGGCCAGTCATTATCCAGGGTAAAAGACAGATTACACCCATACAAGCTTATGAAATCCCCTGCAGCTGTGGCAGTGTATCCGTTGGAGAGACAGGTCGCACAGTGGCAGAGAGACGTAAAGAACATTTCCGCCACTACAAATATAACAACAGCGACAAATCTGCCGTCGTTTGCCAAGCCATTAACACCGGGCACAAAATAAAATTTCAAGACACGAGGCTGCTGTGGAGAGAAGACCAGTGGTGGCCTCGACGTGTGAAAGAGGCAGCAGAAATCTTAAGGAATTCCAACAACATCAACGAAGATAGCGGCCTTTTCCTCTGCGATCCTTGGCGACGGTTGCTATGTGAACATAAATATAAACAATATCTCTGAAGAAGGCTGGAGTATAACAGCCGAAAGCTTAGATAAATTATCCAAGAAACGACGCGGCATAGCCCGTAAAGCTATAATTCATGTTGTAAAGTGTGTTCATGTTCATTTGTTCCTCCTGTCATTGTCTGTGGTAAGTGAGGGGTTCCCTATCCTTCGTTATTTTCATTACCTAATGGCACTTTCATTTTCACCACTATCCATTTGTAATTGTGAAATTTTTGGTTATAAAACCTGTATCGACAGAACGACATGGTTAAATTGGAGGTAGTGATTAAATTACATGAAAACATTCCTGACTGAGTGGTTCAAATTGGAAATAACAACAGCTAACCAGTATGAACGATGAAGCAGAAGTTAAAATTAGTGGTTTTTTGGTGACATGAGCAGTTACAGGTTGTTCCAGATTTTGGATGAATACCATTTGTCTGTGGCTGTTCAACCCGGTTGTCAATGAACCGAGCAGAGGTCTATGTTAGTAGTCTTACAGTGATTGTTAGGTAATTGATAAATGACATGTAGGTTTCACAGTTGGTGTACCTTAGGATACATTTTTTTTTTTTTTTTTTGTATATTCACTTAAGTTTTTATGTTTGTTTCATTATGGCTTTATGCCTCACGATGTCAAGGTCATTAAGGGTGGGAAAATAGGAGAGGGTGCAAGGAACGAGAAGGAATTTGTTCATGGCTGTTTGAAGGAAGTATCCTGGCATTCATGTGGGGTGATTTGGGGAAACCGTGGAAAACCCAAATCTGGATACCCAAACGGGGATTGAAACCCATGCCCTCCCATGTCCCGAGCCAGAGCATTACTGCACACCCACTACGCTCGGTTTCAATTGCTATCCCAGTTCAGTTTCCATTGTTATTCCTGTTTGGAACCATTACTCACCAACACATTCACTCACTGTCAACATCCACCTTGTTTGCGAGATTTTTCTGTTGATGATGGGTTGTTTGTACCTGAAACTTTTGTATACCTATGCACTTCTTCACTATCCTGCTATCAACTATTGGAAGCAATATTTTTTCTTCTATCCTTGTTTTAATTTAGTTGCTGTTTCCTCCTATATTTTATTATTTATCTAAGAGCCTACAAATCAATTAGTTTTTCCTCCAGAAATTAATCTGATGGACTTTGATAGACTGAAGCAATAAGGAATGTTGTTGCTATATATTGACCATGTTTAAGCAGTTTAATTTTTCAGCATATAATATGGAAATGGTTTTTATTTAATATTGTATTACCTACCGGTCATACATAAATTATTATTTTATTATGTGTCAATTAAACTTTATTAAAATTTTAATTATTTCTGTAGTGGGATGTATGGGTGCTTTCATAAAATATGACTAAATATTTTAAAAATGAAATAAATCTGAATGTTGGGTCAAAACAGGAGAATGATTTATTATATAAAAAGTGTAAAATCATTACTCAAAAGAAAAGGAAGCGCCAATAATTACTACCATTACTACTTTCAACAGGAATTACGAGATAAACATGAATAATAATAATAATAATGATGATGATGATGAAAAATAATGATGAAAAAAATACAGATGCATGAGCCCCAAAAGGACGAGCATTATTCACAGTTGCACAGACTAGTCTCAGTTAAAGCAAATCTGTGTAGTGTTAGCTACGGGGCCGCTTACGGGTACAAACTGTGTGCGGTGTCCACGAAGACATAACACAGTGTTTGCAGCATTGCCGTTTCTTGATGGCTGGTTCCGCACTACAGCTGAAACCACAAACAGCTCCACTCACAAAACACTGGTACTCTCCCCGGAGCACTAAAAAACCACTTACACTGCGTCGGCTGTGTCTTCTATATCTATCCCTCCACGAATCTGTGACGAGTCCCCTGCAGGTGAAATTCCAGATTGCAGGCCACGCAAATCCTCTCTCCAGCGACCACCATCAGCGTTACCAAAAGGGCGCACGTCCCTCCACACTGGGCACACTCGGCGTCGTGGGTACATGTGAAACAAAGTATAACCACACATAGCTATATCAACATGCTGATTATACTGCATTGGATTTCCACTCACTCACTACACGCATAAACCAAATAGAACCATCGTGCCTTTGAAAACTAGTTTTTGCCTCAGATTAAAGAATGTAGTAATGCAACTGTATGAGTGTATTACGATATAGATACACCATTTCAACACACAGCCAAAGTCTATAGCATCCTGATACTCTTCATTAGGAGAACTATTGGACATTTTGCCATTTGAATGCTATTCACTCAAAGCTGAAGTTAGCTTACGACAGATGCAGCTCTGTTTGTAGTTAATAAAATGTGTTAGCCCTTGGTTCATAATTTTTCACTGAGGAACAGTATCAATTCTAAAGTAATATACATATGTTTTAAAATGAGAGTAAGTATGGAGGATGAAGTAACCATTATGTATCCCAGGTGATGGCATGATAGCATAGAAAAAAATGGCACAGAGAAATAATACAAGAAATAATTTTTGTAACAATGGAGCAAGAAGAAATGTCGTGAGGTGATATTTACATTGAAAGGAAACATAAATTATACCCAACAATCACCAAACTTGAAGGGAGAAGGGCAGCAGCAACAACAAAAAATAATACATGAACACAAACAACACAGTATTTTGTGCAAAACCTTTTTTTCAAGAACATAGAAACGTGTGGCTGAGCTCGGTCTATACAGCCACACACGGAATTGTTGTTTTTTTTGTTTGTTTCATGCATTATTTTTTGTTGCTTCTATCCTTCTCCCTTCAAGGTTGATGGTATCATTTATCTTTCCTCGCAACATTTTTTTGCTTTAAACACTTTTAATAGAGATTTGTGAATGAAAATACTGTCTCTTAACAAATGTTATTTTTATTCCTATACACTCAGATGCGTTTCACCCTTGTGGAAGTGGGCATTATCAGTGAGGGTTTTGATACAAACAGTCACATATGCTCTAGTTACACTGTTTAATACTTTTAATATACTTGGTTTACGTTGTCTCGATTACACCCAACCTCCTTGCTAAGTTTCTTATCTGCTTGCAATAAGTTTCAGTGCCAAGATATTGTATTAGGCTTGTTTGTCTTTTTTGTGCTAGCCAAACCCTGCCACCATCACCTTGGCTAAGTTCTGGGATGAAATTCCCTATCATTCCTTAGACTTCTTGTTATAAACTTAACAGTTCCAGTCTGTATGGTTTAGTGACAGCAACAGTTGGTGTCTTGTGTATGGCTCAATGCCAAATTTAAAATTAGCCCCAAATCACTCCAGGCGAATGCCAGGATGCTGCCTTCGAGAGGCCACGGTTGAATTCCTTCTCTTGCCCCCAGTCCTTTCCCACCTCTAATTACCTCGATGTCGACAAGGTGTAAAGCCATAAGTAAAAGATGAAAATAAGTGCAGTATGATAGTAGCGGTGTACATTTCTCTTAATCAAAAGTTATAGAGCATTATTTGCTATTTACGGCATTCAATACTACTATATACAGTACAGCATGCTGCCTTACATCGTAATGGTAATGATGAAATACATATAATTTTAAGTGGAGATTTCAATGTCAGTTTTGCCTCTAAGTTGCCATATCTTTTAATGGTTGAACTTGCTGATGATGATGACACAGAGAAAAGCCATATACGATAAAGTGGCTGGAAAAACAAAGAACTTTGAGGTTTAATGGATGTGTAAACATTCAAAAGGTTGTCGGTTCGATCCCTGCTGGGCAAAAATACTTCCATTTCCTGCATGCTTTTCTTTTTGCTAATATTTGCGGTTAATAGAATTACAGATTCATTTTCAAGAAAATTCACCCAAATAATAGTTTGTTTTTCTTTAAAGGATTTTCAATGTTTTTTCCCCTGTTAGGCGCCATACAAACATTTAAAATATAAATTGCTTCCACAATTGGAATATACACAGAAAAAAAAAAGAAGTGGAAGAACCAAAAAAAAGTGTGTACGACTCGTAGAAGTGTCACTTCACACTGATACACGCACTAGTTTTTCTGTATAATATTTATGTGTAATGCTGATTGGCATAAAATTAATAAATTAATTGATAATTAAATATTAATACAATGATTAGTTTTAATTTTTATATGTTCCTCCTATCTTATCCCATTGTTAATTTTTTATTTTTACTAAGACATTCAACCATGTTTCATAACACAAGTGGGACAGTAAGGGTACTCATTTAATACATGTGTATCTATAGTTGTTAATAAGTAAGATTGGTAAGAATTTTTCAAATACACACAAATCTTTGTAGTTTTGATACGTTAGGTTTAGATGTTCAAACTGTAACGTGTTTCCTGATTTTGTTGATACTCCATTCTTGGTGATTTATTTGCATGATTATTATTACAATCATTATTTTATCTGTAATATAGTTTTTATTGAAGAAGATTTATTGGTCCAGTTTAGCCTCTAGATGCTGGATCAAATTATAAATGAAAAATAAAATCTCCTTGCTAAGAAGAATTATAAAATTTCTTCAACACTACCACGTTTTGTCTCTGCAGGCTGATAGCGGAGGGTGTGGACGTGAACAGACGCCACGCCCTGGGTTGGACGGCTTTACAAGTCGCCGCCGTGAATGGCAGACTCGAGGTGGCCCGTGCCCTGTTGGAGGCCGGAGCAGATCCCAATGTCGGAGACGAGTTCTCCACTGCGTACCGTACTGCCCTCGAGAAGAACCTCCACACAGTCGACGGTATTTCAGACCAGGCCTTAAAAAGCCTTAGAAAGGCTTTAATTTTCATTTTGATTTTTAAGGGCCCTTAAAAGGCCCTAAAATTTTCTCAAAAGCCTTAAAATCTTTGAAAAAGCCTGATTTTTAAACAATGAGATACAGTGTAGTAAATTTCACTATCCCGGCAATGCGCCGATAGGCAGGTTTCTCTCTCGCTCGACATTGACCAAGTGTGAGTCAAAGTGCTTATATTTCAAGCAGGTAGTAGAGTCTTTGCACAGAACCTCTCTTATGTAGTTCTGCTTCTTACATGCCTCCGTCTTACATTTCTTGTCAATTTCTCACTAGTTTCTTATGTATGTAGTAGTAAAAATGTTGTTGCTGTTTTCACATGGACAAGCAGATGTTGAACGAGGCTTCTCTGTGAACAAGCAGTTGGAAGTTGAAAAATTTAAAAGAAGAGTCTTTAGTGGCTCAATGATTAGTCAATCAACGTTTCAAAAACAGCAAAAATAAGTTGTTAATAACTAAGGAGTTAAGGATGTATGCAGCTATGCCTCACCCAAAAGTATATTGCGTACCTGGAAGAGAAAAAAATGCAAAGAATACAGGGATTCAGGGAGTGAAATGCAAATCTATTTTAGATGATTTGGAAGATTTGAAGTGTAAAAAGGCACATCTAGAAACTGCAATTAAGGATCTTGAAGATAATGCTGATAAACTAGCAGATAAAGCTAAAGTTAAAAAAACTGAATTTGAGGATGTTGAAAGTAAAATTAAGGCTCTATTGAAAGATTTAAAAGAGAATTGACCTTTGTTTTTAAACAATGTGAAAATAAAAAAAAAATCATTTAAAAAAGTGTATATTTTTTATTTAACCTGCATACATATTAACAACTCTTACCAGTATGTTTTATGTTTACCCTTATAACATGTTCTAGCTCATCTGCTAAGTAAACGTTACTCATATAAGAAAATATTTGATCATATATGCCCAATAGGAACTACTGCTGTAACTCGAAAGATGTTGAAAAAGTTGTATTTAACCTATGGAAAATGTTTCATCTTTAAAGGGTCTTTTACATGTAGCTTTTTTTTAAAAAAAAAAAAAAAAAAGGGGGTGGGGGAGTGAGTCTTCTTCATTTAACATTATACCTGAAATCTAATAAGTAATTGAGCTGACAATTTGGCAGTCTTTCTCTGATTTAACTGCTAATGTGCTATAATGTCTAAAAATAAATTAAGTTAAAATATATATTTATATGTCAGTAATTCTTATTACTAAGGTGGTAATGTTTCTTTTTGCCCTTGTGTCAGTTTTCTGGGGTATAGTAGTTTTTTTTTAATTTTATGTTAATATATGAAAAGGGAAAAAGTTTCAATATTCACTGTATTGTGTGAAAACAAAAGTAAATTTATTAGAAATTTATTATTTATAAACTCGGTCAAAGCTTATTTCATCTTAATCTTAACATGCATATTTTAATTTATTTGCTGTAAGTTGCATATTAGTTTTTTCATAACATTTTAATATACGTTAAATATAGCCTTAAAAAATATGAATAATTGACTTAAAAAGGCCTTAATTTTTCTTTTGCTAAAAGAGTGGGAACCCTGCAGACAGTCATCTCGGTGGTCTAGTTGTGTATTGATGCCCCACTCCCTCCACTCAATTGACAGATCTCAGCTGTACTCTAGAACAGAATATTTACCAGCTTGGTCATGTTGAATTGCATATAGTGCTATAGTAACGTATGACTGTAAACTGACATTTGGAAGCCACAGCAGTTTGGTATCTGCTTGCTGATGGTGGGGTAGCTGCGATGACTTCCTGTCCCAGTAAACTGTGCAGTGTCTCTCCATAGTCGTGTCAGTGAATGCTGGTGTCTTCCCCAACTGCCACCTAAAATAAAAGTAGTGTTCCACAAAGAGAAGAATCAAAAACTTATTTATATAATGTTTATACAGTTACCCAATTTGAAAAAAAAAAAAAAAAAAAGATTAATTGCAGTTTAGGTACTGTAAGGATGGAGACTTTCCCAGTGTATGATTGCGATGAAGTCTTCACGGGGTTACTGCCATGTTGTGTTTTGATAACACGATATTTCGGCAGTTAACTCTGCCGCCTTCCTCAGGTGTGAAGACATCATCTTCTGTACAGGTCGGATGACACCTGCTAGTTGTTGAAATATCGTGTTTTCGAAACACAATCCGGTGGTATACCTGTGAAGACTTCATTATAATTTAAGTACGGTATGTGACATTGGAATATACAACATTTATGATTTGACATAAAGCAACGTATCATGAAAGAGCAAATCTTTTAGTTAATTTGTTTCTTTTTATTTGTCATTAAATTATTTAATCATCATCATTCTGAAAAAATTATATATTTAGTAAAAAGAACTGCTTCGTCAATTTCAGTTTCTGGTATTGACAAGTAGTTTTCTTTTTAAAAAAATATCTATAATCCTGAATCTGTTTTGAAATCTATTGACGACACATTTTTTATAATTATCGAAAATGAATGTCTCAGTTGGTGAATGCCGAATGGTTGCTACTAAATCATAGAATTAAACCTACTTACCAACCATTGACTTTTAATTTTCTTTGAGCACCATTGCCCACCAATACCACCAGAATATTTTGAAATACATTAATCAGGACATTAAAAACCAAACTGTCCAAAACAGTTCTTGAAATGTTTTGGAATTTATCACGTCACCACAAACTACTTGAGCTTTATGTTTTGGAGTCGTAATGGCAGCCTTGATGATTGTTCTTGGCAGAATCTATCCTCCTCGTGTGGTCAGTACTTACATACCTTCCTGTCGTATGTTTCCTATCCTCCACCTTTTTCCTCTAACTCTTGTTAGATCCCCAGTTTCTAAATAAATCAATAATTTAATTGTAAAGGTACAGAAATTTCACTCCTTACTATTAAACAGTTTTCTTGTTCTTTCTGAGGTATGACACACAGTTGAGATTCAAGTTGGATTAATATATAGATCTTCCAATGTGAGCCTCAGCTGTGAATATTGATTGGCCAATAAGGGATCTCCTTACACCTATAACTTCTGCCCACTGAGAGAAAGAACAAGAAAGTTGTGATGGGTCTATATAAAAAGCAGGACCAGTGTGTATGGGAGATCGAAATCCATCTACAAAAGATTGGTAATCTAATTTAAACAACCAAGGATAATGCTAATTTAGAAGTGTACAGGGGGAGGACAAAATAATATGAACACCTGTGAAATAATGGAAAATCTTTATTAATAGAGGGTTGGACCACCCTTTGAAGTACAGATTTAATGCGACGTGGGATAGATGCATAAAGGTTATGGACGATATTTAAAGATGTATTAAGCCGTTCCTCCTGCACCCCCTTGCTTCAAAGTCAGCAAAAGACATTCTCTGGGCGTTCTCCAGACATAAACACGTCCGGTCGTCTGAAAAGGGGTGAATGACGATTCATATGACCATATTACCTGTCGCCACTGCTGCGGGGATCAGCCTTTGTGATCTCTGCACCACTGGAGTCGCTTTAAAGCATTAGTCACTGTCGCCAAGGGTTTACGAATTGCCACTCTGCCATAAATGTTCGCAGTATGTAGTTCCCTTTTGACAGTTTTTGTTGAAACGGGGTCACGGAGATGACTGTTAATTTTGGATGTTATCTCGGATAACGATTGCTTGTGCTTTCGGGCTACTATGCGCTTCAAGACCTGTCTATCCCTATCTGTAAGCTTTGACTTTCGGCCACTGTTGTGCTTTGAAGACGCCATCTTACCCTCTTTCGTGTACGCTGTCATAACGGCTGATACCGTACTCCTTGCAAACCCCAAAAGGTTGATGTTTCCTTAACCGATGCTCCACTTAAACGCGCTCCGACAATCATTCCTCTTTCGAATTCTGACAGGTCTGCCATTTCAACTTATCACAGACAGTTCGATAGACGCATGCAGCGCAGGTGACTGCTGTTGAGAGACTGATACCTTCCTCTTCACGCTCACTAGGTGGCAGACTTCTGTTGCAGGTATGAAATACGTCATACTTTTTCACAGGTGTTCGTATTACTTTGTCCTCCATATGTATTTTTTTTTTTAAATAAAAACAAGGTTAGCTACGACTCATGACAGAAAAAATTGATGAACAAGAAGAAATGAGTGTCAGATGGAAGAAATCAGTAATACGCTAAAAAATGGAGGACAGGAGCTCCTCTTGTAATATAGGGCTAGTTTTCAAAACTAGATTTGTACATTATGTTAGCTGTTGCTAAAGAGGAAACAAAATCACATATGCAGAAAATGAGTGTATCATTATTTGTTGTTGGTAAGTTGGTACAGAGAACTGTGAATTGGTCCAACTAGCAATTATGAAGCATTTGATACACACTTTGGGGTATGTATGCCAACTCCAAAATAGCACTTGACAGCAATGAAAATGGTCTGTTTGTAACAAATCGTGAACTTTGATGTGGGAGCAGTGTCTCCCCAATTGTTTTTAGCATTTACATTGATAGAATAGTACAGTAATAGACTGTGGTAACAACTAAAATGAAATGTATATTTTCAGTACTGCTTGCATATGATCATATTGTTACTGCAGATAGTGAGAACATTATGTGTTAAGAAAGTACCATAACTGAAGATTAGCGAGTGTGGTTGGTGAGTGGTTAACGCCCTGGCCTCGCATTCAGGAGGATGTGGGTTCAAATCCCCGTCCGGGCATTTGGGTTTCCCCAAATCACTCCAGGAGAATGCCGGAATGCTTCCTACAAAAAGGCTATGTCTGAATTCCTACCTGTTCATTGTGCCACATCCTTTCCCACCCCTAATGACCACGATGTCTATGAAGCGTAAAGCCACAGTAAAAAAAAAAAGCATAAAGAAACTGAAGATTACAACAAACAGCAACAGACAAAAGGAACCAAACGAATTGCTAGTAAAATGATCATAAATGACCACCAGGTGGAAATGTCAAAACTCTTATTTACACTGAATATTTATAAGTAGGCCTTTGTATTTTACTTCTAAATCAATTTCTTTTAAAACCAAAATTGTATCTCCTTGGAAGTGAAGAGACATTTCAATAATGTCTGTTCTTATTTCACTTGTAATTCTCTTGAAATTCTGTAAGACACTTAGAATGGCATTTGTGACATGCAGCAGTGATCGTTGGACAGTAACAGTCGAGAATGGGAAGAAAATAGAAATGTCAGACGTCTTTGCATCAAATCAAGGAACTTGCTTGACAAGATGCCCAAGAATTTTTTATTGATACACTGGGAAAGCCTCCTTTCTTCACCAGACACTGTCAGAAAGAAAATGAAATGTAGAAATAAGAAGTGGAAGCTAGGAAGTGTAAATCAGTATATAAGTAAATATTATAAGACTTAATAAACTGTGTAATTTTTTTATTTTTTATTTTGCTGTAGACTATGGTTATAAATATTTGTCTTTGCTTGGTTTATTTTGTGAAATAACACAATTTATAGATTAAAGTATTTCACTCCCCTTGTCAGTACTCTTATTTAAATGATAAATTTTAAATTTGTTCATAAATTTAAAATAGTCAGAAATTTCTGCTTATCAGACACGTTGCCAGGAAAATTTTGAAGTACGGATTATTTCTTCCTGGTTTGTGTAGGGGGGTGAAACCGTTACTGTCTTGCAGTGCTGGCCAAACGTGAGGATGAATTCAGCGAGATGCTCAGCAGCCGCGCTTCGTTCCGCGGTTTCACAGCGCTGCACTACGCGGTGTTGGCGGACGATGATCGGCTGGTGCAACTACTGCTGGAGCACGGAGCTGACCCCACAGTGGAGAACGACCGCGGTCACAGCCCGGCCTCGTACGCCCGCACGGCCGAAGTGCGCGAGATGCTAGAGAATCGCGTCGCAGAGGTATGTGAGTAACACTGTGGAATGATTACCGAGCAGTATTGTTGAGACTTTGGCTAAAACGTGTTCAACTTCTGATATAATTTCACTCGAAAATCTTATACGTATATATAAAAAAAAATAGATGTGTGTTTTCCTATATTTCACTTTTCGGCCACCACTACCCTAGCACAGATCACTGATGTTTGTGTGTGGAAGTAGCACGGAGTTTCCGTTCGTGTACAACGTTGGCCGAATGTCGATAGCTGTGGGGATGTGGGAGATATGATGGTTAAAAGAGGTCGATGCAGGGCGTTTTCGTATTTCGACCAAAGACATGTGTCTCTGTATATGTCCACTCTGCTGCCATAACTACTATAGCATAGACCATTGGTGTTTGTGTGTGGTAGTGGTATCATATTCATGTACGTATGGTGGTTAGATGTCAGGTAGCTATGGTGGTGTGGGAGATATGGTGGTTGAAACTGGTCGACCTGTGGCACTTTCATATTTCTACCAAAAACGAATGTGTCATGGTGTATCACTATTCATCCAAAACGATCTAGTCGCAGATCACTGGCGTTTGTGTGTGGTAGTAGCACAGAGTCACCTGTCGATCACAACGTTGGCCGATTTTTGGTAACTGTGAGAGTGTGGGAGATATGGTGGTTGAAATTGGTCAGTTCAAGGATATTTTCTTATTTCGACCGAAGACATGTGTGTCCGTATATTTTACTTTGCTGCCTGAAGTACCTAGCGCAGATGACTGGCGTTTGTGTGTGGTAATAGCATCGAGTCTCCCATCGTGCACTATGGTGGTTAGATGTCGGATAGCTGTCAATCCATATTACTTTACAAACACGAACTGAAGTCGTGGGTACCAGCTAGTTTCAAATAAATGGGAATTATATGGTCAGTACTGAATTCAGATCAATTTCCTTTAAATTATGAAAAGTAGACTTAACATATTGTAACTTTGCCTCATGATTTACTTGCTATGAATAACTTCACAGGAGTAATTAATCTAAATGAATACCTATTCTGGTGATGACCACTTGTATCTCCTTTTTGTAACTATATTTTTTTAATCGCTTTAGCAATGGAGCACATGCCCAAGTGACAATTCACTTGCACACCTGATCTTGCATTTAATGAATTTTTGCTTTATATTCTTACGTTTTCTTATGCTTAGTTCTTGCTAGTCCATGGACTGATACTAAACCTGAGAGTTCTCAATCTTATACATTAGGACAAATCATGAAATAAAATTATTCAGGGATTTACATTTGTCAGTTTTATTTCAAAATTAGCTTATAAGGGATTTTGTTGATATTTGTCATGGTGGTCTTGAAACCAAGCACTCACTGTAAAGGGATTAAGGTCAAAGGTCGTGACACCAGATCACTTTTGGACCAGGGGGAATTGATAGTTAATTGCTCTGATATCGACTTCGAAGCGTACCATGCATTGGCAACATGTGGTGGAAGTGCCTTTCAAAGTTTAAATGAAGTGTGCTTTCCAAAAACCATGATGCACAAGAAATTTTCCTGCTACAAGTGGTTTTTATTCAATGTGCTTAGAGCAGAAACTTTCTCTGAATTTTCATGTTTGTATCCATTACAATGTCAATGCGAATGTGTTATAGAGTATAATATTACTTACTTGAAATAAATGTATGTCAGTATGTAAATAGTATAAAATAATTTCTTACCGATATTATCAAGTACTTTTAGTCATGGCAAAGTTCTGAGTTTCTTTGTAAAAAAAAATGGGAGGAAGAACGCTCGTGTAGAAAGCAGCGAACCCAGAGCCATCTGAGCACTGGTCCGGCAACGTTACCACTGCTGTTACTGTGACTGATGAAAATAGGCTTATATATCTATCATGTACAGCTTATAAAGTTTGAAACTTCTCAAACTGTTAGTTTGTGGACCCTATATCCATTCGAAATGGGCACTGACATATCAACACATACAAGACACCAGGCATCATCGTGGCCTCAACAACATATACTAAGACCACACCAGTAAATCTGTCACATTTTTACAAATAATTTGTATAAATATTGTCTCATGGCAGTTCTTTCATTGCATTGTTACCCAAATAATTTGTATATTCTACATCCTTTGCAGTGGATCTGGTGGCTCAGTGGTTAAGGCATTTGACTGTAGATCGAAAGACCCCTGGTTTGAATCCTTGTCTGGGTGAGGATTTTCAAAGCCGTTAACCTGACCTTCACATGTGGCATATGTTTTTGATGAGTCGCGTGGTAAACTTCAGTGTGTGCACACCTCCCAAACCATGTGGCTCATTTTCTAAACCACGAATAAGTTGTAAAACAGAAATATTGTGTATGTTTTTGTTCATCATCATTGTTTTTCACTCGTTGCGGCCTTCATTTTTGGTGACTGACGAGTCATTTTCCCTATCCTCTGTTATTTGTGAACATTGTTTTTAAAACATTTATTTGATGAAACTAAGGAAAATGGAAGCGGCTTCTAGGTGATATAAATAATGAAGGAAAGGGAAATTAACCCACCACATACCAAAGTTGACAGCTGTGATGAGAAAAAACACGAAGGCGGACAAGCAACTCGCGTCATACACCAAATAACTTGCCACCACTGCGCTAGTTCCTACATAGGCCTCACTACACAGCAACTATCAGTCAGAATGAATGGCCACAAACAGTCCATACCTGCAACTTGTACCTTCCAATACCAGAACATTCCAGTAGCCACGATTCCAACAATCTCAACGACTGTTTTACTGTGATAGCAGTCAAGAGTTTACCCCAATAGCACCACTGCAGCAGAACTCCAGAGATGGGAACTAGTTTCTTTTTCTTCCTATCAAGTGTTAGGCCTGGTGCCCTGTTACGGTCTCAATCCATCTTCTTGGAGGTCTTCCCACATCTCTCCTACCTCTGGGATGAGGATTTTTCTTAGGATTCGGTCTGTCGTCATCCTTAGTACATGGTCTGTTCCGTAGGTTTTCACAGTTTGGAGAATTGGTTTTAGTTTTGAGTTCTTTAAGGATTTCATCAGACCTCTTTCTGTCTTGTAATGTGTAGCCAGCTGTTCTCCTCATGAATCACATCTCAGCCACCATTAGCCTCCGTTCATCACCTTTGCGTAGTGTCCAGGCCTCGCTGCCGTACAGTAGTGTAGTTTTAGCCAAGATGTTATATAGCCTGATTCTTGTGTGCCTGTTGAACAAGAGGTGGTCTGAAATTGTTATTTATTATTCCTGTAACTTCCGTGAAATTTTTTTTTTTTATTTTTTTTTTTTTTTTTGTTGCATATCAGTTTCTAAGGTGTAGCTGAGGCTTGTAACCTAGGTATTTAAATTCTGCTACTTGTTCTATGGACAATGATGTCTATTGAGACTTTTGGTTCTTTTGTGGTTTATTCCGACAAAGGCCACAACCTTGGTTTTATTGAGGGAAATCTCCATGCTGTACTCTTTTGTTGTCTTTTGGAGGTTGTGAGTGGTCTGATAGCTCAGTGGTTAAGGCGCTTGCTTACAATAAAGCTTCGTTGCTTCCTGTCCCGGGTTTTCATCCCGGCAGGCGCAGGAATTTTGAGAGTTGCGTTTGATCATTTGAGCTATGCCAGGTCGCTCCATGGTTCGGATTACACTGTTAATCTGTACGGTCCCAGAGGAAACGGACCTGGCCGTCCTATCTCTGACACAATGGACTAGTATGCCTTCTTCAGGAGGATCCTACCAACCTTTGGGTTGTGGACTAAATTAGTTTGGAGGTTATATACTGAACTCTGCAGGTCATCTTCTGATTCAGTAAAAATCATTTGGTCATCTGCAAACAGTAATGTGTCTGGATTTGTCTGTCTGTCTGTCTATCTTGATTCTGCCGTGGGGTTTTCGTCACCAGTCACTAATGATTTTGTTTTTGTATATGCTGAATAGAAGTGGCGATAGACAGCACCCTTGTCCTCACTCTTCGAATAATTCGGTTTCCATTCCGACAGCTGTTGTCCGGTTCTGACTGCGAATTACATTGTGGCTGTAGATGTTTTGAATTGCTTTTATGATCTGTGGTGGGACATTACTTTCGACCAGAATTTGCCAAAGTTTTCTTCTGTCGATTGTATCGAAAGCTCTTTTGAAATTGATGAATGCCAGGTGTGTTTCCAGATTAAACTCTTTCCTTTTCTCAATTAGCAGTCTTTAGTGTGAAATAACCATCTGCATATGATCTACTCTTCTGAAACCCATTTTGTTCTTCTCCAAGAAGTGGCTCATAAACTATTTGCAATTTTGATTTAATAGTGCTGGAGTAAATTTTGTAACCAGCATTGAGCAAGCTTATTCCTCTATAGTTATTGCAGTCTTTGACTATCGCCTTTTTTTGTGAATTGGAATGACAATTGCTCTCTGCCAGATTTGAGGTGGGTATTCTCCTCTGCCAGATCATGTTGATAAAGTTTAACAGCCATTCTTTGAATGTCCTGTCACTGAATTTAAAAAGTTTCCTATGCATGCCATCCTTTCCTGGAGCTTTCTTACTTTTATACGCTTTCAGCTACTGATTTTAACTCTTTGTAGTGAATGTCCTCTGGGCTAATAGTCTCAGGCAATGACATTACCTCTGGTTCATTGTCTGCTTGATTTTGGATCCACAAATCATTGAAAATATTTTAGCCATGTCTCTGTGTTTATTACTTGAATGTCTGAGTCACATCTTACTTCTCAGCTTAACTATTTAATAATTTTGAATGTTGTGGGTGATGGTCTTGTTACATCTCTTTCCAGATTGTTAATGAGGCGGTCCCATTGTTCTCTGTGCCTTTTCTGAGTTTCTCTTTTAGCAGTCGCTCTTTTCCTCTTATATTCAGTAACATCCTCTACTTTCTTTGTTGCTAAATATCTCTTATAAGCATTTCTCTTATCTTCAATATCACTCTTGATTTCTTCATCGTAGGCTCTTAATCCTTGTTTTCTATTCCAGTGTTTCTTCATTCCTATATTCTCGTTTGCCACTTCTTTCAGAATTTTGCTTGGGGATATGTTGATATGCCAATTCCCACCTGCGGAATTCAGATTGGGAGGTAGTGTTTGGAAATACTCTAATGGCTCTAACTGATCTGGTGGATTATCAACACATCCTGCATACTAGACATCCCCTAGGCCTTAATTTCCATTAATATCTTTCATCCCCACCCTATACACCCTTCACTGGCCAGCACAACAGATTCGTACATATTTATAGGCCTTATTTCAAAAAATTTTGGTACTTTTTTATTTATTTATTATATTTTTCAATTATTATTATTATTATTGTTATTTCCCATTTTAATCTTTCTTGTGATTTATACTTGCGGTTATATTATCGTTGCTCCCCCCCACCATCTCATAGGGTCAATTTCATTCTATGAGTGGCTGCATCAAACGCAAGGCTTGCGCGAGCTCAGCCACTTACTTCTTTTAACTAGAGGAATGTCCACTGTGTGGTTCAGATACATAGATGACATATTTATGATCTGGACCCACAGCGAAAACCACCTCCTTGAATTCCTCCACTCCCTTAACAATAGCAACAATTCCATCAATTTCACCTGGACTTACTCCTGCTCACACATCACATTCCTCGATGTTGACATCATGCTCAGGCACGGTGTCCTGCATACCGCAGTCCACATCAAACCCACTAATTTACAGCAGTATCTACACTTTGATAGCTGCCATCCATTCCATACCAAACGTTCCCTCCCATACAGCCTTGCCATCCGTGGAAGTCGCATTTGCTCTGATGCTCATTCTCTCCATCAATACTCTCAAAACCTATCCCAAGCCCTTATTTCCCGTTGTTACCACAGGGATCTTGTACATAAACAGATCTCCTGCGCGATCAACCACCCTCCACGTAACCACTCTCACTTGTCTCCTACAAAAACCAACCATAGCCCTGCCTTTGTCACTCAGTTCTCTCCTGGCCTTGAGTCCATCAACCATATCTTGCGACAGGGGTATGACTTCCTTTGCTCATTTCCGGAAATGCGTACTCTCCTACCCAAAATTCTACCCAATGTCCCTCGTGCATTAGACTCTCCAAAAGCACCATATGGATCTTATCCTTGCAGTAGACCCCGGTGTAAAACCTGCAGCATCCTTCCACCCACCACTACATATTCCAATCCCACCACAGGAGAAACTTTCCCCATTATTGGACATGCCACCTGTTCAACCACTCATCTTATATACCAACTAACTTGCCGCTATTGCACCAGTTCCTACATAGGCCTCACCACACAGCAACTCTCTGTTAGAATGAATGGCCACAGACAAACAGTCCACACTCGCAACCTGTACCTTCCAGTACCAGAACATGCTAATAGCCATGATCCCAACAATCTCAACGACTGTTTCACTGTGAGAGCAGTCAGAGTTTTCCCTGACAGCACCACTGCAGCAGAACTCCGGAGATGGGAACTAGCGTACCAGGATATCCTGGATACGAGACACCCACCTGGACTTAACCACCGTTAAATTCCAATTAACCCATCACTACCTTTTTTTTTTTCTTTTCCTCCATGTTTATACCGTACCCTTACTACATATGCTCATTTTATCATCGCCTGCAATATATTATCTCAGACATTGCATACCAATATCGATAGTCTACTCCTTAGCCGTTCCCCCACTCCTCCACAACTCGGTTAGTCATTAGGTAACGTTCGTTGTGTACACACGTTCCGAGCCTAATGGCCCGTTTTTCTACTTGTGAACAAGGCAGATGCCGAAATATTGTGTAGTTGTTTGTCAGCATAAGTGTTCCATTTCATCGCATCCGTCCACTTTGGTATGTGGTGGGTTAATTTCCCTTTCTTTTCTTATTTATATCGCCTAAAAGCCGCTTCCATTTTCCTTAGTTGCATTAAAGTCTCTTTAAAATGCCTATGGTGCAGTAAGAAATGCAATGAGATGATATAAATAAAGTAGGGCTGGGAAGAAGGAAAGCTCAATACAAATACAACACTTGTGACTGTGGAAGCTAACACTCATTGCTGGGCCAGAGCATGCACTTGCAGTCTACAAGCAACACGGATGAGGCTGGGTTGACTGTGGGCACATGTGCTAATGTAGCAGTGTTCAGTTTTTGTAATCGTAAGGGAGTATGTAGCTTGAAATACTGTGTTTGTTGTTACTGCAGCTCTGCTTCTTTCAGCTTTGCTTGGCGATGACTCTACTTTCTTTTTAGGCATATTAAATTTGTTTGTACATTTAAATACTGTAATTGGGATCAGGTGAAAGTGTTTGTTAACAGAGTAAATAAGGAAACGTGCAGGAATCATCTTTTACAACCCACAGAACGATATACAAACAAAAACTACTTTGAAGTATTCCAGGTTAAAGCCAACATGAGTTTTAGAATACTGTTTGCATTTTCAGGAAAAACCATAATTTAAGTAGTACCGCTGTTGAATCAGATGTGAAGCATAATTGATAGTTTCATCGTGTTTATAAAATTCGACTTACTTTATGGGTTTGGCGTTATGTCAGTGCTGTTGCTGCTGCCAATGTTTTGGTGCCTCCCTGAGTTCTAACTCTGGTACAGATGGCCGTTTACGTTTCGTTTCGCCTGCACGATAGGCGGATTATTTTGGTTTGCAACCAGCAAGACTTGTGCCTTTCCGGCAGCAAGTGTCAACTGTTCCAGAGATGAGCTTGTCTTTAGAGATGTTTGACTGAATTTGCCCACGAGTACATACTCCAAATTTGACTTTGTAGTGACCCGGTGAGAAATTTTCGACAGTTACCCTGAGAAAAAACGATAGGTAAGGGTTGCATAATCGATATATTTTCTGCATGCACACTACCAGTCACTTTCTAATAGAAGCAGATTTCTTAAAGCACATAAAATAATTCAGCCCCCCTGATTCAGTTCAGTACCGGTTTATTACAGCTAAATACACTTGTATGTGCAGGTGTATGTACAAACAAGGGAATGTTTGAAAGTGAGAATTACAGCGTAATTTTGTGGCATTGAAATGTGCTTCAAATTGTTTTTATTGTGTTATTCAAGAGTTATAATTCAGTTGAAAAAAGTCTTTGCTTTAGCCACTATATTTAATATTGCTTTGAGAGCGTCCATTAATTATGCGAGGTGAAATAGGAGGGGGGGGGGGGAATCTGGCGAAATCTCATGAAACCTCACCAAGGGGGAGGGGCTTGGGTCAATGGAAATCTCACGCGAGGTTTTGAAATTGTAGAATGGTAGAGCTAAAAAAATTCTACAAATGATGCAAAGTCAATTTTGGGGGGTATAACTGCCCCTGGGAGCATGAGAACTAAAAAAAGTTGCGAGGTCCTTCATAGCGGGAGGTCTCACATCACTTTGCAGGGGGGGACGGGGGTACCGACCAAATTTCACCAGAGGGGGTCGGGGAGGGGGAATTCAGGAAAAACACCTCACCTAATTAAAGTACGCCCCCGTTTTGAACTAATGGCTCCAACATCTACAAAACTTTACAGCGTGTATTGGACTTCATGTTTATTTGAAGTGTGCAGGTTTGTTTTGCAAGGTTACTCTTACTTAATATCCAAGAACCAAAAGCATCCGTTTTTGCTCAACCTATATTGTTAACAGCCAACTTAATTCTTTTATTTTTCCTTTCATTTTTTACTCTCTTCTTTTGTTTCCAACGATTCCAAAATACTTTCCCCACAGTCAGCCCTGCACAAATTAATCTCTTTATTCACTTTATTGGATTCAAAATTTTTCAGCAAGCTCGGACTAAGAAATATTTAACTGTCCCATCACAACCAGCAGTCGTGTACTGTTTATGAATTGGCACTGGGAGGCTGATTGCAGTAAGCGAGTGGGGATGGACATTGAATTATCAAACTATCACTTACAGTGACTTACCAGAGACAGGACCATCCCACAACTGAACAAATGCGTGTTCCGTCCCGGTATTGTGCTCGGCTCCCGCGGCCGAGTCGTCTGTAGAGGCTCCTCTGCTCCCGGAAAGGCTGCACGCCGAGGCAGTGTTCTGGTCACCCTCTGCATGTCAGAGGTGGTGGGAAGACCCTGAATTCAGCTCAGGTTCTAGGTCTTCTACTCCGACCCTCTCCCCAATGAGTAATGTGGAGGGGATTCCTTTGGTCTATCAGCCAGATGCGTCGTGCGGTCACCTCTCCTCGGTGCGGTCGTGCATCAGCACCGCACTTGGTGTCTGAGGCCTGGCGACTCGGCAGCTTCACGTGCTCGCAGATGCACAGCGTGCCATTGGGTAATTGTCAAAAAACTATTACAATGCCTGTCGCTACTACAACTACAGCTGCCATCTTTATGGAACTTCTTGGGATGTTTGAAAAGGGTGCAAAAATGTTGGCAGTAGCATTATCGTTGATGCAGTGCTAAACCTGCAAAAGCAAGCAGAATTTTACCAACATGACGCCTGCTAGAAGCATCAGATTTAATATTTCTTAAGTTTACTTGACTGATTGATAAGAAAGTCCATGCATTGTTACTTTTATTGTTCATTTACGGTATCATTATATTTTTCTGTCTTATGCACTGTGGCTGCTTTCCATGTCTTACTACTTTCATTATTTGCCCAACTTCTGACAATGGGTTTAACACAGACTTTTCAGAGCTGTGCTATATTCCAGTTTATTGTGTTTGTGGATTAAACAGGCTGTGTGGTTTGTAGCTCAATGGCTAGAGCTAATTTTTGGGATAAAATAGAAGTTGTGTGATATTTGTTGGTCGTTACCAGTTACTGAAGTTGATCTTGTTTTATCAACAGTGGGAAGAAATACAGAAGAAAAAAGAGGCGGAGGAGAGACGCAGGTTCCCTCTGGAGCAGCGCCTGAAGGAGCGCATAGTAGGGCAGGAGGGAGCCATCACCACAGTCGCCTCAGGTAGGGAGCCGTCTGCGCGTCCGTACCGCAGGAAAGTACTAAGCAAGGATAGGGAATTTCACTCCAACACTCTGGAATCGAGAAACACAACAATAGGAAAGAAGATGGGTTTATGAAGAATATTAATGCCGAGGATAAAAATTTCTATGGCTCTTAGATACTTTTATTTATCAAAAAATAATATCTTCAAAAATATGCTAAAAACTTTAAAATTAGTTTATTGCTAGCTTAGACGAAAATACATCTAGGAGGACAATTTTTTACATTACTATTTCATTTTTTTAATTTTTTTTTTTTTACTGTCATCAATCTTTTGAATGGTTTGATGCAATCCTCCATCCCTTCCTATCTACCTCTTCATTTCTACATACCCCTTACACCCTACGTCCTCAGTTATCTGCTTCATATATTCTAATCTCTGTCTTCCTCTACAGTTCTTACCTTCGACTGTTCCCTCCACTAACAAATTGATCAATCCTGCATTTCTCAATTGCATAAGCTTCTTCCACAAACATCTTTTCTCCCCATCATTTCCAAAACTTGTCCATTTCATACTTTATCCGTCCACCTAATTTTCAGCATCCTGCTATAGCACCACATTTCAAATGCTTCCTTTTTCCTTTTTTCTGGCATTCCTCAAGTCCATGCTTCGCTCTCATAAAGTGCCGTGCTCCTCACGTAGAGTTTTAAAAATTTACTTCCGAGTCTTAGATCAATATTTGGAACTAAAAGATTCCTTATTTTCATGAAGGGTCTTTTTGCTAGTGCTATTCTGCTTTTTAACATCATTCCTGCCTTCTCCATCAGTTGTAATTTTACTTCCCAAGTAGCAGAATTCGCATTCTTCTCATGCATGCAATCCTATTTTTATATTTAAGCTACTATTTTATTGGCACATTTCATCACTTTTGTTACTATTATTGAAATTTTAACATTAATTAGTTATTTTTGGAGAAGGTAGGGGCCGTTTGCTTAAACTTTCCGTGAAGTATTTCTTCTATTTCGAAATCTGTGCCTTATACGTATTTCCCCCCCCCCCCCCTTCTCCTCAATTTTGACCACTAGTTCACTGAATCCTCTGATATCCATCAGAACTGATTCATGATCACTTATTCCTTCAGGTACTTGACACGCCACAAGGTTATCATTGGGCTTTATTAGGTTCGTCCCCTTCTGCTGTGGTCTACCACTTGTGTAAAGCCTGCTTCCCTTAGTAAGGTATTTGCAAATCTCTATTCACGTATGTTATTAATCTTATTTTCTACCCCGTTTACACCTGTTAAATTTAAATCCCCACCAATAATGACCATTCTATTCTCACCTCTGAAATCTGAGTACGGATTTAGTTTCTCCCCAAGAGCCTAGTCTTCATCTGTCATTCTTCCACTGCGGTAAGCAGCCAACACCCTGATATTTTCTGTTTTATTACCCAGAAATCTACTCCAAGTAACTCAAGGTCATGATCTATAAACACCAGGGAACTGAATTAGTCTTTGCTAACCAGTATGAATACCCCTCCACCAATTGCTCCTCTATCTCTTTCGCCCAGTCTGTAACCATTGGGAAAAACCATGTTGTCTAATACTTCTTCTTTTAACAAAAGACTCTGCCCCTATACTTGCTTGTGGTTTGTGTGTATCTATTAAGTTTGTAAATTCCATTACTTTGTTCGTTATAGTTCTACAGTTAACCAATAACTCTTATTACTCGCTTTAAAAATAACAAAGGAATGGGAAAATGACTCGTCACTCGCTGAGGTTGAAGCCTGCAACAAGTGAAACACATGAGACAAACAAAAACAGATACAATATTTCGGTTTTACACCTTATTCATACAATTTGGGAGTTGTAAAACTGAAGTATTGTTTCTCTCATATGTGCTCCACTCATCGCAGCCTTAAACTTTGGTGAGTGACGAGTTCCTTTCCCTGTCCTTTGTTGTTTATATGGCCTAAAAGTCTTTTCCTTTTTCTTAATATCATTATTACTGGCTTTGTAATATTTTCAGGATTAACCTTCTCCTTCCCAGTTTTACCCCCCTCAGTTATTGTTTCAGCAGCTTCATCTATTTGTTAAGCGTTTGTAACAATGAAAGGAAAGGAATGCCGCGAGGCAATATTTATACGGAAAGACAGATGAAATGCACCCAACACTTACCAAAGTTGAAGGGAGGAGGGCAGCAGCAACACAAAACAACACAAAAACAAAGAAAAGACAATATTTCGGGCTAAAACCGTTCTTCTTAAAGTCAACAGATGTAAGTGGCTGGGCTTGACATATCAACACATCCTGCAGAATGGACATCCCCCAGGCCTTAATTTCTGTTAATATCTTCCATCCTCACCCTGTACACCCATCACTGGCTAGTACAATAGATTCATATATTTTTTTAAAATTTTTCAATTATATCTTTATTTATTTATATTTTTTATTACTATTATTTTTTCAACTATTTTAATCTTTCTTATGATATATACTCACCGTTATATTATTGTTGCTTCTCCCACCATCTCCAACGGTCTATTGCATTCTATGAGTGGCTGCGTCGTATGCAAGTCTTGTGCAAGCACAGCCACTTACATCTGTTGACTTGAAGAAGGGTTTTGACCGAAATATTATTTTTGTGTTGTTTTGTATCTTTAGCATTTGTGATTTTTTCCCTATTGTGGATCTAAAAACAGTATCCCCTTGATCATCTATCTCCAACTGCTCACCAGCAGCCCCTAACCTGTTTTTAGAGTCAGTGCCAGCTGTCACTCAGTGGGCAGTCTCGTCGTCGCGAGGAATGAATTACTGCACTTTATTTGCTGTTTGAAGTGACACGGGGAGTACGAGCGAAAATTCCAAAAATTTTACAGCATATAGTCAACGGAAATTGTTTTTGCAGGAGTTAGTTTAGACTTTAGATAAACAAATTATACTGTACTTTAGTCTATGGCTCGGCCTCTTTTGTGGTCGAGGCACATCTCTGGCACTACTGTGTCAGCTGGCAGACTGCATCGTGTGTTAAAACCATCTCGGTTAATCATATGTGTTATTGTCATTCCTTATTATCGTCATTTTTTGTTTTTCTTGCCTTTGCTGGCACTGTCACCAAACTGATTAATGACATAATTTCAACAATAGTAATGTAAAAAAATATTGTGTAGATTTAGATTTATTTTCTACTAAGCAAGGTATAAATTAGATAACTATGTACGTTCTCGCGGCGGCAAAACTTTATAAAAACTTCTCAGGTTTCAAGCCGCGTCAATATCGAGCCGTCTGGCGATGTTTCGGAAGCTTGCACTGCTTCCATTGTCAAGTCCCCGCTTAACATTACTGAAGTCCGCCGCACGGTAGTCTATTATATAGCGCCAGCAGACGGGAACGGAGGGGAAAGCGCGTGGAGGGGCGGTCTAGCTGGGCCCTGCTCGCTTGGTGACGTCACGATCTGGTCACTCCTATGCCCTGATATGGCTCGATTCCGTCTCGTTTGTAATAATCCAAATGCTGGCTTCCAAGCTTGGCTTAAATTGAGGCCTTGATCACGATTAATAACATTATTGCTAAGCCTAATCTAAATCGCCTCTTTCACAACACTGTCCCAAAAGTTATTAGCGTAACAAAGCCGTGTAGTTTTGTCGAACGACGATTAATGAAACACGTAAAGAACACATCAGACATTTTAAACTTGGACAAAAAGAAAAATCTGCCTTAGCCGAACACGCCATTGACAACGGACACGAGCCGTGCTTCGACAAAACGACACGCCTTTGTTACGCAAATAACTTTTGGGACAGTGTTGTGAAAGAGGCGATTTAGATTAGGCTTAGCAATAATGTTATTAATCGTGATCAAGGCCTCAATTTAAGCCAAGCTTGGAAGCCAGTAATTGGATTATTACAAACGAGACGGAATCGAGCCATATCAGGGCATAGGAGTGACCCGATCGTGACATCACCAAGCGAGCAGGGTCCAACTAGACCGCCCCTCCACGCGCTTTCCCCTCCGTTCCCGGCTGCTGGCGCTATATAATAGACTACCGTGTGGCAGACTTCAGTAATGTTAAGCGGGGGCTTGACGATGGAAGCAGTGCAAGCTTCCGAAACGTCGCCAGGCGGCTCGATATTGACGCGGCTTGAAACCCGAGAAGTTTTTATAAAGGTATAAATTATTAATTTTTTAGTGGAAGTATTTTTTAGAGGAAATTTTTTTGTAAAAAATGATTTTTAGTGGTATTATAGTTTGTTTTCTATTTTAAATAGAGGTGGGATTGAATGAGCTAGTGCTGTTTCTATGAAATTAGTGATGAAAGAGTGTATTGAAAGGTCAGAAAAAAAAATCATGCCCACTGGATCGATTGTTACACGATAAATGATTAAATAATCATTGAGAAAGCTCTCGCAGTAATGATAAGGTTGAATTATGTACCTGACAACTAGTCTTCTTTCTTTCTTTCTTTTTTTTTAAAAAATTTTTTATTTGCGGGTTGACATTTCATAACCGATTGAAGATAACAGATGGGTGGCATTGGTGGAAAAGGAGCGGATAGTTTGGTCTGTTCTTAACAAAAAGCATGGTCAAATTGAGGCCTAATTCCATGTCAGCTAAATATGAATACAAATACACTAGAATGTGGATACGAGGTTTCACAATCCCGGAATCGAGATTTGATTTTTCTGATATTTCAGTTCCAGAATTGAGTGGCCTTAAAAAAAAAATCTTAGGATCTCAATGGGATTGCTTTATTTTTATGTTTATAAACTTCCTAATAAATTTGCAAAGTCGGACACATCACTACGTATGTAGCACTGATCATGCGACTGTGAAAGAGCTCCTCTAGGCAATATTAAAAGGATAGTAAACAATTCGAAATTGAATAGGTTAAAAAAACTCATAGAATCTCAATGAAATTTATATGGGATCACTTTTAAAGCATACCCTATACGAAAATAAAAAGGTTTTTTAACTGGCGAAGATAACACCGAAAAAATAAAAAAAAAATAAACAAAAAATTGAATTGACAACTTCCTTTTTGTTTTGTTTTTGAAATTGGTTAAAAAAAGACGAACACATGTAACACAATATTTCGGTATTGTCACTTTCTCTTGCAAGTAGGTAAGAGACATTGGATCGGATCACATCATGAAGTAGTATCTGTTAAGGTTCAATACCGAAATATTGTGTTACATTTGTTCATCGGTCATGGCCAGAATCTTTTGTAAATTACTGTTGTTTATGGGGTAATTACACCTTTCTCATTTATCGTTGCAGTCATCCTCCGTTTCAGTACCCCTGATTAGTCCAGTCCACTCCTTCATTCCTTACGTAGCATCTTGCCTCGCCTCTTTATTTTCTCTGTTAGAACATGCCGTATCGTCTGTCATACCCATTATTCACTGGATAAGGACATAGTCCAATAAGATCAGTTATTATCACTACGGCTATTACTCTGTCCCTGTCTTGTTCTTCTCAAGTTGTCATTAATGATAATATAATTTTCAGTTTGACTTCAAGAGAAGAGTTTGATGTAACTATCGCAATGTGTGCAGAAACGCGTATTAATCCAGAATTAAGTTTGTTAATGAAGTTGTGTGATTCTGGTGCCCAGGAATTATCAGAGTCATTGAGATTTTCAGTAGGCTGTGTGACATCATTGAATGTGTCTTTGAGATGTAGCGTATTGTGCTGAATATAGGCTTTACTTTACTGTGACAAATTTTGTAGTTTGTTTGAAACAGAAATTGTAACCGAGCGTGGTGGTGTAATGGCTAGCGTTCTGGCCTCGCATTCGGGAGGACGGCGGTTTGAATCCCCATCCAGGCATTCAGATTTTGGTTTTCCATCGTTTCCCAAATCACTCCAGGCAAATGCCGGGATGCATCCTTCAAATGGCCATGGCTGAATTCCTTCCCATTCCTTGCCCCCCATCCTTTCCCGTCTCTAAAGACCTCGCCGTTAGAGAGATGTTAAGCAGATTAAAAAAAAAAAAAAAAAATTGTAGCATGATGTTTGAGTTCTCATGTCAGTAATTATGAAATGGTTTACGCTGTATGTATGGTTGATAAGTCTCTTATCTGTACATTTTTCTTTGTAAATGTGGTTATCATCATGTGCTAGCTGGATCTGCCTCGCCATTTTCTCCTCTCCTTCCACCAATTCTTCATCACAACCTAGGTCATCTCTTCCTTTCAGCATACACAATAACCAGGGGGGAAAAATTAAAGTTGTTTGATTTCACCTTATTCTTATCAATTAGATTAATACTCTCTAAGTGGCAATTCTCTGAAAATCTGTATGTTATGAGTCATCTAGGAAACTTTGGCGTGTGCACACCACCCGAACCTCATGACTCATTTTCTTTAACATGAATAAGGAGTAAAACCGAAGTATTGTGTATTCTTGTGTTGATCATATATGTTCTTCTCCCGTTGCTGCCTTCAACTTTGGTGAGTGCTGAGTCATTTTCCCTTTCCTTGTAATTTGTATTGCCTAAAACAGTTTCCTTTTTCCTTATTTTAATTACTGCATGTTATATTTCAAATGTCAAGTATTTACAAAGACAGTTTTTCTTTGATTATTTTGCAGCGATTCGCCGGAAAGAAAACGGTTGGGCTGACGAGGAACACCCAATCGTCTTTCTTTTCCTCGGTTCGTCGGGCATTGGAAAAACGGAATTAGCAAAACAGCTTGCAGCGTATATTCATCGTGGAAAATCAAATGGTTTTATCAGACTGGATATGTCCGAATTCCAGGAAAAACATGAGGTGTGTGAGCTAGTTCTTACTGTAGATGGTTATAATAACAGTGAGTTCAGTTAATTTGTACAGTGCAGTTGAGGTTGAATACTTTTCTGATTCTTTGGTCAAATTATATAAGGATTAATAAACTTACCTCACTAGTAATCTTGTTTTCTTAATTGTTTATACCAAATGATGAAATGATGTTATATTATTTTAACTGGCGATATAAAATAATAATAATAAAGATAGGGAACATAACCAGTCACTTATCACAGTTAAAGGCAGGAGATACATTAGAACACAAAAACAGAATCACACTTTATAATTATTTAATTAATATTATAATACTTAAAACCTCATTCACCTAAGTCAGATTAGGTCATTTGGCAAGGAAAAGGGAGGGGGTGTTCACACACCTTGGCTGAACACGGCTCTTTACACCTCACTATCCAGTTGTTGCACCACTTGAGATATAACCTAATATACTTTAAAATAATAACTGGGACCTATTTAACGAGCTATCCAAGAGACTATACAGAAGTTAGTACCTTACTCATTCTTTTGTAATGCAATTGTGGACAGTGCCGTTAAAAAAAAAAAAATACGGAAGTGAGTTTCTAAAATGTCATAAATATTCTCCTATTTCCAGATGATGTGATTGTTGTAGTGCTGAGTCATCTAAAGGCTGAAAAGTCACAGAAAGTATGATTTGGAAAAAAACAATCTAAAGTGATAAACGCGCTGCTCATGCCATAAAACTGCTCAAGGATAAAAGAGATCCATGGAAAAGCTGGAGATAAAGAAGCAAAGTTACAGTGTGCCCTTTGGAGAAATATCGAGCAACAGAACAAGGATAAAAACAGTGGAAATGCTAATTTTAATTTATGGTAATGGATAAAATTGTATATGAATAAGATCTTAGCGGAGGAGATTTATTTAAAAAGGATAAAAGAATCTTCAGGACATTGCAGAATAAGAAGTGATACCAGAATTTTAATGTTGGTGGAGTAAGATTGAGAATTGCTTAGTATTAAAGATGGTGAATAATGTTGGCCTCTGTGCAGAGCTTGCCAATGTTATTTTTATTGGTGCTATTAATCAGTACAGCTTGAGGCTATTAGTTTTAAACGTTATTAATCATTGGAACCCGGAATTTGTGATTGGTTCGATAGGTTGTTGGATAAAAGGTGAACATAATGTTTGATTGCATTTATTAATTTTTTGGTAATAACTTTTGGGAATATGAAATTAAGGAAGGATAGGAAAATTCAATCCAATGTTACAGCAATTGTGAATGACGAATACAAAATAGATGATCACATGTACCGCAATATTTCAGAGTTGAACTTAATGATGAGACAGTTAATGAGATCAGATATGATCGAAATGACTCATTAAACAAGAATACAACTCAAAACTTCTATACTGAAACACAGTGAGAAATTTTTAAGCTTCCATTTCTCATAAACTAATACTTCACCATGATGAATGGCATTGGCAAGAGATGGCTGGGAGGGCATACTATTTCCACGTTCACACTGAAGAACTATTCTTGAGATCTTACAGAAAGAGTTGAAATGTGGTGCTAAAAATATTGTGGTTGAGAACAGATTCTCCTTTGTTGCTCGAGTGCCTGGCCATGAAACTTATCTAATATTTCTATCTAGACCATTAGCTGTCAAACTGTGAAAATACCATCCACATCAGTTGGGTAGTTTCTGCTTGAAGCTTGAACAAAGATACACACTGACACCCTCTTTTCCCCTCCCCCCTTCCTACAGATTGATATATGTAGAGAAGGGATGATACAAAATTATTCTTATATATGGAAAAAGAAATGTATCAAATATAAAAACTACATTTTATGGGATTAGAACCAGAAGATTCTTTCAGTAGAGATCTTCTTCGGAAGAAGTTAATGACAAATGGGACAAGCCGAGACGAACACTCCAAAACGAGACATGGTACACCTTGGACAGAAGAACACAAACACATTCAAAATGAACGAAGGACTTCTGGGTCCAAAAGAAGATGAAACTTGCTGCCAATTGCACAAAGGCTTAACGTGGCCCTAGTTGGCCTCAATGAATATATATATATAGATTGTTTGGAAACAAAGGCGCTGAGAGCGGATATATTAGACATTGGGATAGGAGAAAAACCACCGCTTACCAAAGATGAGGGCTCCAGCGGCGTCAAAACATGAAAAAACACACAAACACAAACATAATACAAATTTTCGAGCTTAGCTCTTCATCAGGTTGTAGGATGAGGTAGCTGCCCCGCGGAAGCTAGCAGCCAACTGAGGAGACCACACGGGGTGCACATGGTCGGCTGGTCGGGGTGGAGATGGAGGGGGGAGAAACAACATGGCGGGAGGCGGGGGTGGGGGTGGAAGGACCTAAGCCCGAAAATGATAATTAGACTGCACAGTGGAAACGCGGTTGTGGTCATAAGGTCACAGGCATAAAACAAACCAAGGAAAACACGGGGGGGGGGGGGGAATCTACTGAAAACGATCTATAAGTGCCCCCATAAAAAATTATTACACACTCAAAATTATTGAAAATATTACACACGAAAAAATATTGCACACGGAAAAAATATAATAATATAAAACACACGAGAGAAAAATTTTTTTTTTTTTTTAGCAATAGATCTAAGTACAAAAAGAGAAAGCTCTGGTGAGCGATGGTTTTGTGGGAAATGATGGCAGGTAAGGGGCAAAGGTCGGAGCGGAGAGGAAAATTGGAGCTATCTTAAATTTAGTCCAGGTGGTTGTCTGGTCCCCAGTTGGTACTGAAAGGCCAGTTCCCACCTCCTCAGTTCTGAGATGCTGCTTTTGTCTGGGAGTACTTTGATGGCGCGGACTGTGAAGCAGGTGTTGAAATTGTTGGTGTTATGAGTGGTGGCATGAAAAGAAACAGGGTGGTCAGGGTTCTCAGTCCAGACCGATTGTCTGTGTCCATTCATCCGGATGGCCAGTGGATTTGTGGTCAGACCTATGTAGGAGGCTGGGCAGTGGTTGCAGGTAAGTTGATAGATCAGGTGAGAAGTTACGCAGGTGGCCGATCGAGTGATATAGAAGCTTTCCCCTGTTACGGGATTGGTGAAGGTGGTAGAAGGCGGGTGCATCATGCAAAGTTTGCAACGGGGCCTGTTACACGGAAAGGATCCTTGGGGCTGTCTTGTGGGCTGAGGGGTTCCATGTTTATGGACCAAGAGTTGGTTCAAGTTGGGGGGTCTACTGAAACAGGTTCTGGGGGGCTGGGGAAGGATTTGTGGTAGGAGTGTTTTCATTTCCGGGCAGGCTCGGAGGAGATCATATCCTTGTCTTAGGATCCTGTTGATGGATTCTAAGCCAGGGAAGTAGCGGGTGACCAAAACTGGGCTTTGGTTGGTTCTTGATGGTTGTGGGGTGTTGATGGATTGTGTCGGTACTGATGTGGCTCGTGTAACTTGTTTATGAACTAAATCAGGGGGGTAATTGCGGGATATTAGGGCTTCAGAAATGTTATTAGTGTACTGCTTAAGGGACTGTTCGTTGGAGCAAATGTGCCTGTCCCGGATTCCCAGGCTATATGGGAGGGCGCGTTTGATGTGATTAGGATGGCAACTGTCGTGGTGGAGGTATTGTTGTAGATTGGTGGGTTTTATATGTACCGAAGAATTGATGCCGCCATCAGAGAGGGACAGGTCGACATCCAGGAAAGTGGCATGGGTGTGGGAGTAATTCCATGTAAATTTCAAAGTGCTGGCATTATTGAGGTTATTGAGGAAAAGGAGAAGGTTGTCTTCCCCGTGGGTCCAGACCATGAAAAAAATATCGTCAATGAATCTGACCCATAGCAGGGGTTTCAAAAGGGCTGCAGCTAAGAAGGACATTTCTAGGCGGCCTAAGTATAAGTTGGCGTAGGAGGGAGCCATGCGGGTGCCCATGGCAGTGCCGCTGACTTGTCGGTAGATTTTGCCATCAAAGGTGAAAACGTTGTTAGTTAAAATTAGTTCGGCCAGGTAGACTAGGAATGATCTGGACGGGAGGCTATTAGGGGGACGCTGGTCTAGAAAATGTTCCATGGCGCTGAGGCCATGGCAGTGGGGAATATTGGTGTATAGGGAGGTCACGTCAATCGTAACCAGAAGGGAGTCAGGTGGAAGAGGCACGGGAACTGTGGATAAACGGGAAAGAAAATGCCGGGTGTCTTTGATGTGGGAGGGGAGCTGGCTTACAATAGGCTGTAGGTGTTGGTCTACCAGGGCGGAAATGCGTTCGGTCGGAGAACCATAAGCTGCAACTATGGGGCGTCCAGGGTTGCCCGGTTTGTGAACTTTCGGAAGTAGGTACAAGTAAGGGGTGCGAGGCTTTTTTGGGCTAAGGAGTGAGATTGAGTGGGCAGTGAGGCCTTGGAGGGGTCCACAAGACTGTATATAATCTTTTATACTGTCATTAATTGCAGCTGTAGGATCATGGTTAAGGAGGCGGTATGTGTTGGAGTCAGCCAATTGGCCCCTGGGTTGGTGACCAGGTGATTTGTATGGAAGGGGTCGTCCAGCTTTGAGGTGGGAGTTGTACAGAGTGGATAATTTTCTAAGGTGAATCTGGGCATGACTGTTCATAGACTCTGTGGCCTGTTTAATAATGTGTTGCAGTTGAGGCAGAACATGTGGGGAAGAAAGCAACAGTACTTTATTGAGAGATATAAGGTCTCTGGAGTGTTGGCTGGCCAGGTTAATGTATTCTTGCAGCACCAGAGATGTTAGGGCCAAGGACTCCTCCCCTCATTTCAACACGTCCATCTCTTGCCCAACTCTTCAACATACCTCCACCACCTCCATTAAACCCCACCCCTCACCCAGCCAATCCTAATCTAGCTGCCAAACCCAAACAGTCTGTCATTAATCTGTCTTCCTCTCCACTTTCAGATCCACAACTTTCGGTTCTGGCCAAGGGTCTCACCTTTTCACCCACACCCAAATTTGACCAGACCACCCTAGTAAGAGACTCCCTAGCATTTTGCCGCACACTACGCTGGAGGTACCACTTTGCCATGAAAAGTAGCATTCCGGACACCCCAAATGACCTAGAGCCGAGCCTTCAGAAATTTCAGCCACCCTCCATTCTTGACCCACCACCCCTTCCACAAAACCACCCACTCCAACTTTTCCAAGATCTGCTTTCCAACAGTCTGGCTTCCCCTAGTTTTGTGAAATCTCTACCGAGTGAGACTAATCTGTCTCCATCAGAGACCCGAGCCATCAGGGAACTCTCATCTAACCCTGACCTGATTATCTTACCGGCTGACAAGGGCTCCACTACGGTAGTCATGAACCGTTGGGACTACCTCAGCGAAGCTCTCCGTCAATTGGCTGACTCCAACACATACCGCCTCCTTAACCATGATCCTACAGCTGCAATTAATGACAGTATAAAAGATTATATACAGTCTTGTGGACCCCTCCAAGGCCTCACTGCCCACTCAATCTCACTCCTTAGCCCAAAAAAGCCTCGCACCCCTTACTTGTACCTACTTCCGAAAGTTCACAAACCGGGCAACCCTGGACGCCCCATAGTTGCAGCTTATGGTTCTCCGACCGAACGCATTTCCGCCCTGGTAGACCAACACCTACAGCCTATTGTAAGCCAGCTCCCCTCCCACATCAAAGACACCCGGCATTTTCTTTCCCGTTTATCCACAGTTCCCGTGCCTCTTCCACCTGACTCCCTTCTGGTTACGATTGACGTGACCTCCCTATACACCAATATTCCCCACTGCCATGGCCTCAGCGCCATGGAACATTTTCTAGACCAGCGTCCCCCTAATAGCCTCCCGTCCAGATCATTCCTAGTCTACCTGGCCGAACTAATTTTAACTAACAACGTTTTCACCTTTGATGGCAAAATCTACCGACAAGTCAGCGGCACTGCCATGGGCACCCGCATGGCTCCCTCCTACGCCAACTTATACTTAGGCCGCCTAGAAATGTCCTTCTTAGCTGCAGCCCTTTTGAAACCCCTGCTATGGGTCAGATTCATTGACGATATTTTTTTCATGGTCTGGACCCACGGGGAAGACAACCTTCTCCTTTTCCTCAATAACCTCAATAATGCCAGCACTTTGAAATTTACATGGAATTACTCCCACACCCATGCCACTTTCCTGGATGTCGACCTGTCCCTCTCTGATGGCGGCATCAATTCTTCGGTACATATAAAACCCACCAATCTACAACAATACCTCCACCACGACAGTTGCCATCCTAATCACATCAAACGCGCCCTCCCATATAGCCTGGGAATCCGGGACAGGCACATTTGCTCCAACGAACAGTCCCTTAAGCAGTACACTAATAACATTTCTGAAGCCCTAATATCCCGCAATTACCCCCCTGATTTAGTTCATAAACAAGTTACACGAGCCACATCAGTACCGACACAATCCATCAACACCCCACAACCATCAAGAACCAACCAAAGCCCAGTTTTGGTCACCCGCTACTTCCCTGGCTTAGAATCCATCAACAGGATCCTAAGACAAGGATATGATCTCCTCCGAGCCTGCCCGGAAATGAAAACACTCCTACCACAAATCCTTCCCCAGCCCCCCAGAACCTGTTTCAGTAGACCCCCCAACTTGAACCAACTCTTGGTCCATAAACATGGAACCCCTCAGCCCACAAGACAGCCCCAAGGATCCTTTCCGTGTAACAGGCCCCGTTGCAAACTTTGCATGATGCACCCGCCTTCTACCACCTTCACCAATCCCGTAACAGGGGAAAGCTTCTATATCACTCGATCGGCCACCTGCGTAACTTCTCACCTGATCTATCAACTTACCTGCAACCACTGCCCAGCCTCCTACATAGGTCTGACCACAAATCCACTGGCCATCCGGATGAATGGACACAGACAATCGGTCTGGACTAAGAACCCTGACCACCCTGTTTCTTTTCATGCCACCACTCATAACACCAACAATTTCAACACCTGCTTCACAGTCCGCGCCATCAAAGTACTCCCAGACAAAAGCAGCATCTCAGAACTGAGGAGGTGGGAACTGGCCTTTCAGTACCAACTGGGGACCAGACAACCACCTGGACTAAATTTAAGATAGCTCCAATTTTCCTCTCCCCTCCGACCTTTGCCCCTTACCTGCCATCATTTCCCACATAACCATCGCTCACCAGAGCTTTCTCTTTTTGTACTTAGATCTATTGCTAAAAAAAAATATTTTTCTCTCTTGTGTTTTATATTATTATATTTTTTCCGTGTGCAATATTTTTTCGTGTGTAATATTTTCAATAATTTTGAGTGTGTAATAATTTTTTATGGGGGCACTTATAGATCGTTTTCAGTAGATCCCCCCCCCGTGTTTTCCTTGTTTTATGCCTGTGACCTTATGACCACAACCGCGTTTCCACTGTGCAGTCTAATTATCATTTTCGGGCTTAGGTCCTTCCACCCCCACCCCCGCCTCCCGCCATGTTGTTTCTCCCCCCTCCATCTCCACCCCGACCAGCCGACCATGTGCACCCCGTGTGGTCTCCTCAGTTGGCTGCTAGCTTCCGCGGGGCAGCTACCTCATCCTACAACCTGATGAAGAGCTAAGCTCGAAAATTTGTATTATGTTTGTGTTTGTGTGTTTTTTCGTGTTTTGACGCCGCTGGAGCCCTCATCTTTGGTAAGCGGTGGTTTTTCTCCTATCCCAATGTCTAATATATATATATAATCAAAGGCACTAACTAGTGAAAAGGAATTAAATTAGGATAGGGAAATGAGCCACCACTTGTCGTTAGATGATGGATGTGGGTGCATACACACAGAAAAGACAAAAATACTAATGATACGGACATTTTCGGAACAACAAAGGGCTCGTCCTCAAATTTCTTTATCATTTGTATTTTTGTCTTTTCTGCGTGTTCACACCCCCACATCCATCATCTAAAGGTAAGTGGTCGCTCATTTCCCTATACTAATTTAATTTATATATTCATAACTGCAGTACACGTTACACAGAATTGGAGTTTTAACTGCTGTACGAAAGATGAAGAAAGTCCCCAAGAAAATTGTTTCTGTCTGTTCTAGAACATAAATTGGAAAAATTTTAAATGTACTCGTTGTCTTCATGTATAAATAATGTGTTTACTGCGGTTGTTTTTTATTTTCAGGATCCTCCTGCCTTTGTTTGTGCTACGTGATGGACTTTCTTTCCGTATCCTTCCTTATTTCATTGCACAAAGCAATTTTGTTGTTGTCGCCTGTATAAGAAGTTAGTTGCAGATCGCAACGAACTGTTGTCCAGGTGGCGAAACTGATCGGGGCGCCGCCGGGCTACGTGGGCCACGACGACGGCGGCCAGCTGACGAAGCGGCTGAAGCAGTGCCCCACGGCCGTCGTGCTGTTCGACGAGGTCGACAAGGCGCACCCCGACGTGCTCACCGTGCTGCTGCAGCTGTTTGACGAGGTGACGGGCTTCTCAGTTAATCCGTCGAGTGCACCGACATGTCTGCCGGTGGCAATATCCTTACAGCGGCATTCCATATTCTGACAGTCTGCACATTCTTTATGAAGAAGCTCTGTGGAGGAGGAACGAGGAGAAAAGGGGGGGGGATTTTTGTGCAGTATTTTAGTATCGGTTTTAACTTTCAACATTTTTTTTGCCCCCCATACATAATTTTTAATAAAAAAATTATTTGTTATTAAAGAAACTGATATAGGATGGTTTTTGAAAGAAAACACTTTAATATTATCATAAAACACAGTAAGTAAAATTAAAAAACATATAATGAAATAATATTTTATCCATGATGGATGGTGGAACTTCCGCGACTGTGATGTCAAATATGGGTTGTAAAAATACAGCAACCAGTCACAATATGATGTTGTTGTTTATTAAACCATTACCGGTTTCGAGCTATACCTGCTCATCTTCAGATGGTTTGTAAATGTTTACATCAACAAATTCAATATACAGGAATGTATGGTTGTCATTTTGCATCTGGATATATCCGAAAACAAAATAAAGCACTATAAACGCACATATTTACAAACATGCGCTGCACTAGCACTGATGGAGATGGATAGGAGTGTGATTCAAAAGATTTATATAAACATTTATTATGGCAATTTAGTGTGATCCTTTTAGTAATGCTCTTTGTTGTACTTTCATTCCTTTAAAAAATAAGATAGGGTAGGGAATATAACCAATCACTTACCACAGATGCAGGCAAGAGGGCTAGATGAACACAACCACAAACACACTTTGCAATGTTTTGGTTAGTAACCTTACCCGTGTGGGAGTGAAACATGGCAGGGGAAAGATGTGCACACACCCAGACGTACGATCTTAATGAATTTTGGGAAGTGGCAGTTGTTTCATAATTTATAATTTGGACAAAGGGTGAAAAGTGTCTCGCCACATCTCTCCACTGAAACCTGTTTATTTACAAGGTGAAATACTAGCACATATGTAACCATTACCTGATACCTTTTTTTGCGCAAAAGCAGCTGTACATAAAGCGTTCTGTTGAGCCTCGGGTTCCCCAGCAGCATGGTTAGATTGTGAAAAATTAGAGTAATTTGTTTTGAGCAAAAAAAAATCAGTTTTTAAAAAATGACAAGCTGTTTGTTGGATATTCTGGATATTTGTTCTGCGGAAACTCAGTTGGAGCAGAGCACATTGGGCAGGTGGTAGGAAATGGTTACAAAATCCTTCATTTACTGGAGAGGGTGATGAGAGGATGTACGAGAGAAGTACCAGGGAGTTGGGTTACAAAACTTTCATGAGACCATTATTTGTATATGGTGGTGTAGTTTGCGACCCACAGTTTGGTTGTCAAATACAGGAAGGTGTGCAAAGAAGAGCAGCTAGATTTTTGTGTGGAAATTATCGCAGGACCCAGTCAGTAACTGATATTATAAAGGAGCTGGAATTGGAGCCATTGGAGGAAAGGAGGAGGGTAAATAAAGTACTCAGAATGTACAGGGCATATGTTGGTGACGGGGCTTGGAGGGATATTGATCAAATAGAATAGAGCATGGAAGGGGAAAGGTGACCATGACCACAAGCTGGCAAGCATATGGGAACATTTTATTTTGTTGGTATGGGTGTCGGGGATTGAAACAAATTACCAAGTGAAGTGATGAATAATTTACCTAAAATGCTTAAAGAATTTAAAATAAAAATTTGTAAATTGGAAAAGTGAATGGGGAGGAATTTAACTCTCCAATTATAAAAGAATTTAAAAAAAAAAAGATAAAATGGGGTAGTTAGATGACTAGGGAAATTGCCACCGGAGTGATAGCTTGATCACAATTAAAATTAATGATGATAATAATAATAATAATAATAAATAATCTGCTTCAAATTAATTAGTACCATATGTAGGGATGGAAACTTTGTTAATGAGTTAGTGTCAGGTTTTTTTTCCTGCCCTGAACAAGCATGTGACTTTTGTTGAAAGTTAGCTTTTGTTGTCATATTAATCCAGCAATCAAGATATCTGTAAGAATACCAGTGTTAGATAGTGTGAATGTTGGTGTAGCTTGGAGCTTTGCAAGTCACATAAGGCATCTGGTAGCAATGAGGTGGTGTGAATGTACTGGTGCTGGATAATAACCACAAAGGATTTGAAGTAATTTTTGGGTAAATTGACATTACAGTAAACTAGATCACAGTTAATAATAATTCGGTCAGTCAGTCAGTCATGTGACACAGCTAATCATCTGTTGTTGTTCTGTTGGTAAATGATAAAATGTTTGAAGATTCTAATATTTGTGTTACTGTATTTTGGAGCTGTACAACTTTTGTTTTTCATCCATTGTAAATAACGCTACCTTTCTCTGAGCATCAGTTGTTTTTTATTTAAGTTTTCCTTCATTTCTTTTAAAAATCATCAGTTGGATTATACTGTTTCTAATGATGTGAACACAAATACTGGACAAACTAATAGGAATTGTTTTGCTTTAAATTTACTTGTTGCTATCCTGATGGATATAGATGCGTCTAATATTTGAAGTACAGTAGAACTCCAATTATCCGAACTCCGACTATCCGAATCGCTGATTATCTGAATCGCTTTTTTAATTAAGACGGAGATGTTCAGCAGGCAATGACTTTTATTTACAGTGCGGTACGTGCGTACTGTACTGATGTACACCACTTCTAAGTACACATGAAATGTAATAGTGTTGCCTTTTTATTAATTAATTAAAAGATCTTTTTCTTTAAAAATAGTTTTTTCTCTCATTTTCAACATACATACAGTAATTAATTAAAATAGACTCTTTTTCGGAAAAAAAAACCAACTGTCCGAATTCGGATAATTGGATTTTTTTCCAAAAAACGTTATATTTTACTTCTTTACTGTATGTATGTTGAAAATGGGAAAAAACTATTTTTAAAGAAAAGATCTTTTAATTAATTAATAAAAAGGCAACACTTTTACATTTTATGTCTACTTAGAAGTGGTGTACATCAGTACAGTACGCACGTACCGAACTGTAAATAAAAGTCATTGCTTGGTGAACATCTCGTTCAAAGCAGGTTGTTTGACCATATTCATATGTTACACCCCGGCTTGGAAAAATCATTGATCTGCCACGGGAAAGACGAAAGCGCGTAGGCAGAATCATTATTTTGCGATTCGCGGTACGTTTCCGTCTTAATTAAAAAAAATCGATTTGGATATTCAGCGATTCGGATAGTCGGAGTTTGGATAATTGGAGTTGTACTGTATATGTGTATGTGGCTCTAGTTATTAAGCAAGCTTTGGGGACATTAAAATCTGGGTGAGGAGTGATATTATTATAACATTTACAAACAATACCTTTGAAATTAACAAATTCTGTGACTGTTTTTGTCATCAGAAAATGGTTTCATAGTTAATGTTTTAATGATCTGAAGAAGCATATTTTTCACAAATGTTTTTTTTTTAAAGGTAACAAAATAGGTAAAAATGTTGTTAGAGTTTTGCAGGGGAGAGATAGAGGAGAAAGTGTTTTGTGATAACACATACTTCTATGTTTTGTACATTGCAATATTCAACATTGATGACTAAATATTTTTGACACAGGGCAGGCTGACCGACGGCAAGGGTAAGACGATCGAATGCAAGAACGCCATCTTCGTGATGACTTCGAACCTGGCGAGTGATGAGATAGCGCAGCACGCGATTCAGCTGCGCAGGGAGGCCGAGGAGATCGCCAGCCAGAGACTCGAGGGCAAGCTGGGTGAGCAGTTAAACATGATCTCTGCTTCTGTCCCGACTGGTCTTTCAGCTGCGTTAAGTCGTGGTGCATTCAGCTTTTTTCTGTATCTGTGTTTCCCTCGTTCATTGTTTCCTGTTTGATTATTCGTTCCCACAAAGAACAATTTTTTTTGTACCTGAAAATCTTTAATTTGTTGTTGTGCTTTGGCACCTAATCAGTCACTCTTCTGCAAGCGATACAACAGTTGTGTAGAATCACAGCTGGAATTTTAAGTGCCCTTCTCATTCATAACATAAAACCTTTATTTTTCTATTTATATAATTAGTTAGTTCTTTTTCTCATCCACTTTGTTCCATGCTGACTTATACAACTAGATATCCTATTCAGATCCTGCATTTTAATCCCATCATACAGAATTTGTCATCTGCAAATAAATGAACTTCTGACTTTAAACCAAGAATAGAATTGGAATATCGAACAACAATGGTCGTGTGGCAATACTGTTGTCACTTCCACTGTTTCTGTTTCTGCATTTCCTACTCCACCTCTGTTTTTCCTATTTCCTAATAGTTACAGAACCTAGGAAAACATATTCTCATTCCACCAATGATTTCAGTCTTATCCACTTCTGCATGTTTACAAAGTAACCCACAAAACAATCGGTGCCACAGAATGCTTTGGACCAGAATTAATTTCTCCTGTCTGCATTTCTTACCTCAATAACAAAAGGGAAGAATACACCTTATTTCATGGACACTTGTACTGTGTCACCAAAGCACACGGGAATGAGAAATATTTCTGTGTAGTTGCGAGTGAACTTGGATGCACACATGTAGTTAATAAAGTTGAAGAAGGAATCATATTTTCCTTCTGACAGACAATCTTAGCCAACTTCTGTCTCGTAACTATTTTGTGGAGAGCATTGCTATTCTCTGTACTTTCAATCCCTTGCAATACACCACTTCCGTTTTCTGGATGGGGATATACAAGAGTTTTGTATGCTGTCTTCTTTTGTATTTTTGCTGCAACTGTCTAAAATATGACCTATGAATCACATTCGAGAATTAATATATAGACGAGGTTATGTGATGACCCAACACCGTGTTGCTTTCTATAGTTCTTACACCAAATACTTGAGGGTATAAATCTTTTCAAGAACTGAACAGCTTGCTTTGTATTCGTAAGTTAGTGGCTTCTGTTCACTTTGCATCTGAATGTAAGCCTTGTCTGCCCACTGATAAGCCCAAATTTGAAAAGTTGCCTAACCTAATGGTACAAGAAAGGATCATCAAGTTGAACGCTGCGGTGCTCAACCTTATTGTCAAAGTACAATAGAATGTCAATAATGATAACTAATTGGGATCGAGAATGTTTCGCTATATCGATTTGTTCAGATTATAAATTTGAATAGTTTTGGTTTTATTTTATATTTAATTAAATTGCGAAGGAGCGCACGCTCCGGTGGCAATTTCCCTACACACCCATCTTCCCCCTTTCCTTCACCCACCTGCATTTGCCTCCTGCAAATTTTATCTTTAAATTCCTTCAAAGTTTTCGGTAAATTATTCATCATTTCTCTTGGTAACTCATTCCAATCCGTGACACCCTTACCTAAAAAAGAGAATCTTCCCACACCCTTGTGCCTGAAATCGAGTGCCAGCTTGTGGTCATGGTCATCTTTTCCCTTCCATGCTCTACTTTTCATACCTATTGTAATATCTTTCCATGCCTCATCGCCAGTATATGCCCTGTACACTCCCATTACCCTCCTCATCCTCCTCCTGTCTTGCAATTAATCTCATTCCAGCTCTTTTATCATATCCGTCACTGATTGCATTCTGCGGTAATTTCCAGAAACAAATGTAGCAGCCCTTTTTTGCACCCTCTCCAACTCCTGTATTTGATACACTACTATATTTGATGCACTAACATATTCAAGCAATGGTCTGAGCAAAGTTTTGTAACGCAATTCCTTTTCTTCTCTCGTACATTTCCTCATCACTCTCTCCAACAAGTGCAGAAGTGTCCTGTCCAGTTAATCTCTTTATCAAATGTAATGCCAAGATATTTACATTTCAAGTCTTCAGTAAGTAATTCTTTCCCCACCTTATATTCGTAATTAACCTTTAGTTTTTTATTTGTGTATCTAATAAGCTGACTCTTCTTTGCATTTATCTTCATCCCATGTTTACCAACCTAACTAGATATCCCGTCCAGATCACCCTGTAGGTGTTTTTAGTCCTCTGTTGTTTTGATCCTTTTATATAGCATTATATCATCTGCAAATAATCTAATTTCTGATAGTAAACAATCAACACAATTATGGTTTATATAATTTTTATTTTGCCTTTAAAATTATATTTGGTACATTATAATTTTACAAATCCCAAGCAAAATAAGTCTCTTATTTTCTTCTTCTTCGTGTTGGAACCAATTATGCTTCCTTTTAGAAGTTGTATGTGCTACTATTATTGGCATATACTTGTTGCTACAAGATACTAAAGTCAAAAAGACTCACCAATATAGCAAATGAATAACAACGTGCAGGACGAACACGGCGGGTTTCAGATTTCTTAAAGAAACCTAAAACTACAGGCACACATTGAAAGAATTATTATTGTCACGTCGTGGTCACAACAAACATTCAGCATCAAAATCTGCAGTTGGTCATGAGGATATTGTGGTGATAATTCAGTAACAAACACAAGGTGTAAAACTCATTGTACATAGTTCTTTGTCGGAGGATTTTCTCAAGAAAACATGTGCAGAGGTGTACTGTACTGTAACTCTGTAAATAGAAACAAAGTTGGTGCTGCTGTAAGATATGCAAAATTCATTTAAAAAAATTAAAAAGATTGTTCTGATAATTTATGTTTCGTATAATTGACGTTCAGGTTATGGACACTGTACTGTGCTTGGAGGTAAGAATTGCGATACAATTCAATATAGTTTGAGAGGGAAGAGTTGATGAACTGGTGTTACTGTCGCTAAATTCTATACAGAAACTGAATAATATTTCTGGGTCTGGTATGATTTCACATTTACCCGTTTTTAATGTGTCACTCCTTTCATAGGCTTTTCTGAATTCTCTAATTTGATCATGTGCTCCTTTGACCTTAGGTGGTAAAAATCTGCTCTGATATTTCTCTGAAAGGCAGATATTAATGATCCCATCAAACCAGTTCCTTAATAGGTTTGTTTCTTGTATAATTGGTGACGTCTCTATTGTTCTGCAATACTTGCAGCGTTGTATTCGCTGATGTCTTGCCATCGTGCTTCTGGAAAATAGACATTACTTGTTATTTGTTCAGCTTTCTTGTGTTTAATTTTGAGTCTTGTGATGTCTGCAATAAAGTGTGGCAGGGTCAACTTAAATACAAATGATGAGTCTGCTCTTAACATTTATTTAAACTCTTATAAATCCGTGCATCAAACAATTCATATCTGGAGGTTAAGTGTGCAAAGTACATATTAACAAATGTATGTTGTAGGTCATTTTCTCAATTTCAAGTTAATCTAATTCCAACTCACCAAAGCAATTGAATTTTGTTTCTTTTTTTTTCCATGCAGTGTGTTTCACTTAATTTTCTAGAACAACTTCAGTGTTTTTAACATTTTTGTTAGCTATTGTAGTATTAGATTGAATAATAGCTGAAGTCCAGGGACACAGTGATCCAACAGAGCTGAAGGTGATAGCATATGCTGATGACATCACAGTATGGCAGGAGACAGAACAGGATCTGGAAAGAGAATTACGGAAATGGTGGACTGCGATGGGTAAACATGGCCTGGAGATTAGTGCAGAAAAGACCAAAATAATGAAGATAACAAGAAACACTGGCCCTTTGAAGGATGTGTTACTCGACGGTAAGAAATTGGAATGGGTAGAACCATTTGTGTATCTGGGAAGCAAGGTAACTACCAAAGGAAAGATGGAGGAAGAAATAAGTCAGAGAGTAAGAAAGAGCGGACATTTGTATTAGCAGATAAAGGATGTAATCTGGAGGTGGAATATAGGGAAGATGGCAAAATTCTGCTCTATAAAGTATATTGCCAGTCCATACTGAAGTATGCCTCTGAAACCTGGACTTGGAGAAAGAGAAACATTAGCAGATTGCAGGCGGCAGAGATGAGGTTTCTGAGAGGGATAGAGAATGCCACGAGGAAAGATAAAATCAGAAACTAAAACATAAGGGAGAAACTACAAGTGGAAGCATTAGGAGAGATGTTAAAGAGGAAAAGACTGCAGTGGTTGGGACATGTTATGAAGATGGAGGAGGAGAGGATGACGAAAGTAGCACTGCTGAACAGCGGGGAGGGAAGGAGACCAGTTGGAAGATCTCGGGCAAGATGGATGGACCAAGTGAAGAAAGACATAGAGGCTAAGGGAGTCGTTTGGAGGAAAGTGACGGAGGAAAAAACTTGGAAAGACCGCCAGACTTGGAAGAGGATGAGAAGGATGACCCACAAAAGTGGAAACATCTAATGATGATGATGTTAGCTTCATTATGAAATCAATGTGAAATACAATGGGTTTGTATTTGTTTCGTCTCAGTGTCAGTGTTCAGTCTTTCTTGTATTTTTTAATTGGAACATCTCTGTATTGTTTCCAAGCTTCTCTTCAATGTGAATCTCATAAACGTATATTCACACTAACCTAAGTTGAGATTATTACCAACAGATTATGAAACTGCTTGGAAATACATTGTTGATAAATGATTACAATTAACTAGCCACTCCCGTCATGGAAGCCACATGAAACCACTCGGTAGTTGGTGGTTCTAGTATTGGTGTCTCGATATTTGCAGCTAATTTATCAGGCCAGCAGGTGATTTTAAGCTTTCACTGAAGTGTGTAACTGAATTCCTTATTTACTTTTCATTAGGTAACGTTAGTCATTAGGTAACGTTCGCTGTGTACTCACGTACCGAGCCTAATGGCCCGTTTTTCTACTTGTGAACAAGGCAGATGTCGAAATATTGTCTAGTTGTTTGTCTGCATAAGTGTTCGCTCACATTGCAGCCATCCACTTTGGTATGTGGTGGGTTAATTTCCCTTTCTTTTCTTATTTATTTGTTTTTCAGTGACAGGTAGTTTCTTGAATGACAACACCGTCAATAAACTGTTTAAAGTACATTTTTTTCTGTCAGAAAAACATGCATGAACAAAGCATCAGACTTCTCCCAAAGATTTAAAGCACAATACTAACACAAATTACCGAGCGTGGTGGGTGAACAGTTAACGTCCTGGCCTCGCATTCGAGAGGATGCGGGCTCGAATCCCCGTCTGGGCGTCCAGATTTGGGTTTTCAATGATTTACCCACGTCACTCCAGGAGAATACCGGGATGCTTCCTTCAAAAGGCCATGGCGGAATTCCTTGCCGTTCCTTGTCCCCAATCCTTTTCCACCTCTAATGATATCGATGAGGGGTAAAACAATTAGCAAAAAAAAAAAAAAAAACTAACACAAATTACATAGTGTCCTATATGCCACGCTTTAGTGAACTGGCTGCTTGCAATCTTGGGATCTTGAATATTCAGTGCAGAATATTATCAACCACATTAAGAGGCCTACAGGAGAGGTAGCTGCCAGTCTCTATTGGGCAGCTACCTCGCTGTACTGGGGAAGGGATATAGGCCCGAAAATTTCAACACGTACAGTATTTCCATATTTGACGCCACAGTAATCTTCAGCTTTAGTGGGAGGTGGTTATTCTGTTATCCTAATGTTAATATGTTTAATTGGTGTGGATAAACATACATTTCAAGAAAAGCGATATCAAATTCAGGTCATCATCATCATTGTTAGACTTTTCCACTTTTCCGGCGCATCTTCTTCTGTGTCTGGCAGTTACTCCCAAGATTTTTCCTCCACCACTTGGGGAGCGTGCATAAACCACGTAGCTCCAATTTGGCCTCCTGTGAACCCCCCTCTCCCCCCCCCCCATAGCCCTACATGGCTTTTGCCTCTACCCCCTCCCCCTCACGGAGCACGTAGGTTTTTTCCCTTTATATTTCAGAAGACATTTTGTACCGGTTTCTCGTGTCAGACTATCGTAAATTACATATGGAGATAATTAACTGAGGGAAATAAATATTCACATGCTTTTGTGTGTTCTGTTCCTCATTTTAACTGTGAAAAATGTTATGAAAGGAAAGCTACATGGGCTGGCTCTGAACCCCCCCCCCTCTTCCCCCCATGTAGCCCAGCGTAGCCTTCCAGACAACCCCTCCCTCCCCCCTGGACCAAGCCACGTAGTTTGTGCACGCTCCCTTGTCTCCAAACAACTCTCTTCACCTTTGCGTCTTTCGTTGCTTGTTCCATCCATCTTTCCTATGATCTTCAAATTAGTCTGCTTCTCTTCTCAATGTTTCAGAGTGCTAACTTTGGCATCCCCCCCTCCTCCATCCTCATAACAAGCCCCAGCCACTGCAGTATCTTCTGTATTAACATCTCTTCTAATCTTTAAACTCGTAATCTCTCCCTGATGTTTTTATTTCTGATTTTCTCTTTCTTTGTGACGTTTCCTATTCCACTCAGAAACCTCATCTCTGCCGCCTGTAGTCTGCTAACATCTCTTTTTGTCCAAGTCTGGGTTTCCGAGCCATTAGTCTGTATTGGCCGGTGACATACTTTCTTCCCTATATTCCACCTCTGAATTACATATTTCATCTGATGATACAATTGTCCACTTGTAGGATAACACAGATTATCCTAAAACAACAACTCATATTTTAATGTATAATATGTCTTTGATTTTATTTCGAGTTTCTTGGCAAGCGCCAGTTGTTTTTACTCTTGGAAAGTTTCCATAGCAACAACTAGCAATGAGTGGGTTGCCTAGGTGGGTTGGCACGTAAGGAGAACTTGAAGTCATCATCATCATCTAAGGACAGCTTCCAGCCACTGGCCAGGTCTGCTGGGAACAAAAGCCTCGCCAGCGCTTCCTGTCTAACCACCATCTCTCTTCTTCCACTGACGCCCAATTTCCTCCTCTTTCCTCCACACATTTCTTAACACCTTTCATCCATCTGTCCCTCGGTCTTCCTCTAGGTCTCTTCCCTTTCAGCTCCATGTCCAGCATCTTCCTTGGTAGCCTCTCCTCTCCCATTCTCTTTACATGCCCGTACCACTGTAGCCTAGAACTTGAAGTCCAATTTTGTAATTAATGTGGTGTGTTTATTAAAACCTGATTTAAGCTGTGCAAAGTTTATGACCATCATTCCAGTTACTTAGTCTAACAGCACCATCAGTAAAAATAAAACGAATAATGCCAACAGCAGTTAAACCATGAATATTAATTATTAAGAATAAAGTACGGGAAATACAAAAAGAATTCCCCGTATTGGTATATTATTATTTCTACCACCATGTGCGATATACATATTTATATACAATATCTCAGTCCCAACACCATATTGATAATTCACCCAATCATGTAGCAACCCTCGGCGTGTGCACACCTCCCGAGCCTCATGACTCATTTTCTCCAACATGAATAAGATTTAATAATCGAAATATTGCGTATATTTGTGTGTTCGTGATATATGTTCTTCTCCGGCGCTGCATTCAACTTTGGTGAGTGATGAGTCATTTTCTCTTTCCTTGCAATTTGAAAAGAATCTTCGGAAATGCAACACACTCTTCCTTATTCTCTGCCCCATTTCTTCCTCCATCTTTACATTGGTAGTTAGCTTGCTTCCCAAATACACAAACCACTCTACCCATTGCAATTTCTTGCTGTCAAGTCTTTTGATAGGCCGTCGTTTCTTGCTATCTCCAGTACCTTGGTTTTTGTCTACACTCGTCTCCAGGTCATGCTTCCCCACTGCAGTCCACCGTTTCCCTAGTTCTCTTTCCTGATCCTCTTGTATCTCCTCCCATATAATTATGTCATCAGCATATGCTATGACCTTTGGCAGTGCGGTATCTCTGTGTCCCTGGACTTCTCTGATGACTTCGTTTAATACTACATTAAACAGGACAGGTGGCAATGCAGTTCTTTGTGAAACCATTCTGAGTGTTTACTATTTATGCGCTCACAATTCTCACACTTCTCATAAACGTTCCTTATTCGCTCCACAATTCCTTCATCTATTCCTATATTTTTTAAGCTTAACCCAATGCTTTCACTTAGTACTTTAACATAGGCCATTTTTTTATTTATTTTTTTGTGAATAAAAGCCATCTTGTGTCTTTGCTATATTCCCAACTTTTCTCTATGATTTGTCTGAGTATGAAAATTGCGTCGACCATTGATCTTCCTTACCTGAAACCACTGTTCCTCTCTAGCTGTTTGCTTTTATTTTGAATACTTTTTCTTATGTTTTACAGCAGTTGCTCAGCAATGTAATATCTCTACAGTTCTCACATTTTGATTTATTCCTTTCTTTATGGTTATGCACTAAGACTTCCTTTCTCCAATTTTCCTATATTCACTTTTACTGAATTCAGTGTTCCTGTATTCAAGTAATAAACATAAAAAAACAAACATTTCAAAAAAAACCACTAATAAATCTCTAGTCTTAAATAGCAATGTTTTTTCAGTATTGTGAAATTCTTAGACTTAAAGGTTGGATGTCTTTATTATTTGTATGTTTGGAAGACATGAATAAACTGAATTTTCAGAATAAATACTTCCTTCACAAATTTATTGATTCTTTGCTATGTTGTAGTAAAATGTTATATATCTTACTAATGTTGATTCCAAATTTTTAAAAACTTCATAATTTCTATTCATATATATATTTTTTTGATCTCCCTATTCATGTTTCTAAATTTCTCCTAGACTTGTTGTATAAATCATCATAATGGCAGTTGTGTAATTTTATAGCACTGAGAAGTGTATAAAGAATTAATTTTTTGTTTTCTCTTCATGTTTCAGACGAAAAGGAAGTAAAAGAAACAATCACAATTTCGAGAAGTTTCAAGGATAATGTTGTGCAGCCGATACTGAAAAGGCACTTCCGTCGGGACGAGTTCCTGGGTCGTATAAATGAGATAGTCTACTTTCTTCCTTTTTCCAGATCCGAGCTACAAAAGCTTGTATCGAAGGAACTGCAGTATTGGGCAAAACGAGTACAGTAAAAACTTAAATACATTTTTAATGTATACAGTAAATTATTAACCTTCGAAATCCCTTTGCCTAATAACTTTATCAACGATTTAATTTTTTTATTTTGTGTTTATTTTCTAATAATATTTGAAGCAGCCTCCATTTGCCAAGTTAATTCTTAGTCACAGACTGCTTGGCCCAGAAATGAAAACTTTTCCGCTGCCCTGAATCTGAAATAAAGTGATAATATATGTTTGTTAAAATTTTTCCCATTCAGCAACGACTAATTATTTTCTGCCGAGATGTTGGCTTATTAACAGTTATACACGCAGAAATAGAATCATATCATCATCACCATCATCATCATCATCATCACCACCACCACCATCACCATCATCATCCTCAACAGCTTCCATCCACTAGCTGAGTCTGTCTTGTGTACAAGCCTCTCCATTATCTTCTTTCTTCCCACCACCCTGGTCCTGTCCTCTCCCCCACTCCGTCCCTTGGTCTTCCTCTGGTCGTTTACCATGTATCTTCATCTCATAGATTTTCTCATTATTATCTGCTTCTCCATTCTCTTTACATGTCCATACCATATTAGTCTGGCCTTTTCTATCATTTCATGTAGGAGTTCCTCTTTTACAGCGTGTCTTATTGTTTTATTCTTTATCCTGTCTATTCTATTGACACCCATTCTACCTCTTAAAGATTTCATCTCATTTGCATGTACCCTGCTGACGTCCTGTTTCTTCATTGTCCATGTTTCAGCACCGTATGTAAGGATAGGCACATAGTACGTGTGATAAATTACTCTCTGGCTTCTCTGTGGCACAACCCTATTCCATGTCGGGCTTCTTAGAAATGCCTGTGCCTTTCTTTCTCTTTCGCTTATCTCGCCATAATTCCATTCACTTTCCTCTAAAACACTCCCCAAGTACTCGAAACTGTTTACCTTCTTCAATTCCCATCAAAACTGGATAAATCATTCTGAAACTTCAAATTATCGAGTAAATTGCTGGCATTATTGTTGTTATTATTATTACATATAAAACCGATGCTTTTGCTCATCTTATTTTTTAGTTATGTCTTTCTCACAAAATTTATTTATTTAGAAATGGTTCAAAGCTCAGTAGATATTTAAAAAATAGTGTATTGGTATTAAAGTTTTTTTTTTTGTATAGAATTATTTGACAGATTGAAGTTGTATAAATCAATCTGAAACCAATCCTTCATTGCAACAGGCATGGTGACTACGCTTGACACGCTTAGAAATCCGTAATCCGTACTGGTCGGTACTCGTAATTCTCTTCGGTTGATTCAGTATGGCTGATAAATAATTATATCAATCTGAATAGATTAGTGTATAGAATCATGTCCGTATTTTAAATACACTATATACTGACTTGAAGTGAAGTGTTTGGTGGCACGGGGCCAGCATATTTGAACTTATCGACACGCGATTGTGCATATGTGACAAAAACATAAGGATTCAGATTCACATATGGAGCTCATTCACAGTCTAACTTGTGTGGACACAATCCAACAAAAGATCCAACAAGATGTTCCAATCAGTCGTATTCAGTAGTACTTTGTCGTGACATGGCAAGATCTTAATCGTGCATTAATTCAAGGATAATGGAAGTAAACATGCCAGTACTTTGTCTTCTTTCCATAGCATTAGAGGAAAGCGTTTATCAAGAATTTTAACAATACTCTGGTAAGAGAAAATGGCACAAAATGTCTTATGAAAGTAATATGGAAGAAATCTATGTTCCAGACAAGGGGACCAGGGGAGTACCAAGGAAAAAGCCACATCAGGTTACAGAGGGAGGGGGGGAAGGAGGGATTCAAGAGAGACTAAATTGCAGCCACGCAGTTTGTGGATGCTCCCTGATCTGTGTGTGTTTTATATATATAATATAGCCTACCAGAATATCCTTGACACCAGACATCCTCCTGGCCTCAATCTCCAATAAACTCTGCCCACCAGACCAAGCACTTATTATCTATACCATTTACATTTTTTGTATTTCTGTATTTACTATTATCCATGCTATTTACATTTATTTTACTTTTCAATTTTAGTTATATTTATACCCCACCCAGTTATTATTCACCTCTTTCAATAATAACATAATCCCTTTATATATATAAAGGGATAGCGAAATGAACCTCCACTTACCTTAGATGATGGTATCATGAGGTGAACACATAAATAAACACAAAACACATGAAACACAAACAATATTTCGAGACTTGGCTCTTTGTCAACAGGAGAAAATCAAGGAGGGAGGGTGGTGTGGGAGACCGTTTCACAGAATGACCGTTAGTCAGGAACATGGTGGGGGTTTTACCAGGAAATTATAGGAGCTAATTAGCAAATGGCTTTACAAAAAAAGGATAGTGAAATGAACCACCATGAAATATTCTTTGTTTTTCCTGTGTTTTGTGCTTATTTATCTGTTCACCCCATGATACCATCATCTAAGGTAAGTGGTGGTTCATTTCGCTATCCCTTACTTTTAGTAAATCCATTCGCTAATTAGCTCCTATTATTTCCTGGTAACTATATATATATGGCAGCAACTTAGTCAGTTGCACCAGAGATGACTAGGTAGCATTAGTTTGTTTAAAACCGAGCGTGGTGGGTGAACGGTTAACTTTCTGGCCTCGCATTCGGGAGGACGTGGGTTCGAATCCCCGTCCGGGCATCCAGATTTGGGTTTTCCATGGTTTCCCCAAATCACTCCAGGCAAATGCCGGGATGCTTCCTTCAAAAAGGCCATGGCTGAACTCCTTCCTGTTCCTTGTCCCCAGTCCTATCCCGCCTCTAATGACCTTAGCCGTCGACGAGGCATAAAGTAAAAAAAGAAAAAGTTTGTTTAAACCATTTACCATCTTGAGCTCATTAAAGCAATCTGATAATTCAGAAATCTATTTTTGTTAATATTTGACGGTATCTTCTATCCCTCCCATCGACAGGCACATGACAAGCACAACATCGAGCTGACGTGGGACAGGGAAGTGGAGTCGCTGCTGTCGGACGGGTACGACGTGCACTACGGGGCGCGCTCGATCAAGTACGAGGTGGAGCGACGCGTCGTCAACCAGCTGGCGGCGGCCCACGAGCGCGGTGACGTGGGGCGCGGCTGCCGCGTCCACCTGGCCGCGCTCTGGCCCGAGGGCGGCGTCGGCGAGCCCGCCGTCCAGCTGAGGGTACGGCCGCCGGGCGCCGTCAAGTTCACAGACGTCGTCTCAGGCGTCGCACCCAGGCTCGTCGACTTCTAAACTCGTCGACAAAGGTGTTTCCCACTTTGTAGTTTTATAAACTTTCTCTTCCTGTGTACACAGTGCATTAATCCCCTTATTATGGAATAAAGCTAAAATTATTATGCTATGAAAGAAAACTATTCACGGCACAAAAAACCAATGATCTATATGCTTGCTGTCTACCTCGTTTTGTAGCCTTTGTGGATTTCAATAAGATATTTGGTTTAGTAAGTGGCAATGCTGTTCTACAAGCACTAGCCATACATCGCTTGAACAGCGAATATCAGTGTGTTCCATACCACTTATGTCACCTCCTAAGCCTTTTTCAGCTTTAGAGATCCTACTAACGCATTGAAAGAGGTGTTAAGCAAGGTTATCCAGACTCTCTGAAATTATTTTCAGCTGTCTTGCAGATGGCAGTGTCAAAGCTAGAATGGGGAGAAAAAGGCATTAGAATCAATGGCGGAAGACTTAAATAACTTGAGATTCTTCAATGACATTGCACTTGTGGCTTGACAAACTCCAAACCTTAGTTACAGGTCATGTTACTGAGTGCAAAGCATTTGACCTGAACATGAAACTTTCATAAACATTAGTGATGTCTAACAAATGGGCCACAGAGGGGAGTGTACAACTAAGCAATATAAGTGAGTACATTTATCTTGGGGAGCTTGTAAACATGAGACGTGATGTAAGACTTGAAATTTTCTATTGCATCAAGTTGGGATGGCAAGTTTTTGTGAGGCATTCCACTATCCTAAAATCTAATAGGGCTACAAACTTAAAGCGAACAACTTATGACCAAAGCATCCTTCTTGTGTAGACTTATAGCTGTTAGACTCTAATGAATCTGTAAAAGGAAAACTCAGAACAGCCCAGTGAGCTATGGAAAGGTCAAGTCTAGGTTTAATTAGAAAATAAAAGAGCAATCGTAGGGGTCACAGTTGTAGACATCTTGGAGAAGACAGCTTCCTCGAAGTGGCAGTGGGCTGGCAAATGTTGCTGGAAGTAAAGATGGAAGATGGACAAAAACAGTGCTAGAGTGGAGCCAAGAGATAACCACAGACCAAGAGGGAGACCACGGAGTTACCTGGCAGAGGATTGCCCAAGGTCGTTCGGCCTGGACAAGACTGCTCAAGCTCTACCTGAACACGTCACTCTCAGAAACCACATCGTTTAATGATCTGGCTTATGATGATTGTGGCAAATAAAAATTTGTGGGAAGAGTTCAAAAGCAGGTGCCTATATTATATGTCATTGGCCAATTATTGAAAAAAGTTTGTCAGAAAACACTTCTGCTTAGTTACACTTGGCCGCCATGTTGCAGTGGAGCTCATTGCAATGTTAAACTTTATTGGTGTTTTGCAGAGATCATAAGGATCTCAAACCATTCTGTCCACACCCAAGATGTACTTGAGAAAGTAATGTAAGGAATTGTCTAGTAAAAGTGTAGGAGTCAAGTTCATTGAGATTTATTGAAATGTTAGTGCCGAATATTTCCAAGCATCATTTAACACATTGTTGATGTTGATTGATATCGAATTTTGAAAATCACAAATATAAGTTGCAGGTCTCCCTTCAGTAATTTTGTTATAACTAATTCACAAGCCAAAATTTATCCTTCTTGGTTCATAAGCATAGTCTCCAATGGTAAAAATAGTTAATAAATTAACTAATTTCACTTAATTTTTGCCCTAATACCCAAAAATCGCTAATAATTTTGAAATACAAAACCTAACGTCTCACATGCGCGAAGTTCTCCAACTTTCAGCAGTCGCAAAAATACACCACAGTGAACAGTGAATCAGGCACACTCTACAAAATACAGCACACAAAAGCTTGACACCTATTTACACCTTTGCCTAAAATATTTTAATTGTTTGGAAATCAGTTTGATAATGTGGCATTCTCAAGTGGCCCCAAGTTTAACGTTTTCATACTCAAAAATATAAAAAAATATTGTAATCTCAAATTTTTACATCAGGTAGTCCTGATTTTTTTAAAAAAACTTTTCATTACTATACAGCTTCATTTCCCTCTAATAATTATCCAAAATTCATGTGGACTCACACTGTTAATTAAACTCTTGAACTTTAACTTAATTAGCCAAATCATTTAGAAATGATGTATGCACACCAGAATGGCAAAATTCTTGCCTCATTCTCGCCTGAGGTGGTACGGACGTATCCAGAGGATGGAGGAAGAAAGAAGAGCAAAGGCCTACTTTAATATGATGATCCAAGACATGTGGGAAGGCCCAAAAAGAAATGGATAGGCCAAATCACAAAGGATAGAAGACTTAGTGCTTGATTGGAAGACTGTGCATGAACAACAACTATTCACGGACAGGAAGAAGTGGAGAATTCTTGTGACCAGCACCCGGGAGACTGAAGTATGATGATGATGATTTAGAAATGATGTAATCACTAATCTTTTCCAAAATCTTACAAGTTATCTCTATATTGAAACCCACGTAATTTCAAAAGTATGTATCTTTATTTTCTGGAACCAGTTATTTTCCACTTCTTCTATGATATAGCTGTCATAAATTTCCTCCTAAACTCTACTAACTTTTTTAAACTTTTCTTCCTGATTAACCTACCTTAACTTGTATTTTAATTATCGAAAATGACAATCGCTATCCCCTCTGTTGTACAAGCTGAATGAAACTTTACTTCATAGTTACATTTCTTTATTATGAAATTCCTTAGATCAGTTTATACTTTATCCCTCCAAATAGAACTATGTACTCTTTCACCTAAAAATACGGTTACATCATTTCACTATTGTCTACAATCAGATACTGAATTTGAAAAAAAAAAAAAAAAATCCCTGAGTAAAACACATTCTACAATTTTTCATCCTATACCAGATCCTTCAAAAAACTGTTAACAACAACCGCTATTGAAAGTCGTCTGATTTGTCACTCCCTGGACCAAAAGAGTCTGCCATTTATAACGTTTTAAAGTGAACTGCACTCTATTAATATTCTTAATATATATATTGTTATATGATATATTTTACTTTAAAGCGAGTCGCAACACCATCAGAATCAAATAATATCAGAAGGCATAATGCATGTCTGCTGGGTTTTGATAACTTATATCAGCGCCTTAATTTTCAGAATTTCAAACCATTCTCCGCAGCATAAACATTAATCAGTTGCAAAATAATTGTTATAGAAATAGGATATGCAAGTAACTGACTTGGCTACAGGAAAACATGCTGAATACGGCAGTCTTTTGCTTGCTCCAATGTCCTCCTCCACTCCGTTTGCAGCTGTGTCTGGGCAAACTGTGCTCATCTGTGGAATACCTGTCAGTATCTGTCGGACCACCAGAGGTTAGACTTTCCAGCAGAGAAGGCAAAGTTTCATCTTCCGGGATATGCAGAAATTCCGGTTATCAAACGGCAAGTCGTGACTCTACCACGGGGCAAGACTCACGACCGCGCTGCAGCAGATGTTCGAGGGGAAGAATCAGAACGGAAGCTACACACTTACCTCGCGAGATGTGACGCAGTATCTGGAGATGAATGAGAGCCTTGAAGTGACTGAGTCCTCCTTTTCAACCACTATCTTTGGCCTGGGTGATGCAGATGGACCACTGTCTTCAGAGTCCAGTTCAGACGTGTCGCTGTTGTTAGCCTCAGTAATTCTGTGTAGCAGAGCAACTCAAGAGCCTCGAGTTGTTTTTTATAATTGTGGGCCTGCTGCGAGAGTGTAGTGGGTGAGCGGTAACACTTGGCTCTGCATTCAGGAGGAACGGATCGTCGGGCAGATTTCGGTTTTCTGTTGTTTCCTAAAACCTCTCCAGGTGAATGCCGAGATGGTTTCTTCGGAAGGCTGCGACTGGATTCCTTTCCCCTATTTTATTTCCTGTTTTCTCATAACTTCCACATTGTCAAGGAGTAAAGCCATAATGATGAATGTACAGGACACTAATCAGTCATTACAGGCAGTTCAGAAGACTAATTCATAAGGAACGATCAGAGTATCACACTGGATGAAATGCCATTTCAAGACTGAAAGACTTTCCGGTAGGAACGTGTTTTCAAATATATGAAGACCTGAAGGGAGTCACTACTTTTCTCAGTGAACTGGTGGCGAAGGAATACGAGGCAGGGATACAAAACCTTCTAACATGGCATGACAAGTTTTTGAATTTATCAATCAAAAACTATGTGGTACCTCCTGGGATGCATCGGCCTCCACTCTCGCTCTGGGTCGTCTTCTTGACCGCCGAGTACTGTGCCCCAGTCTGGCTGAATAGCCTGCACGTGATACAAGTGGACACCCAACTCAATAACGCTATGTGTATGATTGCAGGCGATTGCATGGCTCTCGATACTGAGCCACATACCACCACCTAACCTGCGAAGTATAAATGCTCTTACAAGCGAGTACGAGAGGATAATGGACAACATAAACTTACCCATCCACCAAGATATTGAGGATGGCAGCATCAACAGGCTTGGCTCTAGAAAACTGCCAATCAAATCAGCAAGGGATGCTACATGTTAAAATTTCAACATCAGCAAAGTTTGGATCAGGGGGTGGACTGTACACCAAAATAACAGCATACCTCGCATTACACAAAAGCCACCAGGTTTTGACTTACCTCGTAAAACTTGGTCCACACCCAACAGAATCAGAACTCGGCACGGCAGATGCGCACACTCCCTGTATAAATGGGGCGAGCAACTATCCCCCTTATGCGAATTCGGAGAGATTCAGACTATTGCTCATATTGCTGAAGAATGTCCGATAAGATCTTACAGTGGTGATTGCAGTATTTCTTGTGTTTGTTTTGTGTCCTCATTGTTCTTCAACCATCTGAGGTAAGTGGGGGTTTATTTTCCTGTACCAATTTGTAATTCTATCAATATAAAATGTGTGTGAGTGGAACTAATGGGCCGAGGGTAGGTGGGTGCTCAGCTATGGTGTAACAGAATATAATAAATAAATGAATTCTAAACTGCTATGAATAAAATGTAAATATAATGTTGCTGTAAACTAGATTTTTCATTTTATTTGAATTTACAGTATGTGCTAATCGCAGCATGTCTACTGACATGATTTACAACATATTTTGACATTGAACAGCACCAAAGTTAGTTACCAGCTACTTATCAGGATTAAATTGTTCTTGCTTGGCTTGTAACCATTAAACCTAAATCAGCAGTAACAGGAAGGCGAATAGGCAGCCAGATTTAACTTCATGATGTGACTTTAACAGTTTGAAGCATTTGATGTATTTGCAAAATAATGGAATTCACTTTTTTTTCAGCATATTGTAATAATTTTTGTATGCAAGACCCCATTAATGTGTTAAATCAATTGCCAATTAAGCTGTATCGCAGCCCATCTCAAATGCTGACCAGCAACGCAAGGTTTGTTGTGTCTTGTAAAAAAAAATGTTCACCTGAAATGAAATTGCCGTCGTAAGGAAAGATTAAGCAGACACATTCCTCGCCAATTTTGAGGGAGGAGAGCAACAGATAAAAACCACACACGTAGGCACACCACACACTAAGCAGTATGTCGTAAAAATAAGCACCTGACAGAACTTTCACGGGCACTTGTGGTCATTCTTTTACTTCAAATGTTGGATAGTTTTATGGACAATTTATCTACAGTTCACTGTTGCATTTTGTTCCCTTTATATCACTTTTTGCAGCTTTTTTTTTTTTACGATTGGAATGGTGTTCCAAAGGTTTTATTCCATATTTCATACTATTCTGCAGTCATTATCTAATAAAACTCTCTCTGAACAGCCAACTTTAAACAATACTTTGTGTAGTATTTTTTTTTTTAAATTAGTCCTCTAAATCATATACATGTACTTTATACATAATGATATGAGACACGTCAATTATAAAATACGATTTACATTACATTATTTTCATTAAATTAATTCATACAATTGAGATATTCTTCTACAGAGTAAAATGAGTGGTATTGAAGGTATGACATCAACAATTTCTCAAAATTTCCCCTTTCTGATGTTGCTTTTACATTATGCGGTAATTTATTAAAAAGCTTAATCCCTATGTGAAATGTTCCATTTTGATACATTTTTGTTTTTGTATGCATAATATGCAAATCTGATTGTTTCCTTGTATAATGATCATGTACCTCATTATTTGTTTTAAGACCTGCATCTTTACCTATGACATTATTTCTAAAAAAACATAATGGTTTCAAAGATGTAAATACTTGGTAGTGGAAGAATATTCATACATTTAAATAAGGGTCTACAAGATTCCCATGATTTGTGATTTGTCATTATTCTTATTGCTCTCTTCTGAATTTTGAAAGTACTTAGTGCATCTGATGATAAACCCCAGAATATAATTCCATACTTTATTTGTGAGTGAAAATGGGCAAAGTATGCATTTTTCAAAAGTTTGTTTGCTAGTGGTTAATTTTAAGATACGTAATGCATAACAGATTTGATTTAATTTAGAGTTCAAAAATTGAATATGTCTATTCCATTTAAGATCAGATTGAATCCATAAACCTAGAAATTTAGAATCCAATTTGTTTGCTAAAGTCTGTGTGTTCAAAATAATATTTGGGTTGGCAGGGTTCCTGTTTTGTGCAGTATGAAAATTTACTGCAATGGTTTTTTTCACAATTTATTATTAAATGATTGTTTTTGGACCATTCAGATAGCTGTTGAGTGGTTTTATTAATACTTTGCTGAAGAATTTCTTCAGTTTCACCTTTCATTATAAGTGTTGTGTCATCTGCAAAGAGGATATTATCATCTCACTCAGCATTTTCATTAATGTTATTGATATACAAAAGAAACAGGAGGGGTCCAAGAACCGAACCCTGTGGAATACCGTGTTTAATACTTCTAATGTCTGATACATGCTCTCTGATTGTTTCGCTTTCTGTGTCCTTGCATTTTAAGGTGACAACCTGTTTCCTTCCATCAAGGTATGACTTGAACCATTTGTATGCTACACCCCTGATACCATAATGATAAAGCTTAGACAAGAGGATTTTATGATCTACCACATCAAAAGCTTTAGACAAATCAAGAAATATGCCAGTTACTTTTTCTTTTTTATCAATTATTTTTAATATACTGGTAATGCAAGCATAAATAGCTGTCTGGGTTGATTTCCCTGATCTAAATCCATGTTGTGAATCAGATAATATATTATTCTTATTAATGAAGCTTATTAACTTTTTATACATAATTTTCTCTAGTATTTTTGAGATAGCAGTTGGGATTGTAATAGACCGATAGTTATCTAGTTTATCTGTTTCACCCTTCTTATGTATCGGAATAACTTTTGCTATCTTTAGTATTTCTGGGAAAGTACCAGATTGTAATGAACTATTACATAAATGTGTTAGTGGTCGAATTATGTTTCTAGCACATTTCTTTAGGATTGTATCAGGAATTCCATCAATTCCTGCACAGAATTTATTCTTTAGTTCTTTTAAGGCAATGGCAATTTCTTCCTCTTGAACATTATCAATAAAAAGTGATCCACCACATGTTCTTATCTTATTATCCCCTATTTTTGAATTATATTTAAATTTTTTTAATAGTTCTTCAGGAATACCAGTAAAATAATCATTGAAAAGATTAGTTACCACAGTTGGGTCACTAATTACATCGTTACTACATTTTAATGAAATATTTTGGTCTAATTTTTTAGTTTTACCTGTTTCCTTCCTTTCACATCCCACATAGCTTTGTTTTTGTTAGTGGAGTTATAAATATATCTATCATTTTGCAATTTTTTTATGATTTTGTTTAATAAAGCTGAGTATTTTTTATAATAGGCCTCAAATTCAGTTGTAGTGTGATTCTGTTTGTATAATTTGTGTAGTAGTCTCTTTTTTTGACATGAATTTTTTATTCCTACTGTTATCCAGGTGTTACGAGATGCACTGTTCTTTATTATTATTTTTTAGAGGAAATGCTATATCAAAATAACATTTTAATAGCTCATTAAACATATTGAATTTCTCATTTAAATCATCTAATTGGAAAATATCTGCCCATGATTCCTTACTTAATAAATAATTGAAGTTTGCAATGTTTTCTTCACTAAATGATCTGGTTTTATTTTCTTTGTGGCATTGTGTATATTGTTTTCGTTTACATACATAGTTAGTATCTGAGCCAAGTGATCACTGAAACCTGGGTTGTATACTTCAACTAAGAAACTTTGTTTATCTTTGTTTATGAAAATTTGATCAAGGGCTGTCTTACTGAATTCTGTGACTCTTGTTGGATTATTACTGTGTGATGTAAACCATATGAATTAAGGAGTTGTGTTAACAAGTCTCTATTTTTGTTGCTTTTAAGATAATCTACATTGAAATCTCCACATATTATTAACTCAAGATTTTGCTTGCTAATATTGTTTAAGAGTGATTCTAATCTTTGTATGAATAAGTCAAAATTTCCATCAGGAGATCTGTACACACAAACTATTATCTTTTTTAATTTGGGTAGTTTAACTGCTGTGAATTCAAAGTCCTTTTCTGAAATCAAGTGATTATTGTGTAACAAAGGTTCATAATCTATATTGTTTTTAAGAAAAATGCATACTCCCCCATTTTGGTTATAAGATCTACAATAATTATTAGCCATGATATAATTTGAAATATTAACATATTGAATCTGATCATTCTTAAGCCAATGCTCTGTAATACATAAAACTGAAATTTCTCTGATTTGATTATTAACAAGTATCTCTAACAAATCGGTTTTATTTGAAATGGACTGAACATTCTGATGATATATCTTTAGTGTATTTTCATTATGTGTTGGAGCAGCATTTTCTCTCACGTTTCTGGTACTATTATAACACTTGTCTTTGACAAAGGTCTGGCTTCTTTTACAAGTTTCCCTGGTTCTGACTTCTTGGTTCCTGATCATTCAGATGCCAATTTAATGCCATTGATTCTATCTTTTTACTAAATTTCAAATTTACAATTTTTGTGATTTTGGAACTTACATAATCTTTACCAAGCGAATTTAAGTGAAGACCGTGTTGTGTATGCCAATACCTATTTAAATTACTTATGTCTACTATGTGAACATTTTGAAAATGTTTACATAATTCGGAAATTTTGAAATTTACAGAAGCTATTTCTAAATTTACACATGATTTTTCCATTAAATCGTTGTCTGTGCGGAATATTTACAAGCACTACGTTAGTGTGAGTTAAGGATGGCAATGTTACTTTCAAACCTTTAATCACATTATCACCTTCGTTACTGTAGACATCATTTGCGCCAGCAGCAATCACAACAAAATCGTCAGGTGACCATGATACACATTCTTCTTGGGATACTTCCTTCAAAATGCCGTGGCCGAATCCCTTCCCATTCCTAGTCGCCAGTCCCATCCCGCCTCTAATGACCTAGATGTCGACGAGGCATAGAGCCATAAATACATTAAAAAAAAAAGTGTTTCATATGTCGATTGTTCTTGAAATTTTATCGGTTTTCAATAAATTTATGTTTTAATTTACTGCTTTCTCTGGCAATCGTAGTTGTTTAAAATGATACCAGTAGATGGCTGTAATGTGATGTTTAAAAAGTTGATGTATTAGTGTAAATCTGAAGGTTTCATATCGACCTCTGCAACATACCAAATACATAAATCGATATAATATTAATGTTTTACACAAAATGTCTCCCTGTTCTTAGTGAGTGTAGGTGCAGTTCTGAAGTTATAAGTAAAGTTGATCGTTGTCTTTTAAAGTAAAATGTTACCATCCAGAAATTGTAGATTTCCAACAAACACGTTTTGTTATGTTTGTGGTCATTAAATTAGATCTAAACAAGAAACATTTAAAACTGTGTTTGGCAAAAAGTTCTGTGAAGCGTGCCGTGTTTATTTTGGCGCGAATGTTCGAGACCAACACATTATCTGGGCTCCCCGTGTGACTGGTGGCAGCTGCCTGTCTACTTTACAGGGCTGCCTATGTGGGACAGTAAAATATATAACTTTTGCAAAACCTCGAATATGGTAGGAGCCTACAAATCATTGCAACTGTTACTTTTGTTTGTTGGATATTACACATTACAAAAGCACCAAGAAAAAATCTTACATTCCATCATCATAGTCATGACCTTCCAATCCCATCACTGCAAAAACAGAGTAGTAAAGAGCAATTAAAGAGGAATTCAAGTAAAGACAGTGATTTCAATTTTAGTCACAAATGTTTGGAACCACAACTCTTTACTCAACAGAAATTGGATGACGTTGTAAGGTAGTTGCAACTAACTGATTCAAAGGGCTGAACTTTTTGTATCCCATCTGAAGGAATACAACTTGTTCCACAAGTCCTGCAAAATAACAAAGTAGAAGGTAAGCCATGAGAATTTTTTGTGCTTCTGCCAGATGGAAGAAAATTTGCGTTTTTGTAATGCTGTTAATAGTCTCTTTGAGCACATTAAAGTACTTCATGAACCGGACCAATGACGTCCGCTCAAATAGAAATCTCAAAGCTGTCCTACTGCACAACGGGAATAAGTTTCTGTCCATACCAGAGTAGTTCATTTGCACAATTGTAAGAGAGTTGCAAAAATATTTAGGCGCTCTTCAAAAAACTGAAATGTGAATGTTACAAATGGGTTGTTTGTGGTGATTTTGAGATGTTGGGACTGAGCATGGTAGGTGAGTGGTTAACGTTTGGGCCTCACATTCAGGAGGATGGTGATTCGAATCCCTGTCCAGGCGTCCAGATTTGGGTTTTCCAAGGTTTCACTCCAGGCGAATGCTGGGATCCTTCCTACAAAAGGCCATGGCCGAATTCCTTCCCATTCCTTGTCCCCAGTCCCAACCTCCTTGTAATGACCTCAGCAAGGTGTAAAGCCATAAGGCTTTAGGATTACTACACCAAATATTCCTGCTTCCTCTGCCTGTGGGATAGCAGGGCAGATAATCAGCCTTACCCCAGGAACGAATGGCCAGCAAGAAAAGTACTTGTTCTGGGTGCATGTAATGTAAGAAATGAGCCTCTTGCGTTCAGGGAGAAAATTCTGTTACCACTACTCCATATCAAAGTTGGACTTGTTAAACATCACCAAAGGTTTAGATACCAACAGTGAGGCTCTGAGCACATCAGACCAAAGTTCCCCAATATAAGTGATGCATAAATAAAAGGTGGAATTTTCACCGGACCTCAGATTTGTGTGATGTTGAAGTCGATAGAACTTGTAAATGCAATGGCTCTTGATGAACGAAAAGCTTGGGATGCATTTAGGACGGTAGTGGGCAACAATAGAAATGAGAATTACATGGAACTGATAGAAAATATGATGCAGAGTTACCATGATCTTGGATGTAGAATTCTGTGAAAATACGTGTTTTCTCAAATTGACTTCTTTAGCCCAAATATAGGAGCTATAAGTGAGGAACACGATGAGCGCTTTCGCCAAGACATTCACTACTTGGAAGAAGGGTATCGGGGACATTGGGACTGTGCTATGATGCGAGACTATGCAGAGGGATCGGCAAAACGTAGAAGAAAAGCTGTACTGATGTAAATTTTTAAAAGACAGTCTTGTTGTATGAAGATTCAGTGTTATTAAATATTTTTGCACTTATACCTACCAATTCTTGCGGTAGTGTATGTTAGATTTCTGTTATTGGACTCTCTTTATATTACATAAACATATAAAATTAGTAGTTTTTAAGAAAACTGAAAAATTTGTTCTTTAGCCAAAATATTGGCACTTAAGAAAAACTGCTTGTATATAAATGTTCATAATCAGCATCATCAAATCAAGCAATAAACACTACAAAACTAACATAAACACAAAGCTGGTACGCAAAATCTAATAAATTATTGTTCATAATACATCAACATTCCTTGTGATCCTCCTCCTTTTCCCAGTATTTTATGGGTTGGCTGTCTTCAGCTAGTTTTACTCATCATTGGTACGGCCACATGCCTCTACTGATCCAGCCATCTTGTAGCTACTGCCAGGTCGTATTGGGGGAAGTGGAGTCTGTGAAACGTTTAATTATGTTCTGCGTGTAATAAGTGTATTTTTTTGTTTTTGAAAAATGGAAATGAGTTGTGTGATTGACATCAGAGATCCAAAATCATATTTAGTTGAATCTGCAAATTTGTAATGTAAATACTGTAATGTTTTACGAGTCCTGTTTTGGATGCATACTAATAACACTGTTCTACAAAAAACATGTATATATCTTTTTTGGGAGATATTTGTTGAGATTCTTATGGAATTGGTGCACTGAACTCATATCTGCTTTCAGATTTCTACCAGGCACAGTTCTTTAGCAACGGGAATTTTAATTTTTTAAAAAACTTTTTTTTTTTGTATTTACTGAAAAACGTTAAACTCTAGTCTTTCTAAAAGTTATTGAAGACATATTTTAATCAATAGATGCACTACTAAATCCTTCGACCATTGTACACAGAGTTAAAGATAAAAGTGAAAAACATGAGCCAAAAATGTTTATTTTCCCACTATTAATTCTTATTTCATCCTTTTATGGTGAATATCTTTGTGATCTCGAATAATATTCCTGCAGTAATCAGCCAGTATGTCGGGCATCCATTTCCCTTTTTACAGCTGTTCAGAAGTCCTTATGGAACTTTTCACCGTGTTCATCAGACACGTCGCTGTAGCTTTCTGGGAAGTAATCCATAATATGAGAGTGCAGAAAATGCACCTTCAGTGACATATTGCATCACAATTTTTTTTCTATTCAACAAGCATCTCGTTTACAAATGTTTATAGTTAAGAGCTCTTTGTTTTCCCAGAAAATTATTGCTGACATCCTTGACGCATATCCATCTATTCATGCTCGTTTTTCTTCTGTCGTCAGTGTGTCTTCAAAATTTGGGTCACTCTGAATTTGTATAATCTATGGGCCTTTATTTTTGTGGGTGTAAAACAAGGAAATTTGTTTAAGAAGTACATAAATTCTCTTTCAGTTTCATCCATGGCCTTAACAAATTGCTTCATTAGGCCTAACTTGATGTGAAGTGGAGAAAGAAGCACAAGTTCACCAGCTACCAATTTCTTACAGTGACAATTTTTTTTTCACCTTGTTTCTTTTTTGACAAGGCCATTCCTTTTTCTTATAATCAGAATTTCTGTAACGACTATCCCACTCATATATGGAACACCCATATTTGGTGCAGATTTGTTGCATACACAATAATGGCAATAATTTTGAGTTTGCCAAATATCTTCTATTTGTATTCATTGTATTTAATACATGAGCATATATTACAAAATGTGTTGTTTAGTTGTACTAGCATAGGCAACTGGGATGGAAGAAATTACATTGCCATTGTGAAGTAGAACTGCCTTTAATTTTGAACGCATCTATATCAGTCTCAACACAAACTCCATCATTAATCCTTATCAATGACACTTTCTTTACAAAATGTAGCATAAGTACAGAAAAAGGTATTAACATTTGCATTTTAAAACAAATAAGTTGCAGACATTGATGTTGTCAATTGGTGTTTGTAAATTTTCCTTTTTTTAGAGAAAAAAAATCTGGAAGTTAAAATATAATTTTTTTTATATAACTAAAAAACTATGGCTGATGGACAATTTCTGATTTGAATTCCCCATGCAATCATGCTATAGAAACACACATTCTCATATCTGAATTTTTTCTTTGTAGCCTAGAAGCCGCTTCCATTTTCCTTGGTGTCATTATTCTTTGTAGATCAGTGCGATTTTCATTACATCGATCATTTCGTTTGTGCAGCTTCTCTTGGCTTACAGTATGTCTGTCTGGTTGTTTTTCCAGCACGTAGCACTGGCAGTAGGACGTGAAGATCTCACCTCATCCTGTTCCCGATTGCACCATCTCTGCAGCTTTTGCGAGAGAACGAGGGCATCTCACGGACACACGGCATTTTGGCGAGACCAGACTTCGCTGCGTCCATTATGAAGCCACAGAAGGAATGGCGTTTATTTGCCGTATTTACACTTTGCAGATGCTGACAAGATGAAACTTTAGTGGCTTCTAAATTCACTGTAGACTCCTGTTATATGTAAATTCTGTTGTGTTGTTAACAATAATCCATTTTCTTCAGGGCTTACTGCACTCAGTTTTTTAAAACTACCCTAGACTATTTTGATGTAATCCTTTGCCTTCCTATCCTAATGTCTTAACAGCACATTGACAATCGCAGGTTTTTTTTTTTTTTTTACAGTTCTCTTCAACAAATAGTACTAGGAATTATACGCAAATTTATTTAACATCGGTTGTTAGGAAAAATTTCTACAATTAAAAGAAGTTTTACAGTAGCTTAATTGATATTAATTTCAGTGGGTTGTATGTTTAAGATATTTCTGATGAATTGGATAAGATAAAAAAAAAAATTAAGGCATAGTGAACGATTATGACAAAATTTGAAAGTGAGAACAGAAGCAGCTGGTATTCTAATGAATGATTCTGTCCTTGGTTTGCAGATTACATATTGCTGTTTAATAGGATTGTATCGAAAGCACTCTAAACAGCTGAGAGTTGGCTGGGCAAAATATTTAGTTAAGGAAGTGTCATCACAAGATTTGAAAGACATTCATTAGAATTCCTAGTGTACATGTCTGTTTCCTACTTCCTCAAATGTATGTTGGTTTTATTAATTTTGATTCTGTGGAGTCTTCAAAATAAGTGATGGAATATAATCCAAAATATTCCAAAACTGGCACCCACCAGCACAAAGAACTTTACTTCTCCAATACAAATTGTCTTCACTCTTACATAAAAACGCAGTTTTCCTCAGCTTTGAAAATATAAAAATTGTTCTTGGGTGACTAGCCGAGTTAATGGAGTGACTCTTGTTGACGGAGGATTACGCAAAAACTGGTTCACATTGACTAGCGCTGTTAGACGTACTATTTCACCTGTTTTCAAGTAGGCATGTAAGCCACTTTTTTCAGTTTAGCCTTCAGGAGTATTTAGGTCAGTCATCGATGGAGTAGTGTTCTGGTAATGTCCCTCCAGGATAACAGAACAAAAACTGTTCTGCATCCCAACAATCAGTTTAAATGAGCAATTAAAGGGCACAGAGTTGAAATCCCTCCTCTTGTCAGGCAAGACCCCACAATATTTCGAGGGACACAAAATCACATGACTGTCAGATTTGGTAAAACTAGTAAGATAGGTATACACGAAGCCACAAGGGAACGCTTGTGTCGATTGTGGAAGGAATGATAGAGTACACCCCTCACTTGAGAAAGCTTAAGGTGTGGGGGAACTACACATACACTAACAAAAAAAGGGCACAACTGAAAAGTGTGTGGTTTTTTTTGACAACGTTAACACATGTGCCCATTGTGAACCCAGCACCAGGGAGGGAGTGGAACTTCAATAGTAGCAACTATGTATTTACATACAACTTATACAAGGTTTGTATCGGAGGACATTAAAAACTTTAGTCTCCAGCAATGTGAATGTTGTAGGATACTTTTAGCAGCACATTGTGTGTTGATAGTTTGAATGGAGTGTTCTACTGCCTGAATACTCTGTGGAACTGTTCTGAAGTGAATACCCCAAAGTGGTTCCTTCATCTTAGGAATGAAGCCAAAGTAGCAAGTGTTAAACTCTGCTTTGGGTTGGAAGTTCTGTAACCCTCCCCAATCAAACAAATCAACCACAACTTGTGTTGCAAAATAATTGGTGGGTTTTGCAGAAAGTTTTGCCACTTCTTTCCAAAAATAAACAGTAATACTGTACATTGAGAGCCTGTTGCTGAGGAATGATACATGACACTATCACAGTCATACACAAGAATCACCACAACTTTCGCATTCCTGTGATTCGGACTGATTTTTGAGGTGACCCATAATGACATGGCTCGTACAGTTTGGCTAATCTTGTCCACTATAATGGCCTCTCCTTTCTGCTCATAGCACTCAAATTTGTTACAAGCAATGGCATATGGTAACGATTTCTGCCAAATCAAGCAGAAGCAATTTTTCTCATTCCCAGGTGTTCCTTCAGAATGTGAAGCAGACATATTCACTAATCCAGTCTGCTCGCAAATTCAATAGTTTGGAGTCTATCATTGTCTGATAACTTGGTAAAAGTACACACTAATTCTTCAATATTATTGCAAGAAAAGGAAAAATGACTCATCACTCACCAAAGTTGAGGGCAGCGATGAGAGAAGAACATATATTACGAACACACAAATAAACTCAATATTTCAGTTATTAAACCTTATTCATGACGGAGAAAATGAGTTATGAGGCTCGGGAGGTGTGCACACGCCGAGGGTTGCTACATGACTAGGTGGATTATCAATATGGCGGTGGGACTTAGATATTGTATATAAATATGTAAATCGCAGATGGTGGTACAACTAATACTAGACCAAAAAAAGAAGAGGGAGGGGGAAATAAAGTAAATAAATATGGACGGCTAAATTTTGAAAAATAAAATAAGGTAATTAGTTAAATGACAATAATCCTACTAATAATGAGTGATGTGTCAAGGAAAGGAATTTTATCTGTGGTTTAGGCCGGGTGGGTGTCTGGTATCTAGAATGTTTTGGTAAGCAAGTTCCCATCTGCGAAGTTCTGACCCTAGAATGACCTGGCCAATGCATGTGTGCCATGTTCCGATACCTGTCATTTAAGGCTTTTATGCACCTTGACAAGGGTCTGTAGGTAATTCAGATTCCTCACAAGCCTCTTTAAAGACACTTGCTCTCTCTTTCTAAGGTTCTCGCATATTCATTCTTATCCAACTTCTGTCGTTCCAGTTTCAAAACCTTGTGACACTATTAGTCCGACACTTGAGGTGAGGCGCTGTTTCTTAATAGTTACTGCACATGTGAATGATCTGCAAAGGAAGAGTCCTTTTGCTTTGATGTGGTACAAATGACATTATCTGGTTCTGTTGCATGGTGTCTGTATTGCCACTATTAAAGTTCCAACCCTTGTATTTCACTAAACTTACTTTTCTTTGCTTTCCCAAAGCTGCTGAACTTGATCAAAAAATACAGAAATCCGCAGACAAATATGACCTTAAAAAACGGGTAAATATGATCAAACATTTAAATTTATTATACATCAAAACATGCTCGGTTATACATTTGTTTTATCTAGTAGTGCCGCTCTCATGTAGACAGCATTATTTGCTTCCGTGCACTCGCTGCACCATTGGGAAATTAAATTTTAAAACGTTTTGTTGAAGTCACTTTAATTTCAGATAATTTACAGAACTCTTTCATCTGTACTAAAATACTCCCCTCTAAATTCCCTTACGTAACTTTGCACTTTCAGAAAATTTTATTTTTGGCATGGCAGTAGGTCTACTCACTGATCCACTGCAGATTTAACGATGATTGAGGATTATTTTCAAAAGTATTTCATCGAGATATTGAAGCGGATCATCACAGGCATGCTGCTGCTACATTGTCAAGATTAAAAGAACACGGGTGGAACATTACGTTTAGTGTGTGACAATAATGTATAACTTTAATTCTTGACTGACCACACTGCAAATTGGTTTTGTTCCCTCCCCTCCACACAATGTTTAGTAGAAGTACAGTTCTGTAAATAATTATCTCAATTTCTTCTCATCTATATCTAGTGAAATCCCAGTACTATTAAAATGGGCTGAATATGCATTTATACGCTACGTTTAAATACAATCAGAAACGTTGAATCAGTGTTTAATTCAGCACGTCGGCCCAAAAAGAAGGCAGGAAAAAAATAAGACTTGCCCTAAAGATCATAACCCTAATGATGACAATGAAGGTAAGGAAGCAAAGGGGAAAACAACCATTCACTTAACACAGATGAATGCAGGAGGGTAAGGTAAACACAAAAAATTCTGGCTCTCCCACATTCGTCTGCAATAAGCTGCGAAATTGTCAATATCACATAAATCAACAATTTTGCACCAGCTCAATGGACAGTGTTCTGCTATGGTAAAAGTGTTTTCGATGAGGTTTTGGACTGTTTTAAAATCAGTGAGCAGGCAGCTAAGTTAATGCAATAACTGATAAATAAATGTATATCATACAAATAGTTTACAGGGGTTTCCAAATGTATAAAAAATTATCAGAAACTACTTTTATTCCTCTCCCCACACCAAACAACCCATTTTTTGCAATAAAATGTAGGAAAAAGAAATAGTTGGGGGGGGGGAGGAGGGGGGGATTTTAATTTTAAAAAATTCACACAAATGAACAAATGATATATATTTTTATTTATCAGAATACTGTTCTGTGTATTTCACTCTCATTATTTATTACCCATATATTGAATCTGTACTTGATAGCATCAAATACCAGCAATAATCAACTGCTACAGCTGGAACACATACAGAGTTTAAAACAGCAGCTGCTGTAGGTACGCCATAGTACGTAAAAATCAAACGACAGTTTGGGCTTCCAAAAAGGTACACTTCCTTTCACTACACAATTTTCAATATTTTGCAGTAATGAGAATAGCACAACTGTGGAAGTTACATACATAGTCTCACATCTTTGCACCCACTTAACAGAATAATTTCAGTCTATACAAACAACACTGCACTTTCATAATGATAGCCTCATTCTAATGCTTTAAAATAATGTCATTCTAAACAGATTGCAAGAAATTGTGATACCCATATACAATAATTTACACAATTTTCAAGTAAAGATCTCAAAACAACTATTAATCAAGAGAACAGGAAACGGATCATAATACAGAACACATTCAACATTTTGAATCTAATGATTGGATAGACAATTGTATAAGTAAACTGAAATAAAAGTTTCCCCACGCGTACTGCAAACAAAAATATACTGCATTGCCATATAATACAAAACTAGTAACAATGATCCTAATCTATTAGCTTGAAGAAAATTCTTGATGCAGAAGTGACATTTTTTAACATGCAGCCACTCATTTGTAGGACAACGTAGAATAAATTGGATATTCACGTTTGCGTAAGAAGCCTGTCACAAACATTGTTACTTTATTCCTATTATCTAATCTGACACTATAATGTGATCTTTACCCTGCGATAAAATTTCAATATCTTTGACACAGTTATTTAAACTTTTTTGTATAAGGTTTATAGGTGCATGATTCAGATGTTTACAGTCAGAAAAACTTTACTTGCAAACTTAAAAATTACTACAGAAGTCGCTCACATAACTGCTGCATTGACAAACACTGTACAATCCCAGCACATTGAGAGTATATCCTGTAAGCTGGGAAGTTGATTACATTTATCAGCAAAAGGAGTTCCAATGCTGCACGAAGGGGCACGTCAGAATGTCGTTCAATAATGAATATCAATTGACTAAATCAAATCTTGTCACTTGTTATCGTTACCACATGATTTTATATTGAGTCCAAAAAATTAAAAAAGTTAGAATGAGTATCATCCATATCACAAAATACTTTACTTTTTTCCCCCTCCTCAAACACCAGTAGAACATAGCAATTTTCGTGGTACCTATTATGCAGCTGAAACAAACACAGTTTGCAATGCTTTGCAGAAATTCCATCCTGTGAAACAGGAATTTAAATTTGACCGCACAAAAATCAGAGGAAGATTGAGCTTCTGCAGTCTTAATCAATGTGTATGTATTGCAAGTAGAAACAACGTTCCAGATGAAGGCTGAATTACACAATAGATAGATAAACTTTACTCTTACCAAATTTGACTGACAGGTGAGGTAGACGATCATATCACTACCCTTGTACGGCACCTGCAGATCTCATAATTGATGCAAATCACATGTTACCAGTTTTTTTGAAAAAAATATAGCCAAACAAAAATTTGTAGGACTGATGAGATTCTTCAATATAACATTTTGGCAGTTATGAAGCAAAATATGGATTATGAAACATAATACTAAAAACAAATGCTTTCTTCTAAACATTATTAATATTCACTTTCAGACGCGCATGGCAACAGAAAACAAACCAAATTATCAACTTCACCTAGTCGTTTACAAGATTGGACAAAGCTGAACGCAGTTACCTTGTAATAATTCATAATGTTAAGTTTTCACTGGGTTCCAAAAATTTAAAAATATGAATTACGTGGCTTACGCAGCCATTTCCAATTTCATTGTGTATTCATTTCAGTTCCCAAATATTTACTGTTTTTCAGTTCCCTGTAGATGGGTAATGACAAAACTTGAAAGGCAGAAAAGAGATGCACAAAAATGCACGTCTGACACCTTTTTTTCCATTTTCTAGACATACTGAAATCTGCATCAACAAAAAATAAAAAGAGATGTTATATTACAAATATTGGTAGTTATATTACTAACAATGGTTGTGTACCAGAATATAGAAATATAAAACAACAAACAATTAACAGAAAACAATTTAATATAATGGTCATCGACTTTAACTATGCAGTTCATAAACTTACAAAAATATATTTTACGCCAAATTTACTTAGGCTAATCACCACCGATATATTCACATTCCAATATAAGATCAATTTTGAGTCCATTTATTGCCCTGATCAGTGAGGGTGTTACAACATAAAAAAAATAATCAAGAAAAGGCACAAACAATCCAAACTATATGTGCCCACTGACAAATATCTTGTAATATTACAAGAATATAGCTGAGTAAAATCAAGAAAGGAACAATACTGTATTCTCAAAAGAGATCACACAGTATCTTTGGAAGTTATATCAAATGGTTGTGTTTTTTTCTGGCACCGTTAATATTTACATTATAAATATACATAAAGTGGGCGCAACACTCATAAAAATCATAACATACAAGAACACTTGGAGATATTTCCTGCCCGAGGTTAGACGATTAACCATATTCGACTGATTTATTTTATTAAAAATTATAAGAGAACTTCCTTGCGAATGGTACTTGTCAACATTTTTTGTAAATTACTATTTTGGCATTTAGAAAATACACATCACTGTGATACAAAGACGTCTTCTCTCCATTATACTCGGAGAGATGCTTCCGCTCTCTAGAGTTACACATCAATACGACATCAATGAGAAAATGCTAATTTTTTTTCTTTAATAGCTACAATGTCAATTGTACTGTCTTTGGGTTCAACTTAAAAGTGTTTAGCAACTCCTATATTTTCACATACAGTAGCTTACATCCTCTAAATGGTAGACTTAATGCGTACGCAATACCATTTGGAATATAAAGAAATACATAGTCCCCATGAGCAGTAGTAAGTAGCACCACCCTATTGAATTATATTACAATACATAATAATAGGCAATAAATTCCACTGTACAATATACAAAAAAGTGTTCCCTGTTAGCAAAATAATAAAAAGTTTACCCCATTAGAATACTATATTCTATATCACAAATAAAAATGTGCATGTATTGATTCAATTCACAGAACAAAGTGAAGGAGCACCACACTCGACATTATAAATAGAAACATAAAGTATATGCGATACATTTTGGCATGACGGTGGCTACGATGTGTCACATTAAATAATTACATACATGTGAGAAATAAAAGTTTTGGCATTGTTCACTCATTTTTATGTCAAGTTATTTAGAACTTAAAATAACTGTAACTCTAATCAAGATCAATTCTAAATAAAAGATCATTAAAAAAAAACAAAGCAATTTTGCGAGCGCGCACAATTTTCTCGTCCGTCCACAGTGAAACCTCGAGGTCAGATTTCCCAAGGTCCATTCACGGAGCAGTAGTTCTGCGGTTAGGGAGCCCGGTGCGTGGAAGCGTGGGACTGCTATCACAAGATCAGGCTCTGCAGTTCCTTCATCAGCTCGTCCTCCTTCTTGATCTTCTCCACTTGGTTCAGCTCCAGCTGACGACCTGCCGCACGCTGCTCCTTCAGTCGCGAGATCTCCGTCAGTTTCTGAAACACAAACGGCAAGTGCTGGAGTATATGTACACTGTGTTACAAATACACTTTCAATACTTTAACGAACTCCACATTATTCTTGTTACAGTAAATACTAGAGAATTAAACGAATAACAATAAAAATTCTTGCCAAATACACTTTCAATACTTTAACGAACTCCACATTATTCTTGTTACAGTAAATACTTGAGAATTAGACGAATAACAATATTGCGACAGAAAAACTTCTTGCCAACATACGTTTTGCAATTGTTATACATTCGATAGGAGTCGACCGAGTTCTCGTATGTTGTACAATGACTAACACGACTGTCAGCGCTCAGTGGAAATCTAACCAACCACATTTGTAGTCTGTAATTGTGTCAGGGTGTTCAGAAGATCTGTATGTGTAATGGATCTAGAAACAAATGCTTCTAGCTAAAGGAACTGTTGGCAGCAAGCAACTAGTACACATCATTTTATACTGCAAATGAAGGATTTACACAAGAAAATTTCAATACTCTGCACTTTTATGTGCTTGGACTGTCTTGCTGCTACTGTGCAGATGATGATTGATTCCTTTCTTCGTCCTTAAATATGTAGATAAGAAGGTAAATCAGCCAAGCCCAAGTTGAACAATAAGTCTAGTGGCAACGAAGTTTTAGCTATGCGGATGATTTAGCACTAGCAAGCCAAAGATTCTCTAACAGTGGAGGAGCATCTAAGTAATGGTTTACACTCTCTCACAAGCTACAACAAACACAATCAGTTGAAACTGAATCCATCTACAACTCAGATAAACGCCTTCTATCTATGGGACATGTAACATAAACGCTACGAGTCCAAGTATATAGTACGTAGTTTGTTTTTGTAATCTTTAACTTTTAAGTTACAATCATCTTTGGTCAGCGGATGTGGCCAAAGGAAGAGAGCAATAAAGTCGCGCGTGGTTGTTGCGCTTTGTGATCGCTGAGGTGATTTAAAGGCGCCAAGTGTATTAAAAATGCGAGGGTGTTTAATTATCTTGTTTTATTAAACGTTTCATGTTGTGGGAGTATATGTGTGGTTGTTTTTATTATTATGTAACATCAAATCCGACCAACTGTATAACATCATTACCTACAACCTGCCAGGAGAAAAGGAAGCATCGGCAGGTTATAATCTGGCTTACCCTGTCAGGGAGAATTGACAACATCCAGGTAATATTTGGCAACTTCCGGCAATTTCCGCCAGGATAAGAAGGTTATAAACAGACAGACCAACAGGAAACAAGGGTGTAGAACTAGATCACCGTTTCCTTCCAAAATATCTCCAAGTTACACTCCCTCACATACAAAGATCAATCGCTGAATGAAAAAAAAAAAAAAAAAAAAAAAAAAGTTTCAGCCTGCAGCAACATACAGTGGAAACACACAGGAGATATACTGATTGGGTGCACATCTCACAATGCTCCAAGCAGAAGCTCTTACACTGTGTTATTCTGCTGTAGAATATTCCTGTCCAGTTTGGTACAAATCTGCTGACAACGAACAAGTAGACGTGGCACTGCACGAGACTTGCAGAATTATGACGGGTTGCCTCGGAGACACACCAACTGAAAACTACACGGTCTGGCAGGAACCGCTCCACCTGATACAAGACGAAATGTCGCTGCAATGTCAGAAGGAAACAAGGCTGATCAAAATGCTGCTCATCCCTTATTCGGGCATCAACTCCCCCGACAAAGCTGAAATTTAGGAAAAGCTTCCTTAGGATGACAGCTGCTTTAGATGTACAGCTGAAAGTTGCCCGGCTCAATCTGTGGCGAGCAAGAATGACTCGTGTGAATCAGTGGGTACCTGCTGTAGTGGCAACCTCAACTGGAAGACCTAGAGAGCACTAAGTTGGCTGAGAAGTGATGAAGGCAGTATGAAAGATGGATCATAATGGTGTTTCCTTGAAGATACAAATACTGCATGTGAGTGTGAGGCAGAACAGACCACCCAGCATCTATACAATCGCCCGCAGTGCCCATCAACCTGCATTCTACGAGACCTCGTTAACACCAGTGACAATGCTGTACAAATCACAGACTTCTTCCTCATTAACAGTAATCAATCAGTGTTGATTGCTATACTTTTTTTTCTATCTTTGTGTTGTTCTGTTCTTGTTAATACTGTTGTTTGCGTTTCTAAGTTTTAACAACAACGCCATTTACACGAAAAAAATAAACTAATTTGTGAGAGGAAAACTTAGAACAGCACAGTTAGCTATGGAAAGGTCAATGCTAAACCACCAAAAGGCCACAAATTAAAATACACCACATGGAGGACCCAAATGTAAATCTAATATGGTGAAATGGGGATATGAGGACGATGACAGATGTGACTGCGGGGAGGTGCAGGATCGTGAACACCCGCTCAGGTGCGAAAGTCTGCTCGCACGAAACCGAACTGAAGCAGACAACAAGGCGACTAAAGCCGCTGAATTTTGGGAGAGGAGAACCTGAGGACGTTTTTCCTGGACACGGAAAGTAAAGTAATGCTAAACCATTCGATCTGGAGACAACTGCTCAAGCTCTACCTGAACTCATAACTCTAAGAGGCCACACCAATTAATGATTGAACTAGCCGATGATGATGAAATAAATAATGGCACGAGACTGTTCAGAGAGCAGCTCTAACCTGAGAGTAGCCAATACTGTCCACCAGCCTCGTGTAGGCTGGCTGTAGACCTCTTACCGAGAACCTCTTTCATTATTATCAATAAAGATGCAACAACTGCAAAGCTTCTTACACCGATTCAAATGGGAATCTGTTATCAATCAGTGTCAATGGTTATAAGAAATGTGGTATTCATCCAAAACTCAGATAGTCTATGGCAGGTTGTGAGGAGACAGTATTGGATTAGTAGCTGTAGAAAAAAAGAGTGGATAAGCAGTCATGTATGTAATGAAACATTTTGGAAGTAATCATTTGCAAAGGTCCAGATACTTCATGATACATTGTTGAGTGCAGAAGAATGCTGTGTGATTGTTGAGTTAGTCGGAAGCCGACGGTCGCGGATGCCTGACACTAAGTAAGATCGCAGCTTATTGTAGTATTAGTGCGGGCCACGCTTCTCTTTATAAAAGTGGACGAAAAGGCAATTTAATGCTGTCCCTTTAGTTTTTTGGCTGAAGCGAATGCCTGACGTTGATTTGGAGCGCAGCATTTTGTAATAGTAGTGCGTGCCAGGCTTCCCATTGTTGAAATAAAGGTGGACAAAAAGGCAAGATAATGCTGGAGAACATTTGAGCCTGTGGCCAGTACCTCGTGTACAGAGTTGTCGAACTGTAGCGAGGTCAGAGCCGGTAATCTGAAAGTGAAGAAGTTTCTCGATAGCCTTATCCGCGGTCTACAAGCACAATTCAATTAATGGTGGTGATGGGAAGTGAATTAAACCAGCATAAACTTTAGAGTGACAGGTAATTATTTCTGTACAAAAAATCAAACCTGTAAGCCTTAATAATCAGCATAACATGATGATAAACACATGACACAGAGTCGCTTTATACTGCAAAGACCTCCTTTATCGCGGCAAGATAACACCGACAAATATAGTTACAGTTTCGATATTTGGTTGACTGCTCCTAGTTAGTGGCAGACTACTGCACAAGCTGCGACTGGGACAGCCACAGTTTTAATCAATGCACTTTATCCTTTTTGATCAAATTTCCCAGACCCCCTGCAATCACGGACCTCTTCCCCAACGATTACAATCTAAACAACTTGTATTCAGTCAAATCTTTCATGTAAATTCTACTGTCGTTTACTTAGTTAATATATTTATTCTCTTCAATTTCTGATCTCACATACTTTCATTTCCAGTTCTCCCTCTCGCCCTGTTGACTGCTGCTACCTTTTAACGCACTGGCATCTCAAAACTAAACGGTCTCCGTATTCTTCTACCAAAGAAGTATTATAACCAAAAATTCAGTCTGCTTATCTCCATTCCCACAAATTCATAGATTTAGACGAAATGGAATTGAGAAAATTAATTAGAGAAACAGAACCAAAACATTTGTTTAAAAATGGGCTAACTGCATGTTGCGATTTTTCAGGTTTATGTTGATGACATGGAACCAAAATGAATAGTCTAATTGTACTGAAAATAGAAAGTTTTCTTCTTCTCTTCGATATCGGCCATCTAAGGACCACGAAAAGTAATTCTGTGCATTCATTTCAATCCGACTTCCAATAGTTCTTCGTCCTTTCACTTTGCTGTTTCCTCCTTTCTACTGTCCATATGTTACTACATTTCCTCTTCTCCTTCTCCTGGAAACCCCTGAAATTTTGGAGCAGTCTCCTAAAAGTTGCTCTATTTTGTATTAAATCTTCTGTTATTCCAATCTCAATCATATCTTTCTTTACACCTTTTTAACAAAACATTTTATAACAAAGGTTATTTTTTTTTGCTTTAGGAGTACTGTACTTCCTTATTCATATAAGTGTAAATCTTCATTAATATCTTCAAGGTAAGCATATTATTTAAATTTAGTAAGATCTCAAGATACTGTAGTTTTATCTGGACATCTGGGAGACCGTAAATACAATGATCAAACGTATGAGTAACATAACACTGCACAAATAAAAGCCCACAGCTATGTTCACCATTGGGACAGGTCTTTCATATCTCACAAACTGTGCGACTATTAGTGTCTACAACTTGCATGTAGTGAGTGAATACTGCACACTCAACCAAAACTCACCAGATGCTGACATTTACAGATTTACAAGTAGCATATCAGTTCAGTTATTAAGACTACAATGCTGTATATGCCCACCCACTCTACAGCAGCATTCCTCAGCCTTTTTCAACCCAACTACCAGTCAAATGTCAAAAATAATTCTATGGACTACCGACTAAAATCGGCGTCATTGTTATTATTATTTTGTTTTACCTATGTGTATATTATTAACTTACTCTACCAATTGTTATCACCACATACAACTATTCCTTGAAACCTACACCGACAACAATGTCTTAGTCACAAACTTAATCCTCAATCACAGCTCTTTCTGATGACTGGAAATATATTTAGTGAATATATAACAATGAATATATACAACATAGTAACAATGCTTTCATAACCATTTCCTGGTTGGAGCAATACCTGTGGGAGTTTAGCTGATAGCTCACACAAAATTCTAGCATTATACGGCATCTGTGAGGTACCCATTTGTCGTAAACAATTTTTATTGATTTTTTTATTATGATATCTTTAATTAAATTAGAGTTAATTTTTTAATATTCTGCCTGTGGACCAGCTGCCCCATCATTGTGGTTGAGAAATGCTGATTCAAGGATTCGCTCGGTTAATGGTGAAATTGAAACTGCCATATGCAATGAAAATCAGGAAGGACAGGGAAAATAAACAGGCACCGCAGATCCATGTGTTAGGTCGGGATGTGTGCACATCTTTGCCATTGCCATAAGTACGGTTAATCGCCGAAATGTTGTTAAGTGTGTTTGTGTTTTCTTGTGTTCGTCCTGGTGGTAACTGATGAATTACTTTCCCTATCGTCGTCATCTTTTTTTTTTACGTTTGGCTTTACGTCGCCTTGTCGACGTTGAGGTCATTAAGAGGTGGGATGGCAATGAGGACAAGGAACGGGAAGTAATGCGGCCATGGCCTTTTTGAAGAAAGCATCGTGGGATTAGCCTGGATTGATTTGTGGAAACCATGGAAAACCCAAATCTGGATGCCCAGACGGGGATTCGAACCCGTGTCCTCCCGAATGCAAGGCCAGAGCGCCGACTTTCCCTATCCTTCCCGATATAAAAATTCAGTGTCGCTGTCCTTTGGAAGTCTGTATCTTAAGAGAAATACACCCTTCCAGTGAGCAAATAGCGTGAGAATGCAAACTCATTTTTTTTTTGGTAAAGTATTTAATCACACTCTTTCAACATCTATGGAACTTTATGAATACAGTGAATCATTGCGAGATTATAATTTAGGTTTTTCCAAGTACACTAAGTAAATTTCTATACTGAACAAAATAAAAACTAAATCATCCAGTCACATAATTGTCAGGCAGACTCCCTTTTTTATGAACAGAGTTATCATAAAATTTGCACAAGCAGTTTTAAAACCTATTATAGCGTTGCAGCTGGTGTCAAACGGAGAGTGTCTCTGCATTCCACACACTATACAAAACCAGAAACCCTACAATCAAACTTTGAATTAAACTTTGAATTCTCACTTATTTCACTGAATCTGGATGTGGTTAAGTTCAAATAATAAGTTGTTTGGGGATGTGAACAAGAGATTTGGCAGGGTGGCCAGATTTATCAATACTCACGCTTTTTATTTTCTTGATCTTCTTGCTCTTCTCCGGGTCGTCGGGCAGTTCGACCTCCGCGATGGCGGGCGGCAGCTTGACGGTGTGAGTGGTCGCGGGGTTCGAGTCACCGTTTGTCACCACCTGCGAGCCGTCCTGCTCCTTCCTCGCCTTCTTTGCCTCTCGCTTCTTCTTCTGTTTCAGCGCAGCTTTGGATGGATTCGCTGGTGACAAAACAATGACACGTAACACTTATGACTCAAAATCTAAACTAACACAAAACATTTTCGAAAGCTTTACACAGTTCAACGAGATGATTCTACTCTTTTCACAGCAGCTTCTATACTTTGCTCAATGTTGTCTGTTACATCAAGTTTTACATGCTGCCTCAATTTTCCATAACATTGCTAATTTGTACTTAATAAAACCTTAAATTCCATTCTGATAAGGGAGCGTGCACAAACTACATGACTCGGTCCGGGGGGGGGAGGGGTGACTGGAAAGCTATGCTGGGCTACGTGGGGGGAGGGGGGGGAGTTCCGAGCTCGGCCACGTAGCTTTCCTTTCATAACATTTTTCACAGTTAAAATGAGGAACAGAACTTACAACAGCATGTAAATATTTATTTCCGTCATTTAATTATCTCCGTATGTAATTTACAATAGTCTGAAAAGAGAAAAACAGTACAAAATGTCTTTTGGAATCAAAAGGGAAAAAAGCTACGGGGGGGGGGGGGGTTAGGGGGGAAGGCCACATAGGGCTACGTAGGGACGGGGAGGGGTTCACAGGAAGCGTAAATGGAGCTATGTGGTTTATGCACGCTCCCTAACTTGTTGACATGGGTATGAAATTATCATTAACTGCTACACCTGGCATAAGTCTGCATGTTGTTTGAAACCCTTAAATCAATGGTATACTGTTAACATTTGACGGACAGCGAAATGCAATTATAATCAACATGTTGGCACCTGTCCCCAATCTAAGTATGCTCTCTGTCGTATTTAGGAACATGTGATGTTTAAAATGAAGAACGGGAAGCAGGTAAACCATATTTCATGAGATTAGAACCAATCAGTAGCACCACTCCAACAACTGAATATTAGTTAACTAACACAATGCAGAATCTAATTAGTCTAGTCAATATACAGAAGGTTTTAAATTGACACATCATTAAGTTCTGTCTTATATGTGTGTGTTTCTTTTCTCTTTTTTTATCTCCAAACTGCTACCAGTACGCTGCTAGTGCTCCAGAGAGATCTGAATACTAATTAACTACAAGTTGAAACTCTACCCAAATGTATCAACACAACACAATGACCTCCTTGCTATCTTCAGGCTTTACACCAAGACGAGGTCGGTAGAGGCAGTAAGGGATTGGGGGCAAGGAACGCGGCCCTTTGAAGAAACCATAAAAAAAACTAATATCTCGAGGTCTGGCCAGTGATTTCAACTGATATCGCCCCAACTGTCAGCAATGAGCATTACCATTGGGTTCAGCTGCTTGCTACTGACAGTAGTAATCCAGTACGGAAAATCCCACGAGATTAGAACTGGTCGTGTTACACATTTTGGAACAATATCTCACTAGGTAATTACAGGATAATGTGTTTTGTCGTGTTTCATTTTAATACATATTTCATTAATTATTAAGTTGCACAGTAATTACAAATAAACTGTTTATACCGAAAGGATAGATAAAATACACCCAAAACGTAACACGAAATAATGCACCACACAACAAACCATAATATTTTTGGGTTAATCCTATGTCAAGTGGAAAGAAGCAAGTGGCTAAGCTTGCAGTCAACACAGCCACTCACAGAACGAAACTGACCGTCGGAGGTAGTGGGGGGGAGCAAACACACGTTCCCTAACACTAGTTTCCTCACTTCGTTGACAGAGCTACTTCAATGGGCACTCGCATGGCACCTTCCTATGCCAACCTCTTCGTGGCCAGACTAGATGAACGTTTTCTTCAAAAGGTTACCCTACAACCCACCGTGTGGTTCAGGTATATAGATGACATATTTATGATCTGGACCCACGGTGAAGACCTCCTTGACTCACTGACCTCCTTGACTCACTGACCTCCTTAAACTTCACCTGGTCCTACTCTCAGACTGGCACCACTTTTCTGGATGTAGACATCTCTGTACGGAATGGTCACTTACACACCTCTGTCCACATAAAACCCACTAACCTATAACAATATCTCCATTTTGAAAGCTGCCATCCATATCATACAAAACGTTCCATCCCATACAGCCTAGCCATTCCAGGCAAATGCATCTGCTCTGATCATGAGTCCTTTACCCTCTACACCAACGTCAACCCAGGCACTCATAAACCGCAATTATCCCCCACAACTGGTTCAAAAACAGCTATCAAGAGTCGGGGACTGTCCCCCACACCGACACAAACAACCTAGAGCCAACCAGAACCCTGTTTTTCTCACACAGTTTTTCCCTGGCCTGGAATCGCTAAACCAAATTCTTCGTCTGGGCTATGACTTTATTAGATCCTTTCCTGAAATGTGCCGCATTCTTCCCACTATCCTTCGCACCACACCCCGAGTCACCTTCAGCAGACCGCCTAATCTAAAAACCATCCTTGTACATAAATATCATCCGTCTGATGCTCCTAAACCACCGTTTGGATCCTTCCCTTGCAAGAGACCCCGTTGCAAAACTTGCGGTATGCATCCACCTACCACTACCTATTGCAACCCTACTACTGGTGAAACCTAGTGTTGTAAAAAAAAACTTTTTTTCTGACTTGAAGAAAAAATATGAAAAAACAACTGTGGAAAAAAACATGTTTTTTTTTGGCATAACTACTAAACTTTTAAGGCATTTACCATTTAATAAAACTGTTTTTGAGTTTATACTAAGTACTTATCTACATTTTTAAATCTAATATATTTTTCTGGTTCAGTAGAAAAAAAATTACAAAAATATTGGCAACATAGACTGCAGTTTTCTTTTACAAATGGAGACTTCCCGAAGAGGCTAGGTTGCGTGAGAAGGAATCCCCGTTCCCCATTGTTTGGATTCATACTCGCTATTTGAACTAGTGCTGCCAGGCCCTACAAATTTATCTGTAGACCTACGAATCTTTTCAAAAAATTAGGAATTTTAAATTTACCTATGGTTTTTTGCCTCTTTTTATTACTTATTGCGCTTTCCTTATATTCGTATACTTGATAAACTCGCAGCGTATACTGATACTGAGTCATTGTCAGTAATTATTAATCATTTCCTTGCAATAGTTGGCATAAACCAACGATTGAAAACAAATAAAGCACCTATTTTGTATGATAATAGATTTAAATTAAAACCTATTGGCATAGTCTTTATGCACAGTGTGTACTTTGCTCACAATTTAAAATTGCAATCTCAAAAGCTTTTGCATACAATAATACAACCAGTAAAAGAAAATGTAACTATTTCTGAAGTTATGGATCTAGAGGAGACAGAAGAAGAAACAGAAAATTCCAACTCCGACCGAACTAGTGTTGGTAGTGCTGATACTACTGAATGTAACGAACTATTAGTAGATTTGCACCGGTTCTTGTATCTTTCCCAGTTTTGCAGAGGAATGGCAAGACTGTATGGAATTTAGCTAAAAGAGGAAATAGAAGACTATAAAAGGAAATCTGTGAAAAGTACACTATCATGTCCAGTATATCACAAATGAGATGAGTATTTAGAATACACAAGATATTTAATTAAAACACAAGAGACATACCAACACTTAACAGAACTTGAGCCCAAGTTTTGATGGAATACAAAACCTCAAGGTGAACTGACACTTCCCAAGCAAATTTTCCACAAAGATCATTAGATTTGTGCATTATGTTACATATTTTCAATCGAAAATTAGTGATAAAAGAGTTCTTTCCCACTCTCAATTGCCAATCACATTCGTCTTTCACTAACCACAGCCTAACACTCCGGGGAGCACATAAACTTGACTGCCCTGAAAAGTGTTTACTCGAGGGTAACATTCAACACAATCTACATTGTAATTTTATTTTCTACTACAGTTGTTACTCACAATCTCCGGATGACTTGCTGGGTGGTTCCTCGTCGTCATGAAGCTTGAAGTTGATCTCACGGCCACGTGCTGAAGGGGGTCTGTAGACCTGTTTTGATGCTGTGTCAAAAAGAAAATGAAGAGAAATATTATATTGTGTACACAAATTACAACATAAAATAAACTTAAAAATAAAACAACAACATAGTAATGGAATGAGAAACAATAAAATAATAGAAGACACAAAATAAAATTTAGAAATGACAAACTAAGTAGCAAAGTTCTTATTACAAAGTTAAAGCTTCCAAAACTGTTATCTTCTAAAATCATTGATTATATAAAAGTGACTAGAAAATTGAACAATAATTAATTACTTATTCAATCTGCAACATGAAACAATTATATATATACAACCAAAGAAGGATATGGAAACATGACCCAACACTTACCACAGATGAAGGCGGCTGGGAATGATGAACATAAAAAAAGACAAACGTAAGAAACACGCATGAGCACTTGTTCTCCAGACAGGCTTTGGCGTGTGCACGTTGTGCCCTGCCTGGTGTCTCACTCTTGGCAAGAATAAACCTAGCTGCTGAAATACTGTGTTTCTTGCGTTTGTCTTTTTTTTATGTTCATCATTACCAGCTGCCTTCATCTGTGGTAAGTGTTGGCTCATATTTCCCTATCCTTCCTTAGTTTTATTGCCTTAAAGCATTTTCCTGCTCATTGTTGTTGTTACACACACACACACACACACACACACACACACACACACACACACACACACACACACACACAAACGAGTTGGATGACAGCCTCCATCATGCAGTCATCTCACTACTACTGAGGAAGGGCTATAGGCTTGAAATTTATACTCTGTGTGTGGACGTGTTTTTTCTGTCTCTCGATGTAACAGGAATCCTCTTCTATGGTAAGCGATGGTTTTTTCTCCTATCCAAATGTTTAATATATCTAAAATTTCACTCATTTTTATTGGCACATCTTTGCAGTAGTTTACATATGTTCTTGGGAAAAATAATCTTTTTTATTGCAGACATTTTGTGATTGCAAGTTAATTCTTTACACATTCCTGGCAATCCATGAAAGCTGTAACTCATTTGCAGAGAATTACTTTATGTCGAACATTTCCTTCTTGAACTATTTTTAAAGCTTTATACACAGTTCTAATGAGTTTATTTTCTTTTGTCATAATGTGTTGTTCGATACAAAATAAATAATGTATGATGGTGGTTGGTACAGTAGAGCTCCAACTATCTGAATCGCTGAATATCTGAATCGTTTTTTTAACTCATCCCACCAAAGAATTATTGAAAAGGGGGAATGGCCAGTTTAAAATAATCTTTTTACCGCCAAAAGTTTGTTGCAACCAATGGACCAGTCTGTTATCGAAATCATGAAACACCATTGCAGAAAGAAACTTTTAGGGATACTTTTGGCGGAGGGTGGAACAAAGGAGGTGTATTGGCTAGCCAAAAAAAAAAAAAAAAAGTTTGAAAGATTGCCCTTACATGGTGGTGGAAGCTTGGAGCCTGGTTAAGGCAGTCACATCAACATGCGTATGGAGCAAGTTCAAAGGCATACCAACTGAACAAGAAAAGGAAAAGGACAAAAAAAAAAAAAAAAAAAAAAAAGTTCTAGGAAAGGAAGGAGACAGAAGAAGATGGGGATGTTGTGTCATTGAGGAATTCAAAAACATTCTTTTAAAAATCATGGATGTTCAGAAGTTAGTGCTAAAGATATAGTGGGTGGTGTCAGATCCTGGGTATGAAATTCTAAATGATGATGAACTTATTGAAAGTGTGAGAGAAGAAAGTGTCGAGGAAGAAGATGACCTTAATGTAAAAGTTGAAGTAGACACAGGATCATCAGCTATTCAAGCATTTGCCGGTACTGAAACTGCGTTGAAGTGGATGGAGCGTCAGCCCGAGTGTGACCACATGCAACTTCTCACCGTCAAGCGGATGAATACAGTCAAACAGCTTACTCTGACCGAGATGTAGTCTGTGTGTAAGCCTGTCATATGCCAAACATATCCTTCCTCTCCCACACAGTTGAGTTCACAGTATTGTGAACTGCATTCTTCACACCTTTCGTGTCATCCCAAATGACTCTACCTTAAAATACGGCAAGTAGAGTAATCAATTGCTCCTGCATTACAAGCAGCTGCGCAAGATCCTGCGGAGATACTACGGTATGAATGATACTCAGCAAAAATACATAGGCTGGTTCTTAATTGTGTTATTATTTGTCAGTTATATTTCTATTACGAGAGATGTGCCTCACCCTGCGTGTGACTGGGCTGGATTCCCTCGACGGGCTTGTAGCTGATGGCGGGCTCCCTGAAGACGCCAGGGGGGAACTGCTGCCAGAGCACCTCCCACAGCTCCTCCTGCTGGTTCCAAGGTCGCTCGTACAGCAGCGCGCCCGAGTAGTGCCAGATCTTGAAGCTACACAACATCACGACGTCAAGTTACAACCGACCCAAAATAATTACATCAAACATTACATACTCGAACACAAAATATCGGTACGCTACAATTTGCTGATGACCTCTGTAACTGATCCGATGTCGGCTGCTCTTTTCTTATCTTTTCTTAGCTCCGTAGCTCTTTGGGCAGTCCTTGGTTTACCTTTTATAAATTCATTTAGAGACAAGGTATCCCAGACATATGTCAACATAAGAAGAATACACTGGTCATAAACTATTTTCTTTAGATTCGAGGATAATAAAATGCCTCCTAAATGCTTGCCATCTCAGCTTAATGTGATGGAGAATTTCTGGTCTTACATCACGTCTCATGTTTACGAGCTGGCCAAGATAAATGTACTCACTGACATTTTCTAAAGATTCGTTACCTAGTTGTACATTCTCCTCTGTGGCCCATTTGTTAGACATAATTTTTGTTTTTGAAAGATTCATTCTTAGGCCAACTGCTTTACAGTCGTAGGCGAGGTCGCATACCAAGGTTTGGAGTTCATCAATGTCATTAGCCACAAGTGCAATGTCATCAGCAAATCTCAAGTTGTTACGTCTCCTGACAATGATTTTAGTTCCCTTTTTCGTCCATTATTGATTATGAATTCAATACTTAATCCCCCCCATGCCATGCACACTTCATTAGCCAGGCAGATGTCGAGTTCACCCATCTAACTCCATCTTGTTTCTCACTTCTTGCAAGAATAAGGTTAACCACAGAAATATTGCACCACTTATGTTTGTCTTTTCGTATTAGTCTTTCCCTGACACAGACATCTATGGTAAGTGATGGGTCTATTTACATATCCTTCCTTAATTCCATTGCCTTATAGCATTTTCCTGCTACTCGTTATTACTCCAAATTAAAAGTTAAAGTATTCATAAGCAACGATGTGGGAAAATGCAGACAAAAGTTTGGACCATGGCACGAAGGACTGATAAGCTTGTATGAAGAACAGTACCAAAATCAAGCAATAACAAGAAAAACTGTTAACAAAACTAATTTTTCCATGTGTGATCGTCATTATCCACAATTTAGAGCCATTGGCAGAGTCTACTTTGTGAACACGTCTTATGTAATAATTCCTGCTGCTTCGCGCAAAGCTACATGTATATTTACCTGATACATGCGCTTCCTCTTTTTTTCATTTTAATTTGGTTACACTCCATCCGCAATTTCAAAGAATTGGAAATGAGGAGTGAAAACCTAGAATAAGGCTCCCATCAGACTCTCAACAAAAAAAACTTCAACCGTATTTAAATTCAAATGTATGCACGGTGTACTTCTAACATAACTTTTGCACTGTTCATACAACCACTTTTTAGTCAATACTATCATATCCAGCTCTCTCAATGTGCTTTTCAATTCACTTTACAAATTGTACTGTACTCTATAACCCTAGCAAAGCTTCCAGAACAAGCCTCAGCCCGCCATTTTTCCTCTTGTGGACTCCCGACTATGCTCAAGGCACACCTCACATGCCCCCACCCACCATCATTTTTCTTCTTGGTCTCTCAAAGATACCTGCACCCACAATTTACAGTTCAAAGATACGCACTGTCTTTGATATACTCAAAACATCAAGTTACAATACTACGCGCAAAAATTAATTATACAGCAAAATTGTTAAACATAGAATACATAAACCAAAAAAACAAAAAATATATAGCAATAAATTTTAAGCATGAGGGGAAAGAAAATGTAGGATAGGAGGTATCCATAGAGTATCTATAAAACTGGTGTTGGAGGCTACCATACCCGTTGCCTATCCTCAGTCGGGGTGCCGTCGTGGCTGTCATGAAGTGCTCGCCGTCCGGGGACCAGTGCAGCAGCGTGGTGTCAGGTGCGTCCATTTTTGTTATCAGTTTTCTCGCTTGCGTGTCCCACAGTTCTACATAGCCCTGCAGGTTACCGAAACCTCCAAGTAGCAGAAGTGAAACAGAATTAAGGTAAAATAACAACCAATATTCAAATCGCAAACAAATTTTTTTTACGAATTCCTGCATGTGGATGGTGCTTCATCTGCAACCACCGAGTATCAGACTTGTAACGGAGAAGTGACACGCAGATGCCTGAGACCCTAACTTGCATGATGTGCTCCCGGGTTTGAAAAACTCTAGGATTGTATAGTTGTTGGATAGAGGTAGCAATAAAATATTTATTTGCTTCTGGCTTTACAGATTATCGATGTTTAGATCTTTAGAGCCGGCAGAACATGCGAGGCAAGTAACTGGAAAGATTTTGGTTGTGGCATTTTGAAGGAACTGTCCTGCCATTAGCCTGAAATGATTTTGGGAAGTCGTGTAAAACCAAAATCTGGATGGGTATTTGAACCCACGTACTCCTTAATACATGCCAGAGCACTGCCGCCCACGCACTGGGCATTCAGATGTGGGTTTTCCCTGGTTTCCCACAAATCATTGCAGGCAAATGCCAGAATGCTTCCTTCAAAAGGCCATGGCCGAATTCCTTCCCGTTCCTTGTCCCCAGTCCCATCCTACTTCTAATGACCTCGACATCTATGAGGTGTAAAGCCATAAGTAAAAAAAAAGTTAATAAAATGTGAGGGCATCCAGTATCCAATAGAGATTTAGATAGTTGCAAATAAAATAATTCTGATCATAAATGGGAAAGTAATCAATCTTTGTTTAAATTACCAGAAACAAGCAATAACGTGATTTAAGTGACCATTTTTAGACAATACATAACCACAGTCTACTGGTCTGCTCATTTTTACCATTTTCCAACTGTACGCTAGCGGGGAAAATTTTATGGACAAAGGATAGGATCCATTATTGGTTCTCATCAATATATCTACCTACAATCACAAAATCAATGTATAGGTCATACAATGAAAAACATGTTATCAAAGTTAAATGCAGCCCCATATGAAAGCCAATATCCTAACCTATGGCAGAACACACAGAATTGCAAATTTATATTCCACTTAACCCAGAATTTATAAAGACACTAGATTCAGGCAGAATACACACATCTGCATGAAGTAACACACCTTCAATCAGATAACAATAAGAATCAAAGAAATATATCTATGATGATTAAGAACATTTTTTAAGAAAGGATATTATTTCCATGAGGATTATAATGCACAGCATTACGAGGTCCTGTCCCAAACTCGAAAACAGGTTCACATTTTATGTTGTATAAAGTGGCTTTCGCAGGAACAAAACCATAGACGACACAGAACTCCGAGCTCTTGGGGCTCCACTGCACACTGTAGATGGGACCTTCTTTACCTGTGAACAGAGGTCACTAATTTCAAACACGTCCAGGAACAGGCGACTACTGAATAAAAAACATACGTCCCCCTATTCAACACCAGAGATAACTCACTCAGTAACACCATAGCAGTTTCGCCCTTGGTGCTGATGAAGTGGAGGGCTTGTTTCCCATAGTAAGAGGCATTCGACTTGTCGACTTCCGTACTAGTCATGAGGAGAACTCCGGTGCCTTTCTTGTTCCACATCATTTCAACTTTGTCAGCCTGAAAAAGGGACAAAAATGAAATATTTTCACAATTTATAGCTTAAGATATAATAAGGAATTAAATTAGAATAGGGAAATGAGCCACTACTTACCATTAGAAATGACACAGAAAAGACAAAAATATAAATGATACAGAAATTTTTGGGACGAGCCCTTTGTCAACAAGAGAACATTATGGAGGTGAGTGATGTGGGAGACTGCGTCACAGAAAGACTGTTGTCCAGGGAAATGGTGGGGGTAAATTCAAACAGAGGAAGGGTAGGGGCAGTTATTCAGAGCTAATACCCGAGCATAGATAAATGTCCAAAATGACCTCTGGTCGGTGGGAAGTGCAAAATATAATTAAAACCGTATGTGAAAAATTAAATATATATATATACATAATTTTATTAAAAACATATATATATAATAATGCAAAAATAATAATAATAATAATTTTTAAACCAAGACTCCATGCAGTAAACATAACCTTAGGTTAGTGGTGGTTTGATATCGGTAGTGGGGATGGAGGCAAAAAAAGGAATAAGAAAGGTAAACATAAGTAAAAATAATGATGATCGGATATTATCTGAAGTTGAGACCAGGTGGTTGCCTTGTGCCTAGTTTGTACTGGTAGGCAAGTTCCCACCTTCCGAGTTCAGAGGAACTGCTGCTGTTAGGGAGAACTCTGATAGCACGGACTGTGAAACAAGAATTGAAATTATTGAAGTTGTGGGTTATGGCATGGGCAGCAACTGGGTGCTTTGGGTTCTGTGTGAACAACGTCTGTCGGTGGCCATTTATTCATATAGAAAGTGGATTTGTTGTCGAGCCTATATATGAAACGAAGCAGTGGTTGCATGTTAACTGGTAAATTGCATTAGAGGTTTCACAGGAGGCATGCCATATAATACAGAAGCTTTCCCCTGTGACAGCATTGGTGAAAGTGGTGGAGGAATGGTGTATGTCACACATCTTGCATCAGGGTCTATTGCATGGGAAAGAACTTCGGGGCTGACTGTTGGGACGAGGGAGACTGTTTGTGGACTAGAAGTATGCCCCCCAGGCCCTTTCCCATGCAATATACACCGCTGCAAGATGTGTAACATACACCATGCCTCCCACCAACCCTGTCACAGGGGAAAGCTTCCCTATCATAAAAAATATATATATATTAAAAATAAAAATGCAATAATAATAATTTTAAATTTTTTAAGCCAAAGACTCCTTGAAGTAAACATCACCTTAGGTTAGTAGTGGTTCAATTTAGGTAGTGTGGATGGACGCAAAGAGAGTATTAAAACAGGTAAACATAAGTAAAAATAATAATAATAATAACGACTGGGTATTATCTGAAGTTGAGACCAGGTGGTTGCCCTGTACCTAGTTTGTACTCGTAGGCAAGTTCCCACCTTCCGAGTTCAGACGAGTTGATGTTATTAGGAAGGACTCTGATATATAATAATTTATATGGAAAAATAAATTATACCCAACACTCACCAATGTTGAAGAGAGGAGGCAGCAGCAACAAAAACATAATTCACAATTCCATCCTGCGTGTGGCAGTGCTGACCGTGGGCCCTTGTGCGAGATAAGGCACATGTGTATTTACTTGAATTTTGTTTGTGAATTATATTTTTTTGTCACTGCAACATTCCTCCCTTCTATTTTGGCGATTGGTGGGTACATTTTCTCTTTCCTTTACATATTAACATTGCCTAACGGCATGTATTCCTATCCCATACTCACAATATAATAATAATCACACTTACCAGATCCAGTTTTGCAAATATTTGATTCGAGAAAAGAGAAATGGTGAGAGGGAAAACAATAAGTGGAGTTGGAGATATGGTGACAGCTGAAAAAACGCAATGTACAAAGTGTGGTACTCGAATGCAAAAAACAAATTTTCTGTCACATAGTAGTACCGCATTTGTGAAAGCCATTAAGTCGTTAAATGAAAATGACCAAGCTGTTGCTAACGAGTGTGAAAAATGAGTAGAGTTCAGTGACCGAAATGATCCAACTATGTTCAAAGTGATGCTAAATATTACACCTGTGAGAAGGTTCCACTAACTCATCTATACAGAGTCATTCAAAACCAAGCAGGCCACGGACAATCGCAGTCTTTGAATGGGTCAAATATTTATTGCCGAGGACCTGAGGCAATCTTTAAAGAAATTGGTGCCAGAGAGCCAACAATGGGCCAGTTTGCAGAGGAGGTCAAGTCACATATAATAAATACATGATTGACGCTCACCGAGGTGGGTAGAACAAAGGGAATTGCTTGCTGCAACATGCTAATGTGTTCCCTGAAAAAATACTTATGGATTTCTGATGAAATTTTTGAAGTGAAAACTTCTATAGGTGGGCTGTAGGCTGGGAGTAAATCTATGAATTCGTGTCACTGAAATGCTATGATGTGTTGTGCATATGATGTGCGCGTTGGACACTTTTTGGAACAAATAGTTTTTATCCGATTCTAATGGAACTTTGCATACGTGTACTATAAGACAAACAAAACAAAAAAATACTGTTTCGTTTGATATACAAAAATCTAAATCATCTCCCCCCCCCCCTCTCACCTTAACCTCTGCCAACTTTGATCATACTAAACAACACTTTTCATCAGATATTGATAATACGTAGCACTCATATATTTCAAAACAAGGCAGCAGTTAAAGCGTTTACTTATGAAAAGTTCTCTCTCTGGTCACAGGTTTAAATCCCATGGTGAGGAGGAATTATTAGGAGTTTTATTCGATTATGTGAGGTACACCAGGACGTTCTGTGTTTCTGATTCCACGTTAAACTGTAGCCCTCCGAGGAAAGGAACTGTCCTTTCTGCTTCTGGAACAATAGCTTGGAACATCTGCTTGATTCGATCAACCTTTGGGTTGTGGACTGTTATATTTTGAATGGGTAAAAGTCTTATAAGCTCGTGTCAGCATGTTAAAAGTATATCTGTAGCAGTCTGGTGCCTCAGTGGTTAAGGTGTCTGACTGGGGAATGAAAGGTACCCAGTTTGAATCCCTGTCTCGCCACGGATTTTCGTAGACACTCAATCCGACTTACACAGCAAGCTATGCCAGATGTGAAATGCTTCCGTGGATAGGATTCCATGTTAAACTGTAGGTCCCTTGTACCTGGTTAAGCTGGCTAACACGGGAGGAATGTGCAGCCATAGAAACCCTGTCACCAGGTTATTACGACCACACAGAATTATTACTATTGAGTTTATCAGTAGCTGCAAGTACTATCGAAATCCGATGAAAACTATGGGTTTGTATGATCAAAATTGACAGAGGTTAAGGTGAGGGGGGAAAAGGCAGAGGAGGGGGGCTTAGATTTTTGCATATAAGTATGATGTGTTGTTCATATGATATATGTAAGTTTTCACTTTGTTGGCAGACCTTAATCATTGCCAACTTTTTATGGGTCAAAATTATTGTCCAAACAAAATTTTCAGCCAGTGTTCATGTGCTAAGTATTGTGTCCAGTGAGAGCAACATCTATGTAAGGTCAAACGGTCTCAAAATAAATGTATGTCCATGTTCTGAAGAATGTGGTGAGAGAGTGGTTGGAAACCAAGACCTCAAGGATGTAATGTGTGTTTCATCACAAAACTGGTTGTCTGACAGCGTCGACTCCTTCTGATCAAACATTTTTGGGTCCCCCAATAGCTGGATTTGAACCCACGTTTGCAGCATAATCGAAAGAATTACTTACAAGCCCAGACACCCCAATGCAGCATCTTTACATCCCGCTATCCGATTAGCATCAGCCAATACGAACATTCTTGCTTCACGGAGAGTGGGCAAGCACTTTCGCATGAAGGAAATTGCCACTGCAGCTGGTGTTCACCAAATGATTACACTCTGGACTCGTCAGGCAACTGATATGCAGGAGGATTCATTACATTTGTTTTTATAAATAAAATTTCATTTAAAAATGTTTACTTCGTGCAGATTTAAGTACTACATTTTGTCTACACAAATAAACAACACAAATAAGTAAAGAGAGTGATCACTGCTTAGCAGAGGTGATGGCAGAAAGGGCAAAACAATAAAAAAAAAGGTGGATGTTACAAAGCAACAGGGTTCCCTCAGCTAATATCAGTTTTGGTTGTCTCGAGGTGTAGCAACGAACAACCTATTAATATGTGCTCTCCTGATGTACCTTGCTGAAACAAATAAAGGAAATTCAGCCAATGCCTTTTTAAGACACCATCTCATCATTCGCCTCAAGTGATTATGGGAAACCGTGGTATATGTCCTGCCAAATGTGAGGGCAGGGTATTACTGAACAGCCACCACACTCAGATTCTGAATTCAACGCCAGCACAGAGTTCTGGTCAAATGCAAACAGTTTATACTTCCAACCCTGACCATCCAGTGGCAATTCATGCCTACTCACATGATTCGAACAACCTCAACACCTGTTTCACAGTAAGAACTACTAGAGTTTTTCCTAACACCACCACCCCTTCAGAACTCCGCAGATGGGAACTAGCCTACCAACATATCCTTGACACCAGACACACCCCTGGCCTAAACCTACATTAAACCTGTCACTTGTTATCTTTCATTTTACTTTACAGTCATTTACTTACATATCTATATTTCAATTATATATATATAGTGTAACAATGAAATCAAGACCCTAAGTAGCGGAAAGGAATCAAATTAGGACAGAGAAATGAGCCACCACTTACCTTTAGATGATGGATGAGGGGCGCGAACACACAGAAAAGACGATCACAAATAATAACGTATGGGATAAACCCTTCGTCAACGGGAGAACATTATGAGAGGTGGGCGCAGCTGGAGACTGCCTCACAGAAATACCGCCAGTCGGGAAAATGGTGGAGGTAAATTCAAACATTGGAAAAGTAGAGCTAATACCCGAGCACAGATATATATCCAAACTAATCTCAGGTTACCAGGAAATAATAGGAGCTAATTAGTGAATGGATTTACAAAAAAATGGATAGCGAAATGAACCACCACTTACCTTAGATGATGGTATCATGGGATGAACACATAAATAAGTACAAAACACAGGTAAAACAATGAATATTTCGAGACTTGGCTCTTTGTCAACAGGAGAAAATCAAGCAGGGAGGGAATATATATATAACAACAATGAAAAAAAGACGCTAAGTAGCGGAAAGGAATCAAATTAGGATAGGGAAATGAGCCACCACTTACCTTTAGATCAGTGTTTCCCAACCTTTTTTGGGTCATGTCCCACTTTTAATATTTTTTTTGCCCCCCATACCTAATTTTTAATTAAAAAAATAATTTGCTAACATCAAACGAAACTATACGTAATAATTATTTACAGCACTGTTTTAAGAATTTGCTTTTTTGCTTTATTTTGCACCTATATCTAGCATTGCATTGAAATAAACCGAAGAGAAAGCGGTAAAGTCGTATCAAGTCAATTTCTAAATTGCCCCCCTAAAAAAAACACATTGCCCCCCTGTGGGGCGTGGGCCCCACGTTGGGAAACACTGCTTTAGATGATGGATGTGGGGCGCGAACACACAGAAAAGACACAAACACAAATAATAAAGAAATTTTCGGGAAAAACCCTTCGTCAACAAGAGAACATTAAGGGAGGTGGGTGCAATCTCCATTTATTTTCGCTTAACTGATCTAAATAAAATTATAACAATAAAATTTTGAATTATGCTGGACAAAGATTATTTTGTTTCACATTTATCGCTGGTTAACCTTATCCTCCCCACCCCTGGCAATTCTACCACCACCACGCGTGTTCCGCCTTTGTTTCATTCATGTGGCAGGTCAGGATGTGACCACATCTTTCCCCCTGCCATATGTCTCGCCTCTCACATGATTAAAACTCGTTTTGAAATATTGTGCAACTGTGTTTGTTTATGTGTTTTTACGTGTTCGTCTCGCCCTCCTGCCTTCATCTATGGTAAGTGACGAGCATCTGTTTTTCTCTCCTTTATCCTATTTTCAGTGCCTCATGGCAGTTCCACTATCCAATTTAATATACTTTCAATATTTATATTTCCAATTTGTCAGACTGACATAGTAAATGGTATCCTAGACAGTGCACTAGATGTCAAGCTGAAGAGCTGATTCACGATTCTGATGTGCCCTTTAAATCATCAGCTGAGGGCATTGCTTGCTCAATTGCGTACATTTTTTAAAAAATAGTTCCATAGATATAATTACACTACATTGTCAATTGAGTCTTACTTTGAGAGTAGATTTCCATACATTTCATTTATCTCTCAAATGCTACATAAATAAGATGGGGTGATGTTCTCTGTGCACACACGTCAGGAACCAAATGGTTCGTTCTCTATTAGGGAGCGTGCACAAACTACGTGGCTCGGTCCAGGGGGTTGGCAAGGCTATACTGGGCTACGTGGGGGCAGGGGGTTTCCGAGCCAGGCTATGTAGCTTTCCTTTCACAACATTTTTCACAGTTAAAATGAGGAACAGAACTCACAACAGCATTTGAATATTTATTTCCGTCATTTAATTATCTCTATATGTAATTTACAATAGTCTGACAAGAGAAAACAGTACAAAATGTCTTCTGGAATCAAAAGGGAAAAAAGCTAAGTGCTGCGTGTGTGTGTGTGTTTGGGGGGGGGGGGGGTGTTTCACAGGAGGCCAAAATGGAGCTACATGGTTTATGCACGCTTCCTTACACGAAGAAGGTTAATAAAGAAATATCATATTTGTGTGTCCGCATTACGGGTTTCCTCTCGTCGCAGCTGTGAACTTTGGTATATGATGGGTTAATTTCCCTTTCCTTTATTATTTATATCACATAGAAGCTGCTTCCTTTTTCCTTAGTTTCATAAATAACTGTTGAAAGTACGCCGTAAGTATCCTTCCCTCACACGTCCTCGTGTACCCTACTGAGAAGCAGGGAAAGGAGGGGGAGAAACTGATTCACCCTCACAGCTGCAGCTTGTAAACACCCATTTCTGCAAACTGTTCTGCCAACACTGTTTCCTTCAACAGTGAAGCAATGTTGGCTCAGGAACAAATAATCATACAGATGTTCCCTGCTGGTTGTAACCTGTTTCACCCGCTGTCTCATTTCCGAATTCCTTCACGGCCCGCAATCCAGCAGCACACGACGCCCAGTTCACATGAGGCATACTGTATGTGGTTCCTTTTGCTTGAATGGCATTCGGCAAAACAGAACGAACGATGAATTTCAAATGCCTGTAAATTCTAATCTTAAACAGTATAATCTTTGGTGGTGAAAACTCTACCCTCACTACTGAGCACATACCTATACATAGCTTGTGGAAGCACTAAAGACAAGTTTAACTAGCTCAGATCCATCAGCATACATAGGATATAAATGCAATGCTAAACGTATCAGAGAATAGTTAATGCAATCACGAAAAATTTATGCTGCATTGAGATGTTAATAATTAACTGATTTTGAAGAGTAAATATCTGATAAGGAAGGATAGGGAAGACAAACCCATAACTTACCACAGATAAAGGCAGGAGTGTAGTAACAAACACAACAGCTGATACACTGTATAATATTTTAGTACTTAACTTTTCACAAGCAAGAGACACTTGGCAAAGGGATTGGATGCATTCACATTGTAATTCACCACAACACATTGTTTGGAAGGAAATTAATGGCATGAACAGCGATGCAATAATTGAAATTATTGGTCGTATGTTTGATGTCAAGGCAGTGGTCAATGCATGTTCACAACACACACACACATACATGCATGCATGCATGCACACACAAATTATAAATGTAACAAACAAAAACAACTAAATTTCAAGAACCTTCAATGAACCTTGACACTGTGACTAAAATTATTTTCTAGATTTCAGACGTCTACACAGTGTAACATTAACATCATCTAATTTAAACTGAAGTGTAACTCTTAACTACAGAAGTGCACTGTAAGTAACTCCAAGAAGCAGCAAAATATTTCCATCACCTTGACATATTGAAACTAAATAAGATTGTAATTTCAACTGCAGCTTCACACAACCTGCCCCATGCTTCAATAAGACAACTAATGTAACTTTCACATGAAGAATATGATCCCATCTTTTAAAACAAACTGAATATAAAAATAATCAATTACCTGAAAGAAACTTTTGTTTGCTATCGGATTGGCACTGTCAAACTTGGGATACTGAAACAATCTTCCAAATGAAGGCTGGCCAGATTTGCCTGCAAAAATGGTGAAAAATATTACGCATTTGCAAAGCTTCTACATGCAAAGTAATTCCTATTTCATGTTAATAGTAAAACACAATAGCTGTTCATATTTAAACACAGTTGTTAGGGATGTAAACTGCACAATTACAATCCCACATACTACGATAAAAAACTTGTTTGGAGCTCTCAACTGTTTTCCTGAGTAGTTTCATAAATAATGTTGGGTTATATGACCTTATATTAGATAATTTGAATAAAAAATTATACGATTTAAAATGCTGCCATAAATCTATATGCAGTTTTTTACTTACTATTTTTTTTAATTAAATTGCAATGGAGCACATGCTCCAGTGGCAAATGTCCCTAAACACCCATCTTCTCCCTTTTCTGTATCCACCTACATTTACCCTTTACAAATTTTAACTTTAAATTCTTTCAACGTTTTTGCCAAAATATTCATCATTTCTCTTGGTAACTTATTCCAATCCGACACCCTTACCTAAAAAAGAAAAACTTCCCACACCCTTGTGCCTGAAATCGAGTGCCAGCTTGTGGTCATGGTCATCTTTTCCCTTCCATGAACTACTTTTCATACCTACTGCAATATCTTTCCATGCCTCATCGCCAGAATATGCCCTGTAACTCCCATGACACTCCTCATTGTCCACCTGTCTTGCAATGAATCCCATTCCAGCTCCTTTATCATATCCGTCACTGATTGCATTCTGCGATAATTTCGAGAAACAAATCTAGCAGCTCTTCTTTGCACCCTCTACAACTCCTGTATTTGATATTCAAAATGTGGGTCCCATACTACACTACCATATTCGAGCAATGGTCTGACCAAAGTTCTGTAATCAATTCCTTTACTTCTCTCGTACATCCCCTCATCACTCTCTCCAACAAATGCAGAATTTTGAAACCTTTTCCTATGACTTGTCCAATGTGATCTGCCCAGTTAAGCTTGTTATCAAATGTAATGCCAAGATGCTAATATTTCAAGTCTTCAATAAGCAATTCTTTTCCCACCTTATAATCATAATAAACCTTCAGTTTTTTGTTTGGGTATCTAATTAGCTGACTCTTCTTTGCATTTATCTTCATCCCATGTTTACCAACCCAACTAGATATCCTGTCATAAATTACCAAAAAGAAAGATGAATTATTGTGATGATTACGTAGTAAAACACCCCTAGTAATGAATCTCTGGAGAAATAGGATTTGCTGTATAGCTTCCTACCAGTAGTAATAAAATATTTTGAACACACACAACTTTTACACTAAAAAGTAAATTTGGTATTCCAGGAAAGCCTGCACAAAAATTAAAAACTGAATGGAATCCAAGTTTTTAAAATCTTCAATCCCTTGTGTTCTTTTTTTCTTTAATGGCATTTGTCAAAAAACCCCAACCAAAAAATTTTAAAAAGTACCTACTTTATGATATTAACTGTTTACCCTTTTGAATAGGTTTTCATCAGTGCTGTATTTTATGGGAAGTGTGTGTCAAAATTAAAAAAAAGGTTGCAGAACTGAACTATGGACAGGATTGTGGATATAACAAATCAAATTAGCATAATAGTGAAAACAAGGAAAGATAGGGAAAATAACCCAACACTTACCACAGATGAAGGCAGAAGTGTCAAGATGAACACAAAAAAACAAAACTTGCTTTACAATAAAGGTTTTCTTAGAGTTGAGAAATAATATAATGTTCTCGGGTGATAGCGGAATGAAACAGGTGTTTACATACTTTATTCAGCCAAAATATTGTATGTAAACACCTTGCTCACTTTCCTAATAACCCAACAGCATTACCTTAATTCTTTACAATATTTTGGTAAAACAACTAAATCATGTGAGTATGTGGCAAGGGAACACGTTGAGGTCTTGATGTGTGCACACCTGATTGCCTTGCTGTATGTCTCGGCTCTAACATGATAAAGGTTTCTTTTTTTTTGCCAAAACATTGTAAAGTGTGTTTCTGTTCTTGTGTTTGTTGCAGCCCTAATGCCTTTAGTTGTGGTGAGTGACAGATTTACTTTTCTCTACCATTCCTTACTAAATATAAATTTGTTTGACTTTTTTTTTTTTTAAAAATCGATGAGGTTTTTAGAGCACTACTGTGATGTCAACAGAAAAATAATGTTCAAATTGATAGAGTTTCGTCATTTTAATATCCACTAACGTTTTGAATACTGCTTTTTCAGAAAACACCCCATCCTTACAATACAAATAATAGGCAAAATAATTAGTACTTGACACACATTCACTCATTTTTGCTTCATTCAATTTGAGTTTTAACTGGAACAACAAGCAAATCAACACTGACAAGAATGAATGTTCTCACACTTAATTGGTATACGGTGGTAATCACAATTCCTCTTGGTTTCTTGTATTCTTAACACTTTGTGTATCTTGTGGGTATAACTGCACACACATTTTACAACGATTTCCAGTCAGTGTTTTAAGCAAATAAACTACCTGTTCCTGTTCTCTAGGTATTATTAAAATTATGTTATGCAGGATATGAATATACAATTTTAAATAGCTAAGACTTATACAATACCAATAATGACAAAACTTGAAACACACTTACACTACTAACAGTAATGTAAATTTTTTCTCAACAAATATCATAATTCTTCACATTAGCAAAAGTGCTAAAACTGATTCCAAAACCATTTTCGGGATAATCATGGTGCATTTTAACATATGGTACATCAATGGGCTTACAAACACAATAAATCTAAAATCTTGAGCATAGCTGTGTGTCAGCAACGGTAAAATTTTTTATATTAGCATAAAGCCACGAAATGCCACCAGTTGCAGTTAAGCAACTGGTGGCGTTTCGTGGCTTTATGCTAATATACAATAAATCTAATCAGTTTAAAATAATCCTGTCTTTTTCACAAATGGTTAATTTAAAATTTTACTTAATTTTAACCATTAAAACTAGATGTGTTACAATCATAAATACTATTACATACACCAAGAAAGTAATTAATATTTCAGGTGCCTAAAGATATGAGCAATATATCAAAAGAGAAAGGATTTAAAGTAAAAAATGAGTACAAAGCATCTACATCCAAACTCTGCAAATCACAAACATTGTGGGTGGCAGAGGGTGCTAAGCACCAATCCTAAACCTGTGCATTCCAATCCCGAATAGTGCGAGGAAAGAAGGAATACATAAAAGCATTAGTACGGCATCTTATTTCTCTAGTCTTATCCCTCCGATCATTGCGACCTAAATAGGTTGGCGGAATAAGTATTTCATTGCACTAGAAATTTAAATTTTTTCGCATATTCTCCAATAACTTCGAACACAAGCTACATCGTCTGTCTTCAAAACTATCCCAGCCCAATCTATGTATCAATTCTGCGACGCTTTCATAAGGGCTGTAACAACAAATCACGAATCGAGCGGCTCTCCGCTGCACTCTCTCCACTGAGTCAATCAGAACCTTGCGATACGGATCCCAAACTCCACAACAGTAATCCAGATGCGGACGCACTAGTGTTTGATACGCTATTTCCTTTGTATGAACATTACATTTCCTCAAAATATGACCTATGAATCGTAATTTAGAATTAGCCTTGCCTACGACGGAAGTTATGTGCAAGTCCCATTTCATGTTGCTTTGTACTATCAGCCCCAGATACTTCAGGGAATCAACCGTATCGACAGCTGAATTGTTTATTTTGTACTCGTGAACAAACTGATTCTTTTTGTTACTTATCCGCATTGCCTTGCACTTTTTGCAATTAAGTGTAAGCTGCCATTTACGGTACCAATCGAAAATAGCATCCAAATCGTGCTGGATTTGAAAGCAATCGTCTGAGCACCTTATTTCCCTATAGATAACTGCATCAATGGCAAACAATCACAACCAGCGTTTGACGTTGTCTCCTAGATCGTTTATAAATATTAAGAAAAGAAGTGGCCCTATTACACTTCCCTGAGGAACGCCCGAAGTAACATTTATCTTAGAAGAGGCTTCCCCGTCAACAACATACTGTGATCGACCAGTTAGAAAATCACGTATCGACTCGCAAATCTGAGCTGAGATACCGTAAGCTCGAATCTTCGCTAAAGTCCATGGTATTTAAACTGCTTCGCAATACATAAGAACGAAGTTTCTCTCGGTATTTGGAATTTATAAAATGCTCTTGGGTACCTAGCCGAGCTAATGAAATGTCATCACTGTTTGATAATGCTTCACAATAGTAACATTAATGTGGTACTTTGTTGAAACTTGCAGGCAGTTAAAATAACCTTTCTGTATCATTCATAAATCAGATTTAAAAAACTCACCTGGGACGTAGCACAGAACGTGGTATGGAGGAGTTCCTGGTGCCAAACTGAAGTTCTCTACCTTCTGTATGTGAATTTTATTGGCAACAGAGTTAAAGTTCGCATTTTCATAGAATAACACGTCGTTGTTTAAAATTCGGGCACATATCTTTTCGTCTTGACTCCATTGTGGTTCCCTGAAACGAAATCACTACGATACAACACAACCGAAAGTTAAATTCAGTCTGTACAAAGCCTATCTTGGAAATAAAGGAAAAATTGTTAACAACTAATTTCACACTCCACAGATATCTTAGAATACATATAGTTACAATAAAAATAAGGAAAGATACTGAAACTAAATCTGTCACCAAATATGAAGGCAAGTGGCCCACAACCAACACACTTCAGTATAAACCTTAATCACGATTAGAGGATTTGACGTGTACACAGCAAGAGCCACACGACTACACCAAAGACGAGCCAAGTGGGAAGGATGGGGCTGGCGATGGTGGACGAACCAATAACTCTCGCTCTGCACCTCCTAAAGCCGACTGCAGCTCAATATTCACCACCAGTTCTCTTCTCGCCTTGGGCCCACTAACCAGTTTCTTCACAGTGGGCGTGAACATCTATGAAGTGTACATCCTTCTCCCCAAAATCTTTCCCACCGCCCCATGTTTAGGCTTCAGCAGACCACCCAATATAAAGAACATATTGGTCAACAAATACTCTCCTGACTTTCCTAGATTACTCCATAGCTTTTATTGCTTATGGCTTTACACCTCATCGACGTCATTAGAGGTGGGAAAGGACTGGAGACGAGAAATGGGAAGGCCTTTTCAAGAAAGCATCCCAGCATTTGCTGGATTGATTTGGTAAAACCATTGAAAATCCAAATCTGGATGTCCATTTGGGGATTTGAACCAGCACCCCGCGAATGCGAGGCCAGAGCATTAACGGCTCACCCATCATGCTCGGTCCATAGCTTTTTCCCATACAACAGATCTCACTGCAGAACTTGCAGCATGCATTCAGCTGTCACTACCTATTCCAATCCTTCCTTCTCCTACCAGACGGGACACTCAGCAAGGGAATGTTAACACACCAAGGCTTACTGCACGACTCAAGTATATAAAACCTACCTCCATTTTCTAAAATTCTGACTAGTAAAAATTAAAATGTGGTAAGCATCATGGCTGCAATGCCACGAAATAAAGATAAACGCGCCTAAACAATCTTTAGGGATTTTTCATATATGAGGATGAACAAATGTGGGAAGCAATTTTTTATGGCTTTGCGCCTTGTCTATGTCAAGGTCATAAGAGGTGGGTTGGGGCTGGGGACAAGGAACGGGAAGGAATACAGCCATGGCCTTTTGAAGGAAGCATCTTCTAATTCATCTGGAGTGATTTGGGGAAACAATGGAAAACCCAAATCTGGGTTTCTGGACAGATTCAAACTGGTGTCCTCCCAAATGCAAGGCCAGATCATTAACTGCTCACCCACCATGCTCCGTATGTGGGAAGTAAATGGATATGCACATGGCTAAGGTTACCATGTGTGCATCCCTCCTGCCTTCAGTTTTGATAAGAGAAGGGTTTTCTTACATTCAAATCGTATGACGACCAGGGTTTGCAACGCAACTTTTAGCTCAGAAATAATAAGAAAATTATAGTTTAAAGTACTGCATTGACCCCTAACTACATGTAGTTCCGTTCTAGCTCAGGGATGGTATTTGTGTGTATTCTGAAATGAAGTTCTAATGTGTGACGTTTGTAATTCCCCTATCCTCCCCTTACACGCCGTTTCTTATTTTTTTTTTTTAACTGCTTTACGTCCATCAACAGCGAGGTCTTTAGAGACGGGAAAGGATGGGGGCAAGGAATGGGAAGGAATTCGGCCATGTCCTTTTTAAGGAAGCATCCCGGCATTTGCCTGGAGTGATTTGGGAACCATGGAAAACCCAAATCTGGATGCCCGGATGGGGATTCGAACCGCCGACCTCCCGAATGCGAGGCCAGAACGCTATCAGTTACACCACCACGATCGGTCTGTTTCTTGTAAGGAAAATTTTCTTTGATCGTATTTTTTCGTTGATCTCAGTAACCATCATGATGGCAAAAAGATTTCATGGTGATAAGGAGAAACTTATAAAAGTTAATAGAAAGTATTTTAGGTAGTTTTAGTAGTGATTTTATTGATTACGAAACAACCTGAAAATAGTACTGGTAACAGTGAGGAAAGCGACGCTAATACTGGTGATGGTGCAACTGGCCCTTCTAAATGGGGTCAGAACACTGTGTTCCCAACCATGCTGCCTGGAAATTAAAACCCAATTGCTCAGTCAGCTTTTAAGGCACTGAAATATGACATTAATGAGTTAAAACGTTTTACTTTTCATTCCTTGTACTAAAAGATAGAATGTGAAATCTGACAGACAGTTTTATAATTATAAATAACAAAGGGTAGGGATTTCCTTAGCATCATTCCTGGAAATTGGTAATTACCACTTACAGCACTCCTATCAACAAACCACAATATTTATAACAATGCCTTTACTCCGACTTTATTCATACTGCCGCAAATCCTCTCCTTCCCACTTAAAAAGATTTGTAAATGAAAATACTGTCCATTATTCCTATAAGTTCAGACACGTTTCGCCCTTGTGGACTGGGGTATCATCAGTAACTGTAAATGTACATACATGGTGTTGTTCAGAAATTTGCATTGGTTATATACAGGAACAATTATTAATAAAGTACACTCTACTTACATTTTTTTTTTTTCCAAACAATCACATGTTGTCCAGGAAATAGCTCTAGCTACACTTTTTCATAACATATCTTGCTGCTGTTCTGCAATATTCTATTTTTGATATCACTATTTCACTGTTTTTAAATGGTCACACGTCTTAATCTTGTTTGTTTATACACAGCTAATGGACATATTGTTTATTTTACATGTACGGTGGTGCAGACTTTATGCTTTAGCTTATGTTATAATATCTGTGTTTATTAATATATCTCTGTCGTATGGTGTCAGTTATTGTGATTTAATGTGTGGTTTTTAATCTGAATATGTCATGTGTCTTCTTTAATGTTTTGAACCGTGTTTCATTAGTTAAATCAGTGAATTCATTAAGTCTTCAATTTAGGAGGATTATGGGTTTATTTTATCCTTCCTTTCCACGTTAATATTGTCTCATGGCATTACTTCCTGTTCCGCTGTTGCCGAATTAGAAATCTTACGTATTAACTACATCGAAATATAAGCCATTGCACACAATTGTGTAACAAATCTATGTCCTTAATCAACATTACTTACCAACCAGATTGCTTCTTATGGATAAAATCTTTCACCAAATCACCATTCTCCGATTTATATATGTGCAGATTGGGTCCCCCTTGTGGGTTTGCTGGGGTAACTGAAAAACAATTATTTTATGGAAATTAAACTCTATTAATCAAACGAACATAACTTTATAAAAACATTGTTGAATATGTCAAGAAGATGAACAGCAAACAAATCCGTAATCTTTTTCAAAGAACTGGTGTCAAAATTTTTTTGACGGCTAATATGTAATACGTCAGTGGTATCAGATAAACTGAGAAAAACAATATTCACAAGCATTTAACTGTCTCCAGATTTTAATCAAAAGAAATAAACCAAATGCCCATTTCTTTTTCTTTCAACACAATTAAGACATTCTATGTCACACAAACTGCCAATGTTGAAACGTAACCATGAATACACTGGTTTACAGTTTGGGGATTGCACCTTCATTGCCAGTTAACAGTATAACAGATGCAAATAAGTAATGCCATAGGGATATAAGTTTCTGAAATCAATCCTCAAAATGCTAACATTCAAATGCAATGCAGAAAAAGACTTAATTCTTGTATAACTATGTTTGATTATATGACAATATATGCAGTTTTTAGCACAAAATTGTGTTTAAGTTTTTGAGGATGTTTGCTTTTATGGAAATTTTGATGTTCTGGAATTCTGCTGTTTGATGCAACAACACATTTTGAAATTCATCACGTCAATTTTGGACAAATGGATGCATTTGCTTTGGTAAATCTAGCTTCCATCGCAATCATTTCATGTTTTATGGATTGATAACCAAACCTAAATCACAGATTGACTTAAAACCTTAAATAAATATTGCATTGATTGTCAACAGATGCAAAACACACAGGAGCAAAACTAGCATTTACTAAGATGTAACATCACGCCATCTGATTGGTATTTCGCGTCACGTGACTGTTGTATTTCTGCATTTTTATTTTATTAAAAATATATTTTTAACCCTTATCCAAAAAACAGTTAATTTTCACTATCCTCACAACAATCACTATTATTTTCATAAGAGTTTCATACTTTTATTTTTAGTCAAGCACCCTATTATCTTTGTAGATAATTAAAAGAAAAAACTATGAATGATAATTTGATTAATTGTGAATTAACTTTTAATTCCAATCAATTTGGTGTACTTATCTAACCAACAAGACAAATGAGTAAAAATAAAAGATGATCCGTGTGAAAACTGGTAATGCTGGGACATTTAAAGGTCCTCAATATCTGTCAAATGAATTATGCTGGGGTAGTATTGGTAAAGTGAGAAAGATGTAGACATCTAAATAAGTAAGGGCAGAGCTCAAAATATCAAACTGCTTTCACTGCATCTTCTATAAAAACTTATTCCAACAATATTCATCATATGCAGAATACTTTCCTTATTTTGAAACCCCAGTTTATAACACTTTGTTATTCTCAAATTCTGAGACAACGTATTTCAGTGTAAATTATGTAATTTATAATATTTGTTTAGTAAATAAAGCTTTTTCATCAGTCTCTTCCCAACACATTTTGCTGTGAGCATAAAAAGGTTTTTACTATTCATGGCTTCGTAGAATTGGATCAGATGATGGAGACTATGTCACTGCAAATGTCTACAAATTATGGCACTGATCATGCTGTAATATATATAAACCAATAACTACTGAAATAACCTTACCTATAAAAGGCTCCCATGTCATCAGGTAGTTGCCCTTTGGCGAAAATGCAATATTGGAGACTTTAGGTCTTGCGATTTCAGCCAAAACCTTCCATGTGCTGGTGCTCGCAACCTTCACCCTAAAAAGCAGATAAAGCTTATTCTCACATCAGAAACAGTTAAATGTCGTATAAGTTAACCACACTACACCCATTTCGAAAAGTGTTTTGCAACATCAAGTGCATGCTGCATTATTTGAAACAGATAATCTTTGTTGCAGGACAATAGGCACATAGGGCACATTAGCATATGTTTCATGCTTTGATCTTCACCACATTCACAATTAATGTCTGTAGGGTCAATTTAACCTCAGATAAAGTTAATAAAACAAAAGCAGTTAAGCCCACTGTCTGTTGTGACACCCGGGTATTTTATTAATTGATACAGGATGTGATATGGTCTGATCTGTACCGCGTCCATGTCAGGGATTCTGTACCTGCTATATAGTGACACCCACAACAAATCCAAGACATCTCAACCAAAACGGCACTTAATGCTATATCTTTAAACGAGGAATTCTTATATATACAAACATATTTGGTATCTTGGAAACAGTTATCTATTTGGATGAAACTTCATATTTAGAAAACATTTTGCTTTTAAGTTTATCTAAATAGATGTCTTTCCTGCAAAAATGTGTATTTACAGAAAATAAACAATTTTTGTATTTGGTATCACGAAAACGGCTCTAACGCCATCTCATAGATGATTCAGATACGAGATAGCTTATTGATAGTTTCTCTTTGGCTTCAACAAGGAACTCTTGTATCTTTAAAAGAAGAATTCATGTATACTAACGGATCCATGTGAATATTTCACACAGTGTCGTGATTGGTCACCGAACGGAAATATAATAATGAGGACATAAGTAAATGCAAGTATTTATTAATGAAAGGAATTTAATTTGAAGAGTGGTAATAAATATAACTCTGGCTGTAAAAGGTTGTTATCATTAAATACTGAATGTTTAATTGAAAACATTTAAAAGGTAAATATTTAAAAAAATATTGGCTTTGTCAGAAGTAATTTTTTCAATCTTCTTTACTTTACAAAACTTCTCTCAGACAATATTAACAGTTATAACCTGATAACCGTGGACTTTTTTACAGTATGTGTCTTTAAAACAAAAATAAATATTAATGAATCTACAAACTAAGTTCATAGTGAATGTTACTTATATTGGGAATTGTTTTCTTATCATTTTGAAAGGCACCGTTGGTGGTGTGAGGATAATGCGAGGTAAGAGCATAGTTTTAGCAGAGTGAATTAAATTAGCACTGATGATGTACTTGTCTACGAGATTTACCACTAATCTTACACCATTAGTTAATTCCTGATTAGCATTAATATTTCTATTTAACATAATACTATTTTTCTTTGAGAGCAATATATGAAGTGGTAAACCACACAATCTTGGAAATGGCTCTAGAGATTTGGATGAAATTTCATACGTTATAACGTTTCGCTTATCAAGTTTGTAACACAATTTTTAAAAAAAAAAAAGCAATTCTTGGATTTGGTATTTCAGAAACAACTCGGTACCAGTAAGCCTACTCTTAGCAAGAAACTGTGCACTTAAAAATGCCTGGGAAGCCTTCAAGAAAAAGGTTCAACTTTAGTCAAACTTCACGCAAAATCTTGCATATTGAACAGAAATCGAAAGACGCCGAGCAAAGATCGGTCACCCAGGTACTGTCATGAAAGCAACCATGAACTCCTGATGGGTTACAGACCCAAAGGTTGCCCTGGCTCTATATAGATTGTTTATGAGGCTGCACTTTGATTATGCACGCATCTTCTATGGGTCAGCAATGGATAACGCACTTTAGATCCTTGACAAACTGCTGTATAAGGCACTAAGAATAAGTACAGGGACTATGATGTCAATCCCAGCAATGCATTACTGGTAGAAGCATTAGAACCACATCTCCAATATACAACATACAACTGTATATAGTCTCTGCTTAAACAAAAGAAGACGAACAATAACATTTCTTCCAGAAAATTGACTCTCTTGGAACTCAACTGACTTGAAGAAGAAACTGGACACACAAGAAAATCCCACTGCTGCTCGTCATCCTAAAAGAAACCAACAACAACAGAAACGTAATGTCGACCGTCTACTTCCAGATTTTTGTGTGTCATATGAAGCAACTGTTACACCAATCAACGTGAAAACCAACATTGATTTGCAAGGCCCCAGACATTGCAGTACTGCTAAGCTAGCAGATTTCTTAGCACAATGGCCAAACATTTCATACATCTATACCGATGGTCGAAAATAAACCCATCTGTGCATATCTGGATTTGCAGAGAAAGCGATATGGTATGGTCAAACTTATGTGAGAGGCATCTGTTTTCACAGCAGAAACGATAGCAATCCAGAAGGCAGTTGAATATACAGAGGGTTTGGATGACAACATCGATCATCGTATCGAATCCTGCTTGTTGTTGGCCAACCTGTAAGGATAAATGCAAGCTGCCAACAAAGACAGACTCAGGTGCAAAACCCTAGAATCAGCATATTGGATGAAACAGAAAAGTAAAACGCTGGTGTTCATGTCAATGAAAGCCCACATCGGGCTGGCAGGAAACGAACAGGTGGGCCACATGGTGAAACTGGCTTGTGAAGAAAGTGTTGTTTATCCTTTCATATATGTGAAAGACCTAATCACAGCCTCAAGAAATCATGGAATAGAATGTGGGAGGAGACGTTTGGTCAAAGGAAGGCATTATGGACGGATACAACCCGTCATCCCAACACAGCAATAGCACAATCAATTCAAGATCACAAGAAAAGCCATCAAAACCATCTCCAGGCTGAAGTTCAATCATGGCTGTTTCCCTCCATACCTGAACAAAATAAACATTGTTCAAAGCCCCTTATGTGGATTTGACAAGACGAGGATAGGGGGCGTAGACTATATCTTCTTTGGCTGCAAGAAGAGACACAACAGCTCCACATATTTAACACAGAAGCTGGTGAGTTTGGCTACTTTCTACTATCAAGTGTGTCACTTTACCTTGCGACTAAAAATGCCATGTTATTCAGATTCCCAAAGCACTGTGAGATGAACACATAAACATCAAGGTTCCTATGGATACTACCATTTGAATCCCATTGTCTGATCTTGTCAATAAGTGAAATATTGTAATCGTAGGCTTCCGCGGCCAGAGTCGGTTGATTCTTGGCTGTCCGGGTGGCGCCGTGTCATGTTCATTGTATCCGACGTTTCGACCCTCATTCTGAGGTCTTCTTCCAGAGCCCGGATAGCCAAGAATCAAGTGAAATTGTCATCATACGGTTAATAACACATATGAAGTAGTGTCATAAAGATCATGTATACGTGAAATGATATTCATCACTTTTGGCTGTACAGGTGATATTATAATTTTAATCTGCATTATGGCTGAATGACTTTTTGGCCCACTGTCAATATAAAGTAAAAGAAAAGAAACATAAGCATAAAAACATGCAAATGTTTAAAGAATATATTTTGGCTCAAGAATCACTTGGTGTAATCATGAAGCCACTCACAATGAGAAAGATTTCTCTGGTGGTGGATTTAGGATTTTTTCTGCTTGTGGCTTTAAATCTCGTCAACGTCATAAGAAGCAAAAAACGATGGGGGCTAGGATCGGGAAGGAATAGGCCAGGCCCAATGCAAGTGGGCGTGCACCGCACATGGTTGGCAAATGGAGTGATTGTCGGACAGTAGCAGAGCTACAAAAAACATTGACGGATAAAGGGAGCAGCCAATTTATGTAGCGGTGACCTTTTCTTTAGCTCAACTGCTGGCGGCAACACTCGGGGTGGCAACAATCTGGGCAGCATAATAATGTTTGAAGGGGTGGCAACCTCACAGTTTTTTGACCAAGTTCGCGAAATTCCTAAATCCACCACTGGCTATAGCTAGACAGGGAGTGGCATAATCGGTATTGCACAAAGGCATTCAAACAGCAAGCAGCAGGTCTAAATTGGGCCTTGGCCTTTTACAGGAAGCATTCCCCTGGACTGATTTGGAAACCCCAAATCTGGATGCCCGGACGGGGATTCGAACCCGAAGCGAGGCCAGAGTGTTACAGCTCACCCATCACGCTCGGTGGGTTTTAGGATTATGTAGAATAATCAGTGGGAAGCAAGTATTTACTTCAATTTTTGTATTTTTATACTTGACTAATGATTGAGCTCCAACCAAAGAATAGTTTGAGAAAGGATATCCAACAAATGGAGTCCCCAATTTTTTGATTCTTGTGGAAAGTTGTATAATGCCCAGAACTCATGTTGTCTATAGGAGAGTATCTGCCTGCTAACTATCACACGATTCACCAGTTATCTAATGGCAGAATGACAGTCATCCTTCCTCATGGAAAGGCTGTTTGTCTGTCTATTCCTGACACTTTTGGAATCACCAGATTAGCAGTGTGAAGCATTATTTTTCCTGAAAACACTGGTTTTCTAATACTGCCAAATGATGAGCACGCACAGCCTGACAATTTTGCAGGTGCATCTAACAGGCATAATGGTAAAAAAAAAATGTAAATGTGGATTGACCTCCCACTAAATACCTAATGCCCACAAGGAAAGGTCAGACTGCTTAAAGATCTACAGCAAAGGATGAACCGGTGGCAATATAAAATATATGGAATACAGCCTTTGTTAATGATACGGAGCTTTTAGACTCAACGAAGCTGCAGACAATTTGATCTCAAGCACTAAAGCATTCTGCAAAGAAAAAGGATCACAGAAGCCGACCAACCAGGTCAGACAAACTTTCATACACAAAACGAGCTTAAATAATGTGAACATATTGTTTAATACTGTTTCATTGTTACTGTCAGTAAGGGCTACAATCTTGGAATGACAATGTTACGATCACAGCAAGTGTAAGTACAATTGTTGTTGACAGTTTTCATTTTGTAAGTTTGAAAGTGTACATTTGATTTGTTAAAACTATTATTATTATTTTCAGTGAGGTTTTTTTAAAAGTTAATTTTGTAACTATACATGTGTTCATGTAATAGGATTACTTCACCATTAGCCTTATGATGCTAGTTGAAGTGTTATGAATTTTATATTTTAACCTTCTTTTAGTAATCAAATGGATTGATTGGGGAAAAAAACTAGAAAGTTTTATTACTTATGGCTTTACACCTTGTCAACCTCAAGGTTATTAAAGGTGCTAAAGAACTGTAGGCAAGGAATAGGAAGGATTTCACCCATGGCATTTTGAAGGGATCATAAACACATTCAACTAAATATTGCAACTTTTCATGCTACATAATTACCCTTTTAATCAATCTCAAGAGTTAAAATAAGACCAACAACGTAGCTACCAAAACTATACCCAATCAGAAGAAAAGTTTTGCTGCCATCATGAACTTAAAATGAACTGTTCATATTTCAAATTATATAAATGTTCCTCAGTTCTTAACTTTTGAGAAAAAGTGTAGGTACACGAAAGGGAAATGAAACATAGCATAGACGTGGTGCCACATGAAAGTTACAAAACGATGCAACTTAAACAGTAGACACCGCCATTTCCATTCAAGTTAACACCAAAGATAGTAACTAACTACACACTACTTTGATACAACAGTATTAGATGTGAGGAATTAGATTCGTTGCTGTAGATTGCAGTTACTATCTTTGGCAAGAACAATTATACTGCAAATGTCAATTTTTTTACTATTGAAATGCTTAATTTCGTAAGTTTCCTGAGGTACCACGTTTAAGGTATCTTTCATTTTGCTTTCATTTACATTTTTCTCAAAACTTATAATCACAGGAACTTGTGTCATAAATTTCAAGCGAATAATCCTTCGTACCTCGTTCTTATTTTACAGTCACCGACTGCTATAGAGTAAATAATTTGCTTGAGTGACTGATGTTGTAAGTGATCTTTTAGCAGTTTCTGTTAACTGTGTTGGTTTACCAACCACTAAACAGTATCAAATGAGACTGAAAAGAACAAGTATAAAATCAAATAATTAATGGAATACTTACGATATTCCGTTCGCCCATGCAAAATATTTTCCTTCGGCATCAAATACCATCGTTTTACATGTTTTACTATCTTCTCTAGAAAAAGAAGATACAAGATCATAGCTTGGTGGGCCCAAATTGATGGATATGCCCGTTGATCCTCGAACTGTCAGGGAAAAAAATTATTCCATATAATCTGCTAACTACTTATTCTAACATTTTCTACAGCTATTAACGTTACACTAAAATACACTGCCTAAACAAGCTTTACATCAATGAATAAACATAACCTCAAACCTTAATTTTAGGAATACAAAAAACTTGGCAATAACAGTACAGCACACATTTCACCATACGTATTTCAGAAAAGGAAATATAAAGGATACAATTTTACGGTCTTACTGTCACTGATGCAACTTTATTCATGTTTACGTATGGTAGCTTTTACCACGACTTAGCAACTCATCAAGATTAATATCAAACTTAGTGATTCTTATACACAATTAAAGGTTTCAGGAGCATGAAAAAAGTATGTTTACTCCACATTACACATCAAAATTTTCCAAAACTGCCAAGATTGTTAATTTAATAAAAAAATAATTCAATTACCTGCAACAACGGGCACATTGGACGCCATCTTTATTGAGGCCATGTGGAACATACATGAAAATAGAATGCCAACTTTGATATTTTTCGTCCCAATTTCTTTGTGCTAAGTTCCAGCACGCCTGACAGCTGGAAGGAATTGATTAGCGCGAAATATGAAACAAATTGTTGACATTATGTAACATCACTTAACAACAAAACTAACTATATTGAAAAACATATCCGATTTCTCGCGTCTATTTCCTGCTTCTCGGCATATCTAAACTAACTGTGGACATACTTATTCCAAAGATAAAAATATGCCTAGTTTATTCATACATTATTGAAAAGTTATCGTACGCAATGACACTTGTAGTTTTCGGTATTTTTGTTTTCCTTCTAATAATTGTCAGTCGTAGTATTATATTGTCTCTGTACTCTGTAGTACACTGTTTGTACTTATAAAACAAACACTATTAGCTGAGTGAATATCATTAATATTGTCTGATGCGTAGTTTTAATTTCAATTTACAAACAGTTTTTGCTAATGAAAGTTAATTAGTAAGAGGGAAATTTTATCAGTTTAATAATTTGACTACATCATTTTTCTTTCAAATTGGTTCGTGGATTACAGTTAAAGTTTATTCCGTGCATTTTAGGGACTGCGAATGAAAAGAATACTTTCTTTTACCTGAAGGAGAGGAAAAATTCTGCGGACCGAAGCTACAAATGATTCTTTTAGGTACCAGCTTACGTCATTTTGTCTCTGAAGCACGCGAACTCTCGAAATATTTGGGAAATAGGCACTGACAGAGAAAATATTACTGTCCATCATCGCTGGTAGAATTAAACCAAGAGAATATTACCGCACGGATTACGTTAGCAATGTTTAAGGGTCCAAAGAAAAATATTCTGGGAAAATAAATAAGACCTCATTGGGCTGCAAAAAAATATATATATATTTTTTTTAACAATCCATGATTCCATTTGGCGATATGAATGGCACTCCTTGTAGGACTGATCGAAAGAACTCTTTTAATACGCCCAATAGGCAATTCACCAAGGGCAGACAAATTTAATGGATTTTTTATATCCCTCCTTGTCACACCATGTCACCCCGCTCCATTGTGACATGAATTTTTGCAATTTTAAATTTATAACATGTCCAAAAAAGCACTACCGCCCAAACGTTAAGAAACTATGACTCTCTCTAATTCTTTGTCACACTAGTTGAGGTCTCCTCCAATCCCACTGACATATGACATAATTTACAGATGATTTTGCATTTCACGATTTTTTATCTTAAATTTGTTGATGGTTAATTCCCTACAAACTAACACTTTTCCTTTTACAAATTCTACTCCAGTTCTTCCTTACATGTAAGTTTTCGCACCTCCTTTATGGCTGAAATCAAGTTTGTAAGGTTCATCATGTTTTTCCCTTCCACCTACTGTTCCTAATTCTTCTTCAAATATCTATCTATATCTCATCATCAGTATGGCTTGCACACTCCCAACCCAATCTTCAGCTGCCTACCATGTTCAAATGACTCCAAACCCAACTCCTTTTCAGTTACTGATTGTGCTCTGCAATACGTGTACCACAAATAAATCTGTTGTCTTCCTTTGCACGACATCCAACTCCTGTATATAATGCCAATGATGTGGGTCCCATATTATCGCACAATACTCAAGCAAAATTTTGCAACCAAGTCCCCCAACTTCTTTAGCATATCCCCTCATCCTCCTGCAATATTTTAAGGATTTTGATACCTCTTCCTGCAATGTGCCCAGTATGACATGCACAATTAAGTTTACTGTCAAATTTGCTACGTAGGTTGGAAGTAAGCTTAATAACATTAGAGAACTTAGACTTGGAAAGATGTTAGTAAGCAAAGGAGACTTTAAACATGTCATTGAGCAAAGCACATTGGTCCCAAACATATTGTATGCAATAAAGCCCAGTGATAACTTTGCGGGGTCTCAAGTAACTGGAGGAATAAGTAAGTGATCATGCAGCAGTTCTGAAATATTAGAAGATCCAGTAAATTTATTGCCAAAATTGAAGGTGGATATAGGTAAAGTTATAAAAAAAGCACAATTTTCAGAAGTGAAAAGATATTTCAGGGGGAAGGTTTATTAAATGAAAGGAAGGAACAAGTACAGTGGAGCTGAAGTAATAACTATTCACGGAGGTAATAGTAAACGGCAAAAAAATTATAATTCCAGAACAGAAAATAAAAGAATTAGAGAACCTACATGTTATAATAGGGAGGTGAGGTGGTTAAAGATATTGGTGAAAAGATAACACAACAGAGTTAAAAGATAACAAGGCATCAGTGAATACTTGAAACAACTAAACAAGGAATTAATAGCAGCAAAGAGGGAAGCTAAATATGTGTTTATTATTTATTTTTCAGTTTTGAATAAACATTTCTTCTCCATTTCTTATTATCCATTTTAATTGTATGCTGCTCTGCTTCCACATACTGAAACTTTGCTTGCAATATCTCTTCAGTTCTGACATATGTGCCATTTTGTAATTGTACTTTGCCTAATGTCAGAGGATTAAAATGGAAAATCAATCAATAAATGGAATCTTGAAAACATCTAACCTTCCCAAATTATATAACAGTTCTTCATGAACAACATATTCAAGACATAAAATTGTATAAGTCAGGGCTAGATAAAAGTTAAGCTGGTTAGAAAAATGAAGTAAGGAGATGAAAAAAGTGTAAGTTTTTTTTTTTTTTAAATCTATAATAAAGACAAACACCAGATTCCTCCAGTTACCTAGAATAGATGAGAAGTAGCCTCATACACTTGCAATCTGCATTATTATTATAATTATTATTTACAGGGTTAGTGACAGAATGACGTAGGAGAAAAAGGTAGCAGAAGTCACAGGACAACTAATGTAAAGGATATCAGATAATGAGCCTACTTGAAATATGATAGGATAGAGCAAATAACCCCTCAATTGCCTCAGATGAAGGCAGGGGGGTCAAATGAACATGTAAAAAACACAATTCACAATATTTTGATTAATGACCTGACTCATGTAGGAAGTGAGACATATGACAGGGAAAAAAGATGTGAGCACATCCTGACATGCTGCATGAATCATTCATATGGCAGATCTGGATCTGATATCTACCTGGGATGAAGATAAATGCAAACAAGGTCTGGTTATTAGGTTCAAAGATAAAAATCTAAAGGTTGATTATGATTATAAGGTGGGGGAAAAATTGCTTGTTGAAAATGTGAAATGTAAATATGTTGGCATAAAATTTGATAACAAACTCAACTGGCAAGAACACATTGGAAAGGTAATAGAAAAAGGTTTCAAAATCCTTTACTTATTGGAGTGAGTGATGAGGTGATGTACCAGAGAAGTACCTGAACAGTATTTTGTAAATTAAAGGGAATAGATAACCATGACCATGAGCTGGCACTTGATTTCAGGCACATGGGTGTGGGAAGATTTTCTTTTGTATGTAAGGGTGTTGGAATACAGATAGCATGGAATATTTGAAGTATCTAAACAGGAATTAATAGCAAAAAAGGTGGCTAAAGATGGGTTTATGAAGAGTTTTATCAGTGCAGGGCAACTACTGACTGATCCATCTAGTTAAAAAACTGAGAGGGAGGGAGGGTGTTGGGACGGTTACAGATAAGGGTGGAGAAGATATTACTGGGGATTTGAAAAAGGTAGAGATTTTAAGTAACTGATTTAGTGAGGCCATTTAAGGCAATGATTCAGAAATGGCAGCATGTAAATTGGGTTATTAGCTTAATCACTCAGTTAGAAATGTGGATACTAAAACATCTGAAACTCATCCTGAAGATATCATGAAGATATTAAGAAAGCAGGAAAAACATAAATGGCTGGTGTAGATAATATTACTACAGATGTTTTAAACATAGCAGGATGTGACATTGTGTTTTATCTTCCAACATTTTTTATATTGAGTCTGAATACTCGCTGTTTACCAGAGGACTGGAAAAGTGTGATGGTAGTACTGGTATTTAGAAGAAGGGTGACAAATAAGATCGAAAATTATAGGCCAATCAGTTTTACATCAGTGGTAGGTAAATTAATGGAGAGATTGATATACAAACACATCAGAAATATAAGTTTGATACATAAGACAGCAATATGGCTTTAGGCAGGGATATTAATGCAAACCTCAGTTAGTACTGTATGTCTGTATATGATAATAAGGAAAAAGAAAATGGCTTTTAGGTGATATAAATAACAAGGAAAGGGAAAATATATGCAAGATTTTTCAGATTAAATGGACAAGGGAGTCCAAATTGATAGTGTAGTACTAGATCTTTCAAAGGCTTTTGACAGAGTGAGCCATGAAGCCAGTGCTAAATAAAGTAAAAACAACTGAAGTGGAATTCTTAAAGGTAGAATGCATTCATTATTCTAATGAATGACTGTGTTGGGTTACTATCAGAATTATAGGCCAATTAGCTTGTCATCAGTGGTGGGTAAATTAATGGAGAGATTGATATGCAACCACATCAGAAATATATGTGAGGAGTGTAAGTGGTTTTCAAATAAGCAACATGGCTTTAGGCAAGGATATTCATGTGAATCTCAGTTGGTGCGATATATGCAAGATATTTCAGATGAAATGGATAAGGGAGACCAAATTGATAGTGTAGCTCTAGATCTGTCAAAGGCTTTTAACAGAGTGAACCATAAAATGGTAGTAAATAAGGTAAAAACTATTGGAGTGGATGATAAAGTGATTTACTGGGTAGAAGAATTTTTAAAACGTAGAAAACAGAAAATTAGGGTAGGTAATGTAGTATCAAAAGAAGTGGAAGTAAAAATCAGAGTTTCACAGGGTAGCGTATTGGGACCATTGCTATTCATTATTCTAATGAATAATTGTGTTGATTATTTAGTATCTGAAATTAGATTGTTGGCAGGACATAATGCTGCATAACAGGATCAAAATGGTAGATGACAGTGAGCAGCTACTGGGTGATCTGGACAGGATATCTAGTTGGTTTGGTAAACATGTGATGAAGTTAAATGCAAAGAACAGTCAGCTAAAAATCTAAAGGTTGATTATGATTATAAGATGGGGAAAGAATTGCTTGCTGAAGCCTTGAAATATAAATATCTTGGCATAACATTTGGTAACAAGCTTAGCTTGGAAGGACACATAAGAAAGTTAATAGGGAATGGTTTCAAAATCCTGCACTTGGAGAGAGCGATGAGTGGATGTACGAGAGAAGTAAAGGAATTGGGTTACAAAACTTTGCTCACACAATTGCTTGAATATAATGGTGTAGTATGGGGTATTTTGAGTATCAAATACAATGGATTGGATGAGATGCAAAGAAAGGCTGCTAGATTTCTCTGGAAGTTACTACAGTACACAATCATTAACTGATATGATAAAAGAGCTGGAATGGGAGTTATTGGAAGACGGTTGGAGGTTGAAGAGAGTGACGGGAGCGTACAAGGAATAAATTGGTGATTAGGCGTGGAAATATATTGGAGTATGAATGAGGAGTAATGTATGGAAGGGAAAAGATGACCATGACCACAAGCTGGCACCTGATTCCAGGCAGAAGGGTATGGGAAGATTTTCTTTCGAAGGTAATTTTGTCAGGGTTTGGTATAAGGTACAAGAGAAACTGAAATTTGTAGAGGGTAAAAGTAGGCAGGTGCAGGTAAGAGGGGAAAATGAGTGATTAGGGAAATCAGCACCATAGCATGTGTTCTGATCCAATTTCATTAAATTAAATATTATTTACATAACATTTTTATCTTTTCCATAGCCTAGCTGGTCATGTATGTAGTAAGCTGTGATGTGTGAACACGTCTGTTGCCCAACCCTCCCTACATGAATAAGACATTGGATGTTGATATTGAGTACTGTATGTTTGTGTTTGTCTCGTGTGTCATATACTCATTGCAGCCTTCGTCTTTGGTGAATGATTAGTTATTTCCACTATCATTGTTCTTTACTGATATTAGATTCAGGTATAAAAAAAAGATAAAAGGAAGATTTTTGGCACTATCGATGTTAATATTGTCTCATGGTATTTCTCTCCTGCTCTATTGTTGCTGAGGTGGGAACCTAAAAATACCAAGTGTCAATTGGAAATGGCAAGGAATTAGTTACACAACAGAGACGAGATATGCAGTGCATTAGTGAGTGAAGAGACTTTACACAAGTTGTCAAAATATGTTGGATACCTTCTTAAGGAATCAATGTGCTAATGAAGATAGTGAAAATGCTGGAAAGAAAATAATGAAGTATAGGGAAAGTAAACCCATAACTCACCACAGATAAAGGCCGAAGGCAAAAACAAAATAACCAACTGTACATCAGGATAAATGGTTAAAGGCAAAAAATTTGAAGTGATCATCTGATCGAGTGACATGTGATGCCAGTTTACGTAACTCTAACATCAATAACTGTCTGACAGTGAGGGCTGTCAGAGATTTTCCTGTTGCTACCAATAAATTGTCGGAGGCTGATTCAGTCCCGCAATTGTCATCCTGCGAGCTGACGGCCCCCCAGCCCGCTAGGTCTGGGCGATCGCAGAAAGGTATTCTGGTAGTTGGGAGCTCTAATGTTAGGCGGTTTATAGAGCCCCTTAGGGAAATGGCGGATTACTCAGGGAAGAAATCCAACATCTATTCGGTGTGTATTCCAGGTGGTCTGATCCGAGATGTGGAGCAGGCTATCCCGGATGCCATTGAATGGACGGGGTGTAGCCAACTGCAGATTGTGGCTCACGTCGGCACCAACGATGCTTGTCGCCTTGGGTCGGAGGTTATCCTCTCTTCCTTCCGGCGGCTGGCTGAAAGGGTGAACTCTGTGGCAAGTGGCCGCAAGATTTCGGCGAAGCTAACCCTCTGTAGCATCGTAGACAGAGTTGATTGTGGACCTCTGGTTCAGAGCCGTATTGAGGGGCTGAACCAGAGACTACGACGTTTCTGTGATGATATTGGCTGCAGATTTCTCGATCTCCGCCACAGGGTTGAGTCATGTAGGGTTCCCTTGAATAGGTCAGGTGTGCACTACACACGTGAATCGGCTATACGGGTGGCAGGGGCCGTGTGGAATGCACTGGGTGGTTTTTTAGGCTGAGGGAGGAAGACCCAAACACGAAATACAATTACGGGCAACCCAATCAGATACAACACCGGAATGTAGGAGGAACGTAAAAGAGTCACAACAGTTAAAAGTACTCGTAATTAATGGTAGAAGCGTTTGTAACAAACAACCAGAACTTGAAAGTGTTATTTCTAGCACAGAAGCGGATATCATTATCGGTACAGAAAGTTGGCTAAAACCGGAAATAAGTTCCGCCGAAACTTTTAAAGGCAGCATGAAAGTTTACATTCTCATGGAGGTGGGGTATCTATAGCTGTGAGTAAATTTCTCCCATGTAATGAAATAGACGTCGTTACTATCTGTGAAATCATATGGATTAAGCTCAATGTTGCTGGGTCAAAACTCGTCATAGGTGCCTTCTACCGTCCACCCGATTCTGACATAGCTATCGCCGAGGAATTAAGAAGTAATGTTAACAGTATAGCTAGCCGTTTTCAGGATCATGCTATGATTCTGGGAGGCGACTTCAATCTGCCTTATATCGACTGGCGAAATTATGTTCACATTACTGGTAGCAGGGATAAGGCAGCTTCTGAAGTAATTCTCGATTTATTCTCCGATAATCATCTCGAGCAGCTAGTTAATGAACCTACGCGGTGTCATAACGGTAGCGAAAACATTTTAGATTTGCTAGTTACTAACAGGCCAGAATTATTCACCGACATTTCAACAACCACTGGAATAAGCGATCACAAAGCGGTAATTGCGACTATCAAATTAATGACCAAGCGAAAAAGGGGAAATGGACGGATTGTATACAGATTCAGTAAGCCCTCAAATGAGTGTTTTAGAACCTACCTGAGGAATAATTACCATAACTTTAAGTTAACAAAGGACACCGTTGAAGAGATGTGGCATCGATTTATACATATAGTCAGGGAAGGTATGGAAGTACATATACCGAAGCGGAAAATAAATGGGGAGAATGAGCCACCGTGGTACACATGCGAAGTCAAAAGATTACTCAAAAAACAAAGGAGGATACACGCACGCTACAGAAGGAAGAGGTCTCGCAGCGATTTAGAAACCTTGGCTCAGCTAAGAGGACGTGTGAAGAATGTGATGCGTGAGGCCTTCAACGATTTTCATTCAAACACTCTCTATAAAAATTTTGGTCGTATGTTCGAAAAGTCAGTTGTACCAACAGCAATATTCCAGCACTAGTTCGCGAAGGGTCCGAGGTTATTGAAAGTCGCGATAAAGTTAATGTACTAAATACTGTATTACTGTAATACAGTAATACTGTATTACTGACGAAAATAAGGATAGCATTCCCGTTTTCCCACGTCGTGTCGACTTGGAGATGGAATCATTACGAATAGATACTGCAGGTATCATAAAGCAATTAGAGCTCCTAAAGTGGGGAAAAGCACCTGGCCCGGATGGTATTCCAGTAAGAGTATTTTCAGAGTATGCGGCGGAAATCGGGCCATTTCTGTCTGATATATTCAGTAAATCCCTAGAAGAGCGAAAAGTACCTTCAGACTGGAAAATAGCGCAAGTAACTCCGATTTTCAAGAAAGGTGATCGAAGCGATCCTGGAAACTATCGTCCCATATCTATAACATCTGTTTGTAGTAGAGTTATGGAGCATATTATATGCTCGAACATTATGAATTTCCTAGATGAAAATAATTTGCTTACAACAAATCAACACGGATTTCGGAAGAACAGATCATGTGAAACACAACTGGCCCTATTTACACACGACGTAATGAAAGTTATTGATGCAGGTTCACAAGTAGATGCAATTTTTGTAGATTTTCAGAAAGCCTTTGACTCTGTGCCACACAACCGCCTTTTAGCGAAGCTTCGAGCGTACGGTATATCGGATCAGCTTTGCGAATGGATAAAGGATTTTCTAACTGGTCGATCGCAGTATGTCGTTGTTGAAGGAGAAAGTTCTTCTAATCTAGATGTCACATCGGGTTTACCTCAAGGAAGTGTAATAGGACCACTTCTTTTCTTAATTTTTATAAACTATTGTGGTGACTTCAATGTTAACTTCCTCAAAGACAGTAAAGAGAAATTAGATCTATTAAATATGCTTAAATCGTTCAATTTGAAACCAAAAATAGACTCCCCAACCAGGTTATCTAACCGTCAAAATACTCTTCTTGATCAAGTGTTTGTATCAGAAACAAGACTCTTTTCAAAGGGGGAAGTGATAAGTATGGGCTACAGTGACCATGAAGCACAACTCATATCATTAAAAATAAAGAATAAAACCACAAATTGTAAAAAGATTACATATCAGAGAAATTTTTGTGATGATAATATACGTGTGTTTAATTTACTGCTATCAAATGAAACTTGGAAGGAAGTATATGATCAAACAAATGCAAATGACAGCTTTAATGTATTCCACAGTACCTTTCTACACTACTTTAATCTGGCTTTTCCCAAAAAAAGGAAATTTGTGGCAGAAAGACCAAACAAAAAGTGGGTAACTATGGGAATAAAAATATCGGGTGAAAGAAATCGTTTTCTACAAAGTTACTGTAAACAAAATCAAGTTAGTCAAGAATTTTCAAATTATGCCAAAAAATACAAGAAAATTTATAAAAAAAGTAATTCAGCAAGCAAAAATTATGGCAAATGACAATTTTATCAAAAAATCTTCTAACAAAATGAAAGCAATGTGGCATGTTATCAGACAGCAAACTGAAAGTACCAAAACCGAAAGAAGGAACGTCAAATTGTGTATTGACGATTCAGTAATTAGTGACCCCAAAGTGATAGCCGAAGAATTCAATAAGTATTTTACATCCTTGGCAGAACAATTAATTAATAAAAAGTGCAATAAACAAACTAAAGATGTTCCTAGTCTTTCCACAACATCTAGTATCACAATGTACCTAGCTGAAACTAATCCTGATGAAATTATAAAAACCATAAAAACATTAAAAAATAGTTATTCATGTGGGTTGGATGAGGTACCAGATTTGATCTTGAAAACCTGTGCTAACCATGTAGCTACCCCCCTTGCAAAAATATTTAACATATCTGTGCAAACTGGAATTTTTCCAGAAATACTCAAAACCGCTATAGTGACTCCACTATTAAAGAAAGGCTCTCCTGAACAGGTGACAAATTATAGACCTGTATCCCAGTTAAGTGTTTTCTCCAAAATATTAGAAAAACTATTCCTTGACAGACTCCTTAAGTTTATAAACAAGTACACATTACTTTCTACTCAACAGCATGGATTCAGAAAAAATAAATCTACACACACTGCAATATTTGAATTCTTAGAATCTGTTATAAAAGCTTTGGATGGAAATGATATGGCCACAGGTATTTTCCTGGACCTATCAAAGGCATTTGATATAATAGATCACAGTATACTGCTAACTAAACTAGAAAAAATGGGAATAAGAGGAAATGCAAAAAACTGGATCAAATCTTATCTTGAAAATCGCAAACAAATAGTAACTATAGACCATGAAACAACATACCAAAAACATAATACAAGACAAAAATTTACCTCAAATGAACAGTTTGTAAAGTATGGAGTACCCCAAGGCTCAGTGCTAGGACCTATATTATTTCTAATTTATATTGATGATCTCACAAGAACTGTTCATTCAAAAGATACAGTTCAGTTTGCAGATGACACAAGTGTTTTACTCACCTCACAAAATTTAGAAAGTTTAGAATTAAAAGCAAAAAAACCATGAGCGAGCTGAAAAACTGGTTTGACACAAACAACCTAATTTTAAATGAGGAAAAAACAGTATGTTTGAATTTCTCTCTACCCCACTCAGTTAGCAAAAACAATATTCAGGTAGCCATAAATGATAAAGATCTAAAGAATGTAAACGAAACAAAATTCTTGGGCTTATGGGTACAACAAAACATGAATTGGGATGTACACACAAGCAAATTGGCTACAAGACTGTCTTCAGTGTGTTACGGACTGAGAATCCTTAGGAATACTACCAGTATAAATACTGTAATACAAGCATACTATGGCCAATTCCACTCACTGTTAAGATATGGAATTATTTTCTGGGGTAACTCGTCACAAAGCACTAATATATTTAGGATGCAAAAACGAGCAATGAGAACCATATGTTGCCTAAAAAGATCAGAATCATGTCGAATACATTTCATAAACCTTGCCATACTAAATGTTCCATGCCTGTACATCTACGAAATAATCATCTTCACAAGAGAGTATCTCTTAAAAAACAACAAAATAATAAAAAATAATATGCTACATAATCACTTCACTAGAGGGCATTCAGACATCCACAAAAAATTTTGCAGGACTACAACATATCAAAAAAGTATTTTAAATTCTGGAATAGCACTCTATAATAAAATCCCAGAGGAAGTAAAAAATGCTTCCTGTAGCTCATTTAAAATAAAACTAAAGGCATTTCTAGTGAGACACAGTTTCTACTCTATTGGTGAATATATGGACTCATAAAAAATATTCTAAGAATATTAACTTTGTATCTTGTCTGCATGTATTCTTGTTTGTCATCATATTATCCATCATCTGTACAAATCCCTGTACAAATCCCATCATCTCATAAGTATATGTATCATCAATTCATTAAAATGACTTGTCTAATGTCAGTATGTACACCTGTACTATAAACTGACCAAATGGACCAATAAAAAATCAAATCAAATCAAATCAAATCAAGACAAAGTGAAAAGCCTTTTTAGATTGTTTGCTGATGATGCGGTTATTTACAGGGAAGTAAGGAATTTGGCTGATTGTTTAGCAATTCAGCGTGATCTGGATGTTATTTTGGCATGGTGCGCTGAGTGGCAACTCACACTAAACTGTAAAAAGTGCAAGACAATGAGCATAACTAACAAAAAGAATCCAATTGTTCAGAAATACGAGGTAAACAGTTCAGTTATTGATATGGTCGATTCTATGAAATATTTGGGAGTAACAGTACAAAGGAACATGAAATGGTACTTACACATTAATACGTTGGTAGGTAGAGCTAATTCTAGGCTGCGATTCATAGGTCGAATATTGAAAAATTGTAATGAACAAACAAAGGAGATAGCGTACAAATCTCTTGTGTGTCCACATTTGGACTATTGTTGTGCCATTTGGGATCCGTTTCGTAAGGGGCTGATTGAGAGTACAGAGAAAGTACAGAGAAGAGCCGCTCGATTCGTGACCGCTTGCTACAGTCCTTATGAAAGCGTTACAGAACTGATTAGTAAACTAGGCTGGGAGTCTCTGGTAGATAGACGACGCACGTTTCGTATAAACTTATTGGTAAACATGCGTACTCCCACTTTCACTTACGAGTGTAGTGAAATACTTCGTCCACCAACCTATTTGGGTCGGCATGACAGGAAAGATAAAATTAGAGAAATAAGGTGCCGCACTGATTCTTATATGAATTCGTTTTTTCCTCGTACCATTAGGGATTGGAATGCACAACAAAGAGATTAGGTTTGGTGCTGAGCACCCTCTGCCACCCACAGTTTTGTGATTTGCTGAGTATATATGTAGATGTAGATGTAGATATTCTTGAGTAGCGCTGGCTTCGACTTCTGTTAAGATCACAAACAATAAATCTATCACTTTCCTCATTACAAATATACAATCACGATTGATGGGAAACAAATGTGCCTTAAAGTGGATAAATTAAACATTTGTTTAGGAGAATCCCTTCTTCAACAATCAGGAAGCTGCATGGTGGAGGCTAACACTTAATTTGACATCGCAGCAACCTTCAACATTGGTAATTAGTGGTTAGACTCCTATTCAATTGTTTAAATATACAATTAATTTTTTTATGTGTTTCTTTATTTATATTTTCCCCAATCCTTAATAATTTTATGTCCTTACTTTATTATATTTTACTCTGATTTTCGAAGTGAAAACTTGTATAGGCGCGTTAGGTTGGGCGGGCGCGAATCTGTGAGTTCGTGACGTCACCTTACCGACATGCCACCTGTTGCGCGCGTCACCAACATGCCGCCTATTGCGCGTATGATATGAACGTTGGACGCTTATCGCAGAATATTTATACTAAAACACAGTTTTTATCCGATTTTGATGGAACTTTGCACACATATACTTTAAAGCAAATAGAAAAATACTGTTTACGTCTGATTTACTAAAGCCTAAACCCTCTCCTCCTCACCTTAATTTCTGTCACCGTTGTTCATACAAACCCACAGTTTTAATTCGATTTTGATAGTCCTTAGCACACGAATACTTCGAAACAGGGCGCTATGGTACCTCAGCGTTTAAGGGACTCACTTCCGAAAGTTGTCTCTCTGGACGCGGGTTGAAATGCCATGGTGAGTAGGAATTTTTAAGAGTTGTATTTGATTATATGAGCTACGCCGGGACGTTCCGTGGTTGTGATTCCACGTTAAACTGTAGGTCCCTGAGGAAAGGAATTGGCCTTCCTGCCTCTGACACAATAGCTTGGTACGACTCCTTCAGGAAGATTCGACGAACAGTCAGCTTGTCGACTAATTTTTTGAAGTGAATGCTTCTTTAGGCGCGTTTTTTAAAGTGTAAAATCTTATGAGTCCGCGTCACCGACATGCTAGTGGTAACAGTATATCTGTAGCGGTCTGGTGGCTCAGTGGTTAAGGTGTCTGACTCCGGAAGGAAGGTCCCCAGCTCGAATCTCTGTCTCGGCGGGGATTTTCATAGACCATTTACCCGACCTTCCCCTCTGGCATAGCTTGATGTGTAATGTGAAGTACGCCAGAACGCTTCCCTGGTTCGGATTCCACGTTAAACTGTAGGTCCCCTGTACCTGGTAGCACTACCGGGTGAGGTTAAGGCGGCCAAGACAGGGGCGGAAAGCGCATCGAATAGAAACCCCGTCACCAGGTCGTTATGTCCTTTCGGAATTATTATTTAGCATATATGTGGCTGTAAGAATGACGTGCTGAACGTATGATATCAATAGTTCTTCTGTCCACAGCGTTTCGGCAGCAACCTGCGCTGCCTTCATCAGGTGAGATGTCATAGCGAAGCTACCACTGCGACGACACAGCACCTATAGTTTCCACGAGATATTTTTGCACGAACGCTGATGCAAACTGCTGTTTCAATTCTCGCGCTGTTTCAAATGCTGAATCCATGTGATACTTTAAACAATGTGCTTGTCTCTTTGACTCGCAGCAAGAAATCGCGAGCAACCACATAAGACGAGACTATGTTCGTGCTATCTCGCGTCGGCTCGTCCAAGTTCGTGCGAGATTGTAAACGCGGCATCAGGCAGAGACAATCAGGTTTTGCTACTATTTAGAACAGGGTTGCCAACCGTCCGGTTTGTACTACATGCGACCATGGAGGAAGGAAATATATGGAGACGACACAAGAGACCTTCACCTCGCATTGAAGTGAAGCAGGGCGGAGTGGTGGGGGGGGGGGCATGGCCGGAGTGGTGGGGCCATGGCCGCTTCCATACAGACACGGGGAATATGTACAAAAACCTCAAGGGGACTCTAGGATAAACGTGACGCCGCACTCTGGTGATGGATTATTATGAAACTTGATGAGACAAATAAAAAATGAAGAATAAAATATTTTGATATCCTGCTTACTTTTCGAGATATTCTGTCTCAAACGTGAAATGTTTTTGGTTGAAATTCAGAAGAAAAAAATTGGTCAAAGTCAAATTTGATGACGGATTCTAATTTAAAAAGAAGAGACAGATAAAAAATAAATAATAAAATTTTTCGATATCTCGCCTAGTTCTCGGGATATATTGTATCAAAAGTGAGGTGTCTTGAGTTGAAATGCAGAAATAAAATTTCGCAAAAGTCAAATTTAATGATTGATTCTTATGTAACACGATGAGACAAATCGAAAATAAAGAATAAAATTTTTCGATATCTTGCTTATTTTTCGGGATATACTGGGATTGGGTTGATATGCGGCCTGGACTAAAAGTTAATTCTGCCAAAGCCACAATGAATTACATGCAGAATTGATATTTTAGTTTTTTTTACTACCACTTGTGGTTAGGTTGAAATGAGGCCTACACTAGAATACAAATAGTTATTTTGTTAACATACATCGTAAGCTTAATTAGGAATAGCTGAAAGTGGAAGTAGTTTCCATCGCGATACACGTTTTGTCACTAACTTGGTTCTCATGAAATTACTAACAGTAATAGATAAATTCTTTGACGCTTATGGAACAACAAAACTATTCTGGTACAGACTGCATTTAGACCTAACCACAATCTCCATTAAATCGCCGCTACAGAATCAAACTATGTAGACATACCCACACATGCGTATTCGAATCGCAAACTGTATTTGCGGTAACAACATCGTTTGCTTCATCAAGATTCCTCGATTGCATAGCATAATTTAACACATTTAATTTCGTCATTCACTGTCCGTATAAACTGCAACGTGACGAAAGAAAGTACAATACTAAATTCACTGAATCGCGATGTAAAACACACCCGTTTAAATCTCATTTTCAACACTCGTTAAAAAGTAATGCTAGTCTATTATGTGCAAAATAGCAAGGTATGCTGATTTTCTACACTACACCAACAAAAATTTGAGAACAAAGTCATCCCATTGAGAGCTATGACTAAATATTTATAGACAGGCAGCGAAGTTTGCAATTCGTACTGCCCACTTCGACAACGATAATTAGAATTCAACTTACTTACGAAATGATATTCGAGGTTCTTTCCTCTCTAGCCTATTTGTGCAACCGTATGCAACACAAGATGGCATTATAAAACACGTATAAACATTACAAAATGAAATAATCACAGCATCTAACACAACGTGAACATCCCATTTGTTTGGAAGCGCTATATCGTCGCTGCCGCCACTGCGCATGCGCGAAAGTTTAGAGCCTGCTTCACTGATTTAACGTCACTTCTCCTTGATATATTTCCTTCCTCCATGCATGCGACCGGATGCAAAATGTCTGGGTATTAATTTTTTTTCAAAAAATTCGGGTTAATGGTTTGTCATATGTATATGAAGTAAACAAGGTCTCGCTCCTTATTCCACCATCCGCTGAACGTAATTCAATTGTTTCGTTCTGTGTTCAAATGTTTACGACAATTAGTCCCATATCTGATTATCGTATTTCAGTTACCTACACTACGTCCACGTCGTGCTCGTCTCGTTCGCTGAGAATTAAACAATTAATAGTGTTATTAATTTTTGTATTACAAATACACAATGAATGAGTTACCAAATAAAATACAGAAACGTTATTGTCGCTTCAGAGACGAATAGTTGTCAAATGACTGGTTTAAAACTTGGCTGCATAAGGAAAACGATTGAACCGCATATTGTAAAATGTGTTAAATTAATTTCAACGTGAAGTTTGATGGCATAAAGGCAGTGAAAGACGTTTCCTTCCGCAGAGCTTTTTGTTATATTTTTGTTCGCGGTTGACATGACAATCATTTGTTAAAAAAAGGTACGAATCGCCCTATAGATTTTAGTTATTATAACAATCACTCCCCTTCCAGCCGCGGGCAAATGACCGGTCGTGGATATATGAAAAGTCGGCATTTGCCCGGTCGTGGAAATCTGAAAAGTTGGCAAGCCTAATCGATAGTATAGCATCCGTCGCTTGTCAGTGTTCTGCAGTGTACCTACAGTGCAAAGCATGTGTGGTAGGTGGTCTGGGTCTAGATCTTTTACGACCTACAAGTCATGAGTACAGGGTATACCCTCGAGGAGGGCAATATCTAATACGTCTGGATTTTGTATCCGAACGTGTAGGACAAACGTCGCGTTGTTTGGCTCCAGAATAAGATAATTGTGCTATAGGGAATGTTAGTATAGTTCCTTGTCGTTGGAGTTTTGACACCGCAAATTCCAATTACGATGTTCCGCGTTAAATCTCCAGCGACTATCAATCAAGATGAAGTGTTTAGCAGATATCAGGCGTGCTAATGTTGTTTGGCCGATTGTAGACTGCCATGAGATTAGTTTGTGCTCCATTAAACAGGACTAGTGATCGGCCAGCGATCGAAATTCATTAAGTTGTTAATTTCTTTCATGAAAGAGTAATAATCTAGTAATTCTCTGCATTACCTATAAAATTAAAACGATACACTCCACGCGTGAATGTATGCTAAATTTTAGCTTCTAATCTAACCATAGCAAATGATTAAATGTATTTATCGATGGTTCATTTAGGCCGGAAAACTGCTTTAGCTTTATGAAACATGCGCATTTAAATTTATCTATCAAAATAATTTCGTCATTTTATGTGTTCGCTGTTTAAATTTGGTCTATTATCATTTTGAATTTCACGCAAATAAGTATTCCTTATTTCTTGTCTCTCTCGCTCTCTCTCTCTCTCTAATGAAATTACTGAAATTAAAAAAATCAAAAGACACTTAACCAAAGTTTAACATTTTAAATAATCAAATGACCATATAGTATCTGGCAGAATCGCTACATTCCTTTTCAAAGTATTCTTTTCATAACTTCAAACATTAATCTCTACTTTATCCGAGTCTTTCGTTTTACGAAAGACCACAGAGTGTCTTAATGCGGGGAATTCACGTAAGAACGTTGGCTCCGATCCTATTTCGCGCGCACACACACGTTCGCAAATTAATTTTTTATTTTAATAATCTATTTGAAACATGCTTATTATATTTTTGGGTGGTGAAATACTGTTACGGACCTGTTGACATTTGGATTAATTGTTTCCTTATATTGTCCTCTTCACGTTTGGCACTCTCCTTTTCCGAAAAAGTCGCCATGAATTAAATTAAAAATGCCGCAATGTGGGATGCTCCGCAACCGCGAAATGTTAGCAGCACTGTAAAAATGACACAAACATTATCGGTACAGGGATCATATCAACCTAAATAGGTTCGTTTTGTCATAGTGATCATGGTTAGGTAGAAATTCGGCCTGGACCAAGAGTAAAAAGTTTACGGGAAATTCGTTCTGCGCAGCCCATGTCGCAAACCAGAGACAAACTGTGCATTAGTTTACAACTGAAGTAATCGATTAGTTCTGACTACTTATATCGATTCCAAGGTTAGTAAAATGTATTATATATAATTTTAGCTTTCTGTATTTCTTTAAGTTCCTCCGTTCGCCCAATATTCGGCCGCTAGCCGAGCTATCTACCAGCCCTCGAAATGTTGCTTCTTGTTTCTATATAAGTTCAGAGATTAATTTCGACTGCTTTGTTTCACCAAAGAAGACAAAGAAGGCCGCTAGCTGCCATCTACCAGCGATCTGAGCCAACTATGTAGGCGATCGAGCGTTTTATTTTATATGTGAATGCAGACTTTCCCGGCGAATAAATGACAAAAATCTTCACTACTGATATCGACCTGAAGATGGCTACTGAGATAGTGGCCGAAAGCTTGTCACCTTATAATAAAATCCGGCTGCAAACCTGTGAAGATTTTTTGTCGTTTTATTTTACTTAATTTAATGTATTTGTAACGCATATTATATATAGATTTTAGCTTCCTTCACTTCTTCTCCATATAATCTTGTTATGGTTTTTTTATTATTTTTTTTTTTAAATGTAGGTACCACATATGCTATGACTGTACATCTTCTGGTGGATGTATTATTTTGTAATGGAAGTGTTTAATGTACCATGTATACTATGACTGTACATCTAGTGGTGTACTTATTATTTTGTTATGCAACTGTTTATCTGTAAATTGACAACTTTCCACATCCCACAGAGCCAGTCTCTTATATTGGGATCAATGGAAAATGAATGTATTGTATTGTATTGTAATTATGCCAAATCTCACACTTCTCCGTGCGTGCAATATTCTTAAAAATGTAACATAAGTTTTCGCTTAGCGTATTAATATATATATTCTTACGGCTGTGGTTTCCATCCTCTCTATCTCAGGGAGCACTACGGTTTATTGCTATATGTCCGTGTGTATAATTACTGCCGTACCTCCACAGCGTGCGCCGTTCTATTAATACGGTGGACACAATATTGCCTAATACGAAGGTGTAATTTGGTCCCGTATGTCTCTCGCTTACGAGAGACATACGGAGACCGTCCTGCTCCAGATGCGCCTCCAATTCTGCCTTTTGCGTTTCAGTCCGCGTGCGTTCCAGAAGAGGATAGGTATATTAAGAGGAGTAGGGTTGTCAGGCATTGTTGGATCTTTGGACGGAGCAAAGGCAAAGTATGGATCCGAGGGAGTGGTTTTGAACTGTAGTAGGTTGCTATAGTGTTCTGGCATTAAGTGGATCCGTAGTCCATTTCCCCATTCCGGGACAGTGTCCAGGAGCTGTAGTAGGGTACTTAGAAGTCCTGGAGAGCCGCCCATCTCTCCCCATCTGGCTCTGCCGGCAAGATAGTTGTCAGGGAGAGGTCAACGTCAGGGAACATGGGACGGAGGTCCTCTGTTATTTTGCAAATAGTTGAAAAGAAATTTACTGCAGAAGTAGCTGGGTTCTGTGGGAGGTAAGAAGTTATTTAGCGTGTTGGGGCAGGCAGGAGTGTCTCTAACCATCTCCTGCCGACGCGTGCTCGACCGACCCTCAGCAACCTAACCCACCGAGACCAGCTACGTCAACCCTGGCCTATGCGCACCTAATCTTCTCCCAGCTGCCGCAGCCACCGGGAAGTAGAAAGCAGCAACAACGGCTGATTCTTCCTCGATGGGAGGGGTTGTCTGGATCTCAGCCTTCCTAGTGCGTTTCCCGATAATTTTAGGACGCTGAGATTTGAGTTGCATTAGGGCAGCTGAAGGCTGCGTCATAAGCTCCAGATTACGTTCAGAGTCTGCTGTTTGGGGCTTTGCAATATTGGGGCAGCTGAAGGTTGCGTCATATGCTCTAGATTGCGTTCAGAGCCTGCTGTTGGGGCTTTGCAATATTGGGGCAGCTGAAGGTTGCGTCATATGCTCTAGATTGCTTTCAGAGCCTGCTGTTTGGGGCTGTGCAATATTGGGGCAGCTGAAGGCTGCTTCGTATGCTCTTGACTGCGTTCAGAGCCTGCTATTTGGGATTTTGCAACTTCTGTAGTGGCAGATGTCGTTTGTGAGTGTGGGTGTGCTGTACCTACTTCTTGCAGTGTGGGTCGCGCCGTGTTTGTAATCACGTTCAAAACCGCGGCACTGTAGGACACAAGGCGTTCCTGGTTCTGGATTACTTTTCGCTATTTTTTTTGGGGCGGATGTTTGTTGCAACCGAGAGTGGTGGGTGAGCGGTTAACGCTTTGACCTCGCATTCTGGAGGACGCGGTTTCGAATCCCCGTCCGGACTTCCAGATTTGGGTTTTCCACGGTTTCTCCAGATCAGGCAAATGCCGGGATGCTTCCTTCAAAAAGCCATGGCCAAATTCATTCCCATTCCTTGTCCCCAGTCCTTTACCGCCTCTAATGATCTCGATGTTGACGAGGCGTGAAGCCATAAGAAAAAAAGTTTGTTGCGTCTGTGTTGACCCCTTGGAGGTTTTATCATTTTTCCACGTTAGTGGAGTTTTGAACCCGAGACAATTACAATAATTGCTAGGATGACCTCGCCCACAGTTAACGCATTTGCTTTCGTCGGGCATACTAGATTTACATGTTTTTATCGGTTATTACTCCAATTTCGCATCACGTAGGGATGTCGGGATACTTTTGACCAAATAGTGTCAATGTCTAACTTGTAGATGTCAGTCTAAGTTGATACCTGCGAGGTCATTTTCGGTTTAATTTAATTTAATTCCAATGGAGCACACGCTCCGGTGGCAATTCTGTTCCTGTAACGACTTTCAAATGTGTCCACATTATCCTGCATTCCACCAGAAAATCGATACATACTTTTATCAAAGAAAAGAAAATGCAATTCATTTATTAGTCTGATGATTAGAGAACTGCGTTAACACATAACCATGGATATAAATAGAAAGAACAGCAGTCCTCAAATCCACGGATATTCTTCTGTATGTTTGTTTGCACTTACCATAGAAAATTAATTAATTTTATTATTATTATCAATCCGGATGGAGCTAATATACCGATGCCGATTTCCCTACGTTCCTTATTACAATTCTGTCATATTTTTATTTTAAAACCCTTCACAATTTGAGGTATATTGATCATTATTTGGGTAATTTGTTCCGATCGCTCACTACAAATGTAAACTTTCCTACTCCTCCGTCTGAAATCGCCAACAGCGTATGCATTGCACATGCCCACAATTCTCTTCTATCGTTTTCTATTCTAAAATGACTCCCAACCCAAATCTTTTAACACCTTGGTTACTGAGTCAATCGTTTGGAAATTTCCACAGACAAATCTATTTGCCTTTCAACTGCAGTATTTGATACCCATAGAGTAGGTCCCATATAATCCTGCAATCCTTTGGTAAATTACTAACCATAGCTTTGTAACATATCTCCTTTAATTTCTCGCATTCGGGAGGACGGCGGTTCGAATCCCCGTCCGGGCATCCAGATTTGGGTTTTCCATGGTTTCCCCAAATCACTCCAGGTGAATGCCGGGATGCTTCCTTCAAAAGGCCATGGCCGAATTCCTTCCCATTCCTTGCCCCCATCCTTTCCCGTCTCTAAAGACCACGTTGTTAAAAAGGGACGTTAAACTGTTACAAAAAAAAAAAAAAATCCTTTAATTTCTTGGTTCGTCCTCTCATTAGCCTCTACAACTGATAAAATACTCAAAACACTTTCCCTACAACCCCCATAATGTGTCCTGCACAGTTTAAATAACTGCCAACTGAGACTCAGGTAGCTACATTTTATTCGTTCGATAAGCAATTCCTCTTCTGCTTCATAATCACATAAACCTTTATTTTTCCTATCTCTATACCTCATTACTTGTCTATTCTATTCTTAGCATTTTGATTAATTTCATTCCTATCCACCTAGCTAGATTTCATGTCTAGATCACTTTGCTTTTGTTAACAATCGTTTTTCGATGGAATCCTATTATTCAGCATTATGCCATCTGCAAACAGCCTAACCTCTGACTTATGATAAATACAAGAATAATTTGTAGGAATAATTATGGAGGAAGGAATATATGGATACGACGCAAGGGACCTTCACTACATACTGGAGTGAAACCGGGTGGAGAGAAGTGGGGAGGGGAGGCCGCCATATTGCTTGGCAGGAGAAACACGGGAAATAGGCACAAAAACCTCAAGGGAATCATACGACAACCATGTCACCAAAATTTGATGATGGATTATTATGTAACTCGACGAGACATATCAAAGATGAAGAATAAAATTTTTTGATATCGTGCTTAGTTCTCGAGATATACTGTCTCAAAAGAGTGGAGTTTCTGGTTGAAATTCAGAAGAAACGTGTCTCCAAAGTCAAATTTAGTGATAGATTCTTATGTAACACGACGATATAAATCGAAAATAAAGAATACAATTTTTCAATATCTCGCTTAGTTCGCAAGATATACTGTCTCAAAAGTGAGGTTGTTAGGTTATGAGGGGATTCAACGATAACCGTGGCGCCGCAATTTGATGACGAATTCTTATGTAATTCGATGAGAGAAATTGAAAGTAAAGAATAATTATGTTTTGATATCTTGCTTAGTTCGAGATATTGTACCTTAAAATTGACTTGGTTAGGTTGAAATGCGGCCTGGACCAGAAGAAAACTTTAGCCATATCCATATTTGATGATGAATTCGGACGTAACTTAATGAGCAGGTAATTCTTTTTAACTTGAATAACAAACTGTTTATTTCTACAGTCCTTAAATTTTAGTTGATGTTGAAATAGGTTATATTTTCACATTCTCTTTCAGTAATTGATAAGGATGATTTCAAAATCTAGAAATATAGTTGTAGACATATTTACAAACAGAAACAAGTCATATCCGTAATTTTAAAAATAGCCTAAGTCAATGTTTTGAACTTTTAAAAAAATTATCACTTCAAAAGACCTCATAGTTTCTGAGCTTAGGTAGAAGATATTGTACTGTTAGTGGCCTATATAATTTTGCTAGCAAAATCAATGCATTAATAAGACAGAAGCTAACAACTAATAATAAATAAATTGTGTGTTCTCTTCTGGAACATACCGCATTTCAACCTGCCAACATTTCCATTAATATTGCCGCTACAAAATCAAACTATGTAGACACATTTAAACACAAGAAATGCATCGCGAACTACATTTCGGACAACAAAGTTTTTTTTCATCACGTTTAGTAGTTCGCACAGCACAAATTATCACAATTAATTTCATCGTACACTTTCAGTGTAAACTGAAACCTGAGTAAAGCATGCAGAATACCATATTCACTGTGTCGCGAAGTAAACATGACCCGCTTAAATTAAATTTTCAACACTTGTCTACAATAAGGCTAGCTTTTCAGGTGCAAAATAGTAACATATGCTAATTATCTACACTACACCAACAAAAATTTGAGAAGAGAGCAATGGATAAATTTATAGCGAATGGCCCTAATGTTGCAGTTTCGTATCAGATACTTCAAGAACGATAATTAAAATGTGTCTTACTTATGAATCGTTATTCCAGGTTTTTTCCTATCTCGTCTGTTTGTGCAACCATATGCAGCACAACTTGGCATCATAGAAAACTTTAGAATATTAGAAAATGATATATTCTCAGCAGCTGTCACAGTGCAAACAGCCCAATGTTTTGGTACTCCTACGATGTTCGCCACGCATGCGCAGTAAGCAGTTTTTTCATGAGGTTTCACGGATTTAGCGTTATTTCGTCTCCATATTTTCCTTCCTCCGTGGGAATAATGAACAGAAATGGTTCCGATACGCTACCCCGTGTCATATGTTTTTTCGCATCTATCTCCCATGATATTACATCACCTACATAAACTTTTTGCTACATTGGAATTTCCACTTTCCATAATGCCAACTTAATGAATTACTCCAGTCACTCAGAATATTTATAAGTATTTTGCCCTTTCGATATATCATCGATAAATATTAATGATTCGGAATTTAATCACATATCGATTTTTTCAATGTATCGAGTTATAAATATCGATGTATATCGATGTCTGATATACATCGATATATATCGCACACACCTAACACATTGTGTAGAATCGATTTTTGACCTTGTTTGTTCAGAATTTGTGCATGCTTTCCGTTGGTTAACGGAAGTTTCTTTTTTGAAATTTTACAGCTTTTTATACATTTTAAGTAATCTGAAGAGAATTTATTTGTTGTTCCAGCAAAAACAGACCAAATGGAGAAAAGTAATGAACAGGTGTGTTATATTTTTCCTTATATATATATATATATCGAAATTCATCCGCCATTTTTAATGACCTACTGTGGATTTATAGGTTACTTCTTTTTATAATTCTTTTTGATATCCTCATTTTTCCTTCATTACCGGTAGTTTCTTTTGTGGGGAACCATGTATAGCGAACTACATATTTTTAAAAGTTTATAACCTTGTTTGATAGACGTTATGGCTAAAAAGGTATGACTCTTAGACTATCATTTTATGTTAACACTGTTGCAAATATATCATACTTAACTGATACTAGAATGGCATATGCAATAGTTTTTCATTTGTATCACTCGTAATAAGTGACGTTTATTCATTGACTGATCTCATCACTGTGTATAGTTAATTGTTTCACGTCTTTGCCGCGTGGTCATCCCTCACAGACCACAAAGAAAAATTTCGTTCTTGCCTGCAAGAACCAGAAGTTTTTGGAAGTTGGTGCAAAGTTACAATCCCATGTGAAATTTTCTATTCTAATCCCCAACTTTTGTTAGATACAGGGAGTCAAAATTTGAAAACTACCACCAATTACCATTTTCGATTTGTTTTTATAGCATGTCCATTTCAGTTGTTTAATCCAAATATAAGTTTTAAATTATATTCCTTTGTCAACCAAATTAAGCAGACTTTAGAAAAAAATGATATTGTTGGATGAATCAGATGGGACATATGAAGCCTTTTTTTCTAAAAAAAAAACTTTCGTTATGGTACTGTGATGATATTTATAAATGATACCTTAATAGAAATTTATGAGCAGAGAAAATATTTAGATTCCTTGAAAGATATAATATGAGTGTAAGATATAATGGAACCTTGAGGTCAGGATTTTGGAACTTCTGTCAACAAATTGCAACATGAGGGAGGTGTAGTAGGAGGTTTTCTTACCTTACATAGTCTACTTGAGAGGTAAAAGAGGGGTGGATGCATCAGTGAAGGAAGTGGGTTATTTAGACCTTCAAAATGCTTCAACATAAGAACTATGACCCACATAATGAAACAGGGCTGGAAGGTACTGGTATGGTACGGCAATTATGATAAGAGGTTAGAGAATCTATGATATGAATATGTTAGCTTCTGTTATCAAATTTCATCCTCTCCTTCCCCTATTCCATCCTGTTTTAAGATCTGATGTTCTGGCATGAGGGGTAGAATGTAGGCTTATGCTCCTACTAATTGTCACATTGGGATACCAGCAGAATGGGTTTCATCAGTTTCATATTCTCTCACTTAGCATACTCCTTCTGATACTGGAGTAAGGCTTATATTAATATGTTGATGTTTAGGTCTTTTCCCTTAGCTGCTTTAGAAATATAGGATTTCTAGTTTTTTTTTTTTATCTGTCTAGTACAGCTAAAATAAAAACTGTGTTTTTAGCATAATATGGCAATTCATTCAATCATCATCGTTGCCTGAGGCATATATTGAAGATGAGGAACAGATGTGGGTAGAAGAATTAGAAATAGTACATGATTATGTCAAAAGTTATTGAAAAGATCATCAGTCAATGAATTTAAAAATATCTTGAACAGCACATTCTTCTCTGTAACAACCAGTTTGGGTTGAGAAAAAGTCTGTCAACATGTGATGCAGTTGCAACTTTTATCGAGGACCTTGAAAATAAACTCAATGTTGATGTTAAGTTTTTTGATCTGTCCAAGGCATTTGACACTGTATCTCATAAAATTTTACTATTGAAACTCAAACACCTAGGTTTTGATGATAAGGCAGTCTAGTTAATTAAATTGTATCTAAGTAATAGATCACAAATGATCTCACTCAACAACAATGTATCTAAGCTTAGGAAAGTAGGACATGGTGTTCCTCAGGGATCTATTCTTGGCCCCCTACTGTGCATTTTATATATCAGTGACCTATCACCTATTATGGAAAATGCTAACTCCAAATGCTACAACTATGCCAATCTATGTGTAAAAGTAAGCTCCACTACAACTTCGAATGACAAAGTTTTCTCATCAAAGATAGATCTACTTATGACTGGTGTAATGCCAACAAATTATCTCTTAACTTAGAATAAATGCACCACCTGGATATATCCTTAAAAAGCAACTCTACCTGCAATTCTGTCAAATTCTTGGGAATAATTATACAATCAAATTTAAAATGGCAGAGGCATATCAAATTGATATCAAATAAAGTCGCTAAAGGAATTTTCATGATTAGGAGACTTAAAGGTACAGTGACAACAGAGGTATTACTCTCTATTTATTATGGTTGTGTCCACTCCTACCTATCGTATGGAACTGTCCTTTGGGAAAATATTCCCTACTCACAGTTTGTTAAAAAAAAAAAAAAAAGCAGTTCTCCTGATATGTGGAGCATTACCCAGAATGCACTACAAGGAATTATTCTTAAAGCTAGGAATTATGACATTACCTGGTTTATATAGATATCAATGTTTACTTTTTGTAAAGAAACATCAACATCTCTCTAAAAGCCATATTGAGGTACATGATTATAACACTAGATATAAGCACAATATAAGAATTGAATACTGTTCACTTAGCATAACTAATATAGTTTTAAGTCAATGGGACTCATCTACCTAAGAATCTGAGAATAATGAAACTAAATAAATTTAAAATTAGCACTGAGGATCTTATAACTGCAATATGTCTTTATAAAGCAGTAGAATTATTTGATGTAATATATATTTAGTTATATTATTTATCTTAAATTATCAGTTGTATTAAAATGTATATATAATTATAGTATGTATATGACGAAGCCTATTTCAATATTGTATTGACTAATGGTGAATAAAATGATATTATATGATATATCACCAACTGGCTCTTGATTTCAGGCATAGAGAATGGAAAAATTGTCTTCTGTACGTAAGAGAGATTGGAATACATTACTGTGGGCTACGGCGAACAATTTATCTCACACACTGAGAGTTTAAATTAAAAATTTGTGAAATACAAATTAGCTGTGCAGTGAAAATTATAGTTGAACCAGATGCTCCACCTCACTTAATACAATTATTATATTATTACAACTGATAAAGAAAATGAGTTAACATTGAGGACAAGAGAAACTGTGGTGATGGATGACTTAGATTTGAATCACTAGATTATCTTCCAAAATACAGTAGCTGAAATCTTTGGTATATTAATCAGTAACAATATGCTGTAGACTTATATCTAATGCTTATCAGACAAGATATATGACGAAAGTTATATGCAAAAGAATTTCTTCATTCTTGCAAGAAAGTATAAGCTGAAGACTACCAAACCATCGGTTTCAAATTACATACTTCAAAGCTGCTATGTAAATAGTTTCTGGACTGTCAGAACAATACCACATGTAGATAACTTGTAGTAAAAACCAAAGAAATTATTTTTTTTTAGTATAACTAACATTGCAAGAATGCAGCAAGAAAATGGCTTTCATAGCTAATGATCATTTAAATTCAGGAGAATAATTTACAGTATAAACAAGAACTGTATTTATAGCAGAAGCAGATGTCCAACTTTGATGTAGAAGAAGATATCGAGGAACTAAAAGAAAAATTATGATTGGTGAAGAAAGAAGAATTAATACTCTGTAAAATGATGATAATATTCCTCCATTTGTAGATAAGAGTGAACGTGCTAAGGGAAGGAAGAGCACCAGAAATGATAACAATAACAGAATAAGCACCAAAAGAGAATCCTTTTATTTTAAAAATTGAAATGACATTTGGTGACGGGAGGAGGATTGACATCAGAATCTCATTAGCAGAATCAGTAACGGTCTTTCATAAAAGGAAAAATTTTATAATATTATCATTGATACAAGGATCAAAAATTCCCTGTGTTTGACTAATAGAAATGAATGGAAATAAAACTTACATACTGGGAAGCACAGAAAGAAGAAGAATTAAATCATTGAAAAGAGTTGCTGTAGCAGTATGTCAATAATAACATAACAAATAAAATGTCTGCACTAATTAAGTGAAGAGGATTTGGAAAAGATTATCACAATAAAATAAAGTTTACTGTTGAGAGAATGATTTGTTGATTGAAGATACAATTGAAACCAAGATAGCTGAAGGGTGGATGAGACTGAAGATATACATATGCAGAAAAATAAACAATTATAAGACAATGATGTTCACACACAATTGTTATTAACAGTTGATATCAAAGGGTAAGTGTCTGCCTTATTTATTGATCACAAAAATTCTTTTAATTGGTAAGGTGCCATGTTATCATGCTCCCAAATTAGAACTGGTAGAGCATATAGGTATTGCAAAAGAATAGTTATTGTTATGTCTCTGTTTCAATAGAAACAGTAACATAAAATTGGTGCACTCACACTAAAAGCATATGAAGTATGGTTTTATTTATTTATTTATCAAATTTGTTTCATGGATCCCTGCTGAGGAAGGACCTCTGGGATATGAAACATGTCATGATTAATACACATGGAATTGGATAATGGAAACAAAGAAACTGCCGCGAGTCACTGAAAATAAGATAGGATAGGGAAAAATAAACAGATGCCCGTCACTTACCACAGATGAAGGCAGGAGGGCGAGATGAACACTTAAAAACACAAAACATAAACAAATTGCACAATATTTTGACATGACTCTTAATCATGTGAGAGGCGAGACATATGGCAGGGGGGAAGATGTGGTCACATCCTAACCCGCCACATGAAATAATTGATACACATACATAATGATTAATACACATACATACAATATGAGTCATGATCATAGTAAAAACAATTATACCAATTTGCCACAGGATTCAGGTTTTGATCTTAAAGCCAAAAATACATTTAATTTGAAGATTACACAATCTGCAAACTAATGAAAGGGTTACCTGAAGACTGAAGAATTAACATCGACAAAAGTTTCCAACTGCTGGTTGAATGTGCTTTGCTCACAGGCCTGTCAATTTCTCCTCTCTTCCCACCAACTCTTTTCCTTTCTTCAGCACATACTCCTCTTCTGTCTTCTGGACTGTTTACTCTGTATTTTCATTTCATGTATTTCTCTCAGTATTCTCTGCTCCTCCTTTCTTTCAACTTAGTCTGACCTTCTCTATCCTTTCCTGGAGAGGTTCTTTTTTTACTGTGTCCTTAATCACTTTGTTCCACATTCTGTCCATTTTTATAACTCCTATTCTGCTTTTTAGAGTTTTCATTTTACTTACTTGAATGTTACTGATATCCTGATTTTTCTGTATACAGATTTTGGCACCATACACAATAATGAGAACAGAGTATACAAGATAAATTACTCCCCTACCTCCCTGTGCTATTCCATATCAAGCTTTTGAAACTCCTTAAAAATATGTTATTTATTTATTTTATTTATTTATCAATCTTGTTTCATGGATCCATGCTGAAGAAGGACCTCTAGGATGTGAAACATGTCATGGTTAATTCACATACATACAATATGAGTCATAATCATAGTAAAAACAATTTTACGTTCCAAAGACAAATAAAGAGAATAACAATAAACATTAATTTTTACAACTGAATTTTTCAAAAGTCATATTGAATACAATTAATTAATTTGTTCAAATTCTTGAATAGAGTAGGAGTTGCCAATAAGATAATCTCTCAATTTTTCTTTAAATATATCTTTATTATCTGCAAACTGTTTTATACTCTTGGGAAGTTTATTAAACAGTTGTATCCCAGGATAATTAACTCCTCTTTTTACTAATGACTGACATGTTTGTGTTTTGTGCAAGTATTTCTGTTTCTTGTATTGAAATTGTGTACCTGTGAATTAGAAGTAAACAGATTAGAATGATCTATGATAAAGCACATGAGAGAATATATATACTGAGAAGTCATTGTAAGAATACTGTGTTTTTTAAAAAGTTTTCTGCAAGAAGTTCTTGGTTGTACCGTACACAGCATCCTAATAGCTCTTTTCTGTGCTATGAAAACTTTTTTTACTTTGTGAAGAGTTTCCCCAAAGGATTATGCCATATGACATCACTGAATGAAAATATGAGGAGTACACCTCTTTCGTTAATTCTAGATCTGCTGTTAGAGAAAGTGTTCGTATTGCAAAGGTAGCACTACTTAAGTTCTTCATGCCAACAGTTTTTCTCATCTATTTTAATATTAAGAAATTTTATACTCCTTGTTTCTAATATTGTGTTACTTTTATAGCTTACTTGTAAATCTGGCTGTGCATAATTTTTTGTTTTAAACCTAATGTAATGTTTTTTTTTTTTTTTTCACAATTTAATTTTAAAACATTTTGCTACTTCACTAAGTACCTCATTTACATTAAATTCTAGGTTGCTGTTTGGTGCTTTTCTCACAGTCAGGTTAGTGTTATCTGCAAATAAAACACTCTTAACTTTGTCAGATAAGTTTTCAGGAAGGTCATTGATGTACAACAAAAAGAGGAAGGGTCCTAGGACAGAACCTTGTGGAATTCCATGTTTTATTTTCTCCCAGTCTGATGAAGCATCTTTACTTATTTTAGAATCAAAAATGGAAACTTTTTGGATTCGATTTTCCATGTATGATTTAAACCATTTACCTGCGTTTCCATAAATATCATAGTATTCAATTTTCTTCAAAAGTAATTCATGAATTGCACAGTCAAAGGCTTTTTGCAAGATCACAAAAGATTCCTATAGGGTTTATTTTATTATTCAGTTCCTCAGATGTGATATTTAAAAATGAATATATAGTAATTTCTATAGATGATCCTTTTTGGAACCCAAATTGTGATTTTGTGAGGATATTATTTTACGTAACATGTTTTATTACTCTACAGTACATGACTTTTTGAAAAATCTTTGATAATCCTGAAAGTAATGAAATGGGACAATAAGTAATTACACATGTTGCTTCTCCTTTTTTTAAACAACGGTTTTACAACTGCATATTTTAGTCTATTTGGAAACACCTTGCTTTAAGGATTCATTACAAATGTGGGCAAGTACACGATTGATACAATCTGAACATCTTTTCAGTAATTTGCATGAAATATTGTCATAGCTGGAAGGATTTTTAGATTTTAATTGTTTCATGAGTTTACTTATTTCTGAGACTGTTACTGGTGGCAATTGCATTTGCACAAATCCATTTGGGAAAGCAGTCTGAAGAAACCTTAGGGCACTATGTGGGGATTGCTTTTCTGTGCCTAATTTCTCTACATCTGAAGTAAAATGTTTGTTAAATATTTCACAAACTTCCCCTACTTCACTATGAATACCTCGACGAGAGGTGAAATGCGTCCTTGAATAAACAATATCCAACAACAGTTGTATTGGTGTATTTAATAAACAATAATTATTAGTTTTCTTAAAAAAAATTCTGCCTATCTCCCACTTTGTATTATCCTGCCATCTTTCCATCCACTTTCTTCTACAACACTTCTCAGGTATTTGAAGCTATTAAGCTCTTCTCCAGTCATCACAATTCTCCTATTTATTCTGTACTTGTTTCTGTTGACAACACAGTAAATGTTCTTGTCATCAAACATGAACATTAAATCAGAAAAATTTGAAGTTATTGGTGTTTCAAAAAAGCAAATAGAGAGCAACCAGTATGATGCTGTAGAAACGGTAAAAACTAGATGATGGGAGTCATTTGCAAAATTATCATCAATCTGATATAACTGAATCAATTGTACCCTGTGTAATGCACGATTCTAAGGGACCCAGTAACTACAGAACAGTAGGCGAGTGGAAACTAAGTGAGCAGTACGTGACAGATCCATATCGAAGATTGAATCAAATAATTTGAGGAAAGTGACGATTAAAAGTAAGGAAGACCCAGTGGAGCAGCTGATGCTACCGAGACTCCAGGTTCGGAGTTACATGTATGCAGCAGTGACTGTTAGGTTTTTAATGCTTTAGTTTGAATGTAATGGAGCTTATGCCCAGGTGGAATTTCATGATGTTTTAACCTTAAATTCTTTGAGTATATTTTCACCACTAATCTACTTTTCTGCATTGTGAATTATAGTTTTAAATTCTGTCAAAGTTAGTTGCAATTTATTCAAGTCTCTTATTTACAGAGAAAGAAGATATATTAAGAAAGTAACATTGAAATTTAGTCACTACTATGTGCAGAGAATAAAACTGAATTTACCAAATTTTCAATAGTGAACAAAGCTGTTTGTTATTGAATTTGATTGATTGTGTAGACTATGAGTCACATACTGAAAATCATCAGACAATTAAGAATCACAGACTGCTTGGAAATTAACAATTATTATTTTTTGTTAAGTGTATGTTTTATTCTTAAATATTTTATAAATAATTTGTTACACAAATATAGTAAGAATATGAACATAGCAAATAAGCACAAAATTTTGAGTAATTGTTTGCACATGTAAAGGAGTAGGTGAGATGAAAACTAATTTTATAAAGTCTCTAACTTGAACGATACTGCATGTTCCACCCACGCGGCCCAAGGTGTACTCGTCATAGGTTTCATATCCTCTCACACATCATTAAAAAGCCATTTGTAATATTACTTATTTATGTTCATATAACGTTTATTGGCAACAGTAATGTTGCTAAGGAAAAGGAAGCAGCTTGTAGGCACTGTAAATAACAAATAACAAAAAAAATTATACATGGAAAAGAAAGGGAAAATACACCCAACACTCAACAAAGTTGAAGGGAGGAAGGCAGCAGCAACAAAGAAAAAACAATATTTCGACTCGAGTCTTGATCAAGTGAGGCGAGACATACGGCAGGGGGAAAGATGTGGTCACATCCCAACCCACCACATGAATCATGTGGCGGGCTGGGATGTGACCACATCTTTCCCCCTGCCGTATGTCTTTGGTGAGTGTTGGGTGTATTTTCCCTTTCTTTTCCATGTAAATATTGCCTAGTGGCATTTATTTCCTTTCAATTGGATGGCTGAAAGGAGTGGAGGAGGGTGTACGGAAGAGAGGAGAGGAATGGAACAAGGTGGTGACAGAGAGGTGGTGGGAAGAAAGAAGGAAATGGAGAGGCTTGTGCAAAATGCAGACCCAGCCAGAGGCCGGAAACTGTTGAGGATGATGATGATGATGATGAATTGTTACCTAAAAAAAATATACCCTACACTCACCATAGAAGAGGACAGCAGTGGTGGGATAAATGCAACTGAATAATATTTTGATTTAAAACCTTATTCATGCAGAGAGCAATGGGCCATTTGGCAAGAAAGGGATGCGTACGCCTAGGTTTACCACATGAAAGCGTGGTGGTGATAAGGGTAGGCTAATGGGAAGTCAACTATCGATAATTGAAGGAGAAAGGCCGTTTCAGACCACTCAAGTGAATACGTATCTCTTTCAGTAGTCATTTCACATTATTTTACCCCTCCACATTTCTTCAAGGCAAAACGGCCCACCCCTCTCGACACGAAAAAAGCTTCCATGGTCTCCTTAAATAAATTCAGGCAAATACCAGGATATTTCCTTCAAAATACATTGCTGAATTCCTTCCTGATCCTTGCTCCCAAACTTCTACCAACTCCAGTGCTCTCAAGAAACTATAAGAAAACAAACTAGCTATATTGTCGAAAATTAAATCACAAACTGTGTTATATTACGTAGGTGCTTCAGGTTCAATTTCATTAAATTACATTGGTCGAGTGGTGAAACTTCCTTTATATTTCACAAGGAACAATGCTAAACTTCTCACATATACAGGGTGTTAAAAAAGTGTAAAATATTTTATGAGGTGATAGTATGCATCAAAATAACACAAAAATGTCTAATAATCATTGGGTCGTAAATGCATACTTTCTGAGTTAATGACAGGTCCGCAATGTGACACCCGTCCACGGCAATGCGTGCCTCACCTCACCGGCATAAGTAATCACACACTTTTGGTTGGTCCTGTATGTCTACAATGCATGTCATCATGTAAGGATCAATCAAGACAGTTTCAAACAGTGTGTGATTCATCACGCCGCGCGCATGCGTTTGCAACCGTATATTTATGAGACATTTTTGTCTTATTTTGATGCATACTATCACCTCATAAAATATTTTACACTTTTTTAACACCCTGTATAACTTAGTACATAATTCTCCTGTGAGTATTTTTACTTTCTTTATTTTCTTTTTCAGAGAAAGAATCCAAAAGACTGTGAAACATCTTTTTTGGACAATTTCATTCCAGAAATGAGTAACCGAGAAAGAAGGAAGTTGCATCGGAAACTAAAAAATGCAGGGTAAATTCAATAATTAAGTCTGTATATTCATGGCTTTCCTTTAGCTAACAGTAAATTTAATCCTATTATGATATGAATATCCACATTATTCTGTAAAAACTTATTGTTTGTGTTGATGAAGATTATGTTAAACAATTATAGTAGGTGAGCAAATAAAGCTCTTTGTCAGAGAAAATTAGTTTTTTAGAGGTACATATAAGGATCTGTTAATATCAATAATAGTAAACTGAAGGTATAAAATGGGATGAATGTAATAAAGAAAAGTAAGAGTATGGGAGTAAAATTAAAACTGATGGCTGAAACAATAATATTGCCACAAGAAGAGTAGCACCAGCAAAAAAGGAAATATTTTAGTTTCCAACATTGGACTTGGGGAAGAAAAAAAAAAATAAAATTGAGGTGATCAGAATTTTGTATGAGTGGAGTTTATATATTAAGAATACATGATATAAGGAAAATTGGATGCGTCAAATATAATTGTATAGAAAATTGAAAAGGAAAAATAAAGTAAAAAAATAAAGATACCTGTAAATGGTGTGTGAGGAAAAGTGCTGTTGTATGTGTCTCAGAGAAAGTAGAGATTTGATGAGAGGTCAAATTTTAAGAAATGTGGGGTTGTTTAACTGATTCATTGTCGGAACAGTTGAAAGGAAAAGGCTAGAATGTGTGAAGCATATTATTGAGGATAAAAGTCATGATGGATATGTTGAAATGAGGGTGTTAGCTCAAGACAGGAAGAGATGGAAGAACTAGTTGAAAGACTGAAAATGACATCCCTCCCAAAGCCTGAGAATGCATCATCAGTTAGAATGAATTTATACAGACAAATGGTATTCTCATAAAATGATGATCATTCAGTTGCTGATTATTCCACTGTACTTAATATCACAAAACTTCGTTTCCAATTTCACAGTCTTCTAGTTAATCATTCATCCCACAGGTTCAGTATTAAACTACTAACATAAAAGGATAATTTTTAATGTTTATAATAGTCAGGTGTCTGCAATAAAAGCAGAGAATCATGTGACTGAAATCATCAGCTAAAAGGATTGCAGAATACATTGCATTGTATCCACAGCTATTTAGCTTGAATTTAGATGAACTAACAAAGGAAGTAAGAGAAAAATACAAATCTGGAATACACATTCTGCAATAAACAATCAATATTCTACAGTTGGTAAGGCAAAAGTTATAAACAGCAGCTGTAAACTAACATTCGAAGTAAAATTGAGTGTACTGCAAGAAATAGGGAGTTGTCTTATTTAGGTAGAAAGATAAAAACTGGAAGAAACAAAAGAGATGCCAAAAGCAGAATAGCACTAATTCAAAAAACTTTCTTTAAATGTAGGGATATTTTAGTTTCAAACATTAATCTAGGATTTAGCACTTATGGAGCATAGCCCTTTAAGGAAATGAAAACAGGACTTCAGGAATATCTATTAGAGAGAAAATTGAACCATATGAATTATGGTGCTACAGAAGGATGTTGAAAGAAAGTTAACAGAGAAAGTACAAAATAAAGATATTTTGTAAATGTTGAATGAGGAAAAGTTACTGGAAGAAACTCACAGACATAATGCTGAGTCACATATGCAGAATATGTTAATTGTTGATTTTGTATGTTTTAGATAATTGAGGAAGTTGGTTGTAATGGGTATGTTAGGATGAAGAGATTAGCTAAGAGCTGGAAGATTAAATTAGGATTACTTTATTTGAAGCCCCGTTTGTTTATACAGAATATCAAATACATACATACACATACATTTATCTTGTGAGGGCTAGAAAAATTTACAAATGCTATATTTAGAACATATATCATTAGGATTATTATATATATTGCATTATCTTGAAGAAATTCAAAGAATTAAATGGAAAAGAAACTAAAGCCCTAGTCTTTGCTGATGATGTTATGAATTGGAGTGACATTACAGAAGAGGAGCATGAGAAGCTGGAGGCTTGGAACAAGCTGTCTGAGGAGTATGGACTGAAAATCAGCCAGAGTAAGATGGTGGTCATGGCAACGGTACAGGGACTTCCACTGTGAATATTTACCTAAACAATCAACAACTGCAAAATGTTGACCGGTTCAAATATCTTGACAGTGCTCTGAGTAAAGACAATACCAGTAAATGTGTGATTACAAACAGAAATAATAATGCAGCAGTCTTTTACAACCAGGTGAGAAGTCTATTGTGGGACAACAAAGTGCCCAGAAAGTGCAAACGTGCACTATTCAAATCCAATTACATCACCATACTGACTTACACACTCTCGCATTCGGGGGACGGCGGTTGGAATCCCCGTCCAGGCATCCAGATTTGGGTTTTCCATGGTTTCCCAAATTACTCCAGGCCAATGCCGGGATGCTTCCTTCAAGAGCCCATGGCCGTATTCCTTCCCATTCCTTGCCCCCCATCCTTTCCCGTCTCTAAAGACCTCGCTGTTAAGAGACGTTAAGCAATTAAAAAAAAAAAAAACACCTTACACACTAGAAACATGTACTCTGTTCAGAAGAAGCAATAGGACTTGAAGCCTTTGAAATGAAGTTTGTGGGCACCATGCTTCAGAGCACACAAAAGGAGAAAGTAATGAATAAAATCAATTGTGCAGAGGTCAGTACAAACATCAGTTTGCCAAAATCCTTGCAGCATTCTCACCTGAGCTGATGTGGACATGTCCAAAGGATGGAGGAAGGAAGAGAAGCAAAGGCCTACTTTAATGTGAACATCAAAGAGAAAAGACATGTGCGAAGGCCCAAAACGAAATGGATAGACGGAACCAAGAAGGATCTGGAAGACATAGGGTTAAATTGGAGAACAATGCATGGACTGGAAGAAGTGAGGAGTGTTCATGACCAGCACCCAAGAGACAGGAGCTGGAGAATGATGATGATGATCATTACTATAACAAAATTTCCATGAGCAATATAACACTTTATCTGATAGATGTAATTTTATTTTACTTTTAAATGTAAGACTCCTCCAATCCTTATATACACACATTATTTTTACAACATAACATTGATATTACATTTGTATGGAAGAGAAACATAAATTGAACCCAACACTCACTGAAGTTGAGTGGAGGAGGGCAGGAGGAAAAAAAAAATAAGACGTAGCACAAAAAACAATATTTTGGGCAAAATATTTTGTCAAGAATCTAGAAATATGTGGCTGTGCTTGCGCAAGCAACTACAGTCAACAGAGCCACACAGAGAATCAAACTGATGTTGGAGGTGGTGGGGAAAGCAATGATAATATAATTGAAAATATTAATGTCAAGGAAAAGGGGACCTTAAAGGATGTGAAATAATAGTAATAATTTTTTAAAAGAATATATAAATAAACAAAAAAGAATTTTTTTGAAGTAAGATCTATTGAAATATAAAAACTAATTATTCTGGCTGGTGTTGGGTAGGTAGGTGTTTTCTTAGATTGAGGCCCATGCAGCGTCTGGTGTCTAGAATGTGTGGAGTTCAGATTGGGAAGTGTCCAAAATATTGTGTCGTATGTTATTTTTTGTCACTGCTGCCCTCCTCTCTTTGGCTTTGGTGAGTGTTGGGTGTAATTCTCTTCCGTACAAATATCGCCTCATGGTGGTTCTTCCTGCTCCACTGTTATTAATATTACATTTGAATTCACTTACTGAATAATGCTTTATCTGCAATCAGAAATAATGAGCAAGAAATTGGTTTAAGGCCTGGAAGGATAGGGAAGTTCAACGTAACACTCACTACATATGACGGTGGCTGGGAACAGTAAACACAAACAAGACAAATCCATGTAAGACAGGCAGTATTTCAGTGTTGAACATTATTCTTCCACCTGGTTTATATAACTTGTCTCAAAATCACCAATTGGTATCCAGGCTAGAAAACTGTCTTGCCTTCTTCACAAGGAACATTTAATCCTGTAGCATGTCAGTCCAAAATAACACACACTTTTATACTCCTACATTTGCAGTTAGTTCCAATTTCTAAAAACTCAGAATACACGCTAGAAATCTGTATTTATTTTTATTTGGTATCCTAAACATGTCTTACCACTTTTTAGCTTCCAAAATATAAGCTATATTTCATTTTATGGCTTCTCTATTAACATGAGTTAAAAACAAACACTGATCAGCCAGAGCATTATGACTAGCTACCTGCTGTTGATATAAACACATCCTCCAGATGATAGCAGCGTCACCTGATGAGGAATGACTGCTAGTCAGACAAACCCACGGTGCGTGTGGTATCAGTGAGTGTGCTGTCCGTGTTTAGAATGGGGAAGGCGCGCGATCTATCAGAGTTTGACCGAGGGCAGATTGCGATGGCCCGGAGACTCAGCACGAGCATTTCAGAAACTGCACGACTTGTTAGGTGTTCGAGGAGTGCTGTGGTGAGTGTCTTTAACAAGTGGCGAAACCAAGGTGAAACCACGTCCAAACGTCGAGGGGTTGGGCGGCCGCCCCTCATTACAGATGTCGGATGTCGTAGGCTGGGCAGACTGGTAAAACAGGACAGGCGGTGAACTGTGGCAGAACTAACATCAGACATTAATGCTGGGCAGAGTACAAGTGTGTCTGAACACACAGTCCACCAAACACTCCTAACGATGGGCCTCCACAGCCCACGAACCATCCATGTGCCAATGTTAACACCATGACATCAGCAACTACGACTGAAATGGCCACGTGACGATCGTCACTGGACGTTGGCACAGTGGCAGAGCGTTGCATGGTCTGATGAATCCCGATACCTTCTTCATCATGCCGATGGGAGGGTGCGAATCCGTCATTTTCCAGGGGAACAGCTTCTTGACACCTGTACACGGGATGGAGACAATTTTTATTTTTTTAATTTTATTTCCTGATTTTACATAGCCTACTACCTTGTTACCTAAAGTAGGCCCTTAGTTTCTACAGTTTTATTCTTAAAACAATTTACTTTATTTTTTGTTAATAATATATCTGGATAATTATTTTTAAGGATTTAATGGATTTAAGTATTCTAATAGTAAATCTACTAATTATTCTAATAATTAATATACCACTTAATCTACCAACTAATCTACTAATTAATCTACAATCTTACTAATTCACACCAATATCAGCAATTGTCTTTGTATTTTCATATTTCTAATTAATAAACTGTCTATTTGTATACGTTCTTCTTTTACCACTGCTGGCCTGCGTCGACATCTGGCCGCTAGCTGTCTCTGCTGATGTAGCGGGGCGACTGCTGACATGCTGACCACAAAGTGTCGTCAGCCAGCTTCACGTTCCAGGTAGTAGTCTCGTTCTTCTCCGGTTTGTCCCTGGAGCCACCTGCTCCCCCATCAGGAGTTCTCTCCTGGAATCAGAGCAGGCCACCCCCTGAGCCCTGGAGAAGGTGCCTCTGGCTTCCAGAGGCACTACGATGAATTGAGTCTTTGCCGTCTTCCTGGTGCAGGCACCGCCTTAGTCATGGGCAGTGCTTGTAGTCAAATTTGGGTTGTTCTTTACTCTTGAGTTTCTTCCTCTCCTGTCCTTCTTTCTGCTTCTGATGCCGGTTGCTCGCGGCGTCCCCTACGCTCTGCCTGTTTCAATTCAACAAATCTCGCCTTCTCGCGCTGCGACGCTAGATTAGCAGCTTCATCCAGCAAGTGCCAGAGCTCGGTATCACGCAGTATATCGTATATTCTTCTGTTCTGAAGTTGTATTTGGAGATATGCTCTTGATTCTTCAGTTTGTTTGCACTCCCAAACCACGTGCTCGGGAGTACTTACTTCACCACAGTCGCACCTGTTTGTTTCTTTGAGGCCTCTCTGTTCTAAGAAACTGTTGTAAGGACCATGGCCAGATATGTAGTGTATGAGCCCTGGAGATGGTTGTAGGTGAGTCATGTTCATTCTCTCTTTCACGCAAGGAAGCATGTCGAAGGTCCTTCTGCCCGTGTTGCTGTTAGTCCATGTTTGCTGCCATTCATCCATCAGCGCATCCCAAATATCTTTTTTGGTTTCAACAGGCCTTCCAATTATTTCAGCAGCTTGGTCATACCTTCCTTTTTTAATCCAGTATAGCGCTCCTCGCTTCCTTACTTCCAGGTCCAGGGGCCAGATACCGAGTATAACCGTTAGGGCATCTGTGGCCGTTGTTCTGTAGGCCCCAGTTAGTCGGAGCAGAATTCCTCGCTGCGTACGGCGAAGCAGCTCCTTTGGTTTGACCTTTCTTAGGTGCTTGGCCCACGTGCTTGCAGCGTATCCAGTAATGGAGGTCAGTATTGCATCGTGATATCTTCTTATGACGAGCGGAGGCAGATTAAACCATCGTTCGCCAATGCTTATCAATTTGTGCATTACCAGTGCTGCTCTTCCACATACTTCCTCCATGTGAGACGCAAATTTCAGTTGTTCCTCCAGGTTTACACCAAGGTAGCGGACTACTGCTTTTCTCTTTATTGTTTTTCCCTGGATCCTAATTACCGGATTTCGTTTGAGTGTTCCTTTTAGGAGCATGTAGGTCGTCTTTTGTGGGGCTAGGTTTAACTTAACTGCTGCACACCACTTACTCAGGCAATCCAATACTGCTTTGCATTTTGTTTCGAGTTCCTGCCTGGTGTCCGCGTCTATCAGAAGTGCGAGATCATCGGCGAATGCCACCACACCCAGCAGTTCTGACATTTGTTGCAATATTTCCATGACCGGTTCCAAACCAATGTCCCAGAAAATTGGTCCACACACTGATCCCTGCGGGCAACCTTTCGTCAGTCTTTTCTCTATGTACTTGTTGGGGCACCGCAATTTGGCATATCTATTTCTACAATAATCTCTAAAACTGGTATAAAGGTTTTTTGGACAGTTGATGTTTCTTAAGCGTTCGAACAGCGCGGGCCACCAGAGATTGTCGAATGCGCCGGCGATATCCACAAATACTCCCACCACATAATTTTTGGAAGAGTTTTGAGCTATTTCCATTAAGCGGTTGATGGCGTCCTCTGTTGACTTGCCTGCTCTGAACCCATACTGATTTGGGTTCATCCCATGTTTTAATCTATGTTCCTTTAGTTTCTTGCAAAGTATCTTTTCTTGTACTTTCCCTAGAACATTGAGTAAGCAGATTGGACGGTAGGATTTTGGAAGTTGTGGGTCTTTGCCTCCACCTTTCGCTATGATAATCACGTCACTCGTTTTCCATGCATTTGGTATTTTTCCCTGTACCAGGCATTCGTTAAAAAGTTTATTTAAGGTTGGAACCAGTTGGATGACCAGCTCCTGGAGGACCTCTGCTGGTATCCCATCAGGTCCAGGTGCTTTCCTTTTTGGAAGGGAAAATATTGCCTCTACTATCTCTTCATCTGATATGACGCATTTTTGATGTTTACTCTCGTAGGGATCCCACATTTTTTGACGCAGTTCACTTTGCCGATCTGTCTCGTTTTCTGTATTGTCATCTGGAAGTAGCACGGCAAGTAACTCCCGTGCAGTTTCCATCCAGTTGGTGGTCATAGATCCATCCAGTTTTCTTACAGTAGACAAGGTTGTAGGTGGCCTAATTTTGCCAGCGGCAATCTTGTAGGGGATGCCCCATGGGCCTGATCTCATATTTTGTCTAACGAAGGCTTCCCAGCTTTTTTGTTTTGTCTTCAGCAACAGATCCTTGAACTCTTGCTTTTTGTTCCTATATCTATCTAGAAGAGTCTGTCTCTCTTCTGTAATGAGGCAACGTTGATATGCTTTTCTTGCCTTCCTCATTGTGATTCGTAGTTTCTGCAATCTTTCTGTCCATGGTTTGTCTTTTACTCCCGTTGTTTTCTTTAGTGGAATTGCAGTTCTCATTGCGTCCTGGATTGCTCGAATTGTTTCTTCCGCAGCCTTGTCCACATCAAAATCTTTATCTTCGACTTGGGGGGGAATAAAGCAACTCCTCAACCTTGGCCAGTTGGCTTTGCTGATGTCATATAGCTGTTGAATATTGGTACAGGCGCCTTCGCGCGCACCGTCTCGCAGTCTTCCCAGTTCGAACATAATTAGATTGTGATCACTGGTGGTTTGGTTCTCAATCACCTTCCACCCGCTTACTAGGTTTCCTGCTCTTCGATTTGCTAAAGTTATATCTATGTTCGATTTGGCACCTGCTCGGTCACTGAACGTGTATGGATTGTTTGGCTCGTTTTTGACATACAGCTGTAATTCTCCAATCAGCTCGAGTAACTTTTCTCCTCGTGCGTCTGTACGACCGCTGTGCCAGAGTGCAGATTTGGCATTTGCATCGGCAACTATCACCGTAGGGCTGTCGCCTATGGCTGTACATATTTCCCTAATCTTGCAAAGATAGGGATCAATTTCGTCTCTGTATTGGAAGTACATGTTAACGAGGACTACGTTTCCCCATTGCATACCTAACTCCACACACACCGTATGTTCATCGCAGAATTGTGTTATTTTTGTGACTGTGATTTGCTTATTGAAGACTATGATGGCACTCATTGGTTTTTTCCCTGTCGAGATTATCTGAGACGTCACTGGCATGTGTGAGATTTTCCCTTCCCTGGAATGGGGCTCTTGAAGACAGAGGATATCTATTTGCATTTCCTCAGCCAGTTTACTCACTTCATGCAAAACCAGACTGGTTCTCCTGCAATTTAACTGTGCGATCTTAATTCTCTCTGCACCCCTACTCATGGATGCCGAGTATGGATATTGCACTGTGGCCACGGCTGTCTCGAGTCAAGCATTATTCTTCCATGAGTCATCACAAAATGACGATAAATTTGATCTGGATCAAAGATTTCGTTCCGTCTGTCAAATACTTGCTTGACTATAGTGAGTAACTGGGCTGAATTAGTAGGTATATTGTTTATCTTAAGTTGAATACGATCAATTGCCTCTGGTTGCGGAAATGTGATGTTTTTGCCATTTGGATGTGCTATTCTGGTTAGGTGGCGTAACGCCATAGTGAGATTTTGTGTTTCCTCTAGTCTAGCAAGCTGCAGATTGTTTTCAAACTTTTGGTAGATATGGTCTGGAGCTATAGCAGCGTGTCTTGGTTTTTCGTTCGCTCGGTTTTTGGAGGCGCCACTAATTTTGCAGTAGTTGGATGTCATTGGAACTGGTCCTACCCACCCAAGTCCAGCTCGTTTTGGTTGAGGTCTAGGAGAAATATCACAGATGGTAGAAGTAATCTCTGAGTGTTGGAGGATAGATTCATCTGTCTGCGTGCTTACGCTGTTTGCTGTTTCCTTCCCTTCTTGCAATATTTTCTCCCTGTATCTTGCAGCCCTCTCTGCGTTCCACCTCTTCCTCGATGGCGTGTTTCTTGTTTTATTCCTCTTTCCTTTCCCTACTGTTTCTTCTATTAGGTTGATAATGATACTCAATAATTGATCTTTGTATGGTTTATCCATCCTCTTGGAGTTCCTTCTACTGTCCATAATCTGTTCTGTTTATCAATCTTTGAAGAAACAGTTGGTATGTCGGACAATCTTTGCCAGATTTGTTGCACGATTTTCCCCGTTTCCTGCATGGGATACAAACAGCTGACTGTAAGGACTTGCTACAGCCTTCTTTCTTGTGGCTAGTTTCTCCACAATGTTTGCAAGCGGCCGACGTTTGGGTACAATGTTTGCTAATATGACCATAATCGTAGCAATGCATACATTTTGGTACTACCGTGTAATCTTTTGCGGATATGGCACTGAATTCTATGTATATTTTTCTTTGCTGCATTATTTGCTTCCTTACTTCAGACAAGCTGGCGGTGGCTCAATTATGCTCTAGGGAAAACTCATGTGGGCATCCATGGGTCCAGTGGAGCTCGTGCAAGGCACCATGACGGCCAATAAGTATCGTACACTAGTTGCAGACCACGTACACCCCTTCATGATGACCATGTTTCCCAATGGCAGTAGCATTTTTCACAAGATAATGCTCCATGTCACAAGTCCAGGAGTGTGATGGAGTGGTTCGAGGAACGCAGTGGCTAGTTGCAGTTGACGTGCTGGCCCCAACTCGTCAGATCCGAACTTGGTCGAACACATCTGGGATGTGATTGAATATGGTGTCATAGCTCATCATCCCCTCCCCAGAATATACGGCAATTAGGTGACTTGTGTGTGCAGATGTAGTGCCAACTCCCTCCAGCGACCTGTCAAGATCTCATTGCTTCCACGTTAAGATGAGTCGTCACTGTTATCTGTGCCAAAGGAAGGCATACCAGCTATTAGGTAGGTGGTCATAATGTTCTGACTGATCAGTGTAAATTATAATTGAGAAAATCTCTGTACTTTTGAGATTTTTTTAAAGAAAATAGTTGCGGTACTATTAATAAGCTATAGTGAAGTTTAAATTAGTGCCTGTTGGGATGAATGGGATTCACACAATACTGCTGGTCAGATACTGATGAGGTTTCAATTAAAGTATAGACTTTTGTTCTGTGGGTAAAATAGAGTATGATTCATTTAGATGTAATGTTGAAAGAATGAGAAACTTAGAATAAATTTTCGTCTAATGTGATTTTCAGAAAAACTACTGGTTAAATTGTAAAGGGTTTTTGGTTAAAGTACAGACCTTGATGTCAAAGGAAAAAACAGTACGCTTCACATTGATATGATGTCAGAAAACTCAGAAATTTACCAAATTAGGATCAAAACTACTGGTCAGAGTTTGATGGGGTTTTGATTAATACACCACACATGGTCCTGCGGGTAAAATGGAGTGTGGTTTATTTTAATGCGATGTTGATAAAATGAGGAATGTAGGCATTTAATAAAACTGTAACAGGGAAAAAGTTAGTAAAATTAAATAAAAAAACCTCAGTGCTACTGATAAGCTACAGAGAGGTAATATACCATTTTTTATTTATTCTTTAAAGTAGTGTATATCTATCTGCATGCAAACAGAATGAATTGGATTCACTCAAAAATGACTGGTTGGATTTTAACAGCATTTTGATTAAAATATATCCCTGTAGTCCCGGGGTTAAAGTCATTTTGATGTGATGACTTGAAAATATAATAAAAAGTATGGACAAATTAATATCAATTTTCATTGAAGGCGATTCACATAAAACTTTTTTATCAGATCTTGTTTAATTTACAGCACATGGTTACGATGGTAAAACAGGGAATATTCCAATTCGATATGATATCCAAAAACCGAAAAAAAAATGATAATTTTTCTTTGAACATGATCCATGTAAAAACTATTGGTCAGATTTTGATTAAGTATTTGTTAATGCATATATTTCCCATGCTACCACAGGTAATATGGGGTATGTTTTATTTTGATGTGTCATCGAAAAGCCAAGGAATCAAAATTAAAGTGTCCACAAGCTAGTAGCAATCTAAAGGTAAGTTATGTCTCACAGTCAAAATGTTTATTGAGATTTCAGCATACGAGCGGCATAGTATTATTTGTTACAGCTTGTTGTGGATTCACTTCATGCAAAAGTAATTTATGATCAGTGATCTACAGGGGCTGTGGATCTTGTAATTGCTGACCATGTTCGCTTAAGAGAGTGGTGATCACCCCAACATTCAACGCATGTGACGTTGTGGGCAACTGCTGATTATAAATATAAAAATGAAGAAAAATTTACCCTTCCTTTTAAAATTTCCTTTGTTTCCTAAGCTATGTTTCATACTTGTTGGAATAAAGTGAAATTGTAATGACCGCCTGTCAGGAAATCTTGATGAACCTTCATACGTACAACTGACACATATTCAGTACACCTAATATCTTAAATAAGAAGAGTGAGATGTAAAATTTTCATTTAATCCTTGCAAAAATATGGAAAGGAAGAAATCCATTACCTAGCCCTGATGAGGGCAATAACAAACATTTGAAGACTATTGGACTGCACAATATACTGCACATTTCCTCAGGAATACAATAAGAATGTGAAGCCTTACTATGTAATATAAAGTTTGCTTGCATAAATTTAATGCTGCTTATTCACTTGTTAATAATAATGATAATAAATGTTTACATATACTGTACTAAGCATATTTCAGAAGGAATTTTGCTAGAAATAATAATGGAAGGCTAGCAGAATGAAAAGGAAATCAGAGAAATTGTCCATGGTATTTCATTTATCACCGAATGTGATTTTCACTATTATCTATTCATAAATGTAACTACAGAAACAACTGAAAATCATTCATTAAATAAAAAGACACAAAACAAACAATATTTTCCACTATTTTAAATAGAAAATGTATGCAGGACTACAACATAGTCTTCATAGGATTTTGGTTCTGTTTTGCAATGATAAATAAATTTTTAGTTGTAAGGAATTTATATGTTGCTTGTGATTAGAACCGTTACACAGGCTGAATAAGTTTCTCCGGGATTGTGGGCATTTATTGTGCAGTGGGTATGACAGAAACAACAAAAATGGTCACATCTATAGATGTAGAAACTCTCCCAGAATCAATTTTCAATAGATGCCTTGGCATATTGCTTGATTTAGCCGTGAGAGTGCAGTCATAACAACTGGGTGTTCAGTAGTGAACAGAAATCATTCTGCATCTTAGAATTCCTTAAATGTGTGTCACTTGTGATGGTGCAGTGAAAATTTTGCACCACATATCAAATGGAAACTTCTACAGGCGAAACAATCCATGTGTGGCACAACAAGTTTAAGGAAACTGCAATTGAATTCAATTTAATTGCAATGAAGCACTTGGTCTGGTGGAAATTTCCCTAGTCATCTAATTATACCTTTTTTTAAATTGTTTTTTAATTGTTACTCCCTTATATGCTTTAAGTGTTAAATTCTTCACCAATCTACTTTTTCTATTTACGTCTTTTAATTTTCAATTCCTTTATCATTTTTGGTAAATTATTTCACTGTCAGCCTTAACAACATTAATACAAAGAGGAGTTAATTATTCTGGGATACACCTGTTTTATAAAATTACTCGAAAGTATAAAACAGTTTGCAGATAATAAAGATATATTTAAAGAAAAACTGAGAAACTATCTTATTGGCAACTCCTTCTACTCTATTCAAGAATTTTAACAAATTAGTTAATTGTATTAAATATGAGCTTTTGCAAAATTCAGTTGTAAAAATTAATGTTTATTTTTATTTTCTTTATTTGTCTTTGTTTCATATGGTTGTTTTCACTATGTTTATGACTCATATTGTATGTATGTGTATTATTAACCATGACATGTTTCACATCCCAGAGGTCCTTCCTCAGCAGGGATCCATGAAACAAGATCGATAAATAAATAAATAACAAAAGAAACTGTTCCACCCTCCTTATGCAAGAAATCGAATATCTGCTTGTGCACATACACATCTTTTCCTTTCCATGCACTACTCCTAATTCTTCGACCAATATCTTTCCAAGCTCCATCACCAACATATGCCTCGTACACTCCCAGTAACATGTCCACATTCCTCCCGTCTTCTAATTACTCCCATTCCAGCTCCTTTACCGTGTCAGTTACCGGCTAGAAGCTGTGGTAATTTCCACAAAACAAACCTAGCTGTAATACTTTACAAACCCTCCTACTCCTGTATTTGATACCCAAAATGTGGGTCCGGTTCTATACCACCATATACAAGCATTGGTCTGACCGAAGTTGTGTAACCCAATTCCCAACCTTATCTGTACATCCTCTCATCACTAGGGTTCGGATCTTTATGACCGAAAAAATAGAGAAATATGCAGGCAAATATGACCTTAAAAATGCATAAATATGACCTAAAAATTACAAAATATGACCAAACATTTAAATTTACTATACATCAAAACATGCTAAATTATGCATCATTTATTTTATCTAGTAGTGTCGCTCTCATGTGTACAGCATAATTTGCTTCCATGCACTTGCTGCACCATTAGGAAATTAATTTTAAATTGTTTTGCTGAAGCCACTTTAATTTCAGATAGTTTACAGAATATAATTCTTTCACCTGTACTAAAATATTCCTAACTAAAATCCCTTACGTAATTTCGCATTTTCAAAATAATTTATTTTCGGCACGGCAGTAGGTCTACTACTGATTCACTGCAGATTTAACGATGACTGACGATATTTAATTGAGATATTGACTGACGCGGATCAACACAGGCATGCTGCTGCTGCATTGTCGAGATTAAAAGGCAGGCGGAACATTACGTTTAAAGAGTGACAATAATGTATAACTTTGACTAGTGAATTATGACCACAGTGAAAGTTAGTTTTTTTTTCCCTACCTGTATAGCAGAAGTACAGTTCTGTGAATAATTATCATAATTTCTTCTCATCTATGTCTAGTGACTTCCCAGTGCTGTTAAAAAAACTACCAGATTTTTCCTCAAAATATGACCATATTACCGAAAATATTACTGAAAGATGACCAAAACTAGGAAAATGGTCTGAATATGCATTTATATGCTATATAAAATACATTTAAATACAATCAGAAATGTTTAATCAGTGTAAATGAAGAATTTTCAAAACTTTTCCTGCCACCTTCCCAATGTGCCTGTTCAGTTGAATTTATTGTCAAATGCTATGCCAAGATATTTACACTTCAAGCCTACAACAAGCAATTCCCTCCCCACCCTATAATCATAAACAACCTTTAGTTTTTAAAATAAACTTTTCTCGAGATTCTATTCACGTACCGAGCGGGGCGGTGTAACGGTTAGCGTTGTCGCCTCGCATTCGGGAGGACGGCGGTTCGAATCCCCGTCCGGGCATCCAGATTTGGGTTTTCCATGGTTTCCCCAAATCACTCCAGGCAAATGCCGGGATGCTTCCTTCAAAATGCCATGGCCGAATTCCTTCCCATTCCTTGCCCCCATCCTTGCCCCCCATCCTTTCCCGTCTCTAAAGACCTCGATGTTAAAAAGAGACGTAAAGCAGTTAAAAAAAAAAAAAATCTATTCACGTAAAAGTGTCACAGTTATGAGATGTTTCAAAGGCATTTATCTCTGCGCTCATTTTCAACCAGAAGTATAACTGAATAACTGTATAACTGTTTGTTTACATGGTGCCGTGGAAATGGTGGACGACAAAAGCCGATCCAGTGCAATCGTGCCATCCACTATTTTACTCATTACCAAGCCAAAGCTGCTCCAAGATTTTGATAACCAGGATCCAGGCCACACCAAGCTGGTATACAGTGACCCTGATAACTAAGAATCAGCTACTCTGATTTCAACATCTTCTGGTATAATGCTGTACCAAAAATCTCTGACCTGGGCTGAAATTCCAAGTTTCTTCAAAATTAAAAGTATCTCCCTCTTGCACAAAGATGATTTCTCTTCTTGCCCTAGGCGAACATTTCTTGCGTACTCGACACACCAATGCATTTGTTCGATATAACCACGACCACATTCACAAGGTATACAACCAACTTGGTACATAGAGCTTGGAGGGTTTGTGATGATGGTAGCCTTGCGTGCGAACTGGACTATTTCTGGATAACTTTCTTGGCAATCAGGGACAGATTAGTTATGCGTTTAGAAAGAAGGAAGATCATATGGATACCTAGGGCCTTGGGTTTCTGCCGTTTGTGGGTGCGCTAAGTTCTAAAATAGGTAGACTGTTGACTCAACATGGAGTAAAGACAATATTCACACCACCTGCAAAAATTAGAAACTTAGAAACTTGGTTGGCAGCATTAAGGATGACCTAGGATTACAAACCCCTGGTGTTTATTATACACCTAGTTAATGTGGCCGTGGTTATAGACAAATACAGTGGTGTGTCGAATATGTAAGAAATGTTCGCCTGGGGCAAGAATCGAAATCAGCTGTGGCTGAACACAAGTGTCCAAGAGAGACATACTTTTACTTTTGAGGAAAATAGAATTTGAGCCTAGGTCAGACATTTTTGGGACAGCATTGTAACAGAAGCTGTTGAAATCAAAGCAGCTGATTCTTTAGTTCACATGGGCACTGAATGCCAGCTTAGCCAGGAATGCGGCTATCAAAATCTTGAAGCAGCTTCACCTCGGTAATGAGCAGAAGAGTGCATAATGTCATCGCACCAGGTCGGCATTTGTCTGCCACTGTTTCCGTGGCACCCTGTAAACAGTTAATCAGTTACACCTCTGGTTAAAAATGAGGCCAGAGATAGTTTTTGCTGTTGGAAGCCTGAGAAGACTTTATTTATTTACAATGCTTTTGAAAGTTTCACTCATACAACTTTTAATGTTGTTTCTAATAAGCTGATTATTCCTGGTATTTATCTTCATTCCATGTTGATACACCCAGTTAGATAATCTATCCAATTCATCCTGCAACTGTTCAATTTTCTCCCATTTTGATTCTGTTATATACCATTATGCCAACTGCAAACATTCTAAATTCTGACCGTAAACCATCAACAAAAGCATTCATTAGAATGATGAATAGCAGTTGTCCCAAATCACTAACCTGTGGCACTCCCATATTCAGTTCTACCTCTTTCGATGCCACATTTCCTACTCTAACACTTTTTTAAAAAAAATTAATTTAATTGCAATGGAACATTTTCCTACACACCCAGCTTTCCCCTTTCCTGCACCCACCTACATTTGCCCTCTAAAACTCTATACTTTAAATTCTTTCAACGTTTTCAGTAATTATTCATATTTTGCCTTGGTACCTTATTCCAATCCCTGACACCCTGACCTAAATAAGAAAATGTTTCCACACCCTTGTGCCTGAAATCGAGTGCCAGCTTGTGGTCATGGTCATCTTTTCCCTTCCATGCACCACTTTTCATACCTACACCATATTTCCATGCCTCATCACCAGTATACACCTTGTACACTCCCATGACCCTCCTCATCCTCCCCCTGTCTTCCAATGAATCCCATTCCAGCTCCTTTATCATCTGTTACTGATTGCATTCTGCGATAATTTACAGAAACAAATCTAGCATCCCTTTTTGCACCATCTCCATCTCCTGTATTTGATAAGCAAAATATGGGTCCCATACTACGCTACCATATTCGAGCAATGGTCTGACCAAAGTTTTGTAACCCAATTCCTTTACTTCTCTCGTTCATCCCCTCATCACCCTCTCCAACAAATGCAGAATTTTAAAACCCTTTCCTATGACTTGTCCAATGTGATCTGCCTAGTTAAGCTTGTTATCAAATGTAATGCTAAGATATTTACATTTCAAGTCCTCAGCAAGCAATTCTTTCCCCACCTTATATTGATAATTAACCTTTTGTTTTGTATTTTTGTATCTAATAAGCTTACTCTTCTTTGCATTTATCTTCATCCAATGTTTACCAACCCAAATAGGTATCCTGTCCAGATCACCCTGCAACTCTTTACTGGTCTTTTAAGAATTCCTCTACCCGAGAAGTCACTTTTTCATCCACTCCAATAGTTGTAGATTTTGGGATGTGTGCACTAGGATCTTAAAAGAAAGGATGATGTCTGTCTTGCCACTAAAGATACATATATTGGGTACCTGTAAGGCACATCATAAACTTTGGCAGAGTGTATGTTTATAGATATGATCATTATTGCTGTATATATATATATATATATATATAGGTACAATAAAAACTTTATATTTTGTTGTTTGCTGACAACACCACCATCCATGTTTGAGGCTGATAACGCTTCAGTCCATTGTTCTATACAATTGAGAGATATAAATATAGGTGTAAAGTTATCATGTTATGTTCCCATTATCTAATTTGGAGCACTAATTTTTTTTGTTCATATTATATTGGTGTGGTTTTTGCTCATAGGGGTGATCCATCTAGATTATTTGATGATAAAGGAATACATATAGTGAGTGGGAAGGACCTGTGTGACTGCCTCGTTGAGAACTGCCCTGGCTGCCATTTTCCTTGTCCGAAATGTAATTCAAACAAATGTGGAGTTGACTGTCGGTGAGTTTCTATCACAAAGATGTTCATTTTTACATCTATGATTTCGTTAGAACAACTACGTGATTATATCTAAACCATATTTTTTTTAAAATATATTTCTGTTCTGTTAAATCTTACTTTTTAATCTCGTAGTTGCATATTGAAAACAAATAAAGGTTACCAACAGAAAAACCATCACTTACTACAGGTGGGAGCTGGAAGGATGAATCGAGTTTTTAGGTCAGATTGAAGTCATGTATCTGTTGGAGTAATATGTTTTAGAGATGTCAGGACAATCTGTTAAAAAAAACTTGTTGAGACCTTTGCTTGAATATAGTATGGGATTCAAATAATGGTTATTAAGTTATATATTTAGCCATGTTTCAAGACTAGAATTAATACCACTTATGGTCATGAGTGTGTAACCCTACTTTATACGGTCATCGGTGCCCCATCGAATGGAGGGCGTGCGTGAATCCATTTTAGGTTAAGTAGTGGCCGCGCTGAGGTTTTTAGGTAACGCTTGAAGCTCATTACCAAATGCAGTCATGCCCTCAGGTGCTAGACGAGTATATAGGCCGACCATGCCGCCGGGCAGAGATCAGTGATTCAGTTAACCAGTTGGTCAGTCGGTGCGGTGGGCCCTAGGACCGGCCAGCCTCCGCACCCTCGGTCGCCACCAAATGTAATCATACCATCCAGTTCTGATGGGCTGTAATCTATTGTGAGGATCTATCAAGTAATCGTTCTCTTCATTGCTCTCTGTAAGAGCATCTGTAAATATACCTCCTTTCGCTCAACCCCGTGTCATTACTAGTTCTCGCATAAGCTCCACATAAGCACTAAACCTTCTCGGGGTGCTAACCCTTTCGGATAGCAGTATTCAAGTAAGCAATCTGATCCATTTACCCATCATCCTATAACCACTCAGGGATCCTGGGTCTACAGTGGCCTGCTAGCTTGTAGCCTCGGGGCGTTAGCAAGGCACATCTTTTGGGGTTAGATCGCTATTCTACCAGTGGGGTGACGGCTAAGGCAAACCGATTGTTCGTGGTCTGTAGAGGAACAGGACCACAACAAACTAATGACAATAACAAAATTGTTAGAATACAAAAAATGTGTCATTCTAAGACAATCAACAATGCAGCTGGAATAAAGGCTTAAATTTGTAAACCTAGATTTTCTAACCACTCTGTAGCATTGTTTGGTTCCTTAAGAAAGTCTTCCAGTGAGCCCGGGTACACCCACTTTCTACATTCGGCGACAGTATCACAGATCGTCTGTTGTGGCGCACCACAGACATGAGTGGGTGATGTTACCACGCCCCACAGTGAGCCTCGTCGCCAGTGGTCGGTTTGTACCCCGTCGAGGGCAGCCCGTGTTTCACGTGGCTGGTCAGATCCTGCTAGTGGATGTTGAGCACTGAATAGTGACTGCCACTCCTTGGAAGCTAAACTCTTCCATTCCTGCCACCATTCTGATGCAACATTAAACCCCCTGTCAATTAGCTCTTTAGCTTTTAGTAATGCTGAAAGAATTTAAAGTTAAAATTTGTAGAGTGTGACATAACATAAATATTTTTTTTAAAAAAACATAATATTTAGCTTCTTGAGCAAGGATAAAAATTACTAATATATACTCTTAGAGAAAAGCGAGACGACATAGGTTGCTATGGAAATAAATATTCAAGAGATGTTGGCTATCGGCTAGAAGCGTAGATCGGGTGCTTGTGATTATCATTGCCTAAAAGAACCTGCGTCTTCAGAGATTACCCAGTTTCCATGTAATCCCTAGTGGATTAAAATAATATACAATAAACTAAAACTGTTTGAATTGAAAGAACTGAATTCTTTATAATTATAACTACTTCACAAATCATCGATAATATCACAAGAGGGCAAATGTAGGTGGGTGCAGGATAGGGGGAAGATGGGTGTGTAGGGAAATTGCCACCAGAGCATGTGCTCCATTGCAATTAAATCAAATTAAGTATGAGAACTGAAGGAGTCATAATGGTGGCAGCTAGATTTAAATTAGTACAGAACACAATCATTAACTGAGATGATAAAACAACTGGTTTGGGAGTCTTTTGGAGGCAGTAGGTTCACATGTGTAAAGCACAATTCATCAGCGAGTCCTGGAGGGACAAGTGGCAAAGAATAAATTATGGTGTGTGGCAGAGAAGAGAGGACCACGGGCATAAACTACGAGTTGATATCATCGACAAGGAAGCTCAGGAGTTTCCATTTGTAGCTAGTGAAAACTTGAAAGAACTGAAGTTAAAATGTCCATGAACTATATATATGTTCAAAAATCATCACTGATCCACAAGCTCTGAGAAAAAGGAGAGAGATAAAAAATATCGTGAACAAAGAATGATAGAAAATTGTTCAGGTTTTAAACCTTTCTTCAACAATATCACATGGATTATACAAGGTGGGAATAAAAAAAGCAACTTTTCTAGGTGTTACAGAAGGTAGGGAAGGGTGGTGATTGACGTTTAGTTACTAACAACATTATGAGATGAAGTAAAGTAGGTTAGGACAAAAATAGAAGAGAGTAGGGGAAATTAAACTCTTGAGAAAAATTTGGAGACCATTAAAAATTGGAAATGGTGAGTTTAGACACTGGAGGAATAAAGATCTCTACAAAGAAGAAGAAATTGAAAGGATGTCAGACATGATCAGAAAGAGGAGAATCAGTTTTTTTTGGCCACGTAATGAGAATGGATAACAATGGAATACAAGAAGAATTTTAAATCATATTTACAAGGGTAAGTAGGGCAACCAGTGAATCCAAGGAGTAAAGAAAGATATGATTGAGATCGGAATAACAGAAGATTTAATACAAGATAGAGCAACTTTCAGGAGATTGATCCAAAATTTCAAGGGTTTCCAGGAGAAGGAGAAATGTAGTAACATATGGACGGAAGAAAGGAGGAAACAGCAAAGTGAGAGGATGAAGAACTATTGGAAGTCAAGAAAAGAAGGATTGAAATGAATGCACGGGATTACTTTTCGTGGTCCTTAGATGGCCGATATCAAAGAGCAGAAGAAGAAGAGAGTAGGCCAAAATCAAATGCAAAGAAAAAAATCTGTAAGTATTAATGTATGTAATCAAGCTCAAAACATAAATACTATCCCAGCAACAGTGCAGTAGGAAGTAATGCCATGGGGTGATATTAATACTGGAAGGCAATGTAAATTCACTCTTTCTAAAGCTGAAACAGTTGCAAAAGATATTTCAAGAGAACAATATTTTGGGCTGTGTGGCCAAGACAGCCACATGTGATAGGTGATCTTATCTTTCCTTTCCACATTAAACATAAAAGCAATTATAAAAAACTGTGATTCTCCCTTTCGGGAGGGGGGATAGAAGAAATGAGTGGCAATATCGCTACATACCTGTTTTTGTTTAAATTACGTCAGTGTTTGATGCAATCATTTAGCACATCCCTTGATATTTCATTTCTGTCTCTGACTCAGATACCTACAAATGAAAATGCTCCCACCTCCTTATGTTTGAAGTCAGGTGCTAGTGTGCCTCCCCAGTTTCTATTCACGATACAGATCTCACTACCAATGTGTCCCTTAAATACTCACAGAGGATTCTTCCCTTCAGTCTCCAGAACAGAAGTTAAAGTTGTTGTTGTTGTTGTTTTAGGGCGCGTCGACAGCGGGGTCATTAGCGCCCTTTAAAGTTATTGTAGATGTGTGTGGTGGCATGCATCCCAACAGAATGGTAAGGATTTTGGGTGAATACCATTTGCCTGTAGTTATGCGAGGTTTGTTCAGAAAGTAAGGTGCCTTTTCAATTTCGCCAGATACATACAGTAAATTTTCATTTTTTTGTTTTTCTAATTTTGGTACACTCGTCTGACACATATCTTCTCAGTTTCAACTATGTACCATTCTTTGCATTGTTTGTGAGAGGCATAATTGTTAGAAGTGTTTTGTGTACTCGGCGACTCTGCTGTCGAAAAAAAAAATGACTGAAAGAGTTTGCATCAAATTTTGTGTAAAAAATGGAATTTAGTGCTCCAAAAAACTTGTAATGTCGACAGTGGCATACGGTAAATCTACTTTGAGTAAAAAAAAAAAGTTTATAAGTGGTACAAGCTCTTCCAAGATGATTGAGAAGATGTCAATGACAAACCTCGCTCTGGATGCTCCAGCACGTCAGCAACTGATGAAAACGTTGAAGAAGTGGAGAAGATAGTGTTGGAGAATCATCGAATCACCATTAGAGTAGTTGCTGATGAAGTCGGCATCTTGGTTGGCTCTTGCCATGCAATTTTTTGGGATGTTTTGGGCATGAGACGCATGTCAGCAAAGTTTATTCTGAAACTGCTGAATTTTGACTAGAAGAACTGTAGTGTGAGCATCGCTCAGGAGCTATCCTGATTTGCTCAAATGGATTGTAACTGGTGATGAAGCATGGATATATGGTTATGACACCGAAACCAAGCCCCAGTCATCCCAATGGAAGAGCCCATAAGAGCCAAGACCGAAAAAAGCACGCCAAGTTCGATCCAGTGTCAAGGTTTTGCTCACTGTTTTCTTCGATTACCGTGGCGTAGTGCATCAGGAGTTTTGACCACAAGGTTGTACGGTCAATAAGGAATATTATCTGAAGTTATGCGTCATTTGCGAGAAGCAGTACAAAAAAAGAAAAAAAAATCATCCTGATTTGTGGGAAAAGAATTCATGGCTTTTGCATCACAACAAACCCCCTGCTCACTCAACGTTGCTTGTGAGTTGATTTTTTGGGGCCAAAAACAGCACCACAATCATGTCTCAGCCAACATATTCACCGGATTTGGCCCCCTGCGACTTTTTCCTCTTCCCAAAACTGAAGATACCAATGAAAGGTTGAAGATTTGCAACAATTGAGGAGACAAAGACTGCATCGCTGAAAGAGCTCAATGCTATACCAAAAAGTGCTTATCAGAAGTGCTTCAAGGATTGTAAAAAATGCTGGCACAAGTATATTACATCTGAGGGGGATTACTTTGAAGGGGACAACATAAATATTGATGAATAAATAAATATTTTTTGAAAAAAATAAAAAGCCATCTTAATTTTTGAACAAACCTCGTACATCGTGTTCGTTAATTGACTGAGAAATAGACCTATTTATGAAGCAGGACATTAGTTGCAAGTAAGTTAATAAATGATTTGGAAATTTTCATACACGAGCTATCTTGCAATGGGGAAAAATCTCCTTTCTTTGTTAATTTGGTTTGGTACGGTTATAGACCCTTCAATTTAGAATTTTGTTTATCTCATATTGTTGTTCTAATTCATTTCTGCTCAGTATTATGATCACCTGCAGTAAGTGATGGTTCGACTCATTTAATTTTATTATATTTGCTAATGAGCAACATTTGTTTCTTGTCGAAACTGTAGTAATAACAGCTTATACTTAGCTTATTATTTGTAACAATCAAAGTGCTTTCCAGGATGGTTTATGTACAAACTTAGGATATAATACATAAATTTTGATTTATGTGGACTAAAGATTTGATTTTTCCCCTCCTGTATTTTTTTTTTTCAGGGTCAATAGGAGATATGTTATTGACAAAGTTGAAATTGAAGGCACAAACATTGTTCACCACAATAAATACAAGTAGAATTTCCTTCTACTGCACTCACCATAGATGAAGGCAGAATGGCCATAACAAACACATTTAACAAAAACACAGTTTCCAGTATACTGGTATAAACCGTGCCATGTATTGAATTGAGATATATGGTAAATGGATCAGATGCGTATATACTGAGACTCCATTCTTCCACTTTCATTCTATTTTCATCCCAATTTGCCAAGTCTCAGTGTGTTGCCAAATGTCTCACATCTGTATGCGAGTAAGATATATACTAAAATATAGTAAAGTGTGTTTGAGTTTATGGATTAGTTTCAGCCATCATGCCTTCATTGATGGTGAATGTTCCCCTACCTTTCATTATTTTTATTTACTAACATCACTTTCATTGTAACTAACATCGTAATTATATTGTACTTCGATTTAAATTTTATATATTTTGTATTCTGTATAAATATTTTGTAATAAATGTCAAGTAGACCTAGCACTTACCATGTTTGAAGAAAAGGAGTGCTGCAATGACAATAAAAGAAAAAAACATATGTGCTTCATTTTTTTTACAATCAAGAGTATGGTCTCTGCATAATTTTTTTTTTGTTTATTTATTTGTTTTTGTAGGGTTTTTTTTGCCATCACTTTTCTGGATCTTTGGTGAATGATGGGACTATGTTGTGTTTTTTTTTCTCTGTGTGTGTTAATATTATCTCACACCATCTTTTCCTATCCTGTTGCACCTAAGATTATAGTAAATATCTTTTGATCAACAAATATTTTATTTTCTTCTCCATGTAACTGAACCGTTTTATTTGCACCAGTATTATTAAATTAGACACAGTTTTTGTTGGTATATTATGTTCCTTCACATTTTAATGTTTTTAATTAGAAATTTTGGATTATATTTAGTACAGACATAAAAACTTGATATCTAGATTGCTAATTGGATCAATGAATAATTTTGAACATTAAACAACTCATAAGTAATTTCTGTGATTAAGTTTCTGTTTTGATTTTTCTTAAATTATTATCTCTGTAGAATTGGATAAAAATGTGTAACAATATCTTATCATTTGATCAACATTAAATATCTCTATGAAAATGATTCCTGTTCAGATGCTGTGTTCCTTTAGAGACCTTGCGTTACCTTTATTCAATATCAAGCAAAAAAAATTGCAATGGAACATACACTCATTTCCCCCTTAACATGTCCTAAAAAGATTAAGTGCATCTCCACATTGTTTCTTTTATTTGTTATATAACAAATATGTTCCCCGTGATGGTAGACCATCCTTATTAATTGAGATATAATCTGGATGAAAACAAATTAGGATGATAAAATAATACAAGTGGATGAAATGTAGATACTGTGAAATATCAAGACTTTTTCTCTCTTGGACAATGTAACAATACCAAAGGATACAAACTATGTTGCATCCACAACATACATTGACATCCGTACCCTGGGTGATGCTAAACGAGCTCGAGTGACTGCTGGTAGCCAGCTTTATACCTTGGCTGCAATAAACATGACAAAAAAAAATGAAACAAAATGATTTTTCTAAGAATCAGCAGGCAAGAAATATTGGACCTAGTCCTCATAAAAGGACGAGCAGCTCAAGTGCCAACACTTGTCAAGAATCCTATTTCAAAATACAGTTTACATGGCTACTATCCAGGAAACAAATGTACTTGAAGAAAGCTAAGACTGAGGGCAAAAATACTTGATTATGGCATACTGCGAGTGTTTTATCATCATACTTATGGTTGTGCTACTTATATCTCAACAGCATAGAAAGAGATTCCAGCATAAATAATGATAGAAGCAGGAAAATCATACAAGCTGAAGGATTCTCTATAGTAAATGTATACAAACCTCCACAAATTAATTGACCCTCCCACCTCATAAGGTCCTATCTCAAACTTCCCCATCCTGTCATCTACTTTAGAGACTGCAGCATCTGCCATGCAAATATGCCACATATGGTCAGGGAAGAAGAGCAGAATAACTAATGCCTTATTTTTTTATGCCAGAGATAAAGACACATTATACCTACAGCAAGGAATTTATATCGAAGATACGCCGAGAAAGACTTATATCTCATAGCAAGGAACATATATTACAACCTATATGCAAATGCTACGTGTGCAACCACTCACCTTACTTACCAACTCACCTGTCTCCATTGCACTGCCTATTACATTGGTCTCACCACTCAACAACTATCCTCAGGATGAATGGCCACAGGCAAACAGTTTATACTTCCAACCCAGACCATTGAGTGGCAATTCATGCCAACTCACATGATTCGAACAACCTCAACACCTGTTTCACAGATAGAGCTGTTAGAGTTTTTTCAAACACCACCACCCCTTCAGAACTCCGCAGATGGGAACTAGCCTACCAACATATCCTTGACACCAGACACACCCCTGGCCTAAACCTACGTTCAACCTGTCACCTGCTATCTCTCATTTTATTTTACAATCATTTACTTATGTATGTACATTTGATCTATTCATTTTATATATTTTCATATATATATATCCATTTATTTTGATCTATAACCTATCTAAATAATATTATAACTTTTTTGAATTATGCTACACAAATATTATTTTGTTTCACTTTTATCACTGGTCAAGCTTATCCCTCCCCCCCCCTCCCGGCAATTCTACCACCACCGCGCGATTTCCGTCTATACTTCATTCACATGGCAGGTTGGGATGTGACAACATCTTTCCCCCTGCCACATGTCTCACCTCTCACATGATTAAGACTCATGTCAAAATATTGTGCAATTTGTTTATGTTACGTGTTTGTCTCGCCCTCCTGCCTTCATCTGTGGTAAGTGATGGGTATCTATTTATTTTTCCCTATCCTATCTTATTTTCAGTGCCTCGTGGCAGTTTCTTTGTTTCCATTATCCAATTGTTGCCTTACGGCTTCCTTCTTTGTTTCTATTATCCAACCTATATGCAAATGTATGTTTAAAGACAAGACATGTTTGCCATAAAAAGAATTTCTTTAGCTGCAAGATTGAAGACTAATAACAATGTGCACACCTCACTAATGCCACGTTATCACATTTCAAATCGCACAGTCCAGTATCAAAAGCCACATTGATTACGTTTTAAAATGTTGGTATCTCAATGTCATAACCTGGCTTGGACAGCATGAATGTGACAGTGATTTGGAATGTTATAATGTGGCTTTAGTGCATTGTTCTCTTCCACTTTGTTTTAACCACTTCATCCAAATCTGGCATGTGCACTTTGAGGACTAATATAAGCGCTATCAGGTGTGTGGTACTGCTGTATATGCGTGTTTTGCGCTATATTGAGTACTTTAAGCAAAGAATTTTTTCCACTATTGATTGAAAATGTAATGATACACTGACATCATTGAATTACGTATAATTTCCTTCATATGATATTGATATCTTGTTACGTACTTTATTTCTCTGTATTAAAATGTTACTTGAGGGAGAATTCAACGTTTTGCATGGAAATGACACACACCACTGTTTTGTTTATAATCACTTGTTATTATAAGCATGTTTTCATGCTTTTCCGAGAATTCGAGATCAAAGGTGTTCCTTGTAAGAATTAGCAGACAAGAAATATTGGACCCAGTCTTCATATTAGCCATCTGAACATAAAAGGATGAGAAAATCAAATACCAACACTTGTCAAGAATCCTATTTAAAATACAGTTTACGTAGCTACTCTAGGAAACAAATTTACTTGAGGAAAGCTAAGACTGAGGGCAAAAATACTTGATTATGGCATACTGCGAGTCTTTTATCATCATACTTATGGTTGTGCTACTTTCAACAGATAGAAAGAGGCAACCAGTAGATTCCAGCATAAATAACGATAGAAACAGGATAACCATACAAGCTGAAGGACTCTATAGTAAATGTACACAAACCTCCACAAATTATTTGACCCTCCCCCTCATAAGGTCCTACTTCCACCACTCTATCCTGAAATCTACTTGAGAGAATGCAGCTTCTGCCATGCAAATATGCCACAAATGGTCAGGATGGAGATACACTTGTAGAATGTGAAGAGCAGAATAATTGGCACCCCATTTTTTATGTAAGAGATAAAGACACACTTAGATCTGCAGTAAGGGACAGATAACATAAACTATATGTGTATGTATGTTTACTTAGAGCACTGAAGATATTTTAAATAAAGATGAAAGATGTTTGCAATAAAAAGCATTTGTTTAGTTGCAAGTTGGAAGACCAATAACCAAAAAAAAGTTATCGTAGCAACTAAGGACCTTAGTCCAATATCACCAACATACTAACATCACCTACACCTATGCTTTGCAGCACCAACCCTATAAAACAAATCAGTGATCATAAACAGATGGTTGCTTGACAACTGTTCCCACAGCCATTCGCCTATTTTATATGAGAATGGGTAACGAGTCATGTATATATATTACACACCATCCCCAGAAATGGAATTGAGCTGTAGATAAGTTTATGAGAATAGTAACTGCTACATCAGAAAATTATGATAGATTTGTGGAAGCTGTAATTTCAACCTCAAAAAGTGGATTTTTAGATCTAAGGAATATATACCAGGATGGACACTTCTGAATATGTAAAATGAAGAGAAAAGTGGCTTGAGACAGCAGAGAAGCTACACTGCAAGGATTATAGCAGGTTAAAACGTAGTCTGCTAACGAAGCTAGTTCAAGTAGCAGATAATACATGATCAAATTACTCAGCAAACAGTCTTCCTATTCACAGCACTGCAGGATTGCCAGCATGCACGAGATATAAAATAGAGAGCTGACGTACTTACACTAAATCATAGCATTGATCAAGTATCTGCAGTAAAAAAAAAAAAAAAAAAAAAAAAAAAAAAGGTCAGGGCTGGCAAGACTTCAGGATCTAATGTAAAAACTCAAACATGGCTGAATATCACAACAATTTCATGTGGTCTCACAGCTTAATCACAGAGTGTTTTTACCAACGGTGCAATGCATTTCTATCATAGCTGCCTAACCTAAGAGCCAGATCTGGTGGTGTTGGGGAGGGGGTAGAGGGGTGTTTGCCCCCGGCGGCAAATTCTGGGGGTGGTAAAATTGTTTTTTGAAGATTGGAAATTTATGTCTCGGTAAACTTTTTTATCCACTATTACCCCAGTTGGTGACGGTTGGGCTGCAAAATAATGTACAAAGTGGCAACAATCTCTCACTTTTTGCCCTGGCTCGGAAAATCCTAGATCCGTCACTACTTAACCCAAGGCTGGCGTTAGGGAGGCAAGCAGGGGGGCCTCATGACTGGCCGGAGGGGCCCCTGGGCTTAAAAATCTGCCCATTGTCGCCCAGGCAGTGGTAGAGCTAAAAAAAAAAGGTCGCCCATCTGTCTCCATCCGATGAATTTAGAATTTGCACCAACCCGTCACGTCACTGCTAAGAACACTTATCCGGTGCGCAAGAATCCTAGCCTTATCCTCATCTAACCTAACTTGTTAACCCAACCAGGAAACATGGCAGACAGTGTAACGTAGATTCCAAACCATAGAGCATAATGAATCTTCTCGTTAACAAATCTTTGTTGTCAGCGAATGTCAGTTTTAAAGCTTGTAAAAACTCATGTTTTGGGTTGCTAGTGTCTCACGAGGTACCGTCCCAGGTGGCTGAAAGGGTAACGCCTCCCAAATATGGATGTATGAAATACCCAGAACAGACCTCTCTGTTTCCATAAAATAATGTCTACAGCAAGAAAACCTCGATGAAAGAAATAACCCGGCCCTCCAAGTTGAACTTTGGGTCTCAAGGACCGGTACATGTAAAAATTTTAAAAATTCTCGTAGAAAGCCAGATGGATATACTTGAAGAGGGAAACCGACAACGTTGAATCTCAAAAGTGCTTCAAAGAAAGTGAGAAATATGACACTGTAGCACTGAAAGGGGGCGAGAAGAGACAAAGATATATATATATATATTGTAATGATTAATGAACAATAACGTGCGAGCGTCAGTAATTTGACATGATTGGTGGCATAAGGGACCGGCTACAGAAAACAAAATACCAATTACTCTTTAAACCCTGTTTTATGTCCCGAACTCCGGAGAGAAGAGGATGTTTGGCGTTGGCACAATGTCAGGTGTGATACTAACAGTCAGTGGCGGATCTACGAATTTTCCGAGCTAGGACAAAGACCTTCAAATGGGGCAGTAAAGAAAGAGCTATTCTTCGATTTTTCCGCCCCACGAGGTTGTCACTCGAGGCAGTAGAGCCAAAAAAGGTCGCCGCCACACGAATTTGCCATATTCCATCCCTTCAAACATGGTTTTACCGCCCTCCCGAAGTTGCCGTCCGGGGCAAGCGTCTCGGTTTGACCTCCGCTGGGTCTGGCACTACTGACACGGGAACCTAGAAGGCGTCTGCTGGCTTAGGAGTTGAGCTGGCCGTCTCAAGGCCAGCGGTCGTTGAGGGTGAGTAGATGGGAGACTCGAATCAGTCTCCACGGTTACGACCGGTAAGGCAAACGTTAAACCAATAACAAGAGACGATTCGCAACGCCATGAACACCCGTATGCAGCGCTCTCTGAGGTTCTCGTGCCCTGCGAGTGCACCTAGCCTGTATGTAGTCAAATCTGATGTAAACAAAATCTATAATGCAATGTACTTTTGTTTAGGTGCAGATCGTTTTGCAGTTAAAAGTATAGATGACTGTAAACCTATTTCGTTTCTAGCCTTGTGATCATAAAAAGTAATTGTCATGTGGGCTAATCTTAACTAACAACATTAACACAAATATCGAAATTAAGAATTTACTAATTATCTTTTCACAATGTAAATATATAGTGGTGTGTCAAAAGAGTAAAGGGCCCAGAGTGGAGTAGCGTTGTTGGTTCAGAAAAAAAATATAAAAGATCTATAAATTCCTGAGGGAAAGTCAATGATAGGCTCTCCAAGTAGAAATGAAAATAAAAACAAACACAGTAGTTATCGTGATCGCCTGCGCCCAAACTGACGCCGTCACAATGACCAAAAAAATAAAAATAAATAAATAATAAAAAAAATAAAAAAGGGGTTACTTCTATGGTACACTTACAAGGATGTTGGATTTAATCAAAGGCCGCTATCGTCGCACTAGCAAAAAGAGCCTTCATGAAAAAGAGAAATCTTTTAGTTTCAAATATTGATCTAGGGATTAGAAAGATCTTTTTAAAACTCTGTGTGTGGAGCACGGCACTTTACAGTAGCGGAACATGGATTTTAGGAATACCGGAAAGAAAAAAAATTGAAGCATTTGAAATGTGGTGCTACAGAAGAATGCTGAAAATTAAGTGGAGAGACAAGTACGAAATTAACGAGTTTTGGAAATCATGGGCGAGGAAAGATGTTTGTGGAAGAAGCTTTCAGAAAGAAGTGACAGGCTGGTAGGTCATATTTGCTGGTGGAGGGAATGGTCGAAGGTAACAATTGTAGAGGAAGCCAAAGATTAAAATAGATGAAGAGGTTAACACAAGATAGAAAGGGATGGAGAATTGCATCAAGCCATTCAAAGGACTGATGACAGTAAAAAAAAAAAAAAAATGTGATGCAACAAATTACTTTCCAAACCCATGACATTAGTGTACAAATGGTTCCAAAATGCGGATAAACTGCGAAAATATATTTCCCAAACAGACAAGCACTCGGCAAAACACAAGGTACACAGTACACTTATATCAAAAACCAAATTTACTACCTGTAATTCTGCCCGATGTCTGTACCATTTCGCTTACTCCAAAGTTGACACAAGTAATAAACTAAACACAAAATGACACATACGAATTAATAAAATATAACTTTTATTAAGAAGCGATCGAAGCTTTAGGTGAACAGACCAAGGGAACTAGAGAAAACAAATGTGCCTCATGGCGCAATGATAGCCTTGAAGCTAAGAAACGTGTGTGAAGAATGGTTGTACAGAGAAGCAACAAGAGCCAAATGAGAGGCGTAAAGTAAACGGGGAGGAACGAACAATGGGATAATATATATCAAGAAATTAATAATTGCATGGTAAGTCTGGAATATAGTAAAAGTGATGCGAAGAAATAGTAAACTTGCAGTAAAGATAAATTTTATCGCCTTAGCAGAATGGCATTATTACTATTTAAACTTTCTAAAACAAAAAACAAAAGAATTTTTGAAGGTGGTCACTGCCAAAAAAAATATATATAAAGGAGTCAAAAAACATAAGACTTATCGGTAAAATAAATTAAATGTGGGCTAGCAAAACTGAAGAGTAAGAATTCGCATGGCCCTGGAAATAGTGATATCGAACTCATTAAGGCAGCCGCGGATATACTAATTGTAATGCTGACAACTAGATTTAACAAATGCGTACTTGACGAAAACCCGCCAGACCAACTGAAAAAGAGCAATGTTAATAATTAGTTATGTATATAAGAAAAAGTGGTACTGCCAGAAGCATTATATGCATCAGAAACAACCAAGATGGGGGCTTCAGGCATTACGGAAGCGGAAAAAGTTGAGCGCAAAATCCTTAGAAAATTTTTTCGAGCAATATATAAAGACGGCATATTGATGAAAAGACCAAAGAAAGAACTATAGGAGCATACAGACAGATTTACAGGCATGATGAGAAGACGTAGATTATAATTCTATGGACATTTACAGCGAATGAACAACACAAGACTCACAAAGAGGATCTTTGTTGTGGTAAATGGTTCGTTCATGAAAACCAATTGGTTCCAGGAAATAGAAGAGGACTTGAATCATTCAGGGATCAGCAAGGAAATGACACGGGAAAGGGGACAATTCAGGAACAAAATTATGAACACAAAATTTAAAATCTTATATATATATAAAAATAGACGTGTTTTTTCCTATATTTCACTTTTCAGCCACCACTACCTAGCACAGATCACTGATGTTTGTGGGTGGAAGTAGCATGGAGTTTCCTGTCGTGCACAACGTTGGCCGAATGCCGATAGCTGTGGGGATGTGGGAGATATAATGATTAAAGTTGGTCAGTGCAGGGCGTTTTCATATTTCGACCAAAAATTCGTATCTCCGTATACTTCTCTTTCCTGCCACAACTACATAACATAGACTTTTGGTGTTTGTGTGTGGTAGTAGAATCGTATCTCATGTAGTGCACTATGGTTGTTAGATGTCGGTAGCTATGGGGGTGTGGGAGAAATGGGGGTTGAAAGTGGTCGACCTATGGCAGTTTCATACTTCTGCCAAAGACAAAAGTGTCATGGTGTATCACTTTTCAGAGAAAACTACAGATCACAGATAACTGACGTTTGTGTGTAGTAGTAGCAAAGAGTCACCTTTCGATCACAACAGCGGCCGAATTTCAAAAACTGTGGTACTGTGGTAGATATGGTGGTTGTTAGTGGCCGACCAAGTATATTTTCGTATTTCGACTGTCTCAGCATATGTCATTTTTCTGCCACAACTGCATAGCATAGAGCAGTGGTTCCCAACAGGTGGTCCGCGGACCCCCAGGGGTCCGCGAGCTATGCCAGAGGGGTCCGCAAAATGCTATTAGAATAAAAAATATATTAAATATATTTCGTATGATAACAAATTTTTTGTTTTGGCCGTTTCCTGCATGAGCAGAGCTTTAGCGAACGGCTAACTTCTGCGTCTAGCAGAAAATAGTTCTGCTGTATGCCGTTAGACTGCGCGCGCTGCCTCTTTGCAGCTGACAACTGACAGTCACTTTACACAGAAATTCGTATTTCAGACGACAATCGGCCATTGTTAATTTATTGCCAGTGCTTTCACAGACCGTGTTCAGTATTCAATATTCTGTATTACAACAGTAGTGTTTGTAAAGCGTTGTTTTTCGCGGAAGCTACAGTTCGTGTAGTTAAAAATGGACCGTTGGTTAAAAAGTGGTTCGTTAAAACGAGAAAGGTCTACAGATGAAGAGGAAGGTAATGCATTTGATGTGCAAGCAAGTAAGTCAGTGACTCTCGAATCGAAGTCAGTGTCCATTGAACCTAAATCGTCGGCGTACCTTGAACCTAACTCTTCCAAGATCAGTGTTAAGCTTACTGGAAAAATTAGAAAATATAACTCTGATTACTTGGAAATCGGTTTTACGTTCACTGGACCTGAGCAACAGCCTAAACCTCAATGTGTAATTTGTTATGAAAGCCTTTCGAATGAATGTATGAAACCAGCAAAACTCCGGCGTCATCTTGAAACAAAGCACCCAGAGTACAAAAGTAAGTCATTAGATTTTTTCAAAAATAAATTAGGAGAGTTGAAAATATCTCGTAAAACAATTACTAAACACTCTGGTGCAAATGTAAACGAAAATGCAACCCTTGCGTCTTACGAGGTGGCTCAGCTTGTTGCTAAATGTGGGAAAAACCACACAATTGCTGAGGAACTTATACTGCCATCAGCAATAATACTTTGCAAGAGAATGTTAGGTGATGCAGCTGCTAAGGTAATAGGAACTGTCCCGCTATCAAATAATACTGTTCAAAGACGAATTACTGATATGGCAGTTAACATCGAAGAAACATTGTTGGCTAGACTTTGCATGAGTGACATGTACGCTCTACAATTGGATGAAAGCACAGACATATCTAAAAAAGCTATAATGTTGGTTTTCGCACGATTCTTATGGGAGGACCAAGTGTTTGAAGATTTCCTTTTTTCATGCGAACTACTGCATACAACAGCAGACGATATTTTTACTGCATTAAATAATTATCTCAATGAACACGATGTCACCTGGAAAAAATGTGTAGGCTTGTCGACGGATGGAGCAAAGTCAATGGCTGGCAAAAAAACAGGACTTCTAGCTCGTATCAAAGCAGTAGCCCCTGAGGTGAAATGGACTCACTGTTGTATCCATCGTGAAGCCTTAGTAGTCAAAAGATTGCCTGAACCTTTGCAAAAGATACTTAACGAAGTAGTTCAAATCATTAACTATATTAAAACTCGACATCTGCAATCCAGATTATTTTCTTTATTGTGTAAAGAGATCGGCAGTGAGCATGAGCAACTTCTTATTCATACAGAAGTAAGATGGCTTTCTCGAGGTAGGATCTTGTCAAGATTTTTTGAACTTAGAGACGAGGTTCGTGTCTTCCTTCTTGACACAAAGTACGCGGATTTTCTCACTAACTTCTCTTGGCTTTGCTCAGTTGCGTACTTAGCTGATGTGTTTGAACACTTGAATGTGTTAAACTTGAGTTTACAAGGAAAAAATGTAGACATGTTCAAAGTTGAGGATAAGATTAGTGCTATGGTCAAAAAATGTCAAATCTGGGCGTCAAGAATAGAAAACGAGTCACTAACTAACTTTTCTACTTTAAAACAATTCTTGGAATCATCAGAGGAGAGTCTGCCTGACCAGATCAAGATCAATGTAGCCGATCATCTACGCAGCCTAGCCACCACTTTTAGAGAGTATTTCCCTAAACCTGACCCTGACGACAGATGGATTCGAAATCCTTTCAGCTGTGAAGAAATAGACAAAATCCATGGCCTCACTGTAGAAGAGCAAGATCAACTTGTGGATCTGTCCAGCTGTGGTACGATGAAAAACATTTTCATCTGTGATAAAATTACAGACTTCTGGGCATCAGCACGCAAGGACTACAAGAAACTTGGAGATAAGGCAATGAAAAAGATTCTTCCATTTGCAACCACATATCGGTGTGAGCAAGCATTTTCTTCCATGTGTTTCATGAAAAACAAATATAGGAATCGACTCGACATACGGTCGGATTTCAGATTGAAAGTTTCAAGTTTGGAACCTAATATTTCAGAAATAATGAACTCAAAGGTCAGATTGAACTCATCTCATTAAGAATTGAAAATTAAAACTAACTGTATACTGATGGAGTACTTTCAAATAAATAATACCTTGTATGAAATTAGTGTTTTCTTATTTTTCACACATATCTACTCAATGCAATCTCAAGTGTAGTACACTTGAAAGACCAATACACTCAGTTTTAATTTTTTCCTGTCATTTTCAGTTCATACTCAATTTTTATTTTTTAAGGAGTTTCTTATACTAAACACCCAGATTTGAAGACAAAGATTTTGAGCAATAATAAAAAATTTAACAATAACAATGATGGCTAAATTGAAAAAGTTTTAAGCTCAATATTTGTTCAATAATGAATATGTCAATGTTGTTTATAAGTACCAAATATAGAAAACGTATAAAAAGACTCTTGATTGGTTTTTTTAGGTATTTGATACTGTGATATGACAAAGTACCAACCATGCTCGATGAGGGGGTCCTCGAGAAAATTTTGTTGGGAACCACTGGCATAGAGCATTGGTGTTTGTGTTTGGTAGTAGAATCGTATCTCATGTAGTGCACTATGGTTGTTAGATGTCGGTAGCTATGGGGGTGTGGGAGAAATGAGGGTTGAAAGTGGTCGACCTGTGGCAGTTTCATACTTCTGCCAAAGACAAAAGTGTCATGGTGTATCACTTTTCAGCGAAAACTACAGATCACAGATAACTGGCGTTTGTGTGTAGTAGTAGCACAGAGTCACCTTTCGATCACAACCATGGAGGAAGGAATTATATGGAGGAGAAGTGACGTTAAATCGGTGAAGCAAGCACTAAACTCTCCCGCATGGTGGCAGCACCGGCAGCGACCATATGGCGCTTCCCAACAATTAAGGTGTTCACATTGTGGTAGATGCAGTGATTATTTCATTTAGTATTGTGTATAAGTGTTTAAAAATGCCAGCTTGTGTTGCGTACGGTTGCACAAATAGGCCAGACAGGAAAGAACCTGGAATATCATTTCATAAGTAAGTTGAATTGTAATTATCGTTGTTGAAGTGAGCGATATACACCGCAAACTTTGCAGCACGTCTATAAATATTTAGTCATAGCTCTCAATGGGATGACTTTGTTCTCAAATTTTTCTTGGTGTAGTGTAGAAAATCAGGAAACTTGCTATTTTGCACATAATAGACTAGCATTACTTTTTAACGAGTGTTTAAAATGAGATTTAAAGGGGCGTGTTTTACTTCGCGATTCAGTGAATTTACTATTACGATTTCTTTCGTCACGTTGCTGATTATACTGACAATGGATGATGAAATTAACTGTTATGTGAGAAGCTGTGAGTTTTATTAATTTTTTAAATAGCTATTTCAGGCCATTGACTTAGGTTATTTTTAAAGCTTCATATAAGACTTGTTTCTGTTTGTAAATACGTCTATACCTATTTTTACCAATTTGAAATCGGTCTCATCTATTTATGTCGAAACAGGTTCATGCAGAAATAAAAATGGGCTTCATAAATAAAGAAGTTATTGGCCTTTGAACAAAATCAATTTGGGGAATGTGTTTCTAATTTAGTCTCTTTTTTTTTGTACAACATTCTCCCCCCCCCTCCCCGTATCTAAATCTAACTGAGAGACAATTTTTTTACAATTGTCCTAATAAGTAGGGCTGTGAAATTAGACAACACATCTTGATCAAGAGAATGTTCATTAAGGTGACTGAATAAACATTTTATTTCTGGTACCAGCCTACAAAATGTCTGGGTTGCTCATCCCTAGAGTGGGTCCTCTTACTTTTTTTCTGGTCTAGGACACATTTCAGACTAACCACAAGTGGTAGTAATAAAACTGAAATATCCATTCTGCATGTCAACCTGTAATCATTGTGGCTTTGACAGAATTAATTTTTGGTGCAGCCTGCATCCAAACCTAAACCCCTCAATTTGGATGTTGTATATCCCCCAAACTAAGCAAGATATCGAAAACATTTATTCCTTATTATCGAGTTTTTTCGTCGTGTTACATAAGAATCCATAATTAAATTTGACTTTTGCGAAATTTTTCTTCTGCATTTCAACTCAAGACACCTCACTTTTGAGACAGTATATCTCGAGAACTAGGTGAAATATCGAAAAATTTTACTCTTTATTTTTTATTTTTCTCGTCTTTTTAAATAAAAATTCATCATAAAATTTGACTTTGAATAATTTTTTCTTCTGAATTTCAACCAAAACCATTTCACATTTGAGACAGAATATCTCGAAAACTAAGCAGGATATCAAAAAATTTTATTCTTCATTTTTTATTTGTCTCATCGAGTTACATAATAATCCATCACCAGATTGCGGCGTCACGTTTATCCTAGAGTCCCCTTGAGGTGTTTGTACATATTCCCCGTGTTTGTTGGGAAGCGGTCAAGCCCCCACCACTCCGGCCATGCCCCCCACTCCTCCGCCGGCCTGTTTCACTCCCATGCGTGGTAAAGGTCTCTTGCGTCGTCTCCATATTATTCCTTCCTCCATGATCACAACAGCGGCCGAATTTCAGAAACTGTGGTAGATATGGTGGTTGTAAGTGGCCGACCAAGGATATTTTCGTATTTTGACGAATGGCATGTGTCTCCGGAGATTTCACTTTTCTACCACGACTACATAGCATAGAGCATTGGTGTTTATGTGTGGTAGTAGAATCGTGTCTGTTGTCGTGCACTATGGTTGTTAGATGTCTGTAGCTATGGGGGTGTGGAAGATATGGGGGATGAAAATGGACGACCTGCGGCAATTTCATATTTCTGCCAAAGACGCATGTGTCACGGTGTATCACTTTTAAGTGAAAACTATCAATCGCAGATCACTGGCGTTTGTGTGTGGTAGTAACACAGAGTCTCCCATCGATCACAAAGTTGGCCGAAATTCGGTAACAGTGGGAGTGTGTGAGATATGGTGTTTGAAATTGGTCGATCATGAATATTTTTGTGTTTCATCCAAAGACTTGTGTGTATCCGTAAATTTTACCTAGCTGCCGGAACTACATAGCGCAGAAGACTGGTACTTGTGTGTGGTAATAGTATCGAGTCTCCCATCGTGCACTAGGGTGGTTAGATGTCTATAGCTGTCAATATGAATTCTTTACAATCATGAACGAAGTCGTGGGTACCAGCTAGTACAGAATAAAACAGAAACAAAATGGACTGAGTGAAGGAAACGGGAACACAGTGAACGTATGAAGAGAAGAGGAAGAAGACAAATACAAACAAAAACTGAATAATCATGAATAATTTGAGTTTAAACACTGTCCTCAAGGGCAATAAGGATTAAAAATAGTAATAATAATATATAAGAAAAAGAGAAGGCAAAGCTGCAAAAATGATCGTGATATATGTATGACAATCTCAATGGCAAGATTATATAGAGAACAATTTGCAAGGAAAGACGATAAAAATGGCTTTAGGGCAGGATGATCTTGTACTGACGGCGTCTTCACGCTAGAAAGCCTGATCGAAAAACGAATAGCAAGAGGACGACCTATACATTTGGTCTTCGTTGATTTGCAAAAGACTTACAATATAGTGCTATTAAATAAGTTGCGGCCTAGGAGAAACCTGTATCTGTGAGGCCAACATAACTGTGGTAAAGAAGCTGTACAATGGAAATCAGAGTGCAGTTAAAATAAATGAGAAACATCTCACAGATGTTCGATGTAAGGTCTAAGACAAGGATGTCCACTGGTACCTCTTCTGTTTAATGTATATACCCGAGAAGGGCCTAAAAATTGTAAAGATTAGACTTGCGCATAATAGTTCGCGAAGGGGAGCGCTCAGTTTAGTTCGCAGCTCCCTCGCGAACTAGTTCGCTCTTTTAGTTCGTTAGTTCGCGTCTCGAATTCAGAGAAACAGATCGTTCGCTCGCCTTGCAACGGCTACTGCACGCGCTATTTTGTTTGTTAAGTCAGTTTAATTAGGAAATAATCATTTTTTGTCGTTTCTAAATGGAATTTAATATGACCTTCTTAACAAAAGTTATTGCTTAATAATAGCCCTTTCAAATTACATTAGCATTAACAGTTGGCGCCGATAAACCAAAGTGCTCATTGTCCTTTACACAAATGGGTAAATTGAATAATTGTGCTGTTATTACTATTTACTTTACATGCATTCGTAGCAATAATGACCGGAGGGATAAGATTAGAGAAATAAGATGCCCTACTGATACTTATATGTATTCCTTCTTTCCTCGCACTATTCGGGATTGGAATGGGCGGGTTTAGGATTGGTGCTTAGCACCCTCTGCCACCCACAATGTTTGTGATTCGCAGAGTATGGATGTAGATGTAGATGTAGATTAATTTTTTAAATGGATTTGTTTATTAGTTCATGGAAGAAACATTAATTATAAAAGGCGCTAATGATCCTGCCGTCGACGCGCCCTTAAACCCCAACAACAACACAACATTACTTATAAAAAAATATAAACGCGTTTATTTTGATGAATTAAAATACCCGTTTATAAGTAATCGGCTTTTTTATATAAATAAAGTTTTGGAAATCATGGACAAAATATAATTCTACTATTGGCTACAACTTAAGTACTATATGACAGAAATACTATTACCTATATTATTAAGAAAAATAACATTAATACTTCCAGTGTGATACCTAATAATTAGACATATAAAAATAACAGTGACCCTTGAATGAGAAAGTGGTAGCAATAACGAAAGTGCGTAAATTTTCAGTGAATGGGAAGTCATTGAGCTATTATTTTATTAGTGAAGGGGAGAATAATCCAACACACATTCACAATTTTTTGGCGACGAATGAAACTGATGAAGACACAAAAGTTAAAATCTTTTTGAATTTCGCAAGTCATTTCTTTCATCACTTTCACAAAGCTATTAACCAACAGACTGAGATAAGTATTATATTATGTCAGCTTTAAAATCAGCGCTAGAAAAATGTAAAAGATACTGTTTCTTTGGTTAAGAAAACAAGAAAAAGCCTTTAGAAACCAAATTCTTCACAGAAAGTCATAATATAAAAAAAATAATGCTCTAGTATTCGCTGATAAATGTCTGGAGTATCTTAGTAAATAGTTAGATTTTAATGAAAGCAATTGGCTATACAAAATCCAAAAATTAAATTCAAATCACAAGGTTTCATTTGATGACTGTGAGACTATATTAGAGGTTATGAATTTGCGAGAAAAAATGAATATCAAAGTGAACAAACTTTACTCTGAAATAACAATATTATACCAAATCCAGGTAAAAGTAAGAGAAGTATTTCATGAATAAAAAATGAGCTTTTCCTCGAAATTAATTTGACAACTGAAAGCGATAAATCATATGACAATTTTACTGTAGACAAAAAAGAATTAAAGATGAAAGAAGTGCAAAAAAATTAGCATAAAAAATGAAATAGTAAAAACATACCTTTTATCATTTTCTACTCTTTCTTAAAATATTATCTTTTTGAAGTGTAGCATATTTTTATAGGTTATTCTTTTTTTTTAAATTCCCGCCATCAACCGAAAAAATATTGGAAACCCTAGCGGCGAATGGTGCTAGTTCGCGAACGGTAGCGCTCAATTTAGTACGCGAACGGTACCGCTCAGTTTAGTTCGCGAACGGTACCGCTCTCTATAGTTCGCGACCGGGAGCGCTCTGTTTAGTTCGCGAACTAGGTCCTCCAAGACAGCTTGCTCGCTTGCTTTGCTAGCGCTACTGCACGCTCTCTCTTGTTTGTTATGGTAGTTGTGGTTATCGATGGTTGTCTTTTGATTGTTAATGGGATCAAAGTGTATTTTATTTTCACATTCCACGTTAAATTTCCGTTTGTGACTTCTGCAATAATTATTAATGTTGAACAATTTATTTTTCTTTTATTTTTATATCTGTGTCTTCAGTGAAATGTGTCCACAAGGAACTGTGTTTCCTTTTAGATAATAAACTAAAACAAAAGTTGGTCTTCGGGAAAGGATCGAACGAACTAACGAACTAAGGAGCGAGAGATCTGGGAACTAGTTCGCGTAGTTCGCCTGTGGGAGCGCTCTTCCGAACTAGTTCGTTCGCGAACTACACAAGACTAGTAAAGATGAATGTATTGGCTTGAGAATCCTGATCCCTGGTGAGACTATGTGCGCTGTTCTTTGCGTATGATCTGGTCACAGAATCTGGCGATCAAGCTGTTGTATGTAGAGACAGCTTAAAGAAGAATTAAAGAAGTTTGCTTAGTATAAACATTTTGAAGGCTGAGTAAATGTCAGTGGAAAAAAAGGAGTTCTCAGCGATATTGAACCATCCACAGTTCAACATTGGTGTTATAGCTAGGTGTTATAATTTCTTCCAATGGTAAAAGTTAAGAGGGTATGCTAAAAACAGTAGTACGATAAGAAAGATGATCCGTCAGCTTAACTCACTGTTATAGTATAACAAATTTACAAAAAAGACCGAAACTACTACAAATGACAGTGTAATGGAAAATAATTAAACTTCAAAGATCGGGGTAGTAACAAAATAGCTTGTTATCCGTTGATATGGATTTCTGGAGGTGTAGTAGTTGTATATCCAAAATAGAACACCTTAGAAATGACACAATCATACAAGTAATAAATGGGGAAATCATGATTCTCGCAACTGTAGAGGGGAAATGCCTTATACGGTTTGGTCACCTTCCACGATTGATAGATGACGGCCAAGAAAGGTTTGGGAATAGATGCCAACTAAAAGAAACAAATGAGCAAGCACACCGAGAAACTGGAAGAAAGATGTAGAAGAAGAGTGGACTTCATAATACGACTGGTGGGACCAAAACGGATATCAAGAAGCGAGAAACAGGGAGAGGGAGAGGTAATACCGCCGAGTGGCTCATCCCTAGGTGGCGAATAGGGAAGTCCCCACAGGTTTACCTGCTGACTTAAGTGAAATAAAATAGATCTCGTGGACCAAACACAGGTCGAGGAAGGTAAAAGTAGCCAGAAACGTCATGAGACAACCTCTTGGGAAATCAACATCCAAAGCCGGCTTTAACCAAACAAGCATGATGGAAAAACTTGTAAAAATATTACCCCAGGAGCTTAATCTTCCGGCGAAACCCTTGTCGCGAAAGCCGCCGCGCATGATTCTTATTGGAGTTGGGGTGGGGGGGGGATTTGGCATCATGCAAAAGACAAATCGGAGCGTCTTGGAATGTCCTAAACACTCTCAAACTCTCAAAATCTAAAACTTTTCTAACATGATTCAACATAAATTCCCTCACCCAAACCGGTAAGATAAGAACCCTTACCAGAGCCATCCGCGAAAATCGGATACCTATAATCACACTGCAAAAGATGCGATACCCAGACGAAGAGGATTTCGTTTCTGAAGGTTTTCGTTTCTTCAAGTTTGGAACCCCGAAAAGGATTCCCAATGAGTCCTTGATTCTTGGAACTTGTTGTGAGAACTACAAGCCTTGAATCAGTTGAAAAACTTGAATCAGTAAACGACAGGTTATCCATATTATCAAGTGCGCAAACAAAACCTACACCCTGATAGAAGAACATGTCCTCACAAATGACATTTGGGACCTACTGCATGAAAAGCTAGCCAAAGTTTCCAGGCACCATTTCAACGTCCAACTCGAATGAGAGAAGAAATGATATTACGCCGCCGACAAGAAAACCAACCAAAATGGCAAGAGATTATTCTCCTTTTATGAAAATCATAGCCTTCACTTTATATTGACACACTTTCATCATTTGCCAAGGAAGCAAACAACATAGCGATCTTCCATCCAAGCTAATTGGAGAGTTCCACAAAGATCACATTGCTATCTACAGGAAAAATAGCCCTGGGATCATAAACGTTAAAGTTAAATCCATTCACAAAAATATCAGGAAAAACCCCAAACACATCAACCGCTTTGAAAACGATAAACTCAGGCAAAAAATCACGAAGTTTTATAAGAAGACCAAATCAAGCGATTTCAACTTTAACAATACAAAAGATCGCGCGACTGAGGCAGCAAAGGAACTCGCATAAATCAAAAGAAACAAAAAAAGAAAAAAATAACTTGATAGAATGACACCTATGAATCGATGCTCAAAGAAAGAAACTGACTACAGTCCATTGAAAATGGAAACTAAATCTAAAGGGATCACAAGAGTTTTGAAGACGACATCACCATCATATAAAATGACTTAAGAAGCGCTAGGATCCAAATTGATTTACCAAAAAAAAAATCGCCGATCAAACCAGTTTACTGGCATGCTTTGAAGAAAACCAATGTAATGATCAGCATCAAAGATGGTCCACCAAAGTTTCAAACTAAATATGGTGGCATAAACAAAGTGGAAAATTTTAAGTACCTGGGTGAAATCATCATGAAAAAAGGATAGGACAAAGACGTTTCAGAAGAAGACCAGACTAAGCGATTGCAACTTTAGCAACGGAAATGATCGCCCGATAGAAAAGCAAAGGAACTCGCAGAAATTAAAAGAAACAAGAAACAGTTTAATCAAATGACACCTACGAATCGATGTTCAAAGAAAGTCTCTAACCAATGAAAAAATACCATTCAACTAAAACTGGGAAACATATCGGGCCGAAATGGTTAGGTCGATTCGAGCCTAGAAATACAGGTATGAAAAAATCTATTATTGAAGAAAAAAAAACAGAATTTTAAGGGGATCAAAATTTGAGAGTATTATAAAAACATTCACAAGAAAACTCGCAGGTTACAAACCGCCGCAGCTGTGCTTTCAACGGAAAGATGGTACACTGGCCATATCAAAGGAAAAACTATAGGAATCTTTCCGTCTATTTTAAGAACCTACTTAACTGCGAAAAACCCACAAAGACCTAGAAACCTTGCTTAAATACTCGGCGTCTTTACCACCTGATAAAGATGAGATCAAGCGCCACATCTCCAGAATTAAAAACAACAACGCACTGGGAGAAGATTCCGCAATAGCAGAACTACGGAAAATGTGCTCATGAAGAATTAGTAAATACGTTGCAAAAGCAAATAGAAGACATTTGAAACGAGGAAACTGTACCTGAAAATAGGAAAACAGCTTTTTCCATCATTGCACAAAAATGGCAGTATGAAAAATGTTAATGCTTCCAGAGACCTGCAAAATTCTCTGATTTGCCGTCCTGAAGAAATCAGAGTCCCAAGTTGAGCACCGACTAGGCGAATATCAAGGGGCCTTCAGAAAAAGTCGCTCAACAACCGAACAGATTCACAACTTCATGTGTCAGTATTTGTGGACTTTAAGAAAGAGTACGACTCGATAAATATGGAGGTGCTATTAAACATACTTAATAAATTCGAAGTCGACCTAAAACTATTGGCATTAATGTGAGAAGTTTCTAGGATGTTCTCGGATTCTTTTTAGGTCACATTTCTCCATTAGTTTTCAATTGCGTTCTCGAAAAGATCATTCAGATCTGACGAACCAGTTTTCAAGGAAACTTGACTTCAGTCCATTGTGAATGGGAACTAAATCTAAAGGGATCACAATAGTCACGATGGCTAACCAGCGATGTACAGTAACTAAACGTAAACCATCAGAACTTAATGTATTACAGTGCTACGCAAATAATCACAAAGATGCAACCAACATATGTAATATACACTGCAGCTACAAACATAACTGATACTAAAACGCGGTACAATTATAAGTATATGTGACCAAAGAAAAATACAGAACCGCTGAAGATGCTTCGCAAAATAAGCGAAACGCCGTCTGACATGTAGAATAACACAAGAACGTATACTTGTTTCATGACATATGGCGACAATCGTGAAAGAAGTCTTGAGTTTCGTATTCAGCATGTGACATCGTAATAATTGTGACGATAGCCACTCTTCCGGTGCGAATTCGTATTAGTTGTTAGTACCAAAGAAGATTGTTTCCATTATGAGTCGACTTTTTATTGCAGGTCGTGCAGGAGTTAATATGATATAGTGCTCAAAAAATTACATACCTTACGAATTCTTTAAACCTTGAGAAATGCTTTTTAATACACTTAATTTACTAATATTATCTTCGTCAGTATTCTTCATTCGTTGGCAGTGGCGGGGCAAGCCTTAAATTTGACGTGGGCAAGTTCATTTTTGCGAGGCACTCACGTGGCACTAGGGGACAGAATTTAAAAATACTTTTTTCCATCTCTCAAGTTTTTATTCATAAATGCAACGTTTTTACCTTAACTAATTTTACTAAGCAATAAATAAATGTAAAAAATTAAAGAAACAGAAATTTCCTGCTGTTAGTTTCACTGAAATCCAAAATTACTATATCGTAATCCAGCTATGATGCTATATCTGCTTTAATTGATAGAACTTCTGAAAGTCTTCGCTAATACATTGTACGTCACAAATAATATTCTATTAATTTTTATTTTGAAAAACTCCTTTCAGCGGAGAATTTACTTACTGTTATTGATAACAAAATTCGAATGACAATATAAATATTTGGATAAATTTATTTTTTAAGATTTTATATGTTTTGCTTTGGAGTAGTTGTTTGATATCTTTAAAAAAACTGGGATCATTCTTTGTTATTCTGCATATAAGTTGGTAATCATTGCTCTCACTCATTCGCAGGACTGTGTGCATATCACACCTACTTTTAATATATTATCTTTTGGAATATTTTTTTAACTTGGCAAGATCGAAAAGAATACAAAATTTTCAAAGACATAAACCTTGAATTCATATTTCTCACTATGTAATTAGTTATGTTTTTTTTTTTTTAAATCTTTTTTATACCGGTTTTTGGGAGACTGTACAAGTTAATCGCTGCTTTCATAATCGAAGTCATTTGTTTTTGCTACCTCTTCATGTTTAAAGTATTTTGGCCATGGAGGAAGGAAATATATGGAGACGACGCAAGAGACCTTCACCACGCATTGAAGTGAAGCAGGGTTAGGAGGGAGTGGAGGGGGCATGGCCGCTTCCATACAGACACGGGGAATATGTACAAAAACCTCAAGGGGACTCTAGGATAAAGCTGTGTATCTACTACGCGCGGCAAACCCTCGAACACTGGGTCGCGCGGCGATACCTGGCTTTTTCCAGGAACAATCTGGCTTTTTCCAGGAACATTGGCGCGGTCGAACATGCCGCGCTGCGAGCCATTCTCTGTCGGTCTCTAGGCGCGCGGCAAAGGCCCCCCACTGATTAGCTCGCGAGCAGTTGGGACGGCAGTGTCTTTCTTTGAGTTGGCTCGCGCGGCACAGCGACAGTTTACTGCCATGAACAACGAAAAGTGTCGGTATCTAATGCAGCTGTATGGTGCGAAAGAATTTTTGTGGAATAGTAAATGTGCAGTAAATGTAGATGAAGAGATAACGGTTTCACACCTTTATCCTTATCCTCATTTAGTTTCTTATTATCTGTGAACTATAACGAGCAGGAAGAGAATTGCTACCAATATAATAGTCTGTTCCAGTACAAGCCCACCAGTGTGAAGTTTTCTAGTTTTCATATTCATATTTAAAACTTACATTCCCCTTTACAGCTTTAGCAGACACTCCTTGTTCATTTAGTTTATGTAAATGAGGAGTTCCATAAGTTTCATTGCTAGAAAACAAATTACCACTGCCAACAACATTTTCTTAAATTTCATTTTAACTACTAGACTTATTACAATAGTGTGGAGATGTAATTTGGACAGTAAAGAGAAACATATAAAATTTTTATGTTCCTATCTTGAGTAATTTTCGAGAAAATGTTCCTTAAATTTCAAAAATCTAATTTACAGCAAAGGGCTTCCCAAGTACGTCAGCTACATATGTCGGGTAGAAAGAAAAAAACCAATAATTCCACTTCTATGACTTGTATAACGCAAAATAAAATTTTTTCGTGTAGAGGAAAGATTAAAATAATTTTTTGAACAAAAACTAAATTTCTATTATTTTTATTTTACCATCTTCGGTAACACTTAATAATTACTGTTATAAGTAGTAGGTTAATAATTTTAAACAAATAAAAAGTCTACTAATTTCATTTTAACATGTTTCATTATAGGTGCACAAGCTGTTTACATATCAAAGTGGTTCGCTTTCGACGAATTTCAGTTTATGAAAGATAAAGACCAGCATAGTCAAACATTCGACACAATGCCTGAAGATGTAAGTTCATATTTTAATATCTCTCTTGCCAAGGTATTGCACCATTTGCAGCAAAATGACTAGCTAGGTGTGAACGTATCTCTTTTGCATTGCTTGCCGCGCAGCTCTGGCTGGGTTACGTCGCCGCGCGCGGCAGCCGCGCTTGTAAAAGAAACCCCCTCAACACTGGCTCGCGCGGCGATTCCTGGAAAAAGCCAGGTATCGCCGCGCGACCCAGTGTTCGAGGGTTTGCCGCGCGTAGTGGATACACAGCTTAAAGGTGACGCCGCAATCTGGTGATGGATTATTATGTAACTCGATATGACAAATAAAAAATGAAGAATAAAATTTTTTGATATCCTGCTTAGTTTTCGAGATATTCCGTCCCAAATGTGAAATGGTTTTGGTTGAAATTCAGAAGAAAACATTGGTCAAAGTCAAATTTGATGATGGATTCTTATTTAAAAAGACGAGGCAAATGAAAAATAAAGAATAAAAATTTTCGATATCTCACCTAGTTCTAGAGATATACTGTATCAAAAGTGAGGTTAAAATGGAGAAGAAAAATTTCGCAAAAGTCAAATTTAATGATCGATTCTTATGTAACACGACGAGACAAATCGAAAATAAAGAATAAAATTTTTCGATATCTTGCTTAGTTTTCGGGATATACTGGGAACATCGCAATGTTTGGAAGCGCAATACCGCTGCTGCCGCCATGCGGGAGGGTTTAGAGCCTGCTTCACCGACTTCTCCTCCATATATTTCCTTCCTCCATGATTTTGGCAGGTCTTTTTTTTCTCAGTAAATTGACAATACAATCATTTTCCATTGATCCCAATGTAAGAGACTGGCTCTGTGGGATGTGGAAAGTTGTCAATTTACAGATAAACTGTTGCATAACAGAATAATAAGTACACCAGTAGATATACAGTCATAGCCATGGAGGAAGGAATAATATGGAGACGACGCAAGAGACCTTTACCACGCATGGGAGTGAAGCAGGCCGGCGGAGGAGTGGGGGGGCATGGCCGGAGTGGTGGGGGCTTGACCGCTTCCCAACAAACACGGGGAATATGTACAAACACCTCAAGGGGACTCTAGGATAAACGTAACGCCGCAATCTGGTGATGGATTATTATGTAACTCGATGAGACAAATAAAAAATGAAGAATAAAATTTTTTGATATCCTGCTTAGTTTTCGAGATATTCTGTCTCAAATGTGAAATGGTTTTGGTTGAAATTCAGAAGAAAAAATTATTCAAAGTCAAATTTTATGATGAATTTTTATTTAAAAAGACGAGACAAATAAAAAATAAAGAGTAAAATTTTTCGATATTTCACCTAGTTCTCGAGATATACTGTCTCAAAAGTGAGGTGTCTTGAGTTGAAATGCAGAAGAAAAATTTCGGAAAAGTTAAATTTAATGATGGATTCTTATGTAACACGACGAAAAAACTCGATAATAAGGAATAAATGTTTTCGATATCTTGCTTAGTTTGGGGGATATACAACATCCAAATTGAGGGGTTTAGGTTTGGATGCAGGCTGGACCAAAAATTAATTCTGTCAAAGCCACAATGATTACATCACCAATCTTGAGAGATTCTCTGTGACTTCTAAATGACAGATTATGAGAGGCTAAGAAATTAAATGATATCAATCTCTCCAGCAAATTGTGCTAATATTTTTGAGACTCACCAATCAGATTTCGTTTTTCTGGTCTATTGTTTTTTCACACTTCATTACTTTTTCTAATTTCAAACATTGTAACATAAATGCCATATGCTGTTTGGTATTGTCATGTCTTTGTAAAATCCTTTCCAGGCACAGGCATGGAGCAAAGAAAAGACCTCCATGGTCACATGGAGGAAAGTTCCTCCATGCATGGTCACCGCACCTTTCCTATACCATCTGAGTTTGTGAATTGCCAAATAGACTGCACGGAAAAGATATATATATAAAAAAAGAGATTTTGAATAATCCAACCACCGACGATATTGCGTTTCACCACAATTTACTTTCCTTGACAAATGAAAATTAGAAGTGCGTTTCGTGCGCGAGGCCGTAGGCTCACGCCTTGCGCCGTTTCTGTTCGTTCTAAAAATATCTTTTGAATATGATCATTTTACTGAAGATGAAAGTAGGCAACAAGAATATCGATTTGCTATATAATGCTAGATCGCTAGTTCACTATAATGTTTGGCCTTTCCGATTAGTTTTGACATCAGTTCTTCAAAATGAATCACAATTTTGTATTTGGGAATTATTTTGTGGTTCTGAAACAAATTCCTTTGCGCGGTGAAAGAAATTATAATACATGAACATATACATATATATATATATATATATTTACCGAAAGATTCTCTGACTATCGGAAAAACCAAAGAAATTTTGGTCTTGTGTTAAGTCAGCTGTAGTCACCATGGAGGAAGGAAATATATGGAGTCGACGCCATGGAGGAAGGAATATATGGAGACGACGCAAGAGACCTTCACCACGCATTGAAGTGAAGCAGGGCGGAGGAGTGGGGGGCATGGTCGGAGTGGAGGGGGCATGGCCGCTTCCCTACAGACACGGGGAATATGTACAAAAACCTCAAGGGGACTCTAGGATAGAGGTGACGCCGCAATCTGGTGATGGATTATTATGAAACTCGGTATGACAAATAAAAAATGAAGAATAAAATTTTTTGATATCCTGCTTAGTTTTCGAGATATTCTGTCCCAAATGTGAAATGGTTTTGGTTGAAATTCAGAAGAAAAAATTGGTCAAAATCAAATTTGATGATGGATTTTTATTTAAAAAGACGAGACAAATGAAAAATAAAGAATAAAAATTTTCGATATCTCACCTAGTTCTAGAGATATACTGTATCAAAAGTGAGGTGTCTTGAGTAGAAGAAAAATTTCGCAAAAGTCAAATTTAATGATCGATTCTTATGTAACACGACGAGACAAATCGAAAATAAAGAAAATTTTTTTTCGATATCTTGCTTAGTTTTCGGGATATACTGGGAACATCGCAATGTTTGGAAGCGCAATACCGCTGCTGCCGCCATGTGGGAGAGTTTAGAGCCTGCTTCACCGATTTAACGTCACTTCTCCTCCATATATTTCCTTCCTCCATGGTCGACGCAAGAGACCTTCACCACGCATTGAAGTGAAGCCGGGCGGAGGAGGAGTGGGGGGCTAGGCCGATCCCATACAGACACGGGGTATATGTACAAAAACCTCAAGTAGGCTCTCGGATAAACGTAACGCAGCAATCTGGTGATGGATTATTATGTAACTCGATGAGACAAATAAAAAATGAAGAATAAAAGTTTTTGATGTCATGCTTAGTTTTCGAGATATTCTGTCTCAAACATGAAATGGTTTTGGTTTAAATTCAGAAGAAAAAATTGGTCAAAGTCAAATTTGATGACGGATTCTTATTTAAAAAGACGAGACAAATAAAAAATAAAGAATAAAAATTTTCGATATCTCGCCAAGTTCTCGAGATATACTGATCAAAAGTGAGGTGTCTTGAGTTGAAATGCAGAAGAAAAATTTCGCAAAAGTCAAATTTAATGATCGATTCTTATGTAACACAACGAGACAAATCGAAAATAAAAGAATAAAATTTTTGTTATCTTGCTTAGTTTTCGGGATATACTGGGATTGGGTTGATAAGCGGCCTGGACCAAAAATTAATTCTGCCAAAGCCACAATGAATTACATGATGGACATGGAGAATGGATATTTCAGTTTTTGTACTACCACTTGTGGTTACGTTGAAATGCGGCCTAGATAAGAATAAAAACAGTAATCTTGTTACCATACATCGTAAGCTTAATTGGGAATACCTGGAACCAGTTTGTATCGCGATACATGTTTTGTCACTAACTTTGTTCTCATGAAATTACTAACAGTAATAGATAAATTCTTTGTCCATTATGGAACAACAAAACCATTCTGGTACAGACTGCATTTTGACCTAACCACAATCTCCATTAAATTGCCGCTATAGAATCAAACCCGCACACGCGTATTTGAATCGCAAACTGTATTTACAGTAACAACATCGTTTGCTTCATCAAGATTCCTAGATTGCATAGCATAATTTAACACATTTAATTTCATCATACACTGTCAGTATAAACTGCAACGTGATGAAAGAAAGCGCAATACTAAATTCACTGAATCGCGATGTAAAACACAGCCCTTTAAATCTCATTTTCAACACTCGTTAAAAAGTAATACTAGTCTATTATGTGCAAAATAGCAAGGTATGCTGATTTTCTACACTACACCAACAAAAATTTGAGAACAAAGTCATCACATTGAGAGCTATGACTAAATATTTATAGACAGGCACCGAAGTGTGCAAAACCTATCGCCCACTTCAACAACGATAATTAGAATTCAACTTACTTATGAAATGATATTCCAGGATCTTTCCTCTCTTGCCTATTTGTGCAACCGTATGCAACACAAGATGGCATTGCAAAACACTTATACACATTACAAAATGAAATAATCACAGCATCTAACACAATGTGAACATTGCATTTGTTTGGGATCGCAATATCGCCGTTGTCACCACTGCGCATGCGCGAGAGTTTAGAGCCTGCTTCACAGATTTACCGTCACTTCTCCTCCATATATTTCCTTCCTCCATGGTAGTGATAGCAATATGCCAGTGCTAATTAATACAAGATGAGATGGGAAGTTGACAGCCTCAACTAGGCTTTTAATACCAAATTTAAAAATTATTTCACCGCTAAGATATGGAAAACATTCCCACTTTTCTACATTGTGCTGAATTAGAGATGGTTACTTTAAGAATAGATATTGAAAGTATGGTTAAGCTATTAAAGCTCCTAAAGTTGGGGATAGTGTCAGGTCCCGATGGTATCCCAGTAAAAATATTTTCAGAGTACTGTACGTGATTGATATATAGTTTAATTCCTTAGAAAATAAAAAAGTACCCTTCAGCTGGAAACTTATCAAAGCAAGAAAAGAAAATCAGAGAGATCCTAGAAATTATGTACCCATATCTCTTTCTGTAGCATCTACCATTACCAAGTTTCTAGATGAAAACGAGTTTCTTAAGAAAAGATCATTTGACATGTAGTTGATCCTATTTTCGGAAGACATTATGAAAGTTGTTGATGCATTTTTTTTTTTTTTTTGGATTTTCAGAAAGCTCTTGACTCCTGACCACACAACTGCCTTTTAGCGAAGATTCGAGCTTATGTTATATTGGATGAGACTTTTTAACTGGTCGATCAGAGTATATTGTTGTTGATGGAAAACCTCTTCTGATCTAGATGTTGATTATGGCGTTTCTAGAGAAAGTGTAATAGGTTGTTGTTGTTGTTATTTGGGTTTAAGGGCGCGTCGACGACGGGGTCATTAGCGCCCTAACAAATACCAGGCGTGACAACGTAGGTGTAATAGGACTTCTTTTCTTAATTTTTGTAAACGATCTTAAAGACAATGTTAACAGCAGTCTGCGATTCTTCGCATTTCTTCAAAAGGAATAGTTTCTTAAAAAAATCGGATGGCTATTTCATCAGGCAAAGCAGCAAGATCGAAATAAATACTATGCAACTGCACACACACACACACACACACACACACACACACACACACACACACACACACACACACACATGAAGACTCTTGTCTTGATAGTAAATTCTGACATTTGGAACTGGTAACTAAACTTGAAAATTTTTATCGCTCTACAACAAATTATGATACTTTTTCTTGGGTTCACTACGCTTGATCTAAATAAAAGTATATACTTCACGAAACAATTTATTCTGGACTCCAAATATTCTATTTTCATTTATTATTGCAATCACAATGTCTTCTTTACACTAGGTATTTTCACTATGACTTTATAGACAATCTCTTAAGTTGGAACTTTTATGCTTGAACTGTAAGTGAACCGGTCTATGCAGCCACTGCCCAGATTTTTCCTCTCATAATTGGCATTAATATTTAGCTCTCAACTTTATTGTTTTGTTTTTGCATCCCATTGCAACAGTTATCTTCTCACAGTCTGTTAGGCAAGACAAACATAAATCTAGCCACAGCACAAACCAAACCAATGATTTCACTAAATAATACATTTACTGTGAGACAGGAACCTCTAACTATGAATAAACTAATTCCGTACCAAGGTCCTGGATTAAAACCAAAACCTCTCGCAGTGTGCACGGATGAGGGCATATAACGGTGTCGATGACGACGTTAAGTTTGATGGCGCGTGGTGTCTTTAGGGAGAGCACGCCAGGGTGTACTGGCAACATATCTCAACCATTCATTCATTCAGGATGCAGAGATCACACTTCAGTGAAGACACACCACACTCATCCATACGTAACACATACGTCCATCACCGAGGAGGACAAGGGAGAATCACACGTTACAATTGCCCTTGCCCAGAATAGACACCAAGCCTCAACCATTAACAAGAAGTGAGGCTGCCTAGTTGCAAGATACTACAAGAAGTTAAATTTTGGTTAGTAATGTGCTATGTAACTATCATGTGGCTACAGCGAAAAAACTAATTGATATGCATGTCAATAATGTTTTTGTGACTCAAGTGAAATACAGTTCATCCTTATTATTATTATTATTACTCCGCAATTCACTAAAAGTGTGTGGCGGAGGGTGCATTGCACCTATCGAAAAGGGTTATGGTTTGGAGGGGTTATAAGGGATATGGCAGGAGGCGCCCATGGGCTATTGTGAGGAACCATCCCCGCATTCGCGTGGAGTGATCTGGGAAAACCATGGAAAACCCAGATCAGGATGGCTGGAGTGCTTTATCGAAAGCTACTCCTGTCGGATTTTAAGTTTACTCGCCCGGTAAATCCTTTCTATTCCATTCCCTAATCGCTCGTGGGAAAAATGAGTACAGAAATGAATCGGTTCTGGCCCTGATTTCTCTTATCTTATTTTCACGGTCATTTCGAGATATGAATGTTGCTGGTAGCAATATTTGCTGACTGTCATTCCGAAATACATCTGTCGTGAATTTTTCAATTAGCTTCCGTCGAGAGCAACGCCTTCGGTGTTCCAGGTCTTCCCAACCTTAGACTCAATGGCGGGGCAAGTTCTGAATTTGATGCGCGCAATTTAAGTTTTGCAAGGACCTCTGGTGGCTCAAGAGGACGGAATTTATAAAGTTTTTTTTAATTTTTTTTTTAACTGTCAAATTTTTATTCTTAATTGCAATTATCTTTATTTTTTTTTTACTTATGGTTTTATGCTTCATTGATGTCGAGGTCATTAGTGGCAGGATGGGACTGGGGACAAGGAACAGGAAGGAATTTGGCCATGGCCTTTTAAAGTAAGTATCCTGGCATTCGCCTGGAGTGATTTGGGGAAACCATGGAAAACCCAAATCTGAATGCCCAGACAGGGATTCAAACCAGTGTCCTCCCGAATGCGAGGCCAGAGCGTTAACTGCTCACCCACCGCCCTCGGTCAATCATCTTTGCTGTAATTAAACATATAAGGTAATAACTATAAATAACGAAACAAAAATTTCCTGCTTTTAGCCTTACTGAAGTCGAACATTAATATATCTGGCTAAGAGGCTACAGAGAATGTACTTAATGACATTGTTAGCTAAATTTGAATGACAATATAAACATTTGGGTAAATGTTTTTTAACTTGTTTTCTGTTATGTATTGAAGCAACTGTTTTATATCTTTAGTGAAGTCTGTTAAATTTAAGATCATTGTTTGTAATTCTTCATATAATTCCTAAATCATTGCTCTCATCCACTCACTGGTCTGTGTGTAAATTTTGGCAGATTTTTAATATATGCTCTTTGGAATATTTTATAACTTACTTATCATAGAGAAAATCGAAATTTGTACAAGTTGATTTAAAGACTATGGAATCAATCATCCTGTAAAAAAAATCGTTTTCATCCCAGTCTTTGGGAAACTGTGTAGATTAATTGCTACTTTCATAATCGAATGTAATTTTCTTTTTAGCTAACCTTTTATTTTTAAAGTCTTTTGGCAGATCATAACCTTTTTTCCCCAACAAACTGATGAGCATCAAACAAGCAAATTGTCTATATTCTTTGATTTAGTCTCCAAATTTATGCAAGTGTTCAAGAACATTGTTATAATGGACTGTAGATATTGCTATAATTTCTTTAGGATATTAACACACGATTTGGGGATTCAAACGGGAGTCCTCCCGAATGAGAGGCCAGTATGTTAACTGCTCACCCACTGCCCTCGGTCAATCGTTTACATTTTCTGTATAAAAACAAAAAATGTTTTTGCTGCCGCAGAAGAATTAGGTGTGTCCACCAATTGGAAATTTCAACTATGACATCCAGGGATTAGTATTTAATATTCTAGTTTTAACTCCACTATTTATGTCTAATATATGTGCACAATTGTCGTACCCTTGGCCAAGACACTTTGGAATATCTGAGTATTGCATTATTTAGATATTCTCCAGCTCTCTCAGCAACAGCAAGAAAACCAATTAAGTTTTCTTTTATTGTACTGATTGATGTTTTACAAAATCATAAGTGACTTACTTCAACTCAACCAAAGTCTCTAGTGCAATCAAGAAAAACAGAATAATAATTTGCCTCTTTTTACCCTATAATTCACTTCAGCAGGAATAGTTTTTAACATCAATTCATTTTGTATATCATGGCTTAGATAATGATGTGTAAGTTGTTAATCATTAATGCCTTTCATGTGTTCATGTAGTGTAAGGTCATATTTAGATATCAATCTAAAGAAGTCTACAAACTTACCAGAATTCCAACTGTCAACACCAACCTTGAGAGATGCTTGGTGACCTCTAAACAAAAATTAATGATATCAATTAATCTCTCAAACAATTTGTGCCAATGTTTTGAGATTCACATATTAGCCTTTCGTTTTTCTGGTATTTTGTTTTTTCTTGCTTATCCATTTTCTAATGTCATCCATTGTAACATACAGTAAATTCCGTATGTTCTTTGGTATCCTTACATCTTTCTAAAATGCTACTTTTATCCGGTGACAGCACCCTCCCTATACCATCGGAGTTAGGGAATTGTCAAACAGTCTGCATGGAAAACTTTATTTTGAGATTTTGAATAAACCAACCAGCGATGATGTTGAGTTTCAAAATTAGTTTGTTTTCTTGATAAATGAAAATTAGAAAAGTGCCTATGGTGTGCAAGGCTGTAGGTGGTTGTCCACTCCTTACGCCGTTTCTGCTTGGACTATACTAACAGATGAACTCAATGCATATAAAGATTTACTAGTGTCTGATGATGTTAATATTATAGTAATTAAAAATTTGTATATTTGTGGATCTACTAGTATAAGAAAAGTACAAATACAAAGTATTATTTATTTAATTTAAATTCTTTTTATTTCACCCACCTTGCATTGCAAAATTATTTCTCTTGAGTTCTTGTAGCGGCTTCTTGTAGATCCATCGAATCTCTCCTCGTAAATAATTCCATACAGAATAGTCTAATGAAGGTAATTATCTGTCTGCCATCTAACTGTTGGCTCATTACCGCCACATGATGTAATAATGTTGATTTCAGCTTCGTTACATGACATTGTCTTGTTAGCAGAAAGGGCTGAGGATACTGAGAATTTACTGAATGGCATGAACACAATACTGAAGAAAGATTTTGGACTGAATATAAATCAAAGCAAGACTTTCTTCTTTAAAAGACGGGCAATTTTATCCGTCACCCCGTGGACATAGGGTAATACTGCCGTGGGTCTGTCCAATATACAGAGCGCCTAGGAAGATTTCTGGTGTGCTTTTAAAAGTCAAAGACAAGAGGGAGAAGTTGCAGACAGCGGGCGTATACCAGATACCCTGTAGCTGTGGCCAAGTGTATATCGGAGAGACTGGACGGACAGTCGAGGAAAGGCTGTGTGAACACATGAGACATCTTAAAAGTAATGACGTCAGCAAATCAGCTGTAGCACAACATTCTGCTGACAGTGGGCACGCAATTTTATTCAGTGACACCAGTGTATTGGTTCAAGAAAGCAGATGGTGGCCCCGGCGTGTCAGAGAAGCGTTGGAAATAATAAAAGACCAGATAATATGAACGCGGACGGCGGGCTACAACTTGACCAAATATGGTCATGCTTGATCAGGAAAACGCGGGACACAGGCCCCCATCGGACCGGCCACGCTGGCGGCGGTAGTTTGAGTGACGTCACTCCAAACGGTTAGCGCGTTCTCTTCGGGAGCTATATATAGGCGGCAGTAGTTCCAGCTGTGACAGTACTCTGAAGAAGGCCACAAAATGATGGCCGAAACGTCAGGTTTCGACAAATTGACGCGGTTCAACCCGGACAACCAAGATTACATTGACACAGACCGCGGAAGTCTGCGCACCCACTTGAAGATTGAAATCTGTTTGAATCCCTCTCGTTTCGTAACATTGCAATATCAGTTTGAACAATCTTTTGATTTCTTCTTCTCATAAGCATTTTAGCAATTCTTAAGGAACCTAATCAATTTTTATTGCCTTTCTCGAGTTCAAATCTTTTAAAACTTCATCTTTAATGAAACTAAGGAAAAAGGAAGCAGCTTCTAGGTGATATAAACAATAAAGGAAAGGAAAATTAACCAATCACAAACCAAAGTTGATGGCTACAATGAGAGAAATTTCCTTTTCCTATATTATTTAAAACTCCATCTTTATAACAGAATCTCTTAAACCACCAATATTAACACTGTCTTCTATTTCCAGCACACTCACACTGTTCATATCATACTATTTCTTACTGTCTTCCTTCCAACAGTTAGCTCTAACTTCTGTGTTTAATGGTGTATTCCCATCAGTATGTTTAATCCTTTTCCATTTTTTCTTAATTTCTCCAAAATTTAATTTTATCAGGACACTATTGCTTTACCAGTGACATTTCTTTCTTCGCACTTTCCTCTGCAACCAATTTTCTTTTCATTTCTTACACTTCCTGTTAATCTGATGCTTCCTACTTAAAACATTTTTGTGCCTTCTCCTCTGATCCAACAACTGAAAAATATCTTCTATGATTAAAAGATTTCTGACAGCTTGTTTGCTAATGCCCAATACCGTAACAGTACAACAAAAATGGCCAAATCCTGTAACAGTGGAGACACAGATTCACGGTCTTTATTACACGAAGGATTGCTAGACCAATGTGGTTATCCTGTAGGTTATGGAGTAGGAGATATTAAATGCATATTTCAAGAGGTTAGTAATGTTTACTACAGTCCACTGCTATTCATAAATGTCAGTTTTAGTTTATAAGAATATAATTCTGGCAGGATAAAAGGTAAAATAAGAGAGAAGGAAAATAGCAAGTATCGAAGATCAACAGATGTGGATAAGTTTGCGGCAGAAAGTGAGTGAGTGAGCACTCAGAATCAGAGATATATCTAGGATGTTATGCTGTTAATAGTAAATATTAAAAAAAAAGTCTAAATAGTATTAAGAAGTAAATTTTATTATTTCATTACAAAATAAAAAATAACAAACAATTAAATATTGTACACTGGTAAGCTGAAAGGCTGTTCACAAATACCTTGGTGCCTGAGATTCAATGTTTTCTTCATTACCACGCGATTGTGATCCTCCATTAGAATAGTCTGCATTGCTAGAATGTTTTCGCGCCTGGTACGCTCCGATGTGCTCAGCAGGTGTTTTCAGTTTCATTTTTGGTAAAATTAATTGCCAATCGCTTTTGAGCACATTATGTTAGCAGTGCTCGGCATTTGTCTTTGGTAGATAATGGGGTGGAGAAAGGGCTAAAAGAGCAGCACGTCTCCGAGCCCGGTAGTCTCTGCTGCTCTCTGCTGCACTCGGCTGCTGTTTTTGGAGGAAATGTCCTGAATGAAGTAGTTGTGGTTTCTTTATCTGCACGTTTCCAGGCCCGGTATACTCTGTTACGTTCAACAGCCGTTTTTGGATGAGGTCTGCTGATTAAAGTGGTTGCTGCTTCTTTAGCTTCACGTTTCCGTGCATGGTATGCTTTATTACACTCAACCGCTGTTTTCGGTTGAGATCTGCTGACTGAAGTAGTTACCATTTCTTTGGCTGCACGTATCTGACCTCGGTATGCTCTACAACGGTCAGCACTTGTTTTTGGACGATACGTATTCCAGTCTGCATCAGCAGTATTTGCATGTGTTCTAGAAGAAAAATTTAATATTTACACACTAGCAAAGAGAATACAAAATGAGACAGACAGAGAGAGAGAGAGAGAGAGAGAGAGAGAGCTCAGCTTTCTTGTGTCTCTTTTACTCTTCTTTTAGACAGTGGCCATCATGTTTTCTCTCTCCCTCCCCATTCTTACCAAATATGTCACATGTAAATAAATGTGCATCCATAAAAAAAAGATTCACTTAAAATGAAAAATATGTGAATATACACTAGTATTTACCTTGCCAAGATTTGAGTGAAATGCTAATGAACTTGTATAATTATTAATACAGTTTATGTTCCCTGACCACGATCAATATTCGTGTCACCCATTATTTGATCTAATATGCAAATATTACCAACACTTTATATTTTTTAACTTCAATACTAAAATTTCAGACAAATCTGAAATCTAGTGATGCCCCTATTTATGTATACAGAAGTGCTGACTTTGCTGCATTGAATAAATATTTCACTGGTATCAACTGGATAAATCTATATGAACTGGACAATATTGATGATAAAGTAAAATGGTTCAACGAGATTGTTCACAGGGGTATTAATCAGTTTGTTCCGGTGCACTATCAAAAAAATTCGAATTATCCATGTTGGTTTTCTAAAGAACTGATATGTAAAATAAAACAGAAGAAAATCGCTCATAGAAATTACAAGAAGAGAAGAACCAGCAGTAATTACATCGCATTTAGTAATTTACGATCAGAATGCAAAAATCTAAGTACAGCTTGTTATAATAATTATATTGATAAAATTGAATATGATCTGAAAACTGACACTAAAAAATTCTGGAGTTTTATTAAGAATAAGCGACGACACAGTGATGTTGACATCCCCTCAACCATGACCTGGAACAGCACAACTGTGAGTAATGGTGCTAATGTCAGCAACTTATTTGCATCATACTTCAAAAGCATATACAAAGAACCATCAGAACTTCTTAATGCTGATACTATGCATGACAGTAGCAGTAAATATCCAGATGTGAACCTCTCTAAATTTGAAGTTCACTTTGATGATGTATTTCGTGAGCTTACAGGACTGAACATAAATAAGGGTGCTAGACCCGACCAGATACCTAACATCTTATTAAGAAATTGTGCTGCTGGACTCTGTGAGCCAATCACTCACATCTTCAATAAGTCTCTTGAAACAGGAAGTTTTCCCTCAACGTGGAAAATAGGATATATTATACCCATACATAAATCAGGTGCAAAATCCGACATCAGCAAATATAGGCCAATTTGCATTCAATCCTCACTGGCAAAGCTTCTAGAGAAAATTGTCCTGCCACAGCTTACCTTTGCATATAAAAATGTCGTAACCTCAAGACATCATGGATTCTTTGGCAGAAGATCTACAACAACTAATCTCTACCTGTATGTTAAATTTATACTTAATGCTCTGAACAAAGGTCAGGATGTGCACTCTATATATACTGACTTTAGCAAGGCCTTTGACATGGTGAACCATGATATTCTGATAAATAAATTAAGTCGTTATGGTATAAGATCCAAGGCCTTGGATTGGCTTCGCTCGTACTTATCTGACAGACATCTACAAGTGCGAATTAATGGCCATTTGTCGAATGAGTACACTGTTATGTCTGGTGTGCCACAAGGTTCCCATCTAGGACCTATTCTATTCAGCATCTTCATAAATGACATTGGTGAAAAGTTTATGTCTGATTATTTGCTCTATGCTGATGATATGAAGATCTTCAGAGCTATTTACAGTGCTCATGACATTGAGATATTACAACAAGATATCTCCGAGTTAGAGGTATGGTGTCAGTTAAATAAGTTACACCTTAATATAGAAAAATGTGCTGTCATGGTGTTTTCTCGACGTCTCAACCAGCTACCTGTTAATTACTCTATTTGTGGTCAAAACGTGGGAACAGTCAATTCAGTTAAAGACTTGGGAGTGATAATCGATGACAGGCTTACCTTCTCAGAGCACATTAATTACATAACTCAGCGAGCATTTCGTGTCCTGGGTTTCATATGTAGAGCTGGTAAAGAATTCAAAAACGTTAATACATTGTTTCGACTTTTCTCTGCCTATGTCAAACCGTTACTTGATTATGGTAGTATTGTATGGTCACCCTTTACAGACCAGCAAATCAGCCGTGTCGAAAAAGTTCAACGCAAGTTTTGTAAGTTTCTGTTACACTGTTTTCATTGTGAAAACATGGAAGATGTGTGTGATGTATATCAACATTATAAGATTAACAGCTTGCAAAGTCAGAGGCAGTTGACTGACCTATGCTTCTTTTACAAAGTCATCAATGGACTTTTTGATTCACCAGATATACTCGAACAATTCCAATTTAATTGCTCTAGGGTAGGCCTACGAACAAGACGACTGCTGGATGCTGTGAAACCCAACAAAAATTATGTTGCTTCTGGGCCGTACCATAGGATAGTAAACCTGGTTAACCTATATGCAACCAACGTCAACTTCTTTGGAGGTTCTTATACTGGACTGATCTACAACATTAAAACACTTTTGTGAATCACTTATTCATTTTGTAGCTTGTATGTTTATGATAAATTTTATTTCAATATGTACAAAGCCGATTGGCGTTTAAATAAATAAATAACACCACCAACACAGCTAACATAAATATATCAAAGAGGTGCACAAATGCAAAATTCCTACACCATAGTGCTACTGTATATTGGGGAAGATACACACAGTAAAAACAATGAATCTTGCAATGTAGGCATTGAATGCCAAGCTGTGTCATGCTCCCTTTACTTTTAAACCTGTGTGCACCATATGTGCCAGTGCTCATGCAAATACCAGAGCGTGCATTCACACCGGTACATCTACGCATACCGGCGCACACACAAGCATGCCATTCCACATCAAATGTCAGCACAGTGCTACATTATCTTCAGAGTTCACAGACCAAACACCAAAGTATTTGAATAGAACAGGAGGTCTCACTTAAAAAATTTAAGAGGGCAAATTAGAAAGATAAGGCTGAGGTTAGATGAGAGATGATTGTAGAGGAGTGTGAAGGAAACTGTTTGGATATGCCTTAAGGAGGAGGGCTCACTTTACATCATCCTCAACCAGGAACAGTTCCCAGCACCACCGTCCTCTCCAGTGTCTTCTCCCCTCCCAGAAATGTCCATCTCATACCTCTATCTTGCACAGTATTTTATATTCTGTTAATCCATCTACCCAATGGTTTTCCTCAAGAACTCTTTCTTTTAAAATTCAAATTGTACATTCCCTTTGCCTACTTATCTTCACTGATCCTCTCCCATTACTGATATCACAGCTGTCCAAATCTCTCAATTCTATATTGCGCCGGTTCCTCTGCTTTCATCACGTGCTCATTACACAACTTGTCCAGCCTAACTGCTCCAATCCTACTTTGCTGAAATTTAATATCTGTGGACTGAAGTCTGTTAATATCCCCTCTTTCATGACCAGTACATCAGTCCTCTGACACACATGTAGGATTATTGTGTTCTTCCCATTCTCTTATATCATAATTCCTAAATATTTGGACTCTTCTGTAACCTTCAGTTTTTTTTGTCTACTCCATTTTTGCTTTTTGTTTCGTGCCACATCTACGGCACAGGAGGACAAGGAACAGGAAGGAATTTGGGCATGAATTTTTTGATGGAAACATCTCCACAATTCGCATGGAGTGATTTGGGGAAACAATGGAAAACAGAAATCTGGTTTGACACGTGGCGATTTGAACCTGTGTCGTCCTGAATACGAGGTCAAAGTGTTGCTGCTCATCCACCATCCACAGTTTACTTTCTGCAGTTAGCCCTCTCCCGCTTCCGAGGCGTAGCTACTAGCTCTCTCTTTTAACAGAAAATTGCATTCTGTAAGATTTCACTACTTTCTGACATGCATCGAACTGTTCTCTGCCTCACAGTTTACTCCATACCATAACATCGTGGGAAAATACCGTGGCTTCCATCTTTTCCTCCCTGATCTTACTGGCTTCATTATTTAATCCATTAGATAATTCATGAATAAAAGTAAGGAAAGAGCATTTTCATTCCTGAGCCTGCAGTCTTATCTGAACAATGCTTTTGCAGGAAAGGACTTGGGGCAAAGAATGGGAAGGAATTTACCTGTGGCCTTTTAAAGAACCATACCAGCATTCACCTGGAAACCACGGAAAACCGAAATCTGGATGGCTGGACGGAGATTCGAACCGGCGTCCTCCCAAATGTGAGGCCAGAGCGCTACCACTCAGCTACCATGTTCGGTCCAAAAATTTCTCTCTGAAGATGCTGTCTCTTGCTTTCATAATACCAAAAAATGCCAAAATTACTTCTTTACCTCTTTCATTTCCTCTCTAGCCATTCTGTAAACATTAATTCTGTTGTTGACTTGCTCATCTCATAGTCCACTTCCAACCATTGTTTTAACTTCTCAAATATTTTTGCAGAATGACACAAGAGGACGATATCTCTGTATTTCTGACATTTTCCTATATCACTGTTTTGAAAATTGGCAAAACGGAATCAGGAATCCTTTCTCTTTCCACACTAATCTCTGCAGATTTTACACATGAGGAAAAGCAAAATTGGAGGGGCGTGCAGGATAGGCTCCAAATAAAGCTTGGTGACAACTATTTATGTTTTTAGGTAACAAAGGGAATTTCATTTTTGATTAATATAATGGGGTTCTGTAAACTAGCAACCCAGAAAGAAAGAAAGTGGATATAAGACTTGTGGCATTCTAGATGTATTTTAAATTCCAAAGGTTGAAGAAGAGAACTAGTATAGTGAAAAGATAGCAGGAATAGTTAGAAAGATAACAGAACTGTGGACAAAACAGAAATTTAAGAAAAGCACTCTCCCTATATTCTACAATAGGAAAGCAAAGATACTGAAGAGGTTGGCACGAAGAGAGCATAATGGACTAAGGAATCAACAGTAAAAGAAAGAAACCATGAAACAACACATAATAGCAGCTACATGAGAATTCTGAATGAATATGAAACTGAGGCTGAGGGAAAGATGGTATTTGGATACCTGTGGCTAAGGATTGGAAAAGGTTTTTAGCATATCAAGTAAATGGCTTGAGAAAACAAAGGGGTACTGTCATGCAGGGATAATAGTGAAAATACCCATCAGGCAAGTTTCCTCATATTAAAACAATCAGAATTCAAGCAAAATCATTTACAATCATCATGAAACACACAGAAAACAAAATTATCAACATAAGCCAGTCCAAAGAGTTGAGAATTGTCGTCCAAAGATCTTGGCTCACATCAGTACTTAGAATTACAAACTTTTAATCAATGTTTCATGCATAACACTGTCCTTGAACATATTAAATATAATTTACATAGTTTGTCTCCATAAAACAATGTTCATTTGCACAAATTCACAATTGGGTAGTTGACTAAATTTGAAAAATAGGTTAATACTTCACCTTATTATCTATTTTACTCAAAAAACATCTTATTTTGTAAAGAATCGAACATTTACATTATGTATTTTGCATTTGTAAAAGCGAATTTAAATTTAGCTCAAAAACGCTCTAGACTGTCATGGCGTCTTGGATGACGTCATAGCGTCTGATATGAATGTAAACAGTCGTGTACGTATATGGCAGGTATAGATTTTCTTTAGTTAAACATGAGTTCCTCGTTTTATAAGTACTGTGTAGTGCCGAAGTGTAGAAGCACAACAATAAAAACACCAGATAAGTTATTTATATATGTTCCAAACAATGAAAAAATACGGAGAAAGTGGTTAAAACTTGCAAGGAGGGAGGATGCTCACAGTTTACCTGAAGACAGAAGTATCTATTTTTGTGAAGACCATTTTGATGTAAGTGTTTGTGCATAATATATTTCTAAATCCAAAGCAAAAATGATGAATTTTGCAGAACCACTACTTTACAAGTAATGATAATGGAATAAGGTATGAGTTGAGTTTGTTTTGGTTTTATGTGATAAAATCTTTCTTTAGTGCTATTTTTCATAGAATAAACATCATTAAGTGGCGCCACAATCTGGTGATAGATTCTTAAGCAGCTTGACGTAACAATTCGAAAATAAAGAATAATTGTTTTTAATTTCTCCCTTGGTTCTCGAGATATCGTAACTGAAAGATGATGATGTTAGGCTGATATGAAGCTTACTTGGGAACCATCAGACCTGTTCCGAACGGATTTCGATCCTCCGAGTATATGTTGAAGGGTAATAACTCCATATGTCTGTATTATAATACCGTAATTTCTTCAAAATGAGTACTAGGTAATGAGATATTAACGCGCAAAAATTTGTGAATATTGTTTAAATTTTATAATTTTAGTGTATTGTTTCGCAGTTTCAGCGTGGCGTAGCGGTAGTGTGCTTGCTTAGCATTTTGCGAACCCGTGTTCAAATCCCCATACTGGAAAATATTTTTATTTCTTTTTTTATATGCAGAAATCATTAAGCATTGATTTTATTTCATTTACGAATTTTTATTATGTGAAATAACTTTTAAAACAAAATATTACAGAATATACAGTCCCAACTTTTTTATATATATAATCATTATTTCATTGTTTATTGTTGATTTTTTTTTCTTTTTTATGAAACAGGTATATTTCATGTTCTACAAAGGAAATGGAACTTCAACAGAATATCTCTTTTATGGTCGTAGCATTGTAATAAAAATTGGTTATTTTATCTATTGTAAGTAATTATATTATTGTAAATAATGTTTTAATAGTTATTTCGCATGATAAAAATTCGTAAATGAATTTTAAATGAAATAAAATCAATGCTCAATGATTACTGCATATAAAAAAAGAAATAAAAATATTTGCTAGTATGGGGATTTGAACCCGGGTTCGCAAAATGGGAAGCAAGAGCACTACCGATACGCCACGCTGAAACTACTAAACAACATGTTAAAATTATAATATTTAAACACATATTTACAAATGTTTGCGCGTTAATTTCTCGATACATAGGTCTCATTTTGAAGAAATAATTGTAACAGAGACATATGGAGTTTATATATATATATATATATATTTAAAAAAAAAAACATATCTTAGGCGTGATGCAGCTGAAAAGTTAACGGCACAGAAATAATAGTACCGAACGAAGAACTATAACTCATTTTTAACGTGCTATATCTCGAAAACGAAGCGAGATATCAAAAAACATTATTCTTTATTTACGATTTGTTTCGTCGAATTCTACATGAATTCGTTATCAGATTGCGACGTCACGGTAATTATAGAACTCCCTAACAGTTGCTTATACTTCGCAAAAGTAACATCAAAACCATATCAATTAACTTATAAACGTACGTCTAAGCAATAGATTATTGTTTACGAAACTGATTTCAGCTTATAATATATATTTGACACTTGTATATATTTACGTGGAAGTTTTTACATTGCGGAATTCCGACGAGCAGAAGTCTGAGGCGAAAAAACTTCCAACGGCTACGGCGTCAATTTTGGGCAAATTACAACTGGTTGCTTTGCTAAAACCTTGTTCGATAATGAATTAGACTTCTCTTTCGCTAAATAATTAACAATAACTAAATTAGCAACACAGAAGTTGCTAAAAACGAAAAATTTACTACGCAAGGTGTTCTATTACATGTAAATGTCAACCACTTCTGTGGCGCAAGGGACGCTATGACGTAATGCTTTCTCATTGGCGTTCGCGGTCACGTGTCACTATGGCTGATTTTGTCGATTTTATTTTCTATAAATAATTATAATCTTTATCTTTTATATTAAATAAGGTTGTTTTTTGTTATCTCCTTAGCATGATTAATCATTAAAAACTACTATACGCCCGATATATTCTTAGTGGAAACAAGCCAATTAATTACACAAAAAATATACAAAACCATAATTAACCAACTCGCAGCTTGCTACACACAATTCTTACAATAACGTTTAATTAAAGGACGTGTTCGAGGGCCGTTATGATATGGATAATAATTTGTTGACCATTTTATCTTATTTTCTCAGCTTTTCGACATTGCATCTAAATAAAACATAACTTATTCTGTTCATATGACCATGGGCTGCACATTAATCAAAACCTGACCAATAGATTTTACGTGAATCGTGATCAACAAAAACCTATCTAAATTTTCTCATTCTTTTGATGCCACATTAACATCAAATATACCCTATTCTCAACAGGATTATGTGCTATTCATTAATTGAAGTCTCGTCAAAATCTGACCAGCAGTTTTCAAATGAATCACATTCAATGAAAAATTGATAGTAATTTGTGGACAATTTTATCTTAAATGTCTCAGCTTTTCAGCATCACTTAAAAATGAAAAACACTATTTCATCCATGGGGTCACAAGTTTTCATTAATCCCAACATTATCAAAACTGGACAAGTAGTTTTCCGTCCATCCGAACTTACAGAAACAAATTTACAAAACAGTTGATTCCTTACATGTAGGTCATTAACACTGCCCCAAACTCATTATTTTTCAAAAACATCTTCCAATTAGTCTAATAATATTTGTAGATTTCAGTGGTAAACATTAATCACGTGAGTAGATTAGACACATGATGACACAGTCATATCTGCACACAATGACGCTCACCCCGGGATGACTAGACGAGAGACAGGGTGACACAATCGTGTGTGCTCACAATGACGCTCACCCCGGGATGACTAGACGAGAGACAGGGTGACACAATCGTGTGTGCTCACAATGACGCTCACCCCGGGATGACTAGACGAGAGACAGGGTGACACAATCGTGTGTGCTCACAATGACGCTCACCCCGGGATGACTAGACGAGAGACAGGGTGACACAATCGCATGTGCTCACAATGACGCTCACCCCGGGATGACTAGACGAGAGACAGGGTGACACAATCATGTGTGCTCACAATACTCACCACGTAGCCTCATCTACTCGCATGATTAAGGTGGTGGTGGTGGTGCTTTCCTGCTTCATTAATGGTAATTTTTGGTTTGCTTTTCCTTTATTTCTTTATTTTCAATGACTCCCAAAAATGGTGAAGAATGAGATTAAAACCCTTCATCTTCTTCTTTTAAACCAGTTCTAGCATTATTTTCAACATTCCAGTGGTCTCTCTTTCCTTGTGCCTATGATTTTATTCCTCAAGAAATTTAAGATTTCAGCTGTTAATTTGCCGATAAACAAAGAAATATTGGCCAAGCATGGTAAAGCAGAAAAGCATCCCCATTTACATTATCTATCTTGGTTCTTCTCCTTTCTGTCTGAAGTTAGGATGTACATAAACATTTCAAGAACATTTAATCAAATCATTTGTTTTCACCACTACTCAAAACTGTCACAACTTCAGAAGATTTCACATACCCATTTTAAATAACTAAGTTTGTCTTCCACACAGTTAAGTTTAAATTTAATAAAGAAGCAAAATGATTGGTTGTAAATATGTAGAATTATTTCACAAATGTATGGTGTTTTGACGTCTAAAAATGCTGTAAATGGAGTGAATAAACGTTGTAAGTGTACTAAAAGGATAACAGCACCTGATACACTAATTATAAGGCTGCAATTTGGAATATTGTGCCAGATGTTACATTTAAAGTGAGATTTGGACAGTTTAAAATATTTAATCTTGTCAACATGAACAAATATGTATACAATCACGGATTTTCAAAGGAGTTTAGGAAATCATGCTAATGCAAAGTCTGGGACCGAATATGTAGGAGAGCGGTAATGCACTGGCCTAGCATTTGAGAGAATGCAGTCCAGCCATTCACATTTGGGTTTTCCACAGTTTTCACAAATAACTTCAAGGGTATGCTGGGATGATTCATTCAAGAGGCCATGGCTGAAGGCCTTCCCATTCCTTGTCCCCAGACCTCCCCCACCTCTAATAACCTCGAAGAGGAATAAAACCAGAGTAAAAAATAAAAAACAAAAATTAGCAAACAAGGGTTTGAATCCACTTCCTCCCAAATGCCATGTATGAGCACTAATACTCATCATAGGTAGAATGAGCCAACAAATATCATATTATACCAAATCATGACTTCTTTTTTAATTTATATTAGAGTTTTATGGGTAATCAAGGTCATTAGACGAGGTAGAAGATAAGGACAAGGAACAGGGTACAATTCAATGACAGCCTTTGGTGACACGTGGAGTGATTTTGGGAAATCATGGTGAATCAAAACTTTTTATCTGGACCAAAGATTGAACCAGCTTCCTGCAATATGCTAGGGTAGACCTTGATATTAATCACTCAACCCCTCTCTCCCCTAGAATTAATGGTTTCTTAATGCCATTGCATGAATGGGCAAAAAGTTTGTATTTTATATTTATTTATTTATTTATCAATCTTGTTTCATGGATCCCTGCTGAGGAAGGACCTCTGGGATGTGAAACATGTCATGGTTAATACACATACATACAATATGAATCATAATCATAGTAAAAACAAGTATATGTTCCACAGAAAAATAAAGAGAATAACAATAAACATTAATTTTTACAACTGAATTTTGCAAAAGTCATATTGAATACAATTAATTAATTTGTTCAAATTCTTAAATGTTGTAGAATGAGTTGCCAATAAGATAATCTCTAAGTTTTTCTTTAAATATATCATTATTATCTGCAGACTGTTTTATACTTTTGGGAAGTTTATTAAACAAATGTATACCAGAATAATTAACTCCTCTTTGTACTAATGACAGAGATGTTTGTGTTTTGTGCAAGTTATTTCTGTTTCTTGTATTGAAATTGTGTACCTGTGAATTAGAAATAAACAGGTTAAAATGATCTATGACGAAGCACATGAGAGAATATATATACTGAGAAGTCATTGTAAGAATATTGAGTTTTTAAAAAATTTGTCTACAAGAAGTTCTTGGTTTTACCCTACACAACATCCTAATAACTCTTTTCTGTGCTATGAAAACTTTTCTACTTTGTGAAGAGTTTCCCCAAAAGATTATGCCATATGACATCACTGAATGAAAATATGAGGAATACACCTGTTTCGTTAATTCTAGATCTGCTGTTAGAGAAAGTGTTCGTATTGCAAAGGTAGCACTACTTAACTTCTTCAGGAGTGAAGTGATATGTTCATGCCAACAGAGTTCCTCATCTATTTTAATACCAAGGAATTTTATACTCTTTGTTTCTAATATTCTGTTATTTTTGTAGCTTACTTGTAAATCTGGATGTGCATAATTGTAAAAGAGATGTTGCAGTTGGTGCTTTAGGATGCATCAATGACTGAGTTATTACAGCCTTCACTAAACCCTGGGATGACAATGTGACATAAACAAAACTCAAGTGGTTAATGAAACAGACATCAAAATAAATTAAAATACTAAAACAATGGCTGTAAACAGGCCATAAAAAACAAACACATACACTGACTTGTTTGCTGTATAAAGGCCAACCAAAATAAACAACATTAAAACAGCAAACTAGCTGGATGGCTGTAAAAGGGCCAGGCAGCTATAGTGTGTAAAATATAAGAAACTTTAACCTTAAAGGATAAAAACAGTACTTGAATTGGTGGTTGTAAAAAGACCACCAACTCATTCTAAAACCTTGGCCGATCTGCCCAACATTTTTGGGAAGAGACCAGCCAAACTACAATATTTTAAAACCTTCGCCATGTTGTCATTGTCATTGTTTAAAATAAGGGGCAGATTACTGGCAATGCCAGCATCTGCCCTTAAATGTAAAAATATCAAACAGTCAGTTAAAATGTGGCGCACCATCAAAGGTACACCACAAGTGTCACATTCGGGTGGGTCCCCTGGCAGAGAAGAAAGCTGTGCGTCAGAGGACAGTGCGCTATACGGAGGCGAGTAAGGAGAACCTCATCCCTCCTCGCCCTCTGGAAGGAGCTGCTCCACGGCTGCACGGTCGGTTTGACCAGCCGGAGCTTATTATGCTCGACTTCCAGCCTCTGCCATATTTCAAACACGATATTTTTCACCGCCGAGGCAAGGTCTGACTTTGGGCCTGGATCAAAGCCAATTCTGACCTTGTCACAGGCTAACTTGGCAGCTTCATCAACTGCCTCACTCACCCCGATTCTCACATGGTCCGATACCCAGCAGAATAAAACCTCCATTTCATAATATTGGAAGGACAGAAAATAGGCAGAAGTATGAATAGCAGTAATTTATTTATTTAAGAACATATCGCAAACCAAAACTACAGGTCACATTGTTAAGAATTCATATTTAGAAATAGAAATTAAATTTACAAAACTATGAAATTCGGGTTTACCAGTTTTATGGGGTAAGCCTCATTGTTCATTTTATGGAGCTTTCGGATGTCATACTGCAGCCTTCGTCATATGATGAAGGCTGCAGTATGACATCCGAAAGCTCAGTTTGTAAAACAAACACTGCTACTTACCCTGTAAAACCAGTAATCAATAACAAAGATGGTGGTGGAAACGTGAAAAATTACATGATTAAAGTTTTGATGTACTAAATAGATTGGTTAGTTGCCTTCAGGAAGTCTTTTTTGTTTCCCGTTCACGCCTGCAGATTGTATGTATGATTGTATGTCAATGTAACGGATGGTCTGTCTTTTGGCACTGCAGTATCACTCAGAGTGAATAGGCACTTCTTCCACTATTTTCTTCTGATTTTGTTCAACCCTGCCCACAATCTTCAGGGTAGGTTGCAGCCTAGTGGTGTCTGTAGTATATGACACATCTTGATTTTTTTAATATTAATTTTCTAGCATGTGTCAAATATGTTGAAATTATATAATCAAATCGAGCCTCGAGGGGAAGTGGTGAAACTGAAAAATAGTTTTTTGGAGGACATGGATTCAATTCCTCATCTATCGAACCAAATTTTAGAATGCCTCGATTTCCAAAAATCATTTCAGACAAATGTCAGGCTGGTTCTATCAAAATTACTTAATGTTCTTTGCTCCCCAACCTTTTCTGGGTCTAATAAATTCAATGTCAGACATTTTTTTGGTCAGAAAACCATAAAACCTGAAGCAAATATTTTGTTGTTGTTATTGAAGTGTTTCTGAACAGGACCCTACAAAGACGTATATCAGTGAAAAAGTGGATGTCTGGCAATTGCTGGTTTTATATGATTTTATAAAAATTATTTTTTTCAATGAGGGTGTATCTACTTTAGAGTTAGGGGGAGCCAGGTGGTTCAGAATTTCCAGGCATGGGTAGGCATTATTGTGCTTGATATAAGGTGCATTGTGTTTTTCATATTAGTTCAAGCACTGTATATACACACTGGGACACAACACTCTTTGGCAGAGCACAGGGCCGGTGTTAGGGTGGGGGGGGGGGGGGGTAAGCGGGTGAATAGTACCCGGGCCCGATGGCTGTTGGGGGGCCCTGATCACTGACTGTAGGGGCCCTCAGGCCATGGAGCCAAGGATTCGCCCATTGTCGCCCGGCCAATTTGTAGAGCAATAGAGGAATACAGCAGTTGAGCTAAAAAAAAAAAAAAGCTCGACTGCTACATAATACGCTACAAATTTCGTTGTGACGACAACGGAGTGGCAACTATCGCAGGGCGGTGACTGTTGATCACTCAATTTGCCGCCCGCGTGCGATGCACACCTTGCACGCCCGCTTATGGCGGGCCTGACCCCATACAAAATATTGTTCCTTATCTTTCTCTTATTTCAGGTCTAATTTATTGTTTTGAAGTTGATGAATGAGAACTGTGAACATTAATGGCTGCTTTCAAGGAGATGCTGCCAAATGGGAGTTATCATTTGTGGTGGATAAGCATAATGTACAAGAGACTGTGCTGCTCAGAGCAGGTAAATTACTACCTAAATAGTGATAAACAAACAATACTGACAAAACTCTCTAAACATATGATTGGAAATATAAATAAACTACAGAAGAATGCTACAAATTAAGTCAAACAGTACTCACCTATCACAGAACAGATATGTTGGTGTCAGCATCTTCAGATTTCACTATCTGCAACATTGTAACCCAGATAAATGAGTATGCACTATTATCTACAGAACAAAAAGTGATTTAGATATGCAGAAAAATTACGATAAGATAATAAAATCAAGGAAGGATAGGGAAAATAGACCTTTACAGATGAAGGGAGGACAGCAAGGACAAACAGATTTTACAATATTTTGAATAAAAAAACCCCTTAATCATGTAAGAAGTGAGACATATGACCAGGGGAAAGATGTGTAAAAATCCAGATGTACCACATGACTAGACACAGATGAGCAAAAATGGGGAGGGTGGGGACTGCAATGGTGGTTCGTTTGACAGCCTGAGTAACAAAGTTTCTATTTGCATTGCTATACATCTTTCCTGTAATTACTATAAATAATTCTGAAATCCTACCAGACAAATGGGACCTACAGTTTTACATGAAATCAAAACTTCCATCCTAGAGGACTTCACACAGCTAGAGCAAAGAGTTTGACAGAATTGAAGGTTGATATAAGGACTAGTATTTGAAACTTGGCACGTCACACAGATCAACACCACACACAATTTCAGCTATAGGTGATCTCCAAATGAAGGAACTACTTACTTTACTTATTTTTACTCCTTAATGTCAAATGCAGTAATATGCTTGGGCTATTCAACTCATAGTGACAAAGTTTTCAGAGCCCAGCAGAGAGTAACAAGAATAAAGTGTGGGATTAGAAACAGAACTTCATGCAATGAGCTGCTTGAGAAGTTTTGGATTTTAACATTGGTGGCCAAGTATATATACACATTAATGTCCTTTATAGTCACAAATTACACTCTGAATCAACAAGTGAAATACACAGTTATGACACTAGAAGTAATAATGATTTTCACAAGGATTATAAGTCATTGTCTATTGTTAAAAAAAGGGGTCTGATATTCAGGTGTGCATATCTTCAATTATCTCCCATCACATCTTAAATGTCCAGCAGGTGATAAGTTTAAACTGGGGAAAAACTGAAAGAATTTTAAATTGAAAACTCCTACTCCATCAAACAATTTATTTCTAAGTGTCTACAAAATAATTAGCAGTAGTTTGTGTAAATGCAGTTGATATAATTCATGTACATATTATGCTGTGACAGCACAATAATAGTGATGATAATAATAATTGATAAAATTGCGATGGAGCACATTCTCCAGTGGCAATCTCCCTACACACCTATCACCTGTCCCTCTTCCCACTGACTTTTGCCCTCTACTAAGTTTTACTTTATATTCGTTCAGTGTTTTGGGTAAATTATTCATCACTTCTCTTGGCTATTTATTCCAGTCCCTTACACCCTATCTTACAAAAGAAAATTTTCCCACATGCTTATGCCTGAAATTCATCACCAATATTTGCCTTATACACTCCCAAGACTCTCTTCACCCTCCTTCTATCCTCCAATGAATCCCACTCCAGCTCCTTTATCATATTAGTTACTGATTGTGTTTTATGGTAATTTCCAAAGACAAATCTAGCAGCCCCTTCTCTGCACCCCTTCCAACTCCTGAATTTGATGCCCAAAATGTGGGTCCCATACTACACCACCATATTCCAGCAGTGGACTGACCAAAGTTTTACATATTCTGGTGTTTTCATCAATTTTGTTATGGAATTGTTCATCGGTAAAGTGACAACTTTCCACATCTCGCGGAGCCAGCCTCTTATATTGAGATCCATCGGAAATGAATTTACAGTAGAAATCCAATTATCCAAACTCTCACTATCTGAATCGCTGAATATCCGAATTGCTTTTTTTAACTAAGAAACATTCTTTTGAGAATTCCTGGATGTTCAGAAGTTAGTGCTGAAGATATGGGAGAGTGGGTGGTGTGTGATTTGTCAGACCCTGGGTATGAAATTCTAAATGATGATGAACTTATTGAAAGTGTGAGAGAAGAAAGTGTTGACGAAGAAGATGACCTTAATGTTGAAGTTGAAACAGACACGGGACCATCAGCTAGTCAAGCATTTGCCGGCCTTGAAAATGCGTTGATGCGGATGGAACGTCAGCCCGAGTGTGACCACATGCAACTGCTCACTGTCAAGCGGATGCGCGACTTAGGGCGAGGTTACACAGTACGAGTTGCTGACCTGGCAGTGGACAGCTACTGCCCCTGTCCACTCGCACGACAGTAGCTCGACTCGTCTCGCCCGGTCACACAAGTGCGAGCTGCTGGCGTGAAACTAGACAGCTACTGCACGTGTGTACTCGCATCTTTTCAGTAGCTATTCATAGGTTTCGTGCAATGTCTCGTGCAATGTTGTCGCAAAATACACGACTGATCACAGTTCATACAGTAATTAAAGCAGTTACAAAAATACTTTGTGGTGAAATACTTCGAGCTGAAAGTGCTGTGTAAAAAAAGAAGAAAAACAGAATGATATGGGTCAGGAATTGGATGCAAAGGAAAGAGGTAACGCAGACAATATTTAAAGAACTTTATAATGAAGATCCCCGAGAATATAAAGCAGTTATGAGAGTGACACCTACACAAGTAGAAATACTCTTAAATTTAATTGCTCCAAAAATTCAACGTCAAGATACACACATGCGGGATGCTATACCTGCAAGAATGAAGTTGGAGATAACCCTGGTGAACCTCTCTTCTGGAATATCGTACAGATTGCTGTCGATATTTTTCAGAATTTCAAAAGCATCTATAATTAAAATAATACCAGAAGTGTGTGATGCTATAAATGAAAGTCTAAAAGATTATATCAAAGTAAGTAATTTTTATTATTCTAATCAAATTCACAGCTGATTTGTTAACTTTTTTATGTATTAGAAATTAACCTTTACATACCAATTCAGTACTACATAGCTTAGTCTATTATATGAGACAATGTCATTGCTGAACCAAGTACATCGCTTGCGATTATTGTTTGCGAGGATTGTTCCAATTGTGGTGATGGGGTAGATTCGGAACTGTAATTAGGTGAATACACATTTGTAGCACAGAGGGCTTTCTTACGATATCTAGCTTGTATTTCATCCGTCGCATCAATTCTATCAATTGGCGGTAAATGTCTGAGCTGCAGTGCTACATGTCTCCCAATTACATCACATTCATCTTCTGATTCTCGTGGACTCGGGGCAGACATTGTTAAAGTGTTATTTAGTTCTTCAAGTTCATTCACAACTGCTTGAATTTCAGACCGTTCTGTTGATAATCTCATCTTTGATCTTTGTCTTTTATAAAGCTTCATTGGTGGTTTTTCAATCATGTTGCTGCTATTGCCACTAGTATCAAGGCCCTCGTTATTAGTTTCTAAAGATTCTTCAGGCAACTCGTTCCCTGACGTTGATGCATGATGTGGTTCCTGAAATTTAATAATCCCTACTATTTAATTTTGGAATTTAACAATACTATTTCAACAATACTGTTTTAAGTTAAATCACAATTAACAATACTACTTCATTTTGGAATTTAACAATACTATTTTAAGTTAAATCACAATTAACAATACCACTTCATTTTTCAGATACCGAATATGGAGGAATGGCAAGATATACAAGTAGGATTTCATTCAAGGTGGAATTTCCCAAATTGCTGTGGGGCTATTGATGGGAAACATATAACAATTCAAGCGCCGCCAAATTGTGGTAGTGAATACTATAATTACAAAGGAACAAATAGTATAGTGCTTATGGCCGTCGTGGATCACGATTATTGTTTTAGATATGTAGATATAGGCTCATATGGTCGTAATGCAGATGGTGGAGTATTCCAAAACTGCTCTTTGTATCCTTATCTAGAAAACAACTTATTGTTGCCTGAAAATTCTGGTTGGAAATTGATGCCTTCCCTTTAAAACCATACTTACTAAAGCCCTACAAACATACACCAACTAACAGAGAAAAGATTTATAATTATAGATTAAGCAGAGCAAGAAGAATAGTTGAGAATGGATTTGGCATCCTAGCATCTCGTTTTCGCGTATTGGGAAAACCAGTTCAAGTTAAAGAGGACACTGCTATAAAAATCGTCTTATGTGCATGTACGTTACACAACTGGTTACGTATCACTGCATCAAGAACCTATACACCACCAGGAACGACAGATTATGAAGACATCAGGAACTTTCAAATTAATTTTGGGCAGTGGAGGTCAGAAATTCATGAATTACAAAGCATCCATTGCTCGCGGATCAATAATGGATCGAAAGCAATAGCAGAGAAAATGCGAGAAAAATATAAAAATTACTTCAGTGCAGAGGGAGCGGTTACTTGGCAAAATAATATGATTGTGTGATTACAAAAGAATTACTATATATTAATAAAATACTTACCAGATTAGTTGTTGTTTGTTTTTCTTTTAGATTAATTATTTTCATAATGTAATCAATAGCATCGAACCATTTGATGGATGGTTTATAGATCTAATCAGTGCCACATCCACTTTTTTTTGCTTCTCTCAATTTTCAATAACTCCTGGTTATACGTAGAACGTAAATTTTTTATCTTTTTTGTTACTTCATTCGTGTCTTGTAAACCCAATTCCACGCGAATGTGTTCAAGCGAGGCTTTACACAAATCTCTATTCTTATAATTAGGATCCAAACAATTCCATAAGTTGGTTTGATCCTTGTAAAGCTCCACTAACTTTATATTTTGTTCGGAAGTCCATCTATCCGCCATTTTCTGTTTTTAAGCACTACAGGAAAAATAAAAACACATGCAGCAACGAATAATGCACCTGGCGTGGTCCCGGGCTTACGAGCTACTGTCATTTCGCAAAAATCGTGCAAGTTGACGTCCGAGTCACATGCGAGCTGCAGCTGGTGGCGTGGTGGGGGAAGGCGAGTGGCGAGTAAAATCAAAAAATGTTGTTGTAACTCGCATGCGAGCTACTGACCAACTCGCACGTGACAGTAACTCGTACGATGCGGTCACACGGTGCGAGTAGCTGCACTGCAGTAACTGACTAGGCCAGCTCGCATGCTAGCTCGCACTGTGTAACCAGGCCTTTAGCTGCCCGAAAACGGACGAATAAAGTCAAACAGCTTATTTTCACCGAGATGTTCAGCAAGCAATGACTTATTTACAGTACAGTGCATACATACTGTACTAATATTCACCACCTGTAAGTATGTTTAACATGTAAAAGTGTTACTTTCTCATTTAATTAATTTAAAAATAGTTTTTTTTCTCCAATTTCCAACTTACATACAGTTATTTATTAAAATAGACCCTTTTTCAAAAAAAAAAAAAAAAAAAAAAAAAAAAAAAAAAATTCTATTATCTGAATTTTTATATTATCTGAATGAGGTCTGGTCCCAACTGATTCAGATAATTGGGGTTCTACTGTATTTAACAGTCCCTTGTTTTTATTCAACATCAGTTTATACAACATCTTTTGTAAGCTACAGTGTATTCCCCTCAGCATTCCATACATTAAAGAATCTTGACAAAAGGTCCACAAATCAAGAGATAAAATAATGAATGTGATAATTTAAAATTAGATACGCTGGAGAGGACTGTGTTCCTGGCAGACTCAGCCTGTGACAAATTGGTCAATGTTTAAAGCAACCATCATTCAAACAAAAGCTGACAATGTGAATGAAAGACCCAAAGCTGAAGTCAGGATGGCTGCTATGATTAAAATAAAAAATCAGTTCTGTATGAAATTTTCTTGTGCTGATGTGTACTTATTGAATTTACTATTTTTTTTTTTTTTTTTTTTTTTGTAAAACATTTTAAAGAAACATATTATTTTGGACTCCAATATCATTAAAAACTTATACAATTTATAAAAATAAAGATAGGGGAAACAACCATCACCTACCACAGTAAGGCAGGAGGGCCAGAACGAAAAGGAAAACATGAACACACTTTGCAATATTCTGGTAAACAGCATTACTCATATAAATGTTTAGATATATGTCAAGGGGAAAGATGTGTGCACATCCATACCTGCCACACATCTGAATTCTTAATTAAATAATAGTATCCCTGAACCTTTACTCACCACTCTCTAAACTTTGCCAAATCCATTTACGTATCTGAACCGTGTATAAAGACTGTTACGCATATGAATTCCACCTACAACAAGGACACAGTTCCCTCACACTATAAACATTGTTGATTTCCTACTCCTTTTCTGATTCCTAGGTCCATATATACTTTTGTGTTGCTTTCCGCGACACAACTGTAGTACTGTCGCAACGTTTTCAGTAAACGCTGCCTCTCCTCTCCTCCTGTGACAGCATGTGTCTTGCTCATGGTGCAATATCTCTGAACCTCCTATATATACAGTCACCCTCTCCCTAATAATGCATATTTATAATTTCTCTGGAACATTACAATTTGTAATTTTCCATGTATGTCAGTAACAAAAATAAACAAACAAAACATTACTCTACCATCTTTAATCTCTCATATCAAGCCAATTACCAATTACCAAATCTGATATTTAAATGGTTTTTTCCCCCTAGAACAAAATAATATGTTTGTACCAGATACTTGTATGTACAGTAGCTCAGAAAATTGCACACTAAATAAATTTAAGATATTTAATACATTTTTGCGCACCATGCTTCATAGAACACGAAAGGACAAAGTGAGGAATGAAATCAATAGCGCAGAGGCCCGCTCAAACATCAGTGTGGCAAAATCCTTACAGCGGTCCCACCTGAGGTGGTATGGAAATGTACAAAGGATGGAGGAAGAAACAAGAGCAAAGGCCTACTTTAATACGAACATCCAAGGTAAAAGACGTGTAAGAAGGCCAAAAACAAATGGCTAGACCAAATCAAGAAAGATATAGAAGACTTAGGGCTTGATTGGAAGACTGTTCATGAACATTAACTATTCACGGACAGGAAGAAGTGGAGAGTGCTCGTGACAAGGAGACTGAAGCTGGAGAATGATGATGATTACATTTTTATAAGGGACAACTTACAAGCAAGTATAATAAATACCAACAGTGTGGCTTGGTGTATAATAAATACATTGTTTACAAATATCAAATACTCTTTGAAATTGAAAATGCTCTTATTACTGACAATAAGCTAGGATTTGAAAAGTTATCCCATCACTCACCAGTTTACTTTCCCCGTCCTTCCTTGTATTAAATACTTTCTAATATTTAAAACATATAACAGCTAAACTATGAAATTATGATTCCCTACACTACTACGGATCGAACAAATAAGTCTAGTTATCTGTAGTACTCATTACAAAAAAAAAAAAAAAAAAAAATAACATCCTACCTGATGGTGCTGAATGATTGCCGTGTCTTGTACACCCATGGAGTCATCAGATAAATATTCCTGTAATGAATTAATATATTAAAAACAGCTAAAATTACTATTCTTAACAAATTAATTTTCTTATTATTATAGTCTACAGTTAAAGATTTCAGTGTTTGAGTTTAGGAGTAGTGGGAGCCTGACATTGCTGTAATGAAGTTTAGCTTAACAGAAACTGTTGTATTTGCTTTAAATTATACATAATGACATTAAGCCTTGTAAACATAAAGTTTAACCATTAATTAATGTTTACAGTCTAAATACACTGGAATACTATGACACTGCAGGGTTTACCTGTACAGGAGGCACACTCATCATGTCAAAAGATTACAAATGGGCACAAATCATTCTATGCTATGCTATGATAGTGCGGCAACCCTCTAATCAGTAAACTCTGCCCTACCATTATAACTACACATGATGAAAGCTTTGAGCTTAACAAACAAGTCGTCCTGATGTTCTGGAAACTTAACAGCAGCCAAATGTCAGTGTAACCAATCGACCATTATTAAAGAACTCTTAAAATAAGTTTTCTTAATCTCACCCATGTATAAACAAAAGCTTAAAAGGATAATAAAAACAATTTAAAGCCTGTTTGTATCAATTAAAAAATGATAAACAATATCTGGCAGTGGTAAAATAAGAACAAGGTAAGAAAGAATTGTACTATTCCTTTCAAATTTGTCACATTCTTCAGGCCATACATTTTCAGAAAAAGTGTACATGAAAGTAAAATGAAACATACCTTAGACAACATGTTTATGATCTGAACCCACTGTGAAACCCACCTTCCATTAACCTAACCAGGACTTTCCGTGACATCACTTTTCTTGGTGCAGACATTTCTCCATGGAAAGGTGATCTGAACTTCTGTGTTCATATCAATATCACATTTTTTCAATAACTGCTTTTGAGAATTGAATCATTTGTTTTTGAAAGCACATATGTCCAATTATCAGCATATATTGTAATATATATATATATAGGAATCAAATTAGGATAGGGAAATGAGCCACCACTTACCTTTAGATGATGGATGTGGGGCGCGAACACACAGAAAAGACACAAACACAAATAATAAGAGAACATTATGAGAGGTGGGTGCACCCGGAGACTGCCTCATGGAAAGACCGCCGGTCGAGAAAATGGTGGGGGAAAATTCAAACATAGGAAAAGTAGAGGGGCAATGAATCAGAGCTCATACCCGAGCAAAAATTAATATCCAAACTAATTTCTGGTTGGTGGGAAGATCACCTGGTCTCAACTTAAGATAATACCCGGTCATTTTTATTATTATTATTATTATTATTTAATTCCTCTCCTTTCCACTACCTATATTGAACCACCACTAACCTCAGGTGATGTTTACTTCATAAATATTATTTTTATTATATATATATATTTTATTTGTTAATGTTTTAAATTTTTTCAATATATATTATAATTATTTTGATCTTCCCACCAACCAGAAATTAGTTTGGGTATTTATTTTTGCTCGGGTATGAGCTCTGATTCACTGCCCCTCTACTTTTCCTATGTTTGAATTTTCCCCCACCATTTTCTCGACCCGCGGTCTTTCCGTGAGGCAGTCTCCGGGTGCACCCACCTCTCATAATGTTCTCTTGTTGAAGAAGGGTTTTTTCCTGAAAATTTCTTTATTATTTGTGTTTGTGTCTTTTCTGTGTGTTCGCGCCTCACATCCATCATCTAAAGGTAAGTGGTGGCTCATTTCCCAATCCTAATTTGATTCCTTTCCGCTACTTAGCGTCTTTTTTTCATTGTTATATATATATATATATAATATCAGTTTGAGTGCACATTCATGGCTCAACATTATACAATTCTGTAGAGATCTTAATTTATAATTTATTTTTTAAAAGGCTCATTTCCTGTACTGTATTGTCCTAATATTCGTTTAATATTGCACACCTGTTTTTATCATTAGAGTTCAGATCTTTATAACCAAAAAATAAGAGAAATATGCATGCAAATATGACCTTAAAAATGGGTAAATATTTGTTGTTGATATCTTCACTTACACTGTAAGTGATGTCACACCAAAGGTAGTTAATAGTTCAAAACTTGTTCAACCAGTTGGCCATTTACAACTATTTTTGCTCAAACAGCATATCGAGCACAGAAAGCCCTTATTTGCATTTTGTCAAGGGCTCTTTGTAATCGATAGGTCATCATCAAATAAAAGTACATTTCAGGATGTGCTTTGTCTTAAATCTACACCCCCCATTCAATATTCATTCTGTGACTTATTGATGGCATTGTTCACACATATGGGAAAGACTGTATGTACCCCTATCTCACACCTTTGTTAATTGTTAATCTATGCTACTTTTTTTTTTTTTTTTAGTTGTATCTTGTATTAAAACATATACTGCTCACTGATTCTATGCTATGCTTCAGATATCTATTCCTTTGAAGGATTTTCGACAGCAATTTTCTTTATACTTTGTCAAAAGTCACAAATGTAACGTATGTTGGTAGGTTATAATCCATTCTCTTCTGTACACATATAATACCGATGAACAGGAAAATGTTTTAAGGCAATAAAATTAAGGAAGGATAGTGAAAGATGACCCAACATTTACCACTGATGAAGGCGGCTGGGAACGATGAACACAAAAAAAAACAAACACATGTAAAGTGCAATATTTCGACATACAGCTTTATTCGTGCAGAAGTGAAACACCAGGAGGAGTCAGATGTGTATACTGCCTTCCTTCGTTTTATATACGAGGAGTGGAACTTAAATAGTGGCAACTATTTATTCAGAACCAATACAAAAGCGTTACATGTTTGCACCTGTTACTGTCCTTCAAAGCACCAGCGTTGCGTAGAACCCGTTTCCAGCGATGTGGAAGTATACCGTTAGCAGAGCCTGTTCTGTTGATGGTGCGAATGGAGCAGTCTACTGCCTGTCGAATCTCTGGAACAGTTCTGAAGCGAATGCCATGAAGTGGTTCCTTCATCTTCGGAATCAAATCAAAGTCACAAGGTCTTAAGTCCGGGGAGTATGGTGGATGGTACAGTACTTCCCAGTCCCATCGACCGAACAGAGCAGCCACAGCTTGCACTGTATGCGCCCGTGCATTGTCATGCAAAATGATGGGTGGGTTGCGCAGAAAGTGTTGCCGCTTCTTTCGCAAAGCTGGTCTAAGATGATATTCCAAAAACGAACAGTAATACTGTGCGTTGACGGTCTGCCGTGGAGGAACGTAATGCGTTAGGATAACACCATCACAGTAGTACACGAGAATCACCATTCTGGGGCTCTGACGCACTTTCGACTTTCGCGGCGACCCATAATGATGGCATTCATTGGATTGGCATTTCAGTTTTGGCTCTTACGATGTGGCCCATGTCTCTCATCCAATGTTACGATACGGCGTAAGAAAGCCTCTCCTTTGCGCTCATAGCGCTCCAAGTGCATCTGAGCAGTGTCGTAATGCATCCATTTCTGCATTTCCGTCAATTCGTGCGGAACCCATCGTGATGCAATTTTTCACATGCCCAGGCATTCCTTCAGGATGCGAAGCACAGTCGTATGCGCTAATCCGGTTTCATAGGCGAGCTCACGAATCGTCTGGCGTCGATCACTGTCCACAAACGTGGCAACAGTATGCACTTCTTCTTCAGACATGCTAGGACGACATGCCCGATGCATGTCTGCCACAGTTTGCCGACCTTCGTTGAAGGCTTTTACCCAATGTGCCACTGTTCTGTACGGCAATGCCGATTCCCCGCACGCCTCTTGAAGACCTTGATGGCACTGTCGTGCTGTACGACCTCTGGCACATTCAATCTTGTTCCAACTCCGTTGTTCCTGTTTTGAAAACATAGTGACTTCAGACCACTTGCTCACAAGTGACTGCGTTTCCCTCGATTGTGCGCACGCCGGGGACGTGGGATGGGCGAGTCCATTTGCTCAGAGGTAAGGTAGGTATATCAACAATGTGTGCTATCAGCAACAATAGTAGATTCCATTGCATAGTGTCTCCACAGCAGTGTTGCTACTATTTAAGTACCAACCCTAGTATATATATTTTCTGAGCAAGAAATTCTTTCTGAAATTCTGCTAATTTGGCTTCTGCTATTGGTCTCAGTCTAGCATTGATTATTTTGGCATAGATTTTATATCCTGCATTAAAATAGTAATTCCTTTATAATTATTCACGTTGGTTCTGTCTCCTTTCTTCAAAATAGAGACTATAGTAGATATTCGCTACTGTTCTGGTATTTTACTTTTAAGCCAGCACATATTTATTAGATGTAAAAGCTGATATGTCGGTAGCATTCCATCATATTTAAGTAATTCTGCTGCTATTACTTCTGATACCGCCACTTTTCTGTTTTTTTTTTTTTTTTTAATTTATTTTGAGCTTCATTTAACTTTTCTATTGTTATGTGATCTGGTCCTTCTGTTTCTGTAACTATGTCTGCTTGTTACTTTGTCACTAAACCAAAGGATTTTGTGGCGATTTTTTTCCATTCTTGAACTTCTACTATGTTGTTATGTGCAGTATCTCTTTTTGTTCTGTTCTGTTTCTTAGCATTTTAAAGGGGAAAATAATCCATGTTCTATAAACATCAACTTCTATCTCACTGACAACTTTACCCCAAGTTTCTCTATGCACTTTCCTTACTATGGTTCTTGTTTAATTTCTTTTTTTTTAATAATATTTCCTTACCTCACCTGATTATTCTTCCAATGCTTCTTTTATTTCTTCATCCCATGTCTCAATAGCCTTCCTATTCTGCTTACTCTGATTTTACCTAAAACTTCTGTTATTCTTCTTGTGACACATTCTTTTATGTTATGACATTCTGAATCTATATTTTCTTTTGTTGATTTTTCTAGCAGATATTTGGTAAATCTCCTGTCCTGCAACAACTCAAGTTTAAATTTTTAGAATATTTAACTTCTATCTTTTTTATGTCTCTTTTCTCCCATCCTGTCCACAGTACTAGTTTGGTCACTACTTCTGAAAAGACTCATGTCATGTACCATTTATTTTGTTCTTTCATTCATCATAACATAACTGATCAAGAATCTCAGTCCTCTGGCACTGCTTGTGTATTTATTTATTTATTATTATTATTTACAGAAGAAAGTGTTTATAGTCCAGAATTTGTTATAGCTACATAATTATCTCAGTTTAATCCCGTTCTTTTAAAGCCAACCCTCTCCAAAACCCCCAGCCACATTTTCAATTTCTCAATTGCCCACTCGGCACTACAATCACTTGCTAAAATTAGATAGTGTGACATATTACTCTGGTCAATCTGTACGGTCTGGCAGAATTCTTATGTCTCACTGTCACTTCCTTCTGCTGCATATAAAACTACAGTATTTATGTCAGGTACCCTGTAGGGCACTTAAATCAAGCACATTTAAATACTTGTAGGATACAAGAACCATCTTATTCTTTTGACTGATTAATACTCCCACCCCTAAAGTTGTCCTTTTTCTCTGTTTTGACTCCACTGTAAATTAAGATTTCGGACTTTGGTTCCTGACAATTTTTTCTTGGTTTCACTGATTAACACCAGGTTGATATTTTGTCTCTGAGATGTTTTTCTAATTCTAATTCCTTTATGCTGAGACCTGTCACATTCCAGGTGGCAGTCTTTAAATATTTCTATCAATTTATACCAAATCCTTTTTCTGTTTTTCACAGCACGGTTGTTACCAGTACGTTAATCCAGCTTTAGACCTTGGAGCCTATGAGTAGATGGATTTTTATGTAAATGGGTTACCAACCCACTGTACAACATCGAACCTGGATGACCATGGTTTTATTTGAGGGTTTTCCTTCCATTAGCTGGTGTGCTCTAGTTTTAAGTTGCCAGGGGACTCAACTTCCATCCTCTCATGTAAGCCACGCTTCAAGGATTGCATTGCCTAAGGTTTGAGACTTTCACCTTCACGGACATGGCATTAGGGTTTGCTGACAGAGCTGCCCAAATAGAGCACAGTTGCATTTCTCAAAGTTTTATTGTCTCAGCCCATCCGATGTAAGTTGAGACTTTTGAGGTCATGCCAGACTTCAACCCATTATTATAATTATTACTCTGCGATTCACTAAAAGTGGGTGGCAGAGGGTGCACTGCACCTATCTGACAGTCTAACAGTTTGGAAGGGATACACGGGATACGGCAGGAGGCGCCCATGGGCTCTTTTGAGAAACCATCCTGGCGTTCGCCTGGAGCGATCGGGAAAAACCGTGGAAAACCCAGATCAGGTTGGCCGGAGTGATTTATCGAGAACTACTCCTGTCGGATTCTAAGTTTACTCACCTGGCAAATCCTTCCTATTTCATTTCCTAATCACTCTGGAAAAAAATGAGCACAGAAATGAATTAGTTCTGACCCTGATTTCTCTTATCATATTTTAATGGTAATTCCTATATATGAATGTTGCTGGTAGTAACATTTGTTTGCTGTGATTTCAAAATAAGTCAGTCGTGAATTTCTCAATTAGCTTCTGTCAAGAGCAATGTCTTCAATGTTTCAGGTCTTCCCAATCTAAAAGCCTGGTCAAACAGAACGCATTCTGCCCGTGCGGCCAGAACATGGCGGTCTGACGGCAGTCCGCCAAACTTGTAGTAGACGAACAGAGCACGGGCAGCTGAAGGCAGACCGGCAATCATTGACGAAGGAAGAGGTAATTCATTTTTTTAAATTATTCGTGTCTGCCCCCTCCTTATTAATATGTCTAGCAGTTCATGCGACGAAGAAGAATTGCTTCTTCTGCTCGCTTTAAATAGTTCAAGGCGATAAAGTCAGTTTATACTTCACGAAACTATCCTGCCGCCTAAACCATTTCCTGATATAGACACGCCCATTCCTCATGCATTTTTAGGCGATGGAAGATTCAAACTACAAACTTATTTAATGCGCCCTTTTGCAAAAACTACAGTTGTAATTCGCGAAGAGGAAAAAAAATCAACAAATATAGGGTAAAGCATGTAGTAAGAAATACCTTTGGAAGTTTAGCTCAGACATGGCATATATATATATTTTTTTTTTGGCCTATAGAGTTGGATGTAGATAGTGTAGTCCAAGCTACATGTTGCCTTCACAATCGTAAGAGGTTACACAAAACAGTTAACTGAAATTGAACTACAAGGTGACACAATAATAACAAATCAACATGCCAATGCTTTCTCAACCGCAAGTCGATTGAGAGAAAGATCAACTATGTGGTACGAAACCATTTTCTAAATTACTTCGACAACGAAAATTCATTTAAATTTTAATTATAATTATACTAATATATTATTGCATCTATGGGTTATCGAAAAGAAAAGATGCTGTATAAAAGAAATAAATGTATACTTTCTTGTCTGGTTGAGCTTTTCAGCTATTTCATTCCACGCTTTTGCTTTGTTGGCATGTTTTTGTACTCGAACGCACTGAATGAGAGACTTTCTGTCCACTATGTGGAATTCACAACCTACCGCCTGCCCGCCGTGGACTGTCTACTTGACTGGGCCTTAACTCCTTCAACATCGCCCTGATGCTTTCTCTCTAATTAATATACATGTCACGAATCGGACGGCTCTTCTTTGGACCTTCTCTAACGCCTCCATTAACCCCTTTTGATACGGACCCCATACAGAACAACAATATTCTAAGTGAGAATTCACTAGTGCCTTGTATTCAATCGACTTAACTACCAGTGTGCACTGTTTTAAAGTACAACCTAGAAATCAGAGCATACAAATTGCTTTCCCAGTTATCTTCTCGATATGCTTATTCCACGACAAATTATTACGAATTGTCACTCCTAGGTATTTAGCAGAACCTATCATTCTAATGACAGTGCCATTAATTGTATATTCAAAGATAAATGGTGTCACCTTTTAACTTATACACATGACTTGGCACTTTTTAGCATTTCTTCACTAAATAATTTCTTCCACTAATGATAAAAATCACAAACATATATTTCTTTGCCATTTCCTGAGCACACTTCATGTGGCCACAACCCACACACAGTACATTTCTTCTCTGCAGTCAGTTGAGAACTTTTACTCACACAATTAAAAGTCAGCATCATCCACAGTTGGTGGTCCTCCTTCTGGAATATCAGGCACAGATTCTTCACTGTCAATTAGGGAGATTTCTTCATTGTATGGACTTTCTTCTTGTAGTTCTTCTCAGTTGAAATTCGTGGTCCTTCTTCCTTTCTATTGTCCTCTTCCTTGACTTTCTTCTTCTAGGTTGTTCCCCCAACCTAGTGTTTTAGATAGTTGTCTGTTTTTACTCTTCAATTTCTAAAAAGATTTCACAAGATCCACTTTGTAAGATTAAGATGTTATCACTATGGATGAAGTTGGTTTCCGACCTCTAGCTGAGTTTCTCTTCTGAATGATGGGCACAGGACTGATGTGCACTGGACCAAACCAAGGAATTTTTGGGTTGGTTGAAGGCCCAGGATGATTAAAAAATTCTCGTAGCACCGCCGAGATGCAAGGTGTGGCTTCATCTGATCCTAGATCATGTTTACAAGGATCTACTGCATCATCATAAGGATCTTTCGTGCACGGGACTTCTTGAGAGGCTGTAATGAAATAAGAGTCTTGAAAAATATTCCTATCTACTGGCTACATGCCAGTGAAACAAAATTCAGTCACTGCAATCTCTGCTTTCTGGCACTTGAGGTAAGCTCTTCCAAACAGATCTATTACATCAAAAGTGGTGACAGGTCTTTGGTTTTCTTGAAGTAAAATTTGAACCTCTTCATTATAATAAGCTTTAAGAGGGGCCATGAAAGCACGGTCCAGTGACTGCATTTTGTGAGTTGAATGAGGTCGCAGGGAAATGACTGCAACGTGGTTTTCTCTTGCCATGTCTATTATCTCCATATTTCTGGTGTGGCTGTAATTACCATTACCATAATTTGTCGGATGTGTTTGTCGTATAAATCCCTCAAACCATTTTGAGAATATGTTGGACTGAACCCAACCAGAAGGAAGAACCGCGACAGTTGTTCCTGGAGGTTTCCTCTTTCCAGAGCTGTGTTCTTGTTACTGCGAGGAATTTCACCAGTGGCGGGATGAAATTTCCTGATGCACTCATGGAGACCACCATAGTAATCAAGGTACCTCTCTCATCTGAGGTGATAGACCGAATCTACCGATTTCCTTGGAGTGTAGTCACTTGACGATTTTTACTCCGGACAATAGCAAGGCCTGTTTCATCAACATTCCCAATTCTGTTGTTGTATTCCCGATGTTATTATTAGCTTTCCGAAGTGGTTTTCAATATGTTTATCTTTATATTTATATATATCATAATATGCTTTTGTGCGGCTAAACCAAATAATTAATTTGTTAGCCGTGGTACTCTGCACAATTTAAATCAATCTTTTATTACTCTCCAAATACATCGCTTTAATTACAGGATCGGACTTTATTTTGCAATTTCTCCTTACCGCTGACCTAGGCAATCTCCTAGTTATATTCCTTTATTCTTGTTGTTATGGAAACCCTTCTTTAAAGAGAGTATTAACAGGCCCGTACCATGGAACTCATAATTCAGAGATGACATTAGAATACCTTTTCTGGGATAACCTGTTTGTTATCCTACAGTGTGTATGTATTTTTCTCTAATTCTTGTGCATTGTTGTAATGAAACTTAGATAAAGTATCTTTGTTGAAACCTAGAGCACTAGCATATGGTGTTCCAGTTGGTCTATACACCGATAACTGCTCTTTGTGTCTTTTAAGAAACAGTTTTAACCATTTATTGCCAGCCCCATGATCTTGAAATGGGTACATTAGAGTGTTTTTTATTGCTAAACTCACTGCCATTGTTCTTATGAGACCCCTCGCTAACCCAAAGAAAGTGACCTCCATTCTGAGGCAGTATTCAAGGAGCTTCTTTTTCGAGGCCAGGCCCAAGGACTGTAGGTCTTCCCTTTTTCGTGTGAGATGCATCATTCGGGTCACCGTACTGCTCATCTGCAAGTCTCATCGAGGTAGTTTTAGCAATGCTGAATACTATCCCCATCGTGTAAAATCTTCTAAGGCTTTCCACCGAGGTAGCGCGTCAATGTGGGGCAATGTTTCAAAGCCTGCCTCAGGCTCCATCTTCCGGCGAAGTGTCAGATTCTTGGAAGCGTCTACGTTTAAATGGCCTTTGTTTGCCAGGTGACGTAAGTCACGTGCGTCGGGGCCGATCGGTCACCGGTGGTGGGGCGGGGAAGGACCTGGTGGGGCGGCCGAGCCGGGCCACTTTCCCCGTCGTCTTATTTCTAATTGCTCTGATAACTCCGTCCATTTCTTGGGGATCCCACTTTCTCCCACATAGGTATCCATTTGTTTTGGCAAGCTGAAATAGTGTTTCAAATCACTTTAACAAAGTGATGAAATATCAATTTGATTTACAGGGGATCTGACTTATAACAAATTGTGTTTGTGTTGGTAGTTTTGGGGATTTTTTTTTTTTTTTTTTTTTTTTTTTTTTTTTTTTTTAAATATTGGATTGATATAGAAAACAGATACGGTCATCAGGAACAGTAATTTCTTTAGACACAGCAGTGAACAGATTGTTAATTTCTTTCTTTGAAACACTATAAACACACTATTTAATGTACCTCTGCAAAAAATTCCACTCCTACAGATAGCACTGATGGGAGAACTGGTGAAATACTTGTCTCTGCCCAGTCTTCTCAATTTCAAAACACATCATTTCTTTTGATATCAACATGTTCCAGGTGTATGCCATCAGAATGCAGCACCATCAAGAATGGCTTTTGTGTTCATGATTATTAGATAACATAACCTAAGACAAAGAAAGTAACTTACCACAGGTGAAGGCAAGAGGCCAGATGAATGACCTTACTCAAGTAGGAGGTGAGACATGGCAGGGGGAAAGATGTGACCGCATCCAGACCTTCCACAAAAATGAAAGATGAAACAAGAAGGAAGGGTGGGGATTGCACAGGTGATGGGGATGAAAGTTGACCAATGATAACTGTGGGTCTGAAAAATATCTGTCATGATCAGTATATATATGCAAGTTGAATGTAAATTTGTGATAAGTAATGAGTTATTTACCCTATCCTATAATGTGTTCATTGCCATCAGCAGTTTCATTGTTACCATTAACCAATAAACACGAAGGAACGCACCATAACTTACGAACGTTATAAATTTATAAAAACCAAGATCGTAGCATAGTTTTCTGCTGGTGACATGTCTGCACCCAAAAATTCCATTGTTCTGAATGAGTTCTGCACTGCTATCTTTCTGCTCATTTCCTCCATCCGCATTTAAATTTATAGAAGTAATTACAGGTAATAATATATTTAGTTATCACCAATCATATATATGAACTTACTTTTTTTACTGAAGCTTGCTCATGCTGTGATGCATACTCCCCAGAAAGTTTGCTGTTTTCTGGCAAAATACTTGATTCCTGGAATAAGGATAAAAGGTGTTTTTCTAATTACTCTGGCAGAACTAGAAGACAATTAATTTAATTGTGATGAAGCGTATGCCCAGGTTGCAATTTCACTACAAATCTACTCCTATTTTTCATACTTTTTAATCTTTAATTCTTTGAGAGCCATTTTACCACTAACCTACCACTGCCTTAACTAATTTCAAATCTCTCGGTGTTTTTGTAAATTGTTGATCACTTCCCATTGTAGTTTATTTTAATCCCTGACACCATTACCCCAAAAGAAAATTTTCCCACTCATGAAATCAAGCACAAGCTTGTGGTTATGGTCACCTTTTCCCTTCCATGCAGTATTCCTAATTCTTTGACCAATATCCCTCCATATGCCCTGTACATTCCCAACACACTCTTCGCCCTCCTCCATTCCTCCAATGACTCCAAATCCAGTTCCTTTATCATATCAGTTACTGATTGTGGTCTGTGGTAACTTCCACAGACAAATCTAGCAGCCCTCCTCTGCACCTTCTCCAACTCCAAATGTGAGTCTCATACTATACCACCATATTCTACCAATGGTCTGACCTAGTTTGGTACATCACCTCATCAACCACTCCAACCAATGAATAATTTTAAAAGTTCTTCCTGCCACGTGCTCAACGTGTCCTGACCTTTATCAAATGTTATGACAAGACAATTACTTTTCAGATCTTCAACAGTTGCATTGTTTAAGTGAAAAAGCAGGGGGAAAATTTACAAATATGATTACATAAACTTCAGTGGTCATTGTACTGGAGAACCAAAATAATAATTTACAAATATGAAAACTTATAAATGTAGAGACATGTTATATGGAAGGCAAGAAGTCAGTACTCACACTTTGGACTAATTAAAAAATAAATAAATCAAGCAACTATGCAATAAATAATATATAACATACAATGTCATTCACATAAGGTGGTTATTCAAATATCAGCTGATTTAGTGGATGGGTACATCGAGGTCATTAGAAGTGATATGGAATTGGGGGTAAGGAACGGGAAGGAATTGCGCGTGGCCTTTGAAGGAAGCATCCCGGCATTCACACGGAGTGATTTGGGGAAACCATGGAAAACCCACATCTGGATGCCCAGGCAGGGATTCGAACCGCCGTCCTCCCAAATGTGAGGCCAGAGCGTTAACCACTCACCCACCACACTCGGTGGGATGGGTACCAAAGTCTTCACCAAGATAAACAGTAACCAAAGGTTCATCACATTACTTCAACATTATCTTATAGCAATATTTAAAAAAGATATGAGGGTATTCAGGGACTATATCCCATCTGGTGGTAAAACATGCCAGTTCACACAGGTCAAATAATTTCAACAACTGTTTCACAGTTACAGCCATCAGTGTTTTGCTTGACACCATAATCTTCAGTGAACTCTGCACATGGGTACCAGCCTACCAGAATATCCTTGACAATATACCTCCTCCTGGCCTGAGCCTCCAATAAATCCATCCCAGTACACCCAGCACTTATTACTACTGTTAACATGTGTCTTTCATATTTAAAGTTTATTTAATGTTTAAATCCTCACACATTAATTATACAAGGTGGGTCAAAAGGACTTTACAGCTTTGCAATGATATAGAAATTTGTTGAGATAACTAACAGAATCAGAACATGTGCCAGTTTGGTAGCAAACAACCTCAAGTTTGAAGCATGTAGTGCATCAGTACACCATTTCGCCACCAGGAGTGCCAGCGTAGTGCACAGTTAAAGTGGCTGCTTTCACTGTTGCGGAGCGTACTCGGTGTGTGTTTTTGTTTCATGAAACGAACTCTGAAACAACTGTTCAGCATAAATTTCGCACTGAATACGCTACAGAACATGTTCGTGACAGCCCCAATGTTAATGTGTTTTGTGCCCTTCGCAGATTGAAAGTTTACAGCCCATCCTTCTTCTTGGATAAAACTGTCAATGGTATTGTATATCTGGATATCCTTGAAATCTTGCTAATTCCACAGATCTATGAAAATGATCGAGATGGGATGGTTTTCTACCAGCAAGATGGTGCACCGCTTCATTTCCTCACGGAAGTTCGAGGTTTCCTCGATAATCGCTTCCCAGGTCGGTGGATTGGCTGTGAAGGGTGAATCACATGGCCATATCGCTTCCCTGACTTGACACAACTGGATTTCTTTCTATGTGGTTTCATTAAAGATCGTGTATATGTTCTTCCCCTACCAAACAATTTGGCTGGCCTGAAAAATTAAACCTGTGCTGCCGTTGCACATGTTATGCCTGATTTGCTGCAATGAGTGTGGTAAGAATTGGTTACCGCTGGGATGTTTGCTGCATGACAAATGATAGCCACATTGAACCAAAATGACACTAGACACTTTTATGTGAAACTTGAAGTTTTTTGCTACAAAATGACACATTCTGTAAGTTATCTCAATAAATTTCTTGATCATTCCATAGTTGTAAAGTCTTTTTTGACTTGCCCCATGTTGGTGATGTCACCCCACTTCCAACAATAATATTCCTCCAGGTTATCAATTTATTACCTTATCCCCCACCTCTCCACCACCAACTGTACCACCTATGCGATGCCACCTTGGTTCTCCATTGACCCAGTGGAAGTCAGTGTGTTCACATCTGACTCTGCCAAGTGTCATCTGTTAGCAGGAAGAAGGTTAACTACTGAAATATTACATCTTCTGTGTTTGTCTTTTTTGTGTTCGTCGTTCCTAGGCTCCATCACATAAGTGTTAGGTCGTATTTCCCTATCATTCCTTAGTTTCATTGCTTTATAACAGTTTCCTACTCATTATTATATGTATTGATGCCTGATATAATAGACGCTTTTAGATTTACATATTCAGTGACTTATTTGATTGCGGGGAGATCTGTCACCAGAGGCAGGGAGACGTAGGAGTTGTGAACTATTTTTATTTTATATAAATAATGTTCTCGGGTGACTAGCCGAGTTATAGGAGTGTTATAATTACAAAATATTTCAGCGCTCTCAATCGTCGGTGCCATCTTCCGGTGAAGTGAGGTCAGGAACGTGCGAAGTTGCTGAGCTAGACCAGACTTATTTATTATATTCTCAACGCCGAGAAAGATTACAAAATTATTTATATTTATTTTTCTCTGGGCTTTATGGTTGTTGATGTCACAGGAAACGGGAGCATGGAGCATGAGGAACAGAAAGAAATTCAGGATAGTCAGACGGAGATTTAAGCCTGTGTCTTTGCGAATACCAGACCCGAACATTACCACTCGTGCACCAGGTTTGGCAGGCCTTTAGTAGATGAGGTGCAATAGATAATTTGCAATAATTTGCAGTTGAGGGAAAGTTAGTGTAAAACACAAGAAGAGAAGAGCCGCTGACAAGGAATAAGTCCACTCCTTTATGATAAGTTTAGTAGAGGCTACCAAGTCACAAATATATTTAAGCGTATGTTTTGTAGGATACTTTTATCCCAGTCAATGTCATGTTTTATTTGTGATACAGATGTCAAAACTGTAAATTTTTGTATGTGAGTGCATAGTGTTGTAAAAAAAAAAAAAAAAAAGTTTTTTTTTTTCTGACTGGAAAAAAAAAATTCACGAAAAAACTATGAAAAAAAACATGTTTTTTCCTGGGACAGGTTTTTTTTTCATAACTACTAAATCTCAAATTTGTAAGACACTTATCATTTAATATGACTGTTTTAAAGTTTATGCTAAGTACTTATCTTAATTTTTAAATCTACTGTACTTTTCTGGTTCAGTAGAAAAGAAAATTATGAAAATATTGGCAACATTGAAGTTTTCTTTTACGAACTTCCCGAAGAGGCTTGGTTGCGTGAGAAGGAATCCCCATTCCCCATTGTTTGGATTGATACTCACTATTTGAACTGGTGCTGCCAACCCTACGAATTTATCTGTAGACTTAAGGATCTTTTCAGAAAATTGGGAATTTTAAATTTATCTACGTGTTTTTTTTTTGTCTCTTTTTATTACTTATTGAGCTTTCCTTATATCCGTATACTTGTTAGACACTCAGCGTGTAGTGATACTGAGTCATTAAATTGTCAGTAATTATGAATCGTTTCCTTGCAACTGTTGGCGTAAACCAACGATTGAAAAAGAAATAAAGCCCCTATTTTGTATGATAATAAATTCAAATTTAAAAAACCGTAATAAGAGAATTATCAGCGCAGTCTATATACACAGTGTGTACTTTGCTCACTATTTAAAATTGCAATCTCAAAATCTTTTGCGTACAATACAAGAACAACCAGTAAAAGGAAATGTAACTATATCTGAAGTTATGGATTTAGAGGATCCAGAAGAAGAAACAGAAAATTCCGAAACTGACCAAACTAGTGTTGGTAGTGCTGATACTAGTGAATGTGGTACTGACATAGAGTATGAATAAAATTATGTTACCTATATAGATACATTTATGAATCATTATGTAAGACATTATAGGATTCAGTAAGATATAAAACACACATGTGAAATGTAAGTTCCGTAAATAAAACTATAATTTATGGAATTTATTGTTTTCTGAAGAAGAAAAAAAAACAAATTTAGAAAAAAAACAGGGTGCTAGGTTTTTTTTCATGTTTTTTTTTTTCAAATTGCAACACTATGTGTGCAATTGTGCATGGATTAATCAAAACTAACCATTTCAACAAAAGTGTTTTTTGATATGATAGTGATAGCTTACATTATTAAATACTGGAGGTTTTCCCAGTGTTGAAAATGAATAAAATATTCTCGGGTAACTAGCCGAGTTAGTCCAGTATTGAAAACGTTGGTGCACAGGGCGTGAGCTCTATGTGATAAGGATAGTTTCCAGGCGGAAATGTGTCATTTATGGAAAACTTTTCCACAAGAACGGTTACAACGAGGCATTAATAAACTCGGTTTGCAGACAAGCAGAAAGGAGGAAAATATGGCAGCAGGAAGATCCGGGCCCCTTCGCCTTCCTTATGTGGGAATGACTACTGCTAAGATTGGCAGAATTTTATGTTTTCCGACCACCGGCCAAAATTAAGAATATACTGTGGTCACACAAGGATGATATAGCGTTACAAACATCTGGTGAATATCACATTACTTGTCTATTGGGAAGACAACACGATGTATTAACCAAAGGTGCACCGAACATGCACACAACGTCCACCTGTGCCATATTGACAATTCAGCGCGTGCTGAGCAGAGTATTGACATGGAACATGGCTTTAATTTCAAGGAATAAGAATTCTGGATGTATGAGAGGTTATTGGAATAGTATTTTCTCTGAAGCCATCGAAATCTGTATCTCGGATGATTGGATTTCAGTTAAGTAATGCCTGGAGCCCAGCAATCCATAAAATGAGACTGCAGCAGGATTTCTGGAAAGTATGCATCTCTCTGGCACGCCAGAAATCAATGGTACCTGCCAGCGGCTAATGGTTTCTGCCAATAGAAAATTAGAAAATCTTCCCGCTAGTGGCCAACGTTTCCTGCCAGTTGCCAATGGCCGACTGGATACAGAATGACGTAGTGCGGACTTTGCTTGATGTATAAGTGGCTCTATAACCTACCGGCAGCAGACACTTGACAATGGTGGCACAGATTGTGACCAATGAAACATCGTGTTTGATCGGTGGACTAACTCGGATAGTTACCCGACAAAATTTTATTCAGCTTACATAATGTTTCAATGTGACATTGACACAATCAGAAATAAAAAATGCATCAACTACATTAATTGTTCCATGATAAGTGTGTTAATTTAATATTGTCTACCATTAACCTTCTCACAGTCTAAATCTTAGCCACAACTGAATACGATTTAGTCCAATAGATTAAGCGAGAAATGCTGACATAGGTAAGTTTGCCGTTATACATAATAATTTAGTCCACATAGCTTTCGAGATTATTTTTATTCCACTTACAACTTTTTTTAACAGTTTTTATCCATGATACTGAAACATTACATTGTATATATTTATTGTGAATAAATTAATGATAAAATATCACAACCTATGTAGTTATGTAGATTATTTCTGTTCTGTTCTCAAATCCCATTTTAGCAACAATAGAGTGGAAGAAATTCCAACATCCATATGGAAAGGATCTTAAAATATACCCAGTACTCACCAAAGTTCTCCCTTTATTTTTGTTGAGTGGAGGGTACATTTTCTTTTTCTTTTCTGTACAAACCACATTTTATTGATATTTATCCCTGACGTTGATTCATTATAAAATTTGTGCCAAATTTTAATAAATTAATGTTGGTAATTTACAAGGCAAAGCAAAAATGCCTGAGTATAACAAGTTCAGTTGGACAGAGCAGGTTTGGGAAGTGGTCTGGAAAATTTACAAACATCTGTGTTGATGAAAGAGTAATGAAAGAGTGTATGTGTATGGACTGTGGAAACTTGAGTCACTTGTTTTAATATGGTGGGGGTCATATGATATTCACATTAAAAATAAAATTTGGAGGAGGTACGAGAGAAAGAATCTAGATTTGTCTGTGGAAATTACCATAGAACCCATTTAATAAATAATGAAGAGATGGGATGAAAGTCATTTTAAGACAGGAGGAAGTTGAAACGATTAGCTAGTATGTAGAAGATAAGAAAATAAACAAACTCTTTGAATTACACAGTATTAAAGCATTGAAATGCATTAGGCACACCACGACTGTTTGAACTTCCCAAGTAACCTTCATGTGTGTGTATGTGTGTGTTTGTGTGCGTGTGTGTGTCTGTGTGTGTGGGTGAGTGAGTGAGTTGATTGAAATTTCTGCAGTAAGTTATTTACAGAAACAATATGAAAGTTTTGTGTGAAAATGGAGAAAACTTTCACTGAAATTTTCTCCTATTTGTTCCTATCCAGTGTCAGACCTCATCAACACCAAGGTCATTAGTGGTGGGAAAGGACTGGAAACAAGGAATGGGAAGGAATTCGCCCATGGCCATTTTTAAGGAAGCATCCTGGCATTCGCCTGGATTTATTTGGAAAACCAAAATCTGGATGCCCAGACTGGGATTCGAACCCGTGTCCTCCCAAATGCAAGGCCAGAGTATTAACTGCTCTCCCACCACACTCGGTTGGATATTTTGTTATTCCTGTAACTTTCATAAAGTTTGTGATTTTTTGTTGCATACCATTTTCTAAAGTGTAACCGAGGTTGCATTCTAGGTAATTAAATGTTGATATTTGCTCTATGGGTGTGTTTACTATTGAGATTTTGATTCTCTTATTATCTTTCCTGATTAAGGCAGCACTTTGTTTTATTGACGGAAATCTACATGTTGTACGCTTTTGTTCTTTCAGCTATGTACGGTATGTACCAATCTCTGCAGGTAACTTTCAGATTCTGCAAAAAGTACTTGGTCATGTGCAAACAGTAATGTCGCTTGTCCGTCTATCTTGATCATGGACTTTTTGTCACCAGCTGCTAATGGTTTTGTTTATATACATGTTGAATAGAAGCAGTGAAATTCAACATCCATGTCTCACTCCCATTCCTTGGTTGATGGGTTTTCATACTGACAGCTGTGGTCCATTTCTGATTATGATCACACTGTGGCTGTATATGTTTTGAATTGCTTTTATCATATGTGACGGGATGATACTTTAGCAGGATTTGTCAAAATCTCCTTCTGTCAATTGTATCGAAAGCTTTCTTGAAATCAATAACTGCCAGGTGTATTTCCAGATTAAACTCTTTTCTTTTCTCAATTACCATCTTGAATGTGAAATAACCATCTGCGAATGACCTACCATTCTGGAACCAATTATGTTCTTCTCCGAGGAATGCTACATTAAATTTTTGTAATTTTGATTTAATGATGCTGAATTAAATTTTATAACCATTGCTGAGAAAACTTATTCCTTTGTGGTTATTGCAGTCTCTAGTCTCAGATTTTTTTTATCAATCAGGATGAAATTTATTACATTTGAAATTAACTTATGGATGTGATTATTTTTACCCTTGCCCTCAACTAACAATACTAACGTTTGTAAAAGCAAGGAATGGTACATGCAAATTATTATTTTGGGATCTCAACTGAGTTGTGCCATATTATTTTCACTAACCACACCAACACTTAGTTCACCAGTCATGTGCCAAATATCAGATGCCTGTATCCCCCTGCTTCCTTACACTGCAGAAGTTAACGAAATATGTTTTGGTTTGTGTTACACAGATAATGCACTGTTCAGAAAATAATTTTAAAGCAAAGACTGATGTATAGTAAACAGTAATTGCACCTTAGTACCCGTATATTAATAGATGAACTAATAATTGCATGAAAGTTTGAATATTTGTGAGTGCTTACAAAATCTTGATGTACGGCATCTGGCTCACATATGAATTCTTCAGATGAGGGTTCCTGTAGTAAAAAAGATATTACAGTATAACACTAAAGCAATTCTGAAAAGGAAAAAGAATATTTGAGCAATTATAAACTTAAACACTGAATCAGTCATGGACTAAACAAATGAGAATCTATTCAAATTAGAATGACTTATAAAAATGGCATTATTGTACAGCCAGCTACAAATAATACATATGATGATAAATGTTTTCTCAGCAAATAAAACAACTGATATCGGAAGTCCTACTGCAACTGCTAGCAGCGCGTTTTATATGTGATGTGGTAGAAGTTCTGCATATAAGATCATTGCTGTTGGAACACATCACTTAACAGTTTAAACATAGTTCAACTCCACCAATGCCTAATGTCCGATAAAATAATGGTAAATACCAAAATAAAAGGGGAGAGGGCATACTCTCTGATATTTTAGGTACAGGCTACTGGTAAGGAGATAGAAATAATGAACAAAGGAATTCAGAATGCATGATGGTTAAAATCACAAATAATAAAGAAATAGTTGAAGCTGATGAAACAATAAAAAGAGGGGCCCACAAGACGGAAGGTGAAGAGTAAAGCAGAAAATATCACAAAGCCCGTAACTCATGAGGTAAACTTCGGCATGTGCATACCTACTAAACCACATGGCCTATTTTCTAAAACAAGAATAAGGTGTAAACTGAAATATTGTATATGTTTTTGTTTTTACATGTATGTTTTTCACACTCACAGCCTTCAACTTTGGTGAGTGATGAGTCATTTTCCTATCCTTTGTTATTTATAAAGCCCATAATAAGACTGTTGGTGTTTTTCTTTATTTATGGCTTTACACCTTGTCAACGTTCAGGTCATTAGAGGTGGAATGGGACTGGGGATAAGAAGTGGGAAGGAATTTGGCCATGGCCTTTTTGAAGGAAGCATTGTGGTATTCACCTGGAGTGATTTGGGGAAACCCAAATCTGAATGTCTGGACGGGGATTTGAACTGGCGTGTCGTCCCGAATGCACCGTTAGTAGTAACAAATTAATACATGCTTCAAGCATGAGGAGGAAGTGAGTAGACTGAACAAAGTAATAAAGTTTGATAACTTATTAAAGATACACAAATATTTGGAAAAAATTTCAGACACATTTAAGAAAAGAAGAATTAAATTCTACGGCCATATTATCAGAATGAGTAACAACAGACTAACCAAAGGATTCTAAACCTGGCCCTTTCAATGTAAATCAAAAACAACTGGCTAACTGAAATCAAAAAGGATCTCCAAGAAATTGGAATAACAGACAATTGGAATCATACAGGACAGATTCCAATTTAGTAGCATGGTCAACAATCACCAGTTTGCCAACAGCCAGTATATTAGAAGAAGGAACACTTGGAAGGAAGAACGTAGGAAAGAGCACAACGAAAGGACGAAGAGATTTTGGGAACAGAGGAAAAACACGTCTGCTAGATAAGTTCACTCGCACTCCTCAGTTGGGCATTACAATGGAAGAAGAAGAAAGATATATGATCCGAGAACCATATGGGTGCAGTGCTAGACAAGGAGGTTTACCCTTCTGTTTATATAGTGAAACACAGAGACAGATGAGGACTTGGTGGAGCATTATTCATAATGGTTATCACAGAGTACTACCGTAATGATATTATGAAGGAACTAAGAAAGCTAAAAGAGTGTAAAGGGTATGATGTGGATAATATAACTATAGCTGTAGTAAAGAGGTGTGTATATGACATTGCACCTTATCTTGTAATATTGTTTGTATTGATACGTGAAACTTGCTGGTTACCCGAGACCTGTGATAGCAGTACAAGTAGAGTTGAAATTTATGGCGCTATTAATTTGCCATCAGTGGTAGGTGAAGTGATGAAGAGATTGAAATTAACCACATCAGAAATGTCTAAAGAAAGAAATTGGTTACAAATTGGCAACATGTCTTTAGACGAGGCTATTCACGTGAATCTCAGTTAGCTGTAAACAAGATATTTCTGATGAAATGGACAAAGGAAACCGATTTGATAGATTAGCAGTATATCTTCCCCAGACAATTATTTATGTGGCAGGCTCGGATGTGACCACATCTTTCCCCCTGCCATATGTCTCGCCTCCTACATGAGGAAGACTAAAAAGTCGAAATATTGTGTAATTCTTTTGTTTTTGTGTTTTTACGTGTCTCGCCCTCCTGCCTTCATCTGTGGTAAGTGACGGGTAACTGTTTATTTTCCCTATCCTATCTTATTTCCAGACAATTATTTGACAGAGTGAGCCATAAAATTATGTTAAATAAAGTAAAAACAATCTGAGTGGATGAAAAAGTGAGTCAGTAGGTACAAGAATTCTTAAAAGGTAGAAAAAAAAGAGTTCTGGTAGGAAATGCAGTATCAAAAGAGATGGAAGAGAGAGTGGGAGTGCCACAGGGCAGTTTATTGAGACAATTGCTATTCTTTATTCCAATGAATGAATGTGTAATGGTTTACATTGGAAGTTTCTTGTTTGCAGATGACTTATAATACAATCAAAACGGTAGAGGGTGTAACGCTTTAGCGTCTCTTGTCGTCGATTTGATTGTAATTATAATTATGAATAACTCAATTCTTTAGATCCAAAATATATCGTTTATTTTATATCTTCGGATCTACTAGGAATTACAATGGAATTGGTTATTCTCAGAAGATGCAGGTTCATTTTTAGGCAATGTTTTTCTCGAACATTCAATCTACTCGTCTACTCTGATAACTATCATCTAACAAGTCCTAATCTCCATAGCAACTTACAACTCATTGCTTTTTCTCTCTAAGAGTATATATATTATTAGTTTTTTATCTACTCTCAGAGGTCAAAAATATAATTTTATTATGCAAATATTTCTGTTCTGTCACAAGGGTTGCATAAAGATGTTTGGAGACTTGGACAGTATATCTAGCTGGTTAGATCAACATGGGATGAAGATAAATGCCAAGAAGACTCAGTTTATTAGATACACAGATAAAAATAAGTATATGGAATGAATTATTTTTTGAGGACTTTAAGTGTAAATATACATTTCGTAGGAGAGACAGTTGGGTAGAACACACTGGGCAGGTGGCAGGAAGAGTTAAACATAACTGTAACCTAGTTTCCTTTTCGTTATTCTACAGTCAAGTAATTAACTTTGCGAAAAATTAAGAAAAAATTGCTTATTTCTAGTAATTACATAAGATTGGTTTGTAAATGTGAGGTATTTTTTCCTGTGTGTTATGTGACTATTTTGAATGGGTGTGGCAGACTTTTTAAGCATGCAAAATTGATTGTGATACCTGGCATTTTAATTAATGCACACTAATATGTTGTGTGTCATCACACAACATACACACAACATATCAGTGTGCACAGTCATTTTTGCAGACAGTCAGGGAAGTTTACAATATCTTATAGATAGAGTGTCAGTAACCAGTCACGAATATGGACTTGACATTAATATAAAAAAGACAAAAATAATGGACATTTGCAAAAACAACAACTCCCAATGCCATATTATGATTAACCAGAAGACCATTGAATGTGTATCAAGGTATATGTATCTTGGCACCACAGTAAATAGCCAAAGGGATCCATCTGAAGAAGTAAAGTCACGTATCGGTAAAGCCAGGGCTACTTTCAATCAAATGAATAATCTTTTTAAAAGCTGTAATTTATCAATTACCACAAAGATGGGTCTCCTGCGCTGCTATGTGTTCTCTGTCCTCCTGTATGGCGTTGAAACGTGGACATTAACTGAAACTATCAGTAAAAGGCTAGAAGCTTTTGAAATGTGGCTGTATCGAAGAATGATGAGAATATCATGGACAGACCACACCACAAATGCTGAAGTGCTCTGTAAAATGAAAAAGATATGGAAATATTGGCCACCGTAAAAACATGGAAGCTGCAGTACTTTGGCCACATCATCAGGAACAACAGCCATTACGAACTCCTGCAGTCTGGTCTCCAGGGGAAAATACCAGGAAAGAGAAGTGCTCGTAGAAGGAGAACTTCCTGGCTAAAAATCTGAGAACATGGACCTCCAAGACAACTACGGAGCTAATCCAAGCATCAACCAGCAGAGACAAGACAGCCAAGATGGTTGCCGACATCCGGAATGGATAGGGACCAGAAGAATATGTTGTGTCAGCTGACATGTTTGAGCATTTTTTTTAATATACTGAAATTTTTTTAATGCAATGCCAGATGCTTTTAAATTCATTCTAAATTTCATTTAAGATTATTTACCTTTAGTTGCAAGCAGTTTTAAGTTAGCTTCAATTTTTTTTAAATAAGAGTGATTGTTTTAGCCAATGCTTTGCATATGAAATGATTGATGAAATGTTTATTTGGGCAGAGATTTTTTTCTGTGGCTAATAAAATGTTGCTCTACCAGCAGCAGAGTTTCTTAGAATATTGCAATGAGATAGCTACACAAACTTTATCATCTAATGTTTGTTGGTAATCTTTGGTAAAGATTCAGATGCTTATTGCAAAAGTGCTACTACAATAAAACTTAGGTAAACACATGTTATGCTTTCTCTTTTAACCTCTTTTAACACTTAAGACAGTTTATCACTCCAGTGGAAAGTAATGCTCACTTAGTGACTGATATTATTGAAAGTGAAGGTAGAAATATTCCAAATTACATAATAATAGGTCTCAAAATTCTTCATTTATTGAAAACACCAACAGTAACAATGAAATTGCAGTTAGGCAATGAAAATAAGGAATGATCCCTCCTTATTTTCATTCACTGAAGAGGGTGATGGGAGGATGTACCAGAGAGGGAGGTACCATTGCTTGAATATGATGGTATAGTATGGGCCCTACATTTAGGGTATCAAATACCAGAGTTGGAGGGGGTTCAAAGGAGGGCAGTTAGATTTGTCTGTGGAAATAGCCACTGAACACAACCAGTAATTGATGTGATAAAGGAGCTTGATTGAAAGTCATTGAAAGATATGAGGAAGGTGAAGAGAGTGCTGGGAGTGTACAAGGCATATGCTGGTGTTAACGCTTTGATGAATTAGGAAAAATACATGGAAGGAAAAAGATGACCATTAATATAAGCTGGAACTGGATTTCATGTACAAGGAAATGGTGAAAAATAGTTTTTTGTACATAAGCGAGACATTAAAATAAGTTACAAAGGAAAATAATTAACAATAACCAAAAACATTGAAAGAATTGAAATTGAAGTGCAGAAGTGAAAAAGAGGTGGATGGGTGAGGGGGGGGGAGGGAGGGAAATTGTACACAAAGAATTTAAGATGAAAAACAAGAAATGGGATAGTAGCAATGTAGGGATATCGCAATTAGATTACATTAAATAACATCAATCTACAGCTCCAAATGATATTGGGGTTTATCAAGAAGCACAGTCCCAAGATGGTTTTAAGTGCTGTGAACCCCGAATGCTTGAAACAATTCCAAAAAATTCATTGAACATTGAGTGGTGTGAACATTGAGTGGTGTGAAGAGTGTAAGCCGACAATCTGCTTCATGCAATGACAATGTTGTTGGTGATTTAATGTTCATGTTAATTATAAAAGAAATGATATTGCATGAAAAATGTCAACATTTAAGTGAGAAGTTGATATAATCCTTGGACCAATAATATTTACGAGGTAAACATTATGATATTAAAATCCACATATTTGTAGTTTTTTTTCCACATGTTATGTTTGTTACAACATTACTTTACGTGCTATAAAGTTATCCTGGCAATATAATACTATTCACTATTACCAAGAACTGTTCAGCAGACATATAATCTACATCGCTGAGTGAATTTAAACCACAGGAGTAGTTACTAGACTCTATTTATAAATACTACAAACTTATGCTTGGTATGATGACTGTTAGAAGCATTAAATTGAATATGAAAAATATATTTGTGTTAAGTTATAAAACAAAACAGAGCCTTGAACAACCACTTGCAGCACAATGGCTCTGTAGTTATACTTCTTACCAATAAGAGGCATTGTCCAGAAACTTAAATTTCAATATGAGAGTACATCGCTGTCACACTATCTGTGACAGTAATGGTGCAACTTCTATAATTTTAATTAAGATTACAATATCATATTTTCCTTTCTTCCAATGCATCACATTACAATGAGACATACAGACTCACTACACATTGAAACAGTAGAGGATATGGCTTCCAAATTATTTAAACAAATGGTTGTTATTCTGTCTAATTCACAAAACTGTGAAAACAAATTTAATAGTGGAAAACCAACAAGTCATGAGAAATTTTATATTCAGAGCCAAACCAAATCAAGCAGATTCAATGAAACATTGCAGCATGCATCAGCAGAAAGTATAACATTAATTACAATAACACAATTAAAATAATTCAAATATAACGGAAAAAGTGTAGTGATCTGCAGATTTTATATTATGACTATGTTGGTGTCCTGTTTAAGCTTTCATATGAACACACAGATCTACATTTAAATCACATAACGTATTACTTACAAATAATATATGAATGGCAATGAAACATGTGGAAAACAACTTGATAAAATTATGTCATACATCATCCAACATCAATAATTAATTTTAATTGAAGATGAAATGTTTATTGACTTGAGTTCATCCATTTTACAAGCATTCTAAATGTGTTGTTACAGAAGGATGATGAAAATGATGTGGAGAGGTAAGATATCATCATATATATTATTTCTATAAGGTTTTTTTTTTTTTTTTTTTTTTTTGTCACAAGCCATTATCTCCCTTCATACCCAACCAAAATCGATAAATGATGTATCATTTTAAAGCTCAAGGTATCCGCGTTTGTGACATCATATTTTAACAAACTAATTTTTCTAAATTCAACCCTTAAAGGGCAAAAATGTTTATATTTCTAAAATGCGTTTTTTTTTTGTCTCGAGCCATTTATTTTCCTTGATACCAAACCAAAATCAATAAGTAGGATTATAAAGAGTAATTTCTCCGCTTTGGCGAAATCATATATTAAGAAAGGATTTTTTCGAATTCAATCCTTAAAGGGAAAAAGTATATCAATGCTTCTACAACGTGTTTTTGTGTCACAAGCCATTTATCTCCATTAATATCCAACTGAAATAGATAAATGGGGTATCATTCTGAATATTGTGGTGTCCACTGTGGTAACATCATTTTTTTAAAAAAGGAATTTTTCTGATTTTAACCCTTAATGGGCAAAAATATCAGTATTACTACAATACAATTTTTTGTGTCTCGAGTCATTGATCTCCCTGGACACCTAACCAAAATTGATAAAGAAGTAGCATTATGAAATGTAATGTCTCTACTTTGGTGACATTATGTATTAAAAAAGAAATTTGTTGGAATACAACCCTCAAAGGAAAAAGTATCAATGGTTCTACAAGGCATTTTTGTGTCATGAACCATTTATCTCCCTTACTGTCTAATCAAAATAGATAAATGAGGTCTCATTTTAAAGACACATCATATTTTAAAAAAGCAGTTTTTTCAGAATTTGACCCTTAAAGGGAAAAATTATCCTTATTTGCATTATGTATTTTTGTGTCATGAGCCATTCATTTATATGGAAAGGACAGATGAAATGCACCCAACACTCACCGAAGTTGAAGGGAGGAGGGCAGCAGCAACACAAAAAAAAAAAAAAAAGAAAATACAATATTTCGGGTTAAAACCCTTTTTCAAGTTAACAAATGTAAGTGGCTGTACTTGCGTCAGACTTGCCTTCAACTTGCAAGTCATTTATTTCCCTTGATATCTAACCAAAACTCGAGAAATTGTTGTTATTTCAAAGATTTAATGTCTCTGCTTTAGGCAGATTATATTTTAAAAAAGGATTTTTTTTGGGAATTTGACACTTCCAGGACAAAAGTATCACTATTTTATGAGCCATTTATTTCCCTTAATACTTTACTAAAATCGATAAATGATGAGAACCAATTTAAGGATTAAGGTATCCACTTAGGCAACATAATAGATGCGAATGCTGGGATGGTTCCTCACAATAGCCCATGGCCGCCTCCTGCCATATCCCTTATATCACTTCCAAACCATTAACTACCTGGATAGGTGCTATGCACCCTCCACCACACACTTTTAGTGAATCGTGGAGTAATAGTAATAGATTAAGAACAAAATTTTTTGGAATTTGACCCTTGAAGGACAAAAGTAATAACTATGAAAGTCACAAATTTGAGACACTTCATAGCTAAGCCGCTAGATAGCAGCAACAGATATCACAGAGATATTAATAACCTGCTTCACTGGTGTCGACAGAGACTGAGCGCTTTACCGATAAACAGCAGCATGACATATCGCAGAGGTTTCAGATATTCTGTGTACATTTTGTTTAACTTAGTTGTAATCTGTAAAGGTCAGTGACAATTTGTCATACATATGATTTACGTGTTCAAAATATTTTTGATTCGTTATATGTTGTAAGTATTTTGTTATGTGCCTATTAAACTAAATAAACAATTTCTACGAATGAGGCAGTTCTTCTTTCATCCTTTACAAACCACAAATCTTACTAATCATTATATTAGCAAAATTTTTGCACGAGTCATCATGAATATGTTTTGTAAATGATAAATGGGAAAAAAGTCTGTGGAAGAGTAGCACAAAAAAAAGATGCAAAATGGCAGGCCACATTTTAAAACACGTCAACTTATTAATGGAGGCAACAGTCGAGGAAAGCAATTGTAGAAAAAGACAAATACTGGAATACTTGAAGCAGATAATTGTGGATGTAAATTGTAATGGGTATTTTTAGATAAAGAGATTAGGGGTCTATAGGAGTATATGATACCAGGGGAATTACTTTACACAGAATGAGTTAATGATGTCATAATACTGGGGCAGTTAATTGCGAGACTTTTTTACTTGCAATCAGTGATTACGTTGCAATACACCCTGGAACAGCATGACACCATTAGAACTACCTTCTCAAGTAGTTCTGGCAGTATGATGCTACTTCAGAAAGTAGTTCTGTTGGTAAAAGGTGCTTCATGAAACACTAAAATCTAATTGTTTCTTGAAAATAATACATCCTGCAATAGATTACAGCAATATTATAAATTCATCATCTCATGTGGCATAAAGTAGTTCATGGGTATAATATAGTGCATTAGACCCAAAAGCAAGCATTGGGGGAGTGCATCAAATCAGTCACAAGATATAAACTATGAGTGGCTGCATCGAACACAAGTCTTGCACGAACCCAGCCACTTACATCTGTTGACTTGAAGAAGTGTTTTGCCCGAAATATTGTATTTTCTGTTTTTGTGTTGTGTTGCTGCTGCCCTCCTCCCTTCAACTTTGGTGAGTGTTGGGTGTATTTCATCAGTCTTTCCACATAAATACAAGATATAAACTGATAGAATAAAAATGATATTGGAGATAACACTGTATGCAGTAAACAAACTTTGAAAAATACATACTTTGCCCATTTTCACTAGCAAATAAAGTATGGAATTATATTCTGGGATTTATCATCAGATGCACTAAGTACTTTCAAAATTCAGAAGAGAGTAATAAGAATAATGACAAATCACAAATCATGGGAATCTTGTAGACCCTTATTTAAATATATGAACATTCTTCTGCTACCAAGCATTTACATCTTAGAAACCATTATGTTTTTTTAGAAATAATAGCTTAGGTAAAGATGCAGCTCTTAAAACAAATAATGAGGTAGGTATATGATCATTTCACAAGGAAATAATCAGATTTGCATATTATACAAAAACAAAAATGTATCAAAATGGAACATTTCACATAGGGATTAAGCTTTTCAATAAATTACTGCATAATGTAAAAGCAACATCAGAAAGGGGAATTTTTGAGAAATTGTTGATGTCATACCTTCAATACCACTCCTTTTACTCTGTAGAAGAATATTTGAATTGTATGAATTAATTTAATGTAAATCATATTTTATAATTATGTCTCATATCATTATGTATAAAGTACAAGTATATGATTTAGAGGACAAATAAAATACTACTATTACTACTACTACTACTACTAACTTACTTCTTTAATGAACACTTTGTCCAATTTTATCTCGAACTTTCCTAATGGCTGGACAGATTCTGGTAGGCTACTGAGCTCCTGTAAAATGATCCAATATTTCTTTTAGTAAAAATCAGTGTACATCAATCTATTTTGTCTTCTAAGACAAAAGTGATCCTAAATTTAAAAATATGAATAATATCAGAACTGGAAGACACTCACATGTCAACAACATATAGCAGAATGCTTTAAGGCAGCGTTTCTTAACCTTTTTCAACCCAAGGATCAGTAAATTCCCATATAAGTACAAGCTGAGGTCATTGTAAATGATATTAATAAACCAAATTCCAATTAAATAAAAAAATAATCTAAGGCAATTGGTTATAAATGATAAACATTATTAGTATATCTATTAGTAGGTACACAGATTTTTTTTTTTAATTTAAACCCTAAAGGTTGATTTTCACAATAAAGTTGGGAGGGAATTACTGTTTGAAGATCTGAAATGTAAATACCTTGAAAAAACATTATATAAAAAGCTCAACTGGGCAGGACACATTGGACAGGCAGTAGGAAAAGGTTTCAAAATATTTAATTGTTGGAGAGAGTAATGAGGGGATGTACCAGAGAAGTAAAGGAACTGGGTTACAAGACTTTGGTCAGACCATTGTTTGAATATGGGACACACATTTTGGGTATCAAATTCAGGAGTTTGAGGGATGCGAAGAAGGGCAGCTAGATTTATTTATTTTGCTTATGGCTTTACGCCTTATAGGTGGGAAAGGACTGGGGGGGGGGCAAGGAACAGGATAGATTTTGGCCATGACCTTTTGAAGGAATCATCTCTGCATTCACCTGGAGAGAGCTGAGAAACCACGGAAACACTTCAGAACACGATCAGTAACTGATATGATGAAGGAGTTGGAATGGGATGCATTGGAAGGTAGGATAATGGTGGAGAGAGTCATAGGAGTGTACAAGGCATAAATTGGTAATCAGGCTGGTGGAAGAATTAAGACAGATTCATGGAAGGGGGAAAATGAGCATGACCACAAGCTGGCACTCAATTTTTAGGGCGTGGGAAGATTTTCTGTCAGAGATAAGGTGGTCAGGAATTGGGATAGATTACCAAAAGAAATGATAAATAATTTACCAAAAACACTGAAACAATTTAAAGTGAAATTAGTAGAAGGAAAATTTAGTTGGGAAAAGGAAAGGGGGAACGTGGGTGATTAGGGAAACTGCCATCAGATCAAGCACTCCTTCACAATTAAATTAAACATCTATAATTAGACACAAATTTGTGAATTGTGTATTACATTTGTAACAGTTGTTACAAGACCAAATCAAGAAGGATATAGAAGACCTAGGCCTTGATTGGAAGGCTGTTCATGAACAACAACTGTTCATGGACAGGAAGAAGTGGAGAGTGCTCCTGACCAGCAACAAGGAGACTGGAGCTAGAGAATGATAATGATTTGTAACAGTTATCACACCCTGAATGTAAGCATTAATTCTACTCCATTTTGTGCGAACTGTAGTACCACTATCGAAGCAGGTGGTGGAGGGGGTGCAGGACAAGGAACAGGAAGGAATTCAGCCATTGCCTTTAGAAGGAACTAACCTGGTACTCATCTAGGGTGATTTCAGGAAACTGTGGAAAACTGAAATTTGGACGGCCAGGCAAGCTTCCCCTGAATGCAAGGCTTGGCCATTATTGTTCACAATAAGTTATTTTTTATACTAGTTTATTCCAGTGAGAGGATTTGTTTTCTTATGGCTTTATGCCTCATTGACGTCGGGGTCATTACAGGTGGGATGGGACTGGGGACAAGGAATGGGAAGGAATTCAATCGTGGCCATTTGAAGAAACCATTTGTCTGGAGTGTTTTTGGACAGCCTTGGAAAACCAAAATCTGGATGCCCAGGAAATTGTGTCCTGCCAAACATGAAGCCACTCGTGCAACACGCTTGGTTTAAAAACAGATATTCGCTGTCCCAATATGTGGGTATAAGAAAGTCAAGTGTGTGGTGTCTTGTCGTATAAAATAAGAATGCTATATTTGACGGAGGCTACTGGTGTGGAAGAACATAGCCCTAGCCGTATTTTGTAACTCAGTATTAACCTAGGATTCAAGTCCAATGAGGCAGAGGACTTTTACAGCTCTTGCTTTGGTCTTATGAGTGCACCAAGACGTTCTACATCTACATCCATACTCTGCAAATCACAAACATTATGGGTGGCAGAGGGTGCTAAGCACCAATCCTAAACCCGCCCATTCCAATCCCGAATAGTGCGAGGAAAGAAGGAATACATATAAGTATGAGTACGGCATCTTATTTCTCTAATCTTATCCCTCCGGTCATTGCGACCTAAATAGGTTGGCGGAAGAAGTATTTCATTGCACTTGAAATTTAAATTTTTTCGCATATTCTCCAATAAATTCGAACGCAAGCTACGTCGTCTGACTTCCAAACTATCCCAGCTCAATCTATGTATCAATTCTGTGACGCTTTCAAAAGGGCTGTAACAACAAGTCACGAATCTAGCGGCTCTCCTCTGCACCCTCTCAACTGAGTCAATCAGAACCTTGCGATACGGATCCCAAACCCCACAACAGTAATCCAGATGCGGACGCACCAGTGTTTTATATGCTATCTCCTTTGTTTGAGCATTACAATTCCTAAAAATACGACCTATGAATCGTAATTTAGAATTTGCCTTGCCTACGACGGAAGTTATGTGCATGTCCCATTTCATGTTGCTTTGTACTATCACCCCAAGATACTTCACGTAATCAACCGTGTCAACAGGTGAATTGTTTATTTTGTACTCGTGAACAACCTGATTCTTCTTGTTACTTATCCGCATTGCCTTGCACTTTTTGCAATTAAGTGTAAGCTGCCATTTACGGCACCAATCGAAAATAGCATCCAAATCACGCTGAATTTCTAAGCAGTCATCATTCTGTGGGTCAGAACCCACGTTTAATGTGCATCCAGCCACAATGCCGATTGTGGTGTAAATCACAATTGCAACACATCATATTCACTCTCCTTTGAGGACTCCCAGCATAAAATGCCAAATAAGTTACCTGAAGATCGCAAGTCAGATGTAACTCAAATACAAAGCTAACACTGTGCTAGTCAGTCACAAGACTATTGTTTTCAAACAGTCATTATGTTGTAATACACCATGGATGGGAATGATACATAGTATTAATTACTTTGTTATTCACCACAGATCACGTTAGTGGTCTAGGATGTATTAAAACTTAAGAACGCTTGAAAATAATATGTCTTGCAATTGAAAAATGCAACATTGACAATGCAGTGGAAGAACTGATATCTCCAGTTAAACCAAAGTTGCTTTTGAAGTATATATCCAGTAGTAACAACGGTAGATAAAGGATGCACCTTCTGCATATAACTGTGACTGAAATTTTGTTATCCTGACTAGACATTGCCTTAAATCACACGAAGTGTAAACATTGACAAGTCTACATTTTTTCTGTTTACTTTCAAGTGACACCACACACTCCAATCCATGGAGCAAAAAGTAAACAGCAGAGACAATACATATACAGACACTGACACAAACACAAAGAGAGGAGACCACATAAGGGATCTTCTCCATACAACGAAGTGAAGCCGAGAGGAGAGCGGTGGGGTAGGGAGGTCGCCATATTGGTAGGGCCGAGAAGTACAGGGAATGTATATGGAACAGATTTTTGTTTTTAATCTTCACATTACTAAAAATGAAGTCTTATGGGGTCACATTTATAAATACCCTAATTGATATTATCGAAAAATATTAGAATTCAAGTGAAAACAAACTGCTACATAATTTTTGATAGAAAATTAAAAAAAAAACAACTGGGGGTCATATTGCTATTTTGGAAAAATTGAAAAAATCCCGAGTACTTATAAGGACTGATAAAAAATTTACATGTTCTAAACAATTGATGTTCTGATGGGAACTTACCTTGTGTGAATGAGTGTGGTGGGTGAATGGTTAGCGTCCTGGCTTCGAATTTTTGCATTCGGGAGAATGTGGTTTGAATCCATGTGCAGCCTCCCAGATTTGGGTTTTCCATGGCCCCCCAATCACTCCAGGTGAATGCCGGGATAGTTCCTTCAGAAGGCCATTCTTTTCCCACCTCTAATGACCTCGATCCAAGAAAAGGGTACCTCAATTGCTTGTTGAAGGCTTGAATGTTAATATCTTGACCGAACATTTTATAACAATCGCAACTGGGTAAAGCACATTGGGAATGTGGTATGAAAAGGTTTAAAGGGTGATAAGAGGATGTACAGAGAAGTTGCGGGATTGGATTACGAAACTTTGGTCAGACCATTGCTTGAATATGATGGTTTACCTAGTTTGGGATCCACATTTTGTGTGTGAAATAGAGGATTTGGAGGGCATGCAAAGAGCAGCTAAATTTGTTTGAGGAAATTATCACAGGGGCCAGTCAGTAACTGATACGATAAAAGCACTGTATTGGGAGTCATTGGAGTAAAGGACAGTGAAGAGCGTGCTGGCATATATTGGTGGTGGAGTGTGAAAAGCTATTGGTGGAAGAATTTGGAGTAGTGTGTGGAAGGGAGAAGATGACGATGTTCACAAGCTGGCACTAGATTTCAAGCATAAGGGAGTGAGGACATTTTCTTTAGTGGGTGAGGGTATCAGGGATTGGAGAATAACATACAAAAAATGATGAAGGAATTTAAAATTACAGTTCATCAATTGCAAAATTATATGCGGGAGGAATTAAACACTCAAAGTATATAAAATACATTTAAAAAATGGTAAGAGGGTAATTAGATGGGTAGGGAAATTTTAACCGGCGCATGTGATCCACTGCAACTAAAACCCTCAGCTGCTGAAGCTCTACATATGGTTGCATTGACTGACTTCCAAATATTAGAAGAAACATGTTCCTTAGAAGGTTTTCATTTTTAGCTGAAAGTTTTTTTTAAAGAAATTTAGTACAGGCTGGTGAGGAATTTTCTGTTACAATGTTCCATGCTTTTCCTGGGATTCCCAGTTTTCTCTGCTATTTTCACCTAATTTTAGGCTGTTTTAAATATTATATGGGGTTACTCAAAGTAATATATATATTACTCTTGTGCTCCTCAATTACAGCCAAGTAAATTATTTTCCTCTCATCAACTGGCACCATAGAGACATTTTTGCAACACTGCTACTAGTAATACTACTTTAAATGGTTTACTAGTAACTTACACTATCTTTCAGGTATGATGGAAATGCAGGAAAAACATTTGGTACTGCATTTTCTCTCAACCTTGTTAAAGACAATGATGTTCTATCCATTTGATCTTCTGAAAAATGAGCTGAACATAAACAACTAAAATGAGATAGGTTCCAAATTCCTCTCCCACAAGCTTTGATCCATTTTGATCGTTGATCTTCATTCTTTGGAAACCTGTATCAAAGAAAAAATATTCTATGTTTTGGCTACATAACAGTAGTTCTTTTTAATGTGAATAAGTAACAAAACTGTCCTTAAATTTTGGTTTATGTTCAAATAGATTATATTTCCATACCTATTCCATTTCAGTAATTTTAATCCTTTCAAAATCTTTGATTGGAAAGACTACAAAATCAAAAAAATAAAATCAAAAATTACAAACAGAAGCAAGTCCTATATGAAATTTAAAAAATAGCCTAAGTGAATAGTTAGGGCTTTAAAACAACTGAAACCTCAAAAGAATTCACGGTTTACTCAGAAGATATCAGACTAGTAGAGAACAGGCCTACTTAAATTCGCCAACAGCATCAGTGCAAGGGTATTCAATCACCACCGTGGCGCCACAATCAGATGATGAATTCTTATGAAACTCGATGAGACAAGTCAAAAGTGAAGAATAATTTTATATATATATATATCACTTAGTTCTCGATATATAATGGCTCAAAAATGAGGTGGTTAGGTCGAAATGCGACCTCGACCAGAAGAAAAAAGAACTAAGCGAGATGTCAAAAATTTTTGTTCATCACTATCCATGGGCGTATCCAGCGAGGGGCAGGGGGCTGCTGCCTCTCCCCCCCCCCCCCCCAGAAGAAAAATCAAGTTGCCTTCAGTATGCTTCGACCAGTGAATAACTGGCTCAGGAGCACTATGGGAGAGGAAAGATTGAATGGACTATGCCTGATGAATGTGCATCCAAATATCGTGAAAGTACACCGTTACATATTGACAAATAGTTATTGAAAAATTTTCTGAGAATCCGAGACAATTAATGTTTACATATAAAACTATAATTGAGTTACGATCTTGATTACCGTAACTGCATAGTAGGTCCTTGGATTACTATGTTAATCAATAATATAAATAGTTTCCTCAATAGGTTTAAGTTTTATTTTGTAAGAAATCGTCATGTTTCAATCTCCCACCCAACTTCCTCAAAAAAAATAAAGAGTTGCCGCCCCCCCCCCCACCCTTAACCCTGGTCCTGAATAATACTTTCAATTAATCTCGGGGGCTTACATAAGAATTCATCATCAGATTATGGCGCCACGACAATGATAGAACTGCAAATTGCAGTTATCTTGATACTATACAGAAAATGTCGCAAGTTTAAATGGGAGCAGTCAACATCGCGGTACACCTTCTGTCACTAACACGGTGCTCAAGAAATTACTAATAACAAATAAATAATTTGTTCCTTCTGTTGTAAAAGAATATTCTGCTACAGGGTGCATGTCAACCTAATCACAATTTGAATAAATATTGCCGCAACAAAATTAACAATGTAGACGCGTCTAAACACATAAAATGTTTAGCGAATTACTTTTCGGATAACAACAAAATTGACTTCATTACGATTCCTTGTTCGCATAGCACAAATTATCACAATTAATTTCATCGTACACTTTCAATATAAATTACAACTGGACTAAAACACGTAGAATAATGTATTCGCTGTATCGCGGTGTAAACTTGATCCACTTAACATATACTTTGAACATTCGTTTACAATAAGGTTAACCTGTTACGTGAAAAATAGTAAGATACAATGGTTCTCTGGATCAAAAAATATTTAATAACACCTTCGTCCAATTGAGAGCTGTGAATAAACTTTTTCAACAGGCATTGTAAATCTATAATGACAAGCCCTACTCCTGCAGACACCGCATTACAAACACTTCAAGAACAATAATTACAACGTGTCTTACTTATGGAATGTTATTCCAGGTGGTTTCTTATCTGTTCTGTTTTTACAACCATAGGCAAAACAAGATGGCATTATAATACACTTCGAAATATAATAACATGAATTGTTCACAGCAGGAAACGCAATGAAAACAATGCAAAGTTCTTCGCTTACAATATGGCTGCCGCGCATGCGCGGTTGGCACCAGAGTTAACAGTATGCTTCATAGTTTTAGCGATACTTGTCTCCATGCAGGAAGGAAATATATGGAGGAGAAGTGACGGTAAATTTGTGAAGCAGGCACTAAACTCTCGCGAATGCGCAGTGGCGGCAGCGGCGATATTGTGTACCCAAACAAATGCGATGTTCACATTGAGTTAGATGCTGTAATTATTTCATTTTGTATTGTGTATAAGTGTTTTATAATGCCATCTTGTGTTGCATACGGTTTCACAAATAGGCAAGAGAGGAATATCATTTCATAAGTAACTGTTTTGTGGGTTCTTTCTGCCTTGCAACTAAACAAAATGCTTTTGATGGCATACGCGTTTCGCCTTTATTCAAGGCATCATCAGTGCCCTAGATAAACATATATACACATATATATACAATGCTGTTGTTTGATTTTTGTACAGTTTTCTAAAAAAGTATTAAGTGGGTACTTACAGTTTTTATATATTCATTAACACGCACAAGTTCATGTTTCCATACCAGCTACTCTTTTTGCACTATCACTACTGTCCCAAGTTTGTGTAGGCTGCATTTTTGGTAATTTCACCGGCCACGAACTGTATATATGGTTATTTGTTGTTGTTGACATCGAAAAGTCGTGAGCCAAAAGATTATGTGTTGTGTAACTATTTGTTATTTTGAATCTGCGGTCATTAGCTGTGTGTATTTTGTGGCGGTATGTTTGATTATAGGATATGTGTTATTTATTCCTGTTTTAATGTTTTGAACAAGGTTTGGTTCGTTAGGTGTATGTATTCGTTCATAACTTTTTTTACCATTATTGATTGCTTTTTGTATTTGCAGGTTTTCCTGAATTGTCAGCATATTTTGTTGTGATTATTAATCTTTAGTATTTGCATATCTGTCTGTATATTAGTGTGTGTATGATTGTGTTGTAACAAGTGTTCGGCGAATGTTGAGTGGTTGGTACATCTGAGGGCTCTCAGGTGTTCCTTGTATCTGGTCTCAAATTTTCTAGCTGTTTGTCCTATGTATACAGTGTCACACTGCTGGCATGTTAATTGGTATATTCCAGATTGGTGGTATTTGTCTGTAAATGTACCTCTGTTAAACTGTCTTTGGATAGTGTTTTTGGTTCTAAATGCTATTTTTATTCCCATTTTTCTGAAGACGTTTGCTATTTTGTGTGTGTTTGTGTTTTGATATGTCATAGTGTACCAGTGTTTGTTGTCTTTTTGTGTGATGGATTGTAGTTTTATGTGGTGATCATTGGGTGTTTGATTTATGTTCTTGTTTGTTTGTTTTCTGATTTTTTGGTTAAGCTTTCTACTATGTTACTATTGTATCCGTTGTTCACAGCTATGTGTGTTATGCTGTTTAGTTCCTTGTTATAGTTGTGCTTAGTGAGTGGTATTTGATTCATCCTGTGTAACATATATCTGAGTGCTGCCTATTTCTGACTGGAGGGGTGATTGGAGCTTTGGTGGATGATTATGTCAGTGTTGGTGGGTTTCCTGTGTATGCTAAAACTGTGCTTGTTGTCAATCTTTTTGAATGTAATGTCTAGGAAATGTAGTTGGTTGTTTGTTTCTGTCTCCATAGTAAAACTGATATTTTTATGTATGTTGTTAATGTCTGTGTGAAATTCTTTTATGCGTTCTGGTGGTTCATTTAGGAGACAAATTACATCATCTACATATTTAAGCCAATAGATTACATTATATTGTTTACTGGGGACAATGGATTCGAATATTTCATTTTCTATATAATCCATGAAGATGGAGGCCATTATTCCAGATATTGGGCTCCCCATTGGCAATCCTTCCTTCTGTACAAAGTATTCATTATTGAATTCAAAGTAATTTTGTGCTGTGACTAAATTTAGTAGGGCCAGTATTTCTGTTATGAGGGCTGAGGGCATTTTGCTGTGTGTTGTCAAGTTTCTGTGTATTTGGTCTATTGTTTGGTTTACAGGGATTTTGAAAACATGCTTACTACATCAAATGATATAATGGTTGCTGTGTCTGGGATGAAGGTATTTTCTAATATTTCTGTCAGGTGTTGGGTGTTTTTTATGTTTCTGTCTTTGTGGTATTTGTAGTGTTTTGTGAGATATGTATGTAAATATTGGGCTACTTTGTAAGTTGGAGCATTCCTGAAATTTACTACAGGTCTTACTGGAATGTCCTCTTTGTGTATCTTGATTTGGCTTCTCATTTTGGGTGCAGTGGGATTTTTCTGAGTCATATTTTGTTTTCTGCCAGTCTGTTAATAATAATGTGGTGGTTTTTAAGCATTTTTTAACATCTGTTTGGAATCGATTAGTGGGGTCTGACTTGAGCTTGGATATGTTATTGTTTTCTATGAAGTGGTTAGTTTTTGTGATGTAGTCATTGTTTTGTATTAGTACAACAGTATTACCTTTTCATAAGTAAGTTGATATTCTAATTATCGTTGTTGAAGTGGGCGGTAGCTTTTGCAAACTTCGGTGCCTGTCGATAAATATTTAGTCATAGCTCTCAATGGGATGACTTTGTTCTCAAATTTTTGATGATGTAGTATAGAAAATCAGCATACCTTGCTTTTTTGCACATAATAGACTAACATCACTTTTTTAGCGAGTATTGAAAATGAGATTTAAAAGGGTGTGTTTTACATTGCGATTCAGTGAATTTAGAATTGCGCTTTCTTTCGTCACGTTGCAGTTTATACTGACAGTGTATGATGAAATTAAATGTGTTAAATTATGCTATGCAATCTAGGAATCTTGATGAAGCAAACGATGTTGTTACTCCAAACACATTTTGCGATTCAAATACGCGTGTGTGGGTATGTCTACATAGTTTGATTCTGTAGCGGCAATTTAATGGAGATTGTGGTTAGGTCTAAATTCAGTCTATACCACAATGGTTTTTTGAAGCAAACGATATTGTTACTGTAAATACAGTTTGCGATTCAAATACGCGTGTGTGGGTATGTCTACATAGTTTGATTCTGTAGCGGCAATTTAATGGAGATTGTGGTTAGGTCTAAATTCAGTCTGTACCAGAATGGTTTTGTTGTTCCATAAGGGACAAAGAATTTATCTATTACTTTTAGTAATTTCATGAGAACCAAGTTAGTGACAAAACGTGTATCGCGATGGAAACTACTTCCAGCTATTCCCAATTAAGCTTACGATGTATGGTAAAAAGATAGCTATTTTTATTCTGATCAAGGCCGCATTTCAACCTAACCACAAGTGGTAGTAAAAAATTGAAATATCCATTCTGCATGTCCACCATTGTGGCTTTGACAGAATTAATTATTGATCCAGGCCGAATTTCAACCCAATCCCAGTATATCCCGAAAACTAAGCAAGATATCGAAAAAAATTTATTATTGATTTTCGATTCGTCTCGTCGTGTTACATAAGAATCGATCATTAAATTTGACTTTTGCGAAATTTTTCTTCTGCATTTCAACACAAAACACCTCACTTTTGATACAGTATATCTCGAGAACTAGGTGAGATATCGAAAATATTTATTATTTATTTTTTATTTGTCTCGTCTTTTTTAATAAGAATCCGTCATAAAATTTGACTTTGACCAATTTTTTCTTCTGAATTTCAACCATTTCACGTTTGAGACAGAATATCTCAAAAACTAAGCATGATATCAAAAAAAAAATATTCTTAATTTTTTATTTGTCTCATCGGGTTACATAATAATCCATCACCAGATTGCGGCGTTACGTTTATCCTAGAGTCCCCCTTGAGGTTTTTGTACATATACCCCGTGTCTGTATGGGTACGGCCTAGCCCCCCACTCCTCCTCCACCCGGCTTCACTTAAATGCGTGATGAAGGTCTCTTGCGTCGTCTCCATATATTTCCTTCCTCCATGCTTGTCTCCTCTCTTTTCCTACCTCCAAGAATACATCCATGGAGCATAGAAATCTCCATGCTTACATCTTCGATTCTATCACGCTACAAACAGCTGCTAGCTGTGGGAAAAGTGCCTGAATATCTCTTATATAGTCAGGTCATGTTTGTACGCGTAAATCTGTCTTTACGGATGCTAATTCCCTTCAAACCAAAAAGAAATTTGGTGGTGAAAATTGTTATACACGTTCGTTGATATATTAAATACTATAATCTAATGAACGGGTTTAACAATTTTCAAACCAAAACTTTTCTTTTTTTTTGCGTTCCAGTGATTACGTTAGAGCCAGAAATTTGGCTCCTCTGCAAAATAGATGCGAAAATTACAGACTTTATATTAGACTGTTTTGTCTTATTGAGATACAACGTGCGAATATATTAGATTCTGTATTTCAAATGCATGGGCTACTAAGACTTACTTTTGTTCTGTACGCTGCATTTTGGCGACAGGTAGGAACTATACCCTGTTAAATCACATCCTTCTAATCACACATATTGTGCATTATTACCAATTCCAAATATTGCAGAATGAAACCAAGGTGTGAAATACGGGAAAAGTACGTATTTCAAGAACATTGGTTCAAGTAGGACCCTTTTACTATATAGTCTCTTTACGCACAGTACTGATATTTTTGTTAATTCTAACTTGGAGACCATCAGACATGATAAGAACGGATTTGGATCTCCTTCATATTTGTTGATGGGTACACAGAACTTATATCAGTGGTATAATCGTTTCTCAAAACGCACTCTTGTTTTTGTGATCTTCACATACAAATAAAACAAAAATTTCTAAATGTATCTATATCATAAATTATTGCCTATTGTTATCAGATGGCATGGTGATCTATGCGATACGGTGATAGAATCATAATTTTCTGACCCGAGTTTAAATCCCCGCAGAATCAAATATTTTTATTTATTTTTATCTTCAGAAATTGTCAAGCTTGACCCTTTTTTTGTCTAAACTTCATTTACATACTTTTATTGCGTTAAATAATATTTAAAACAAATAATATTACCTACAATTCAGCGTCATTTTTTTCCCTGAAAATCTTCTTTTTTTTCGTAATGAATTCATGGCTCTCCCGACGGATTGTCTTTACGCAACACAAATCGGCCGCACACCCTTGAAAACTTCATTGAAAACATACAGGGTGTCCAGAAAAGGACTCCCTGATTTCAAAATTAAATATCTCGAAAACAAAGATCGATAGAGGAATGCAGTAAACGGTATGTTTATTGCGACAGCTGTAAGAAGTGTATACAGCAGTGTGAAATAATAGTTACAAAAGCTGCTAACAGATGGCGCTGTACGTTGTACAGCTCATATCAGCATACTCTAGCACCAGAAAAACGCGTTGTTCAATGGTGTACATGGTTTTAAACTCTTCCTTCGGTACGCTAACCTCCTTTCATGTTTCAATGGTGGAACTGATCGCCCTGAGCTTCGGATCACTATTTAGGCATTACGTATGGCGATTACAGCGCCATCTGTTAGCAGCTTTTGTAACTATTATTTTAAACTGCTGTATACACTTCTTACAGCTGTCACGATAAACATACCCATTACTGCATTCCTCTATCGATTTTTTTTTTTTACGAGATATTTAATTTTGAAATCAGGGAGTCCTTTTCTGGACACCCTGTACATCAGTAAAGTCTCCATTCTTTATTTTTTCATTTTTTGTTAATAAGTCTGTTTCAGTGCGTTTTCAAGTGAAATCGATACTATCATTTTATTTATTTCTTCTTCGGCGTTTCTTTACTTGTATATCATCAAGAGGTATTTTAAATGAAATACATAGCATTGGGAAGACAGTTTTTTCTTTCTTTCTTTACACTTGATTTGTTCCAAGAACGGTTCCGTGTAAATGGTTGAAAATAAAATAGTAGGCCTGTCCGTGACGAAAAATGGAGCTCAACAATGAAATTGAAGAACAAGTGACCAATGCTTTTAGACACAGCAAAATTCTTGTGTCAGATTCCAGTTTACTAGCAAATTCGCCTCCTGACTTAATTTAATTGGATATGGGCGATGCACTGTTGATATATTGTCCGAAATTACGTTTGGTGTATGTGTTATAAGCAATGTGATTTGTTTTATATTTTAATTCGCGCAATAAAAGTGTGTAAATGAAGTTTTAACAAAATAAAAAAGTCAAGCTTGACAATTTCTGAAGATAAAAATAAATAAAAGTATTTGATTCTGCTGGGATTTGAACTCGGGTCATAAAATTATAAAACTAACACCCTACAGCATAGACCACTTCGCCAGCTAACAATAACAGGAAATAAATTATTATATAGACAACATTTAGAGTTTTTTTATGCGAATATCCCAAAAACGAGGGCGCCTTTGTGAAACGACTATAGCACAGACATACATGCTGTGTACCCTGCAACATGTATGAAGGAGATCGAAATCCGTTCCCAGATCATGAGTAAAGCAGATGACAGGAGAGCTGAGACTGGTGAACCCCAGCAAAATAGTCCCGTTTCTGTTACATAAATTATGGCCTACAACGATACCCACAAGGACACTTTCATCTGCATCTATACTCTGGAATTCACAATGTTATAGGTGTCATAGGTTGTCTTGCATCAAAATTAAATCCATTTATTCCAGTCAACAATAGTAAGAGGGAAGAAAGTATTCAAATAATCATCGGTATGGTACAAATTTTTTCTAATAATTTCTCTCCTCTCATAGCGACTAAAATAGGTTAGTGGACGAAGCATTCTATCACATTCATAAATTAAAGGAATTGTTAGCATGGTTGCCAGTAAATTCAAACGAAATCTACGTTATCTGTTCGTTAGAGAATCCCAGTCCAATCTACATAACAATTCTGTGACGCTTTCGCAAGGATTGCCACAATCAGTAACGAATCGAGCGGTTCTGCTCTGTACTTTCTCTATACTTTCATTCAATCCCTTGCGTTTGGCACCCCAAAGGGCACAAATGTGGATGGACGAGAATTTTGAACGCTATTTCGTTGTATAGGCATCACAATACTTCAAAATTCGGCTTATGATTCACAACATTCAATTTGTCGTACCTACGACTGAAATTATATGCTGGTCCCATTTCAAGTTAAAGGATTCAGTCATGTTAGTAATAGATTCTTTTTGTTGGTTATACAATGCGTCTTTCACTTTTTTATATTTAGTGATAAGTTGCCATTGATCGCACCATGCCTGAAATAAAAAAATAAAATAAAAAAAATAAACGTTGAATTTTTAAGTCATTGGAAGAAATCCGTAGTCCCTATAGATGACTGCATCATGTTATCAACGTTTGTTTCCAAAGTAATCTATAACACTTTCTTGAGGGACACTTGAAGTTACATTAGATTAGAGAAGGCTTCTCCGCCAACGCTGACATACTGTGACCAGCCAAGTTAGAAAATTTCGCATCACTTCCATGCCCTGCAACTGCATTATGTCATCTGCAAACGACCGACTGGTGATTTTAATCCACCAACACAATAATTCATTACCCTACCCTGTGGCACTCCCCTTTTCACTCCCACTTCCACTTCCTTTTATACTGCATTTCCTACTTTTGAACGAAGAGCGAGAACTCTCGCGGAATACAACCATCTCCAAGCGGCGCAGCACAGATACTTCCCCATACCTTGCGATGCTAGAATGCAGGCTCCCAGTTAACGATCACTGCAGCACACCTGTGCTGAACAACGTCAAACATTGTTACTTACATATAATAAATACTATGCTACCCCATTTTCTAAACATACTACACTCTGTGGAAATCCAACGGTATTACACATGAAGTGCAAACATTAATACAATTATTCAGGATACCTACAATTAATAAATGCAATATAAGTCAATATTAAAAATAATAACAAAATGAATGGGGCGTTAGCGATAATATTACAACGCACACGACCTTCTGCCAACAGATTTCGGTCAGCTTCAAAAAAGTGGTTGAGAGTTACGAAAAACTGAGTCATATATGGGCATTTAGATCAACACTCTTAACTTTTTGAAATAATAGAAAAAATCGAATTCAAATGTCATGGCACTGTATTACTTTAGGAATACAAAGATAATGAAAAAAGGTAATTTTCATAAATGTATATTGGATGGACAAGCTAATAGTTTGTGTGTTTTTTTTATTTAGAAATAGCAGAAAACAATCTTTTATTACAATAAAGTTTAGTCATTGGTGACTTGGTACTTAGTGTGGTGGTAGTGAGTTGGTTATGGCAGTCCACAAATCACAAGTTTGAGATCGTCAGTGTTAAAACTGACATACAGTTCTTCACAAGAACACATTTGGGCTAGTGAAAATTGTTGTAAATATATTTGTGAGAGGAACCGTGGAAATGGGTAGCTGCGTTTACCTGACCCAGCTGCGAACAACTTCTGTCATCTGCGAATGCTGTGACCTTCGTGTTTTGGGTTGCAGTTCTTCTTCTTTGGAAGTCAATCCTTAGATTGGTCTGCGTTGATCCCCCATTCAATTCTATTCTCTGCTCTCCTCTTCATATCAACATATCTCCTGCAGCCAGTATCTTCCATTTTCTGCTAGATGATGTATCTTAACCGTAGTCTTCCTCGATATCTCTTTCCTTCTACCATCCCCCCCCCCCTTATTGTTTTCACTAAGCTCTCATGTCTTAAGACATACCAATATGCCAATTAATATTATCCTCCACGCTTTTGTACTCTTCCATATAGTTATACTCTCCTACTCTTGAAAAATTTCCTTATTAGCAATCTTGTCCCTCCAGGTAATCCTTAACATCGTTCTGTAGCACTATTGCTCAAATAAAATTAATCTCCTTTTCTTTTCTTTACCATCAGTCCAGGTTTCACATCCATACAGGGCAGATGTGTAGGCAACAATAATGATACAAAACTGTACAAAACAAAGAGAAGAGATGAGGCCAACTACTGCGGGGGTGATCACGCAGCATGCTATGCCATTGTTTTTCATCTATGCAAACTGTCCAGTACCTTTTTTTCGGTTTCCACGTTAAACAGTAGGTCCCAGAGGAAAGGAACTGGCCGTCCTACCTCTGACACAACGACCTGGTATGCCGCCTTCTGGAGCAGCCAACCAACCTTCGGGTTGTGGACTAAGTTACTTTAAGTTACCTTTTCTATGCTGACATAAATTTCTTTCACATCTTATAACAGAGATATGAGAATGCTTTATCACACTATACAATTGGTAGAGCAGAACACAAGGAGACCAAACATGTTGGACGTGTTCCTAACAGGACCTGATGATAATCTTGTGGGGTCTCAAGCAACTGAAAGTGACCTGGAAGGAGTTGTATCGATGTTAAATAGTTCAGTAAACCAGTAGGAAATTGAAGTTGCTAATAGACAGATTTATGAAAAAAACACATATTTCAGTATTGAAGAAATTTTAGTGAGTATTCGGTATATGGAAGACAACTGCAGTGGAGTTGATGTTGTATCAGAACAAGGAGATAATAATAATAATTCCAAAACATAAAACTAGGAGAAGTACATAACCAATTTACTATAATTGCTATGTTAGGCGTCTAAAGAAGCTGGTAAACAGTAGGTAATGTTTTAAACAAATAAATATCAGAAAAGTGGAAACTAATTTTAATTATGTATCAATTATTTTCTATTGCAATAGTTTACGTAGATCAAGACTGGTCTGTGACCCTGAACAAGTTGAACCAAGAAAAAGTAAAGTCACACTTAAAACTGAACCAACCTCTACACAAGGTACAAAATGTTTGTGATGAACATTATGGGCATAGGAGGATCAAATGAATTATTCATTTAAAATTTCCAAGGCTGTGTGAGTATGAAGAAGAAGTTACTGAGAGTTTGAGGACAGAGATGGTAAGTTTTAAGAGATCATTAGAGACTATAATAGGCTTAAGGGGCCAACGAAAGATATATTAAAGACACTCTTCGGTCATTTGCAAAGAAAGCAACCACGTGACGATCTCCCGTCCAAGCAAATGGAGAGTTCAACATAGATCACGTTGCTTTCTCCAGGAAACATTGTTCTATGATTATGGACGATGAAGTAAAAAAAGAGCATAAATGTAGAATCGGATCACTACAAGTCAATGATCAAGTTCAAACCTATTAACGCAGACAGCAGGAAAACACCCGAACAGATCATACACTTCAACAATGATCAACTCAGTAAAAAATCATGGAGTTCCACGACAAGGCCAGACCTAATGACTGGAACTTTAACAACACAAATGGTCGTCTGATTAAGGTAGGAAAGAAATACAATACAATACATTCATTTTCCATTGATACAAATATAAGAGACTGGCTCTGTGGGATGTGGAAAGTTGTCAATTTACAGATAAACAGTTGCATAACAAAATAATACGTACACCACAAGATGTACAGTCATAGCATACATGGTACATTAAACAATTGCGTAAAAAACTAAATACAAACACCAGGAGATGTACAATCAAAGTATACATGGTAAATTAATTATGTAAACTACATTTACATAAGCTACTGACAGTTATTTTTTTAGATACCTTAGAAATAAATTCTTCGACAGAGTAGAAGGAGTTGTCAATTGAAAATTCTTTCAATTTTTTTCCTGAATTTATTCTTATCATCTGCTAGACATTTAATATGTGTTGGGAGCTTATTGAATATATGTATCCCTGAATACGTATACTTTTTATTTCTACCAGACAAAGAACACTTGGTAATTTGTTCCAATCCCTGACCTCTTAGGATGTCTCTCGGATTCTTTTGAGGTCACAACGGGAGTCAGGCAAGGTGAAGGTCTGTCTCCACTACTTTTTAACTGTGTTCTCGAAAAGATCATTCGGATCTGGCGAGCGTTGTTGGAGGAAACTGACTACAGTCCATTTAGAATGGGAACTTAAACTAAAGGAATCAAAATATACACTCTACCTTTGTCGTCTTTCATAGACGACGACGCTATCCTATCAAATTACTTAAGAACTGCTAGGATCCAAATTGATTCGCTGAAAGAAATCACCAATCAAAATAGTTAAGAGGTACCTTTTGAAAAAAAGGGAAGTAATTACTAATACCAAAGATGACAACCAATAATTCAAACTAAATACGTAGAAAATCCTAAGTACCTGGGTGAGCTCATGATGGATAACAAATATATTCGGGAAAGGTTACACAAACTGGAAAAAGCTTACCAATTTTCGCGAGAGATCTACAACAAAAAATTTATGAAACAGTTCTGAAACCAGTGTCATGCATGCAACCTAAACTTTGTTCCTCAAGACTGATAAAGGACTCTAGGGAGAACGGGAGAAAAAAGAGCGAAAAATTATTAGAGGTATTCTGGGTTCCAAATTCAAATATGATGTCATCAAAAGAGACTCAACGAAGAAGTCTGCAACAAAATAGTGAAAATCACTGAAACAATCTGGAAAAGGCGGGCACGATTCTATTGTCACCTCAGACGAATGGAGGAAAACAGCCTACTAAAAACAAACCTTTAATTTATTTGATTCAAAATCAAGAACTGTAATGCCCAGGTTGCTAAATATTAAAAAGACCTTAATTTGTTGGAATTAAAACAGAAGATGCTTTCGACAGAGATCTTTTTCAATTGAAATTAGTGACATGTTGAACAAACCGAGATGAACTTCTCCAAAAGAAGACGCAGGAATCTTTTGTCAGAAGATCGCAAACAGACCCACTCAAAACAAATGAAGGAGCTCTGGGCCTAAAAGAAAATGAAACTCGCTGCCAATTGCAAGAAGGTTTAACGAGGTCCTAGTTAGCCTGAACAAATATATATACATAAATTACCTGAAAATGTTATTTAGATTAAGTCTGTAGACTCGCTGCTTACCGTAGGACTGGGAGGGGCTGCGAATATGTTTGAAAATTAGCTACCGATTACTTTCTCATCAGGTGTTAGGTAAATTGATGGAGATATTAATGTAACTACATCAGTAATTGGTTTTGAGGAGAGAAGTTAATTTACATGTGGGCCACATTACATTAGGCAAGCTATTTGTTTGAATATCAATTCGTAGACTAAATGTTAGATATTTTAACAACAAATCTTCTCGGGTTTGCAGCAGGAATTTATTAAAAAGATTTCGGCAACTTGCTCAGCAGCTGTGAAGATTTGTTGTCATTTATTCGCCGGGAAAGCTTACACTCACATGTTTTGGTTGAAATTGACAATGCAGAACTAATGGATAGCGTAACATTAGACCTTTCCAAGGAATTCAATAGAGTGTGACCTTTCTGGATGGAGGAATTGTTAAAATAAAGAAAGCAAAGGATTAGGATGTGCAATGCAGTAACAATAGATGTAAAAGTAAATGTAGGAGTACCTCAGGGCACCGTATTGGGACCATTGCTGTTCATTATTCTAATTAATGGTTGTATTGGTGGGTCAGAAGTTAGATTGCTTGTAGATGACATAATGTTACAGAAAGAGATTAAAACAGTAGAGGAATGTGTACAGCTATAAGGTGATCTCAACAAGATGTCTAGCTGGGTAATTAAACATGGAAACAAAATATATGACAAAAGGATTCAGCTTATTAAGCACACAGAGAAAAAAAGTAAAGATTTTGTATGATTATAGGGTAGGAAGGAATCCCAACGGTAAATATCTCGGCATAACTTTTGATAGTAAACTCAATTGGGCGGGACACACTAAGCAGGTGTTAAGAAGAGGCTTCAAAGTGCTTCATGTATGGGAGAGAGTGGTGGGGGGGGGATCTGCCAGGGAAGTGAAGGAACTGGGTTCCAAAACTTTGGTCAGACCACTGCCTGGACTGGTGTGGGACTTTTATAAAATTCAGGAGTTAGAGGGGGTTCAAAAGAGAGCAGCTAGATTGGGAGTCATTGTAAGACAACACGGGTAAAAAAAGTGTTTGGATTGTTCAAGGTTTATAATCGCGATAATGCATGGAAGGATATTACTAGAAGGATTAGGAGTTCTACATTGAGGGGATGACCCTAATCATAAGTTCGAACTCGAATTAGGCAGAATGGGTTTTTAAACTTGAAGGATTTTAAGCTTAAAAATCATAAGATGTCCAGTCGGAGTATTATTCTAATGCTCTTGGATGCAGGTAACTTAATTCTTTGGCGGAGTCGATTTCAATGTTAGCAGAGGTACATACGTGTAGAATTTGCAGGTACAGACTAAATCATTTACTATTCCTCTGCTGGCTTCGGAAAGATGCTATTGACTAGATTTTATTAGTGATATTATTGATTTTCCTTATATCTATTTCTATGCATCATTTCCGTGAATTTCATACGTTTGTCAATGTACTACAATTCAGTGTGTTTATTAAACTCGCTTAATCATTCCACTACTATTTCAATTGCTATCACTGAATCCCTGCTCATTACTAGCTATAAGTAATAGTAGGACCATAAAATCTTTGATCACATATCTCTGGTAAAACTAATTAGGGAGTGTTTGATCAGAGACAAACTCAAGTTTTGTGGCATTTAACCCCTCGGACGCTATAAGGGAACGGGAAAATTTTCTTTTGTAGGTAAGTGAATCAGGGACTGGAATTAATTACAAAAAGAAAAGAAAAGAAAAAACAAAGAAAGAAACCAAGACATAAGAGGGTGTGGCTGTAGGGACATTGCCACTGGAAAGTTCGTGCTTCATCGCACTTGAAATTAAAAACTAAATAAGAAGGTGTTAAATAAGGTAAAAACCAACGTGGCAACGGAAATATTTCCGGCGTGTTAATGCAACGCGCGCTCTCAGCCTAAAGATGTCATAAAAAAAAAAAAAACATTTCGACGACGTTTCCTTTCATATTCATTATGTATCTGCTGTTCGAGAAATCTGGAAGTGTACTGTAAATCAGCTTTTTTTTTTTAATGTTTCATTCCCGTGGCTGAAGGCTAGGGGCGCGCTGATGTAGAGTTGTCGTTCTTTTCAGCCAGGATAGTATATTACCCCTGGGGTTTCGATTTATATGAACAATTTAATTATACAATAATCTTGTTTGGAGTTTTGGGTTTATGTCTGTGGACTTTCATCCTTATTATGGGTAAGCAGCTTGAGGATTTTGGCCGAGACTTGATCTTTGTTATTATTACTGCTTTCGCAGTTTGAGCGTTCCTTTGAACCAAGTGCACAGTTATTTTCTTAGTGTGTGAGCTGAAGAGCATGTCGGTTATGTCTGAGCAGTTCTTTTCCATGGTCAGTCCTACTGTACAGTGTGCTGCATCCGGTCCTATCTCGTTGAGCTGGCTGGATGCAGTATGATTGGCAGTGGCAATGGTCAAGATGACCCATTTGAAGAGGGGCTCTCTTCTCCTCCTCTCTCTGATGATGGCGGCTTGCTGGGTGCTTCGGTTTATCTTTTGCGGGTTTGTTGGGTTTGTATTGCCTCCGAGCGCGGCAACCGCCGTAGCTCACCGCGTGTGGACCGCCGCAGTTACAACCGACCGGGTCTTGGCGTGTCTGGTGCAAGCCGTTAGGCGATATTCTTCGCCACAGCGTACAAATCTCACTTGGGTCCAGCAGTTTGGTGCCAGGTGGCCAAATTTTTGGCATCTGAAGCCTTGACGCATGTTAGTGGATGTCGGTATCTTCTTGTTGCCTGCTGTATTTTTCTTCCTAGTGCTGGAGGTCTTGCCGTGCCTTGGCGATGGCGAAGACGTTGGCTGGGTTGTTTGGGAGGCCAGAGGTCATGGTTCCTTGGGTTTCCCGTGCCTGAAGAGGATGCCTTCATCTTGGAGAATTTTGATGACAGCTGTTACGTCTGATTTCTTAATATGCAGGACATCCCAGTTTTCAGCGTATTGTTTGATTTCTTCTTGGTGGCAAGAGGGCTCCGTTCTCTGAGCCATTTCTTCTGTCTCATCTGTGGTATCCATGGAGCCGTTTGGTGTTTGCGCCTGGGAGGTAGGGAGGCTGCTATTCAGTTCTTCGAGATACTGTTCCTCGACGAAGTGTTTGGCAAACACACATGGCACTGGAATCTTCTTTTATCAGGCTATTGCATCTTCTTCTTTCTCCAGTCCATCTTCGCTTTTTTTTCTAATGGGGGATCCCCCAAAACCCGCTCCTCCAAGCACGAGCGGATGGTCTCTCTTATCCTCCTCGCTGGACCGCTCTCATACGCCGGTCAATGGACGTCGTGGCTCTGTATTCGGTCCGATCCGCTCGTACTCGATTCGTTACTGTTGTCGGCCTACGCCCCTGCTGCCGGCCCATTTCCAGTCCCGAATTTCTCGGTCCCGGGATTGATAAAAAACTGCAATAATTATTATGAAACATATATCATTACTAGGGCCCGGATATATATGCACGTAAAACATCTAATATATGCATGCAAATATGCACAAAAAAGTCCTAAAATATGCACTAACAATTAAAGAATATGCACTAACAATTAACGAATCTACACTAACAATTAACGAATATACACTAACAATTAACGAACATGGACTAACTATTAAAGAATATACAGTTATCAAATGATTTATTTTATGTCAACTCACTGATATACACGTTTCATTCCTTACAAAATGATGAATCACAATATGTTACCAACAGTTTTTCAATGTTTTCAGGGGTCAAAGATTTTCTGTTGTCAGACAAAATTAGTTTATAAGCCGAAAATGATCGTTCCACGTCAACGGACGTTATTGGGCAATACTTGTACGATGGTGCTGACTGTTCGGAACATTCATCTGGCAAAGATTGTGTGGTTCCACTTAAATACGTATTAATTGATTGAATCTTTTGCAGACCTGGGTTTGAGTCTAACACCCTGCTGAGTTTAGATTTAACTTTTTCTCCAATTTCACCAGGGACGGCATTTAAAGAAGAAATTGTTTTGTGAAGCAACTGAATAGACTCGTGAAGGGGTGCACCGCTAGTTTCTAGACCCTTAATAGCATTAGAAAGTGACGAATAGTGTACATGGATGAAATTGATATCTCGATATACAGTATCACAATCAAATGCGCACTTTGCTTCACGAACACACGCAGCACGATCGTCATAATCAATACTTGTAACCACATCTTTCACTTGATGAAAGTTCTCCTGGTAGAACAGCACTGCAGACAACCAAGTTCCCCATCTAGTGAGAACAGGTTCCGGTGGAAGAGGAACCTCAGGCAGACGATCCTTATAAAACTGTACACGCGCTGGTGCTTTTAGGAACACTTTTTTTCCACTTGAAATTACTTTGTTAACTGAAGGAAATAGAGAACGTATCTCTTCTGCAATGCGATGTAATCCATGCGCCAAACATGTAACATGGATCAGATTGGGGAAAAACACTCGAAGCGACTGACCAGCTTTTAACATATATGAAGCTGCGTCTGTGATTAAAACACGCACCTTGTAACAATCACTCTCCGATTCAGTAGGCCACAGAAGTCGCAGGGAATCGTTTATAAATCTTGCAATTGTACTGTGGTTGGTTTTCTCTAACACTTTGGTTGAAAGTAAATGTGGTTTTCCGGGTTCTTCTTGACATAGTTTGCCCACTATAAAGTTCGCTACGTATCGGCCACATGAATCGGTTGTTTCATCTACCGATATCCAGACACAGTTCCCTCCTATGTCAGACCGAATTGAATCCAGGACAGAATCGTGTAGAGAGAGCAAATAATTTTTCCTGAGGGTGGATTCATCCGGTATCCTTTGATTAACACAATACTTTTGAAGAAATGCTCGTAGATCTGGATTATTCAATTTATGCAGCGGGATATTGCTGCATACAAAAGCCTTACACAGGTCAGCAGAGAATGTATTAACAGACCGTGATACCTGAGTTAAAAGTAGCTGTTGCGTGTTCCTATTCTTTTCTTTTGACCTGAGATGTACAGCTGTTTTAGAATGCTGTTCAAGTTGAAATTTTTCTCACATTTTATATTCTTCTCACATACTTGACAGTACACAACTTCACCGTCACTAGAATAGTCACTGTTGCCTGAAATCCACTGCTTAATTAAAACTGATCTTGTGCATTTTTCTTTAGGCATTTTTGGAGTCAGATTAAAGAAACTTAATCTTAGCACACGAACACTCCTGTCAACACAAACTTTGAGAGGCTACTGTTTTTGGAAAGGAATGTACACGTCCCTTTAAAAGTACGAATCCCTCAGGTCTGGAAGCCAGGAATCTGTTCTCAGGAAAACTGGCTCGTACCGCAATTAGGGGAATATTCCCGAAAAGATTAAAGAAAACCGCTGGCCTTCCCGGTAGTTGTCGCACGAATAAACACACTGGTAGATAACGAATATTCCAAGTGGGGGTAAATACTTGTGACTGTCGTCTCCTCAAACAAGAATTTGCCGCCTGAGGGAGAATAGAGCTATTCTTTGATTTTGCCGACCCCACCCGCCCTTCCCGTGAATGTTACCGCTCAGGGCAGTAGAGAAGGTCGCCGCCACACAAATTTTCCATTTGCAGCACCTCCAAACATGTCACTGTGTGAGTTTGGATAAGGTAGAAAATTCTCTACATGTGAATGCCAGTACAAAAAAATCCTGTTTACTCCAAGAATTTAACTTACTTGTTGCGGTTGCCAAGGATGTCCAACATACAGGTACATTAGGCTTTACAGTTTCTTCAGAAGTATCGGATATTCAGTTATGAGATGAAATAAAAGCTAAAATATGCACATATCCATAAATATGCACTAACCCTCAAAATATGCATTTGCATATGCGCATATGCTTTTTGAAAAATCCGGGCCCTAATCATTACACACAAATTTTCAGAACGAAACGCAGTTATTTAAACTATGACTTTCTTGTCCGTCATCTTGTTTTAGCAGCTGATCTTAATCGCATTTGCACCGGCAAATAGAGAATTTGTGAATGAAAAGGTGTCTAATGGGCTTCGCTTTGCATCGCGCAAGTAAAATTATTTAATCTTTTTTGGTTAATTAGCAAAAATTACCTAAAATAATAGTTATGTACAAAATTTGGAAGTCATTTTATGATTATGGGCGAACAGTAGATGATCAAATAATGTATTTGTTTACTAACCTTACCACGATTCTTATATATATATAAAACAGATGATCTCACTAACGGAGAAACTAAACTTGTCAGAGCGTGATGCAAACAAAACCCACAATCGAAAGAAATAGTGATTTAAATCTCAAAGGAAAACTTCATGCCTATATAGATAAGAGCATGATAATACTGTTTGCATACACATACACAGAATCGAATTTTTCCAACATCGTCAAATCGATTAAATGAATCTTTTTGAAGCCTCAATCTCCAGTCGGGGCAGTAATCTGAAATGAGCTTATAAGTATTTATTAACAATTCCTCCAACTTCAATCGGGTCCGTACACGCTTTCTCAGGAGCGGCATACATGTGCAATAAATCATGAAGAAGGATGAGTGATTAGACATACAACGTTTTGTTATTTCCTCGATCATATTTTCGCAATTGGCAGAAAAATTAAAGATAAACTATAAGAACTGTTTGTCTGGTTCATATTTTTATATGTGAAACAATTTTTGCTATAACTTGCCTTATAATACAGAAGTCAATTCCCTGCTACAGTTTATAGAGAAGTTAATATTTTTTTTGAGAAACTATCGTGAAGGTGTGAATTCAAGTCAGATTACTAATATACGACAAATATGTAGGGACATATGATTATTAAAATCACAATGAAGATACTGATCTTATATATTTTTTGTATATTTTTAATTGCCTTTCCAAATTCCGGGAATGTCTGTGAACATTCCCGAAATCCGGTGTAACATCACAGTAAGAATTACGCATGGAGGAATTTCCTTCCTCCATGGAATTACGGTGTTATAATATCGCAGGCACGCGGGAGGATTATCTCAGGAGTAAGAGAACAAAATAGGTAGACGTTGTTTGGTTGGAAAAAAAGTGAGAGAGCGTGTGCAGTATCAGAGTGGATTGAGAATTAAATATATATATATCTGGTGGTTTGCGACGGCCTACGGTATCTGAGTGAACTAGAATGAAATAAACAGTAAATGTATCAATGATAGATTCTTTGATTAAGTTACATGGCTCAACGTGTCAGATACGAACCTGCAGTTAAAAGTGGAAATTACGAAGAGTGTAATTAGCACGAAAACGCGCTAAAAAAAACGATAAGGTGAAAGAAAAAGGAATCGTTTAAGACAAACCACAATTGTCGAGAGTATAAGTTGCTCCAACGAACTGAAGGTCAGCGATCGTAAACCGAGTTTTGGAAGCCAGAGGAAAGCAGAGATGTTGAGCGAAGACTACACTATACACGACGGTGGTGGCGCTTGGTGGCGGCTGAAGGAAATACTCAGTTGACACAGGAAGAGGAATTCATTCTGCGTGGTTGGAGCCATTGCTGAGTGGTAATAGCAGTCCGAGCGTTCCAGATAGCGGCGACGTCTCATCAAAAGGAAAGGAAGACCATTTTATTGATGCGCGCGCAAGCTGACCTCCCTAAAAATTTTCTCTTGCTGAAAAAAAAAAAAGAAAAAAATTCTTCGACATCGTATCTCATCTTGTTGTCATCAGTGATGACAGATTAGCCTTGTCATAAAACTGACAAGGAAATAATTTTTTTTCTTTTGAGCCATAGACTGTTTTTTTTTTTACTGCTTAGGAAAGTGCTTGTGTAGTCAAGGAGTATATTTGCATAGCTGTAGTGTTGGTGTAGTTCCTTTTTTTCAGTATAGCTTGATATTGTTCTGGGTAAAATGAATAGTCAATCAGAAGAGGTTACTGTAGCACAGGAGGAAATTCCTGAGCATAGTGATGTGTCAGTAGTAGACATGCTTCGTGCATTTCAGGAAACAGTTATGAGGTCCTTTCAGGAATTAAAGGAAGATAATATTGTCTTTCAAAAGTCTCTTCTAAATTCGCTCGAATCAGAATTAGGGCAAATTAAAGAGGAATTGACCCATTATAGGGAACTTTTTGTTAAACAAAATATTGAACCCTCTTCCAAACTGAACCAGTATCATTCTGATAAGGCAGAAGATTACAGTCGGGATTTGGGAGAAAATCTTACGGGGAGTACTCGATAGCAAAAAGTAAGAAAAATTTTTTGGTCCAGGAAGCAGCTCATGCTTCATCTGACATCTTGCCTGTTAACTCTCACCTTATGGTTCAAATGAAACCAGTTAGTGTTCAAACAATTTCAGACAATACTTGCCCAGCCACAGATAATCTTATAAGTAATATTGCTGGAATTTCTCTTGAGAAGAGCAAGCTGGTTATGTCAGTAGCTATTTTCAAACGTCGCAAACCCACTTTTGTTAATAAGTTTGCAAACCACATTCATAATTTGATGTTTCCTTTCGGGACATACCCCGTTTTCTCCCATCACCAGATTGCTAGAGCATTGGCGAATGATATTACCATTAGTAGTCAACAATTTGTGCATGTTGAACAGATCCGCAGTACTAGCCGAGATGGTTACAATGCTGTTTTCTCAATCAATCTAATGGAAGGTTTCCTATGTTCAACTGCTTCTCTTGAAAGGTGTAATGCCACAATACAAAGCAGTAAACGTAGAAAGAAAAGAAAGGTTAAGAGAAAGGAACCAGGAGTACATGTTAAGAAAAAGGAAGTAATCTCACTCTGGTCCAAGAGTAAATTGGACTTGTTTCATGAGGGTCTCAACATACTTAAATTCAAATACAACCAATTTTCTTTAAGCGTAAGGGATTCACATTATTTATGTACTGTACTACGTTTTTTGTTGTGTTTTAAGTAACCTATGTTGGACAAATTGAGTTTAACAGAATTGAAGTTTGTGATGTACCTTCAATACAATGCTCTTGTACCTACTTGGATATTTTCTTTATGTCTTTGACTTTGGGAGTCGCAAATATAGCTTGGTTGTATTTCCGAAAGTTACACACTGTACACTGCAGGCCATGCTATGTCAGTTTGCGCGTAGCGTTTGCGTGTGCAGTGGTGCGTGTTCTGATATTTTTTTTTTTTTTTTTAAATCATATTTGTGTTTTCATGTTCTGGTTTTTAAATTGGTGCTGAATTTTCTATCTTGAACTTAGAATTAAGGAATCTGTGGCTTAATGTAATACAATGTAGCCACGCAACCACCAGATATTCATCTTTAAATGTTATACCAGTTATTCAGATGTTCATTTTGTGTATATTGTGATGGGTGTTTTATGTGAAATACACTCAGATGTTAGCATTTCAGAAAAGATTTGATTTCGTGACGAAGTTTTGCGCTTTGTCAAGCCCGTCATTCGTCAAACCGCACCGGTTGGGATGTAACATCACAGTGAGAATTACGCATGGAGGAATTTCCTTCCTCCATGGAATTACGGTGTTATAATATCGCAGGCACGCGGGAGGATTATCTCAGGAGTAAGAGAACAAAAGAGGTAGACGTTGTTTGGTTGAAAAAAAGTGAGAGAGCGTGTGCAGTATCAGAGTGGATTGAGAATTAAATATATATATATCTGGTGGTTTGCGACGGCCTACGGTATCTGAGTGAACTAGAATGGAATAAACAGTAAATGTATCAATGATAGATTCTTTGATTTACGTTACACCGGGCATTATAAATAAGGGCCGGAATCGAATTAGGACTGAAAGGACGGATTTCCCATTCATCACTCAGATAGATTTATGTATTTAATTTAATTTAATTTAATTGAAATAGAGCACAGGCTCTGGTGGCAATTTCCCTACACCTCCATCTCCCCCCTATCCTGCACCTACCTACATTTACCCTCTACAAATTTTATCTTTGAATTCTTTCAACGTTTTCGGTAAATTATTTATCATTTCTCTCGGTAACTCATTCCAATCCCTGACACCCTTCCCTAAAAAGAGAATCTTCCCACACCCTTGTGCATGAAATCGAGTAGCCAGCTTGTGGTCATAGTCATCTTTTCCCATCCACGCACTACTTTTCATACCTACTCCAATATCTTTCCATGCCTCATCGCCAGTATATGTCCTGTATACTCCCATGACCCTCCTCATCCTCCTCCTGTCTTGTAATTAATCCCATTTCAGCTCCTTTATCTTATCCGTCACTGATTGCATTCTGTGATAATATCCAGAAACAAATCTAGCAGCCCTTCTTTGCACCCTCTCCAACTCCTGTATTTGATACGTAAAATGAGGGTCCCATTCTACACTACCATATTCGAGCAATAGTCTGACCAAAGTTTTGTAACCCAACTACCTCACTTCTCTCGTACATCCTCTCATCACTCTCTCCAACAAGTGCAGAATTTGAAACCTTTTCCTACCACCTGTCCAATGCGTCCTGCCCAGTTAAGCTTGTTATCAAAAGTAATACCAAGATATTTACATTTCAAGTCTTCAGCAAGCAATTCTTTCCCCACATTTTATTCATAATTAACCTTTTGTTTTTTATTTGTGTATCTAATAAGCTGACTCTTTTTTGCATTTATCTTCATCCCATGTTTACCAACCCAATTAGATATCCTGTCCAGATCACCCTGTAACTGTTTACAATCCTCTATCGTTTTTGATTCTTTTATACAGCATTATGTCTTCTGCAAACAATCAAATTTCAGATAATAAAAATTCAACACAATTATTCGTTAGAACAATGAATAGCAATGGTCCAATACACTACCCTGCGGCACTCCCATTTTACTTCCACGTCTTTTGATACTACATTTCCTACCCTAACTTTCTGTTTTCTACCTTTTAAAAATTCTTCTACCCAGCAAATCTACTTTCTCATCCACTCCAATAGTTTTTACCTTATTTACTACCATTTTATGGCTCACTCTGTCAAACGCCTTAGACAGATCTAGTGCTACACTATCAATTTGGCCTCCCTTATCCATTTTCATCTGAAATATCTTGCATATATCCCACCAACTGAGATTCGCATGAATATTCTTGCCTGAAACCATGTTGGCTGCTTGAAAACCACTTACCTTCCACACATATATTTCTGATTGGTTGCATATCAATCTTTCCATTAATTTACCTACCACTGCTTTCAAACTGATTGGCCTGTAATTCTCAACTCTATTTTTCACCCCTTCTTGTATATACCGGTACTACTATTGCACTTTTCCAGTCCTGTGGTAAGCAGCAAATTATCGAGACTCAATTTAAATTAATATTTTCAAGATAATGGTCACATCCGGCTATCTTTAAAATATCTGTAGTAATATTATCTTCATCAGCCCCTTTATGTTTTTTCAGCTCTCTTATTTTCTTCATGATTTCCTCAGGATGAATATCAAATTTTTTACTATCGTCATTTCTAATTGTGTTGTTAAGCTCGTTCTCCGGATTAGACCCTCCCGTTTCTGATTCATTGTCCCTAATGCTTTCACTGAACCAGTTACTTAAAATCTCTGCCTTTTTCAAATCGTCAGTAACTTCTTCTCCATCCTTATCTATAAGTGTCTCTACACCCTCCCTTCCCCTCAGTTTCCTGATATAGCCATAGAAATTTCTAGATGCATCAGTCAATGGTCCTCCTGCACTGACAATACTCTTCATAAACCCATCTTTAGCCATTTTCTTTGCTGTTATTAAGTCCTTGTTTAGTTGTTTTAAATATTCCCTACTACCCTGCTGTCTCTTAACTCTGTTATGTTCTTTCTTACCAACCTCTTTTGTGACATATTTCCAAAAGTATACGGCGAGGGAGTACCTAGGATCTGAACCCGAGAGGAGGGGGAATTGGAACAACATTCGTATTTATTTCGAGGAAGTGGTGTGGTGGACTGAAATATAACGATTTCTTTTGAGATTTCACAACAGAATTTCTTAGATTTCAAGAAACATGACGCGGCACCACCCGGACAGCCAAGAATTATCAGAATTTCTGTACACACAATATTCATTTTTATGATAGACTTACACTATGTTTAGTTTATGTTACTAGATTTTAACTTTTCTGCTTCCCCTCCATACTGCTCATAGCTGAGTACGCGCTCTGGTGTTGTGCAACATCTACACATATTCAAATTCCTCTCTATTTGATTTTAATTTAATTGTGATGCCCCACTCGCAATTTCCCTACGCACCTATTAACCCATTTCCTTTTCCCACCTACTTTTTCTTTCTACTAATTTCAACTTTAAATTCTTTTAGTTTTTTGGTAAAATATTCATCATTTCTCTTGGAAATTTATTCCAATCCCAGACCCCCTTAGCTACGAAAGAAAATCTTTCACGACCATTAAGCCTGAAATCGAGTGCCAGTTTGTGGTCATGGTCATCTTTTTCCTTCTATGCGCCTCTCGCAATTCTTTCACCAATATCTTTCCACGCGTCAGCAATATGTCTTTGTACACTCCCATGATGTTACACACTATGTTGGGCCTTGCCTTGTGGGAATGAAATTATAATAATTGTTTTTTTTTCACGTAATAAAGGTATGATGGTTTTGTGTGTTTTAACTCCCATGAAACCAATGCATATTACGCGGATGTAGCAACTGGAGAGAGAGCAAATAAATAAGTAGTAGATAGGGCGGTTTTGTTTCTAGTTACTTATGTGAATGACTACCCTGTGGTGTTACATTTATTATCTTTATCGCCAGATGTCAGTCCTGATTAGGGATGCATTAATGAAAAATTATATCAATGAATATCATATCTATATTTGCATGCAATATCTAATTTAATTTAATTTAATATCGAGAAAATGTACCGATATTTTTTACTAAAACCTGTAATTAACTAAACTTATTACCAATATAATAAGAAAATTAATGACGCATGAGGACATTGAGGAAATTTTTTAATAATTTATCTATTTTTGCAATCTATTAAACCAGTATTCCTATGAATTAAACTTCAAAAGAACTCTCATTTTTATTTGTTTTCCCGTCAGTCTACTCCCACTGTGTGGTACCGTCATGTTAACTACTGAAACCAGTCTTTCCAACTACACAGAAGAGGCTTGGCATATCAGGTATTTCGTCGACACATTATCTGTTATTCATCAACGAAAAAACACAGTTTAAAAGAGAAACTTTTAATTTACGCTAACACTCAACGTCGCATCACGGATGCTTAATCAGTATTCTTTAACTATACAAATAAACTAACTGTTCAATTTCAAATATGATAAAAAAAGGCGTCAACGAAAATCTGTTGCAGTTTTACAGCTTTTTTAACCTCTTAACTGTCGATTGAAAGCTTCTAAATTACGACGAATTCATTTCTAAGACGCTTTCGCATCAGTTACGTACGTACCCAATTTATATATTACCGGGATTCTCAATAGCGTTCACACAAAAAATATCGAAATGGTAATTAAAAATTATACTCTAAATAAACATTGATTTTTGATATATCGAGAAGAAAACTATCTCGACAAATCCCGATTATTTTATGAAAATATCGATATTTCGATACATCGATATATTTTGCGCAAGTCCTTTTATTTCTCTCTGTATCTTAGTTGTATTGTCTCTGGTAGTGTATCTGAATCTGAACTATTACTGATTGTATTATGATGATCGCGAATCAAATGTAAATCAGGAGAATTTAGCAACTGGTTCTAGCCGAGCTGTATGCCAGAGTTAATTTGTATGCTCCGTAGATATATGGTCGTTAGTGTTAATGATTTATAATCATGATTATTAGTTTCAATTAAATTTACGCACGCTTTATAAAATATGAAATCTGGTCTAATGTGGAAAATGTAATTTGGTGATGCGTATTCGAAATAAAACCGCTCATACACCACAAAAATATTGTTTGATTTTTTAAAAATAATTTAATCAAAAAAGTTTAATTATTAATCCATAACTAGGAACAAATTATAAGCAGACTGAACTGTGTCCTTACTGCTCATATCGTATTAATTGTAAGAAACTATTCTGTCTAGTTGGTCTACGATACCCGTGACGGAAGTAACGAAATAACAGTTCTTTCTATTACTGACTTCGTATCGTGTGACAACTCTTATCGCCAGAAGTCTTGCATTCTGGTCCTATTTCATTACGTAAACTGAACGATGATACCGCGTAAGAGTACATTTAAACACTTGTACATATGTTGTAAAAAATCGTTTGTCTTTTACAACGGGGACATTGATTTCAACTTTGCGTGTCAATTGACTTCATCTTATAGCAATATTCGAAAAATGAGCAAGTTCGTTGTTACGAATAATGACTTGAAATCGATTTTTTCGCGTGCTGTTGAATCTGTTCTACCAAATAACGTAATAAAAAACAACTTGAAAGTCGATGGTAAGACTCTAATCGTCAAAAATAAATCGTATTTACTGAACAAGAACTGTTATGTTGTAGGTTTTGGAAAAGCTGTATTAGGAATGGCAGTAGAAGTGGAAAAAATTCTTGGAGAACATGTGGCTTCAGGAATTCTTAGTGTTCCAGTGGGAATACTGAATACATTTAAAAATGTCCCTGGAATGACTTTGTCACAAAATAGCAATTTGGTGGTGATAGAGGGAGCAAGAAATAACCTTCCTGATAATGAAGCATTAACAGCGTCCAGAAGAATTGAAGACCTGGTGAAAGATCTTGGTGAAAACGCTCTGCTGATGGTCCTGATTTCCGGTGGAGGTTCAGCTCTGTTGCCAGCCCCTGTGCCTCCAGTAACTCTAGAGGAGAAGTGTAATGTAATTCAGATGTTAGCCTCTTCAGGCGCAAATATTGTTGAACTTAACTGTGTTAGGAAGAAGCTCTCTGTTCTAAAGGGAGGCGGTCTTGCTAGACTAGCAAATCCTGCACAAATTATAGCATTCATACTATCTGATGTTGTTGGAGATGATATTAGTTCCATTGCAAGTGGCCCCACAGTTGATAATAATGACAGCCCCAGTGATGCATTAAATGTACTTGTAAAGTATGACTTACTGGAGAGAATTCCTGCATCTGTTAAAGCAGTTTTGGACAATCAGCAGACTCGCAATACAGGGGGTTGGCCTAATGTTCAGAACTTAATTATTGGTAATAATTCATTAGCTTTAGAGAGTGCAGCCGCAGAGGCAGAAGCAAAAGGTTATCACCCAGTCGTGTTGTCGAAATGTGTCTTTAATTCAGTGCACGACGTTTGTGTCGACTACACGACACTTGTCACGAATATCTTAAAGGTTTTGAGCAGTCAGATGTCGCAGAGAAAATTTTTAAATGCATTTGATGTTACTTCATTTAAAATAGAATTAGAGAGTAACGTGAAAGAAATGATTCTTCAGGGAATTTTAAGTGTTGGGGATAAGAAAGGCCTTTGCTTACTTGCTGGGGGGGGAAACAACGGTGACTGTAAGAGGCAAAGGGAAAGGGGGTAGGAATCAAGAGCTAGCTCTAGCATTCTCAATGTCCATGCATCAAATGGCAAAAGAAAATCCCAACATGAAAAAATTTAATATCATACTATTAAGTGCAGGGACAGATGGTATAGATGGTCCAACAGAAGCTGCTGGTGCTATAGGATATAGGGAACAGATTGAGGAGGCCATAAAGCTAAAACTTGATTTTGAACAATACCTTTCAAATAATGACTCTCACAACTTTTTCTTTCATTTAGGAAAAGAGGATGATTTAATAGTCACAGGGCACACTGGAACAAATGTAATGGATATACATGCGATTGTGATTCAACCTTTTAAAGACAATCATTAAATTTTACTCATTTGAAGTATATTTATGTTGCATTAAGTAATTATTTCATAAGGAAAACAACTGAAATCCATTCTAAATCTGTTTGTAATTAATGTGATGACAGTTTAGTGGTGTCACATTGCTAGAATAAAGTTACAGACTGACATTCTCTACTCAAGATTCTGCCTCTGTGTATATATTTTTTTGCAATATTTTTTACCATTTTTTTCTTGTCAAGTTACTATTACTGTTACATATGGGTACTAATTCCAATAAGGATTTCATAAGATATGGCTGTCTGCAGCCATTTGTGATAGGTACAAAATTTGGTTTAATTCTATATTGCGATACCCCTACAACAACTTTATTGCCAGTGCAGGGACCATATCAACCTAACTTGCTTTTTTTTTTATTACTAACAGTTGAGGTTAAGTTGAAATACAGTCTGGACCAGATGGAAAATGTCGTAAAAGTGATACGGATAATTCTTTGATAGATGCTTATGGCAGAAAGTAGCTATAGCGGTATCGCCATCTAGTATTAAACCCAAAATTTTAACCAACATGAGTCACTACTAAAGAAGTGAAATAAATTGACCGAGCTCCAAACTTTTTGCATAGTAACTACTAATCACCACATGAAAATACTGCTTGGTACAATCTGGAAATTACTTCATATGCTTAGATATGAAAGTATCTTAAAAGCTGTATTACTGTGTAAGAAGACCCCACAGAGAAACTGTTTTTGATATTGTACGTTACTAGTTGTTTACATCAAGAAGTAAACAAAATAATAAATAAATGATTTCTTAAAATTTTGTTTGGTTTACTAATCATAATATTCTACATCCTTACCATTACTATGTCAGGAAGGTGGCCACTTTCTATGTACTAGTGTCCGCCAAAGATGTGCAGCAGTTATCACAGCATTTCATCATCTCCATTGTTATCTTGTAAATCTTAGCTGAATACTGTTTTCAGTAACAATGAAGTAGGAAGAATGTTGGCAGGCAATATTAATAAGATATTCCCATTACTCACCAAAGTTGAAGGGAGGAGCCCTTCTCTCTCATGCAGGAAAACATTCTGCACTCTTTATAACAGGAGTAATGAGTTTTCTGAAGCTTTAGAATGTATATATGTTATAAGCCAGAAATCTGCATTCAACCCATAATCTCAAATACATAAAAGTATTCCTCAGACTTCCACGGCCATCTTTGTTCATGATTAATTGACTTTCGGGTTTTGCCGCGTTGTTTATTTTGATTACCTAAGCTTTCGGCTGCTATCCTCCAGCCTTCGTCAGAGATACTGTTTATGTTGGCATAGCAACGAGCGCCAAGCATCGCAGAGTAAGAGGCCGCTATCTTCGTTGATGTTGTTGGTGTTTTTTAAAATTTCTGCTGCCTCTTTCACCCGTCGGGGCCCACCACTGGTCTTCTCTCCACAGTAGCCTCGTTTCTTGAAATTTTACTTCATGCCCGGTATTAATAGCATGGCGGAATACGGCGGATTTGTCACTGTTGTTATATTTGTAGTGGCGGATATGTTCTTTAAGTCTCTCCGCCACAGTGCGACCTGTCTCGCTATGCCAACATAAACAGTATCTCTGACGAAGGCTGGAGGATAGCAGCCGAAAGCTTAGGTAATCAAAATAAACAACGCGGCAAAACCCGAAAGTCAATTAATCATGAACATAAAAGTATACTGTGTCCCTATATTTCACCCTGCAGAGGTTTGTGTGTTGTAGTAGCATGGAGTTTCCCATTGTGCACAATGTTGGCCGATTGCCGGTATAGCAGTGGGGAAGTGGGAGATACGGTGGTTGAAAGCGGTCGATCTGGGACATTTTCATATTACGACCAAAAACGTGTCCCTATATTTCTCTTTGCTGCCATAACTACATAGCGCAGACCATTGGTGTTTGTGTGTGGCAGTAGCATTGAGTCTCCCATCGTTCACTATGGTGGTTGCATATTGGTAGTTATGGTCAACGAAGGGCATTTTGCTATTTCTACTTAAGACGTGTGTGTCCCTATATTTCAACTTAAAACCGGAACTACCAAGTGCAGAGTGTGTGGTAGTAGCCTGGAGTCTTCCATTGTGCACTATGGTGGCTAGATGTCAGTAGCTATTGGGGTGTGGGAGATACGGTAGTTGATAGTGGTCAACCTGGGGAACTTTCATATTTCGACCAAAGACGTGTGCGTCCCTATATTTTACTTTTCAGCCACTACGCAGCACAGATCAATGGTGTTTGTATGTGGTACTGGCCTCAAGTCTCGCATCATGTACTGTGGTTGTTACATGTCAGTAGCTATGGGGTGTGGGAGATATGGTGATTGAAAGTGGTATGCCCAAGGCATTTTTCTATTTTTATGAAAGATGTGTGTGTCACTATAATTCACTTTCCAGCCACAACTATCCTAGTGCAGACCACAAGTGTTTGTGTGTGATAGTAGCCTTAGTCTCCCATCTGCACTATCTTGGTTGCATGTCGGAAGCTGTTATGATGTGGGAGATATGGTGGCTGAGGGTTATTTTTACCTTAGTCATGTGTGTCCTTACATTTCACTTTGAAAACACAACTGCATAGTACATATTGCTCATGTTTGTGTGTGGTAGTGGTCTCAAGTCTCCCATCATGCATTATGGTGGTTAGATGTCGGTAGCCGTGGGGGTGTGGGAGATATGGTGGTTTAAGGTAGTCGATCTAGGGAATTTTCCTATTTTGACCAAAGAAGTATGTCCCTGTATTTAACTTTGAAGTCAAAAGTACCCTGTGCAGATCACTTGTGCTTGTGTGTGGTAGCTTTGAGTCTCCCATCGTGCACCATTGCAGTTGCATGTCGGTAGCTATCAATTAAAATTCTTTACAATTACAAATAAAGTCATGGGCACCAGCTAGTTTTTAATGAACTTATAAACTACTTATTAACAAATTTTTAAGCACTGATACATGCATCCGTATTTTGACAGCATTAGGAGCTATTTACTAACAAAAATTGACTGCAAGAATGCAGATAAATTATGTCCCAAGATTTTCTCCAATATAAAAACTCTAAATGCGTACTATGGCTAGCTCCAAGTGTGCCTTGACTTTTTATTAATTTTCTTTTGTTTACGAGAATAACTTTCGACAAATTTCCTGTGTACTGTATAAATGCAATATAGTATTGTTCATCCACTCAAGTGCAAATGAAATACAAAAAATATATATATATAGAAGTTTCATTTATAACAGATGTACACAATGGCGCACATTCCAGATTTTTTTAATTTAAAACCTAAAAAAATTATGATAACGTTTTAACACACACAGGTGAAATTTTTCACCACAAGGTAACATGAACTTATTTCGGAGCGTGTCTGCAATCATAACAGTGTGCTGGATGATTAAAATTTCTGCTTTAACAGCAGTGGGCAAACTTTTGTTTGTCTGACTTCTAGAACATAATTCTAATTTTTTTGCTCATATACCATACTCAACACAGCACAATACCAGATCAGTTTGTGAAAAGATGACAAAGGTAATGGATTGAGACATGAAACATGGTTAAAGATTAAAACATCTTACAGCATTCGCTATTGATAAAAGAACGAATTCACCTGTGACGTATGACAAAATAACGACAGTTTTATTCCTATCGAGTCCTTTTTAATGTTTGCTAAGCACCATCAAAATTAAATAGCTCCAATACCCGAGAATATTACAGTTTCCATCCCTGTTCACGTATATTTTTCCCAGAAATTTTTACATCCCCATAGATTACAGCAGCTGATTGATCCATATTCAACGACATTTGCAGAATTTCATGTCTTGTGCATCTTACGCCTCAAGCATTCTGTTTACATAAATCAAAGCACAATCTTTAGGGTAATTCAGCTATTTATGGGTAGGAAGTTGATGGGCTGGATAAAAGTGCAAAAAAAGTTCTTAAGGATGATCTATTAGAATGAGGGTGGCTGGTATAAAAATTGCAATGACAATAACTTACAAGCCAAGTAGGAGAAATAGAATCGGGTAATAGTTACAATTAAAGCAGCAAGTAATGTGATATCAATTATCTAGCCCAATATGGAATGAAGATAAATATCAAAAGAGTCAGTTTACCACACACACACACACACACAGATCAACAACTAAAGGTTGTTTATGATTATAGCATGGGCAGGGAATTAATTGTTGAAGACCTGAAATGTAAATACTTCGGCATAACACTTGATAATGAAATCTACTGAGGACACATTGGGCATGGCATTAAAACCCTTATTGGAGAGGGTTATGTACTAAAGAAGTGGGTTATAAAACTTTGGTCCAACCATTGTTTGAATATGTTGGTATAGTGTGGCAACCACATTTAGAGTATTAAATACAGGAGTTGGAAGAGGTGCAAAGAAGGGCTGCTAGATATCTCTGGAAATCACTACAGAGCACAATCAGTAACTGATAAGACATAGGTGGTGAAAGAGTAAAGGAGGCTTGAAGAGAGTTGCGAGTGTACACGGCTTGTATTGGGGATGAGGTGCGGAAAGATACTGGTGGAGAAATTAAGCCTCGTTCACATCGACAGAGACACCGGACATACCGGCACAGACAAAAAAACATGTTTACATATATTATATATAGGCGTATTCATATCTACTGCGCGTGAACGGAGCGTGTCCGTACAGAAGCTGCTGGCGCCGGCCAGCATTGTCGGAGAGAATGATTTGTCTGAGCCGGCACGTGTCTGAGGGCGTCTGTGCGGTTAGTGTGAACACGACAACGTAACAGCACAGACAGCATACTACACGATCCAATTAAAAAAAGAGAACAACAAAAAACTAAGTGAATTAGTTAGAGAATATAAATTTCTATACGACTCGAGTGACAAAAGAAATAGTGACAGTAAACGGAAAGATGGCGCATGGTAGGAAATAGCGAAAAAGCTCCAGTACAAGGTAAGCAGGTATTTATTTATGAAAATAATTACTTCTTTTATTTTGAATCTTCTGCAGAAGCAATGTAAACAAATTGTAAGTTTGTCGCCGACACCAAAAGCGGTAGATTGACTACTGCCACCTTGCCTTGGTCATTTACTCAAACCGACGGCTTTATTTTCACTTACATAGATCTGGTTAAATTTTACGAAATTGTTTACAATGCATTTTCGGGTTTGAGCTGAATTTGTTTGTGCAAACGGGACTTCTGGATAACCCGATGCCGCATCTTCCAGCAAAATTGCTACTACAGCTAGTTCTTCCTTTGAAAAATTTCGTAACATTTTAGACGTAGTTACATGCGTGCACTTTCTAGTTTGTCTGACTACAACAGAGTGTACTGCCATATAAAACTTATATCTGTGCCGTGTCCGACATGTTACGTGCTGGTAAATTTGAACGAGGCTTTAACAGTGCCTGGAAGGGAAAGATGACCATGACCACAAGCTGGCACTTGATTTAAGGCACAAGGGAAAGGGAAATGGGGATTGGAATGAATTGTCAAGGGCAATGACAATTTTCCAAAAAATACTCAAAGAATTAAAATTTTGTAAAGGGCGAAAGGAAATCGGAAACAAGAAAAGTGGAAAATGGATGTGTCGGAAAACTGCCACAGGAGTTGTTATTAATTTTAATTGTGATGGAGCTAACAATTCCCCCAGTGATCCATTTACCACTTTTTATACACCTATCTTTTTAAAATTTTCTTTTATAATTGGAGTGTTAAATTCCTCCGAATGTGCATTCCATCGCAATTAAACGCAGACCAGTTTAATCATTTTAAAAGGCATATAAAACTTTGAAACTTTTAGAATTAAGCATAATTAAAGTCGAAAAATATAGCTAAAAAAACTTTTGAAAATGTTTAAGTGCTTCAAATTTTCAAACAAGCAAATGAGTATTTTAAAACCTGGAACACATCTCTATCAATTTTATCAAAAGGAAACAAATACCCTATTAATCATATGTTGACACTAATTCCAAAAAATTGCCAAGTAAAATATGGTATGTAAATTGGCCTTGAAATATAATAGTCCACTTATTAAGAAATTGAATTTATTATGCAAACTTTTATTTTTGAAATTCTAATGTACATAAGACCAACAATTTTATAAAAGTTCCATAAAGAAGACAAATTATTTAATTATTGCTCAATATATTCACAATGCTTGCATAATATTAGCTATTTAAGAAACAAATACTACATATACAGAACAATCAGTTCAATGTTAGTATTGCTTACCAAGTAACAGTGGAAACAAATTTTTCACTAGGCAATACATTACTGAATGTCGTGATAAAATGAATGGAAGTAGTTCATTAAACATTTATATCTGTTACAATTCTCATGTACATAATCATATGCACAAATTCTTAGAAACATATCATATTGTGAATGTAAAAGTAAGGATAGTGGTTTGGAACAGAACAGCTAATGACAAATTTCTCCACGATAATAAGAAACCAATAAATTGTCAATTTGATTTTAAAAGATTTACTTCAGTGCAATCAAATACAAACTTGACAAGGTAGACATGACAGATAATTTCAGTGACAGTATTACAAAATGATTGTACGTCAGGAGGGATAAATTGGCACTATTAAGGCACAAAGCAGTGTAAGATTGCCTAAAATAAGCAACAGTGCTTCTAAAGCATCTTAGAAAAAAGTTTGTTTTATATTTGGAAAAAAAAAGGTAAGGCATTTATCATAAAAAAAACCCCAAAGATACCACTATTACTATCAAATTAAGAACCCTTGTTATTAATAGACATTTCTGTCCATTATTTGACTGAATTACTTTCAATAATATTACATCTGCATGCATTGCAAACACGAGAAAATACATGTTTTAAACTCGTATTGAGCATATTTTATTAAAGCTTATATAATGGCACTAATATTATTGAACAATAAACTAACAACAAAGAAAGGCATCAATTTTCACACTACTGTTGGCTAGCACTCGAGTGATGCACTCAAATATTTTAACGAGCAAATGAGTTTGGTATTTGTGTTGTCTTATTATGAAAACAGAACACCAATTTAATATCCACTTAAAGTTACGAACCAAATATTCAAAATAATAAGATTTTCTATGAGAACAGATTTGTACAAAAATAAAGCAATGTAGCACACTATACCACATCTAAAAAAAAAAAAAAAAACAAGCTAGAGCACAAGGTTTGTCACTAAGCAAAAACAAATTACTACATTTTATACATAGCATGACAAACAAAATTAACTTCATTCCATCAAATTAACTTAAAATAATATTTAAGCCTCCCTACATGCACAACATTGTTCATTATTGCACTAGTGGATCTCGAACACTCGTCGGAACAAGAATTTTTACTACGGAAATGAATATGATCGGCAACATCTTTCCATGATGTCACAAAAAAGAGAAAGAGGGAAGGGATTTCAAAGTTCTCTAATGAGTCAGAAGTCCAGTATTCGTCATCTTACAAGTTAGTTATGGTAGTGCACTTACAAACGGAATTGCACCGTCTAATTAAAGGCAATATATTATAAATGTGTAAAAACACTGGATAGATGGATTAAATCCATAACTGCAGATTTAATGACAATCTTCTAGAAAAATTAGTTGTTCAGCACGTATAAAATGAAACTTCCTTTCAATGTTTAAAAACCTCTCATTTGTTTCCTCTCTCAACCCTCTGGTTTCAAGCTTTTGAAAATGATTTTTCTTTTTCATAATGGCCGTTGCTTTTTCCTACCTCATTATCACACGTTGAATTAAGATTATGATTGCTATTATAATTTCAGTGCACTTTTGATGCCCTGCTGACAATTTACAGTAGGCACTAAACAAAATTCAAAGTTAGTTATGGTTAAGCTGACAAAAACCAATACATTTGCACACTAAGTTAACGTATTCCCGGAACTCTGCCTGAACTATTTTCTTTTACGAATAGAAAATGACCAATTTTTAATTTATTTAGCCACGAAAGTACTCCAATTTCTTAGCAACCCGAGGAAACAAAAATCTGCAGCAATCAAATTAAAAACCTGGTTATTTTTTTGGGTCTTCCATTAGCAACCACATGTTAATTTAACACAGGTTATTTATTAAATTCAAACCCCTTATATACATAAAGTAACCATACATTTAAGTCACTCAAATCTTTCAGTTACAGTGGATATTAGCCATTAACACAAACAGCATGTTATATGAGGAACACCTTATGCTAAAAATTAACATTTAAAATAGTATAAATGTATCTACAAACGTTTTGCACATTACAGAAGTAGACATACACCTACAATACATAAATTTAGTTTTTCTTTAGACAAGATCAGACAAATTTAAGGTTGGAATACGGCAGAATAGAACAAATAACAGCTAGTTATAAAATGTCGGGAATTGTGTATGATGAAAAGCCCTTTTATTGGCACAATATATTAGTTTTTCATTATTATTATTAAAGACACACATATAAAAGATTTTAGAGATCAAGTACTTCACAAAAATGAACCAATTACAAAACAAAATTAGATCTTAACACAAGTTAACATAGAATTTCAGCATCCAATTTTGCATTAATGTCCAAAGTGTGCTGAGGGTAAAAAATGTAAATAAAGAAAGATGGAGGAGCTACTGCTCACTCCTCTAAAATGTGATTAAAAAAAACCAATATTATATCAAATGCACAATTATGTATTTGTGCATCTGCACCAAACTGCCATCTACTTAGAGCATCTTTTTCCTTATTTCCAAGTTAACAACCAGTGTCTCTGTGAACTGAATGAGTCTTTTGTTAAAGATTATTGCCATAATAAGTTATTCTACAGAACTTTACACCAAAAATATTTTGTCCTACTTAATAATTCAGAGGTCTGACAGCAACAATTAATCAAATTTCTTCGTAACTGATTATGCAGTTTTAAGAATTTAAATGGTTGCTAGTAACCTATAACATTGTTAATCAACAATACTAATGCAGGTATGATAAAGTTTTCATAAACACAGCCACCTCCATGATAATCTTGTCATATGAGTAAAAAAAAAAGAGCTGTTGAGAAACTTCAGAAAAAATAACCTTTCAAATATGCAAAACATGAGGATTAAATAATTTTTGGTCCCATTGCAGTTTCCTGCTGTCACAATTTAGGGAACTATTTTCTTGTATAGCCTAAAGAATGTCTCAAACATACGTGCATTTACAACTCAATTTCACTATACCACAATACAGTGGAATAGGGAATTTTCAAAAGATTTGTTCCAGCTGGAGTTTATAAATTAAAGGAAAAAATTCAGAAAGCAATAGCAAAAGGTTTACATTTCTACAATACTACAGTCATTTTCTACATGTTTAGGTCTTTGTTCCAAAATTTTATTTTTTTATCCATTGCATTGCATTTAATTTGTCAACATTATAATAAAGTGGAAAGTTGTGACAATTTTTTTTAAAATCTAATTGTATTAAAAGTTCGATTTTGTATTAATAACTTCACATTCAAATTAATATTTACAAATACGTCCAAATGAAAAAATGCAACATATTCGGCCACAACTCTCTCAATAAGTTGATAAATGGAAGGTAACAATGCTGAACGTTAATAACAAAAACTGACATTTTTTTTTATTATCCTTCAACCTCAAGGACATTGGCATCCAATAATGTATCTTTTGCAGAAACTTAATATTCAAAAGAGAAATGGACTGAAGACCTGAAATCGTATAGGAACGTGAATCTGAAAATACTTTACTGCTTCATCCAAATTAAAGTGCAATAAATCAAATCAGTACATCATACTAGACAGAAAATATCAGAAGCAAGATAATTATTTCAAGACAAATAATGAATCCATATTTTTAATAATCACAATGAAAATTGTCAGCCAATGAAAATTGTCAGCCAATGAAAATTCTGCAATGCAATGAAAATAAGGAAGGATAGGAAGCGTTAACTCACCAGTTGCCATTGATGAAGGGAGGAGGGTAAAGACGAACAAATAAACACAACACAAGCCACAATACTTTGGTATAAACCTTAGGTCAGGTGTAGAAGCGGCATTTGGCTATGGGAAGAATACACACTGACTCGCACAGATTTTGTTACGTTTCCACCGATACAGACTGCACGTCATATTTTAGAACTAACAAACAGGTTAAAGAATCGATGAAGTGAAACTGGACACCGAAATTAAGAAAGTCGACGAATTGGTTGGGAAATTGAACAATTTGCTAAACAAACTGAAGAAATGGAAGGCAATCTTAATTGAGGAAAAAAACCATCTGTAAATGAAAGATTAAAAGCATGTTAATTAAACCCATTGGAAGCAGCAAAAAGGAATATACGCAGACCAAGTTTAAGTAAAACTGAAGAAAGCTCGAAATCATTACATTCTATTAAGCAGTTGTTGGAAGCATATTAACGTGAGGTTATGAATATGTAGTAGTAATCAGGCACTGAAAAATGAACTCAAATAAATACCAGAAACAAACAACTATGCAGTGAAAGTGGGGCAGCATTGGAAGTGAATAACAAATTCAAAGAGCATTTGACAATATTAGAAATAGAACCACAATGAATTGGAAGTGGGAACAAAGTGTTTAACAAATGAATTAAATTTTCAAAGACTTTTTGACAAAGAGGTCAAAAAGAAAACTCTTGAAAGACCGCACAAACTTAAAGCTGCTACAGATTCCTCAAAATACGACTAGCGAACCCAGTTGCAGACATTAATGTTCGCACAGGTGCTATTCTGACGACAACTTCATGCTGTCGAGCAGTAGAAACCACTAACGGGGTACAACGTGCAGCTTATGAAACTGTTACAGCTGTCCACAGACCTGCATCCGCAATGGCAATAACGAGACGGGTCTCCCACGGTGTAGCTATAGAAGAAGTATTCAAGAATACATTGTTGACAGATATAAAAGATGGACATTAAATTGCTCCTGTAATTTATGTAACGCACCCCATTAGTGAATTTTAGTACTGTAATTCACTTTATCAGATTTTTGTATATAGTTGCAAGTATGATGTAAAGGGTCCCACGAACTGGTAAGCCTCGACCACGAATGTAGGTAATAAACCAGTCGGCAATAACTTGAAAAAACAATGCATAGCTGAATGAGCTCTTTCCACAAGGAATGCTACTGCACGTTTTCAGAAGGCTCCTTTGATGACAAAAGTCAAAGCTACAGTCATCTCCTCGGTTCAGTGGGAATCGTGAGGTACATATCTGTCTGCACACATCAGACCTCTCTGCCATATATCTAACCTCTAAACATTATTCAGGTTTATACCAAAATATGTATCCAGCAGAGGGAATTAAAAATGGAAGAAATACAAACTGCACAGATTTAATTATTTAGCGTGCGGAAATCTGGACTTAAGGAGAGAAATATTCATTAATAGCAAGTGACCATGTAAAACGTAACCACACATTTAAAAAAAAAAGATTATGGTATGGAGCGAATGGGGAAGGAAAGCAGATTCCACAAGAGTTTTCTTTCCTCTCCCTAGAATAGCAGTAACGCAAACAATAGAAGATCTACAAGTTGAACCCTGTGAAGTATAGTTCCAAGAAGAAAACGTTCAAAATTCTAGTACAAACCCTGGCGTGTCTTCTGATGGCATGACTGAATCATTGGAAAAGAAATAACTACTTCCAGAATAGCAGCGACAGTAAGTAATGGCAGGTCTGCAACTTCAACCATGACATACAGTAGCATGTTAATAATTGAAATACTAATATTTGTGCATCTTCTGATGATGTGTTTGTACCACTTGAGAAGAATAAATAGTTCAATGGAAAATAGGAAGCAGACACAAAGTCAGATGTCCTCAAACAGAACTAAGCTATGGAAACTAAAGAGATTCTTCATTTTTATGAAGCTGAAAAATGACAGATTTGACTAGTAGGATTATATTCCAGTGCAGTCAACTGCCAATGAGATGCAAGCCCTTTGGATTTTTTTAATGTAAATTTATCTTGAATGATTTAAGACTATCCAATTTTTAAAAAAATATGGAAAAACTTTACAATGTTTTCCTACAGTGGTTCAAAAATTTATGCCTTCAGAAGATGTGAAAGTTGACTTAGGAATTTCAATCGTTATCTTCTTGTAATGTGTTTCAAACAGTCCTAGACCTGCCGTTATTTCCATTATTGTTGTTCCTGAAGAGATCCTTAGATACAAAAAAAAGTGGTACAGAGTGTGCACTGCAACTTCCACCCTGTTCACTCCTTGTTCTACTGCTGAAGGATTTAATCCCAAAAATGTGTGGAAGGTTCCAGTTTTCACACCATAATGCAGTCACCTGTAGCAAGCAACGGTTCCTCTACGTTTTTACGAATCGGCTTCTTCCTACCCCAATCGTATCTACACATATATATCTCACTAGCCAATAGTAGGTGAGTGGAGTTCTGGAATCATCAAAGCCAGTAGAGCAATAAACAAGTTCAAAAACAAATGTTCTGTCTTCAATTTCATAATTCGAACTGAATAAAGCACTTCAGAACCTTTAATTTTTTTTTAATAATAAAAAAACTTTAGAGGAATAATTAACTGTGCTTAATAGGAAACGACTTTAGAATTGGCAAATCCACAGAAACAGAGTGAGAAAGATATTTAGCAAAGATTGTAAAGCTGTATAGATTTACCATACAGACGATGGATTTTTTTAGGTATATTGCATTAATTGGTGGATCAACACACCATGCCTTCAATAGTTGTAAGAGAGTAAATATGAAAGGGAAAAGTTGTAAAAAGAAGCTTTGGTCTTTTGAAGAGCAGGTGGGTCAATCTTTTCATAAAGAGTATTACAAACCTACATCAAATAATATTTTTATTTGAGACAACAAACTATTTAGTTAATAAATAAGTAATAAAATTATGAATTTATATCAATTTACTTGAAAAATATAACTACAATATTTAAGCACTCTTATCTTATCCTACAAAAAGCAAAGATGTATCACAATGTAAATACTTAAGTGATACTCAATTTCAGACCTTCCAACATATTTTAAACTTGAGAAAAGTATAAAAATATCTGCTAATGGTTTTCACTACTATCATTCAGTCATTCATCTAGAAGCGCAATTACATTTAAAAAAATCAAACAATATTGAAGAGTAAAAGAAAAATAGCTTACACAAATAGGAATTTAACATTTCAGTTAGGTTAGCTTTTACTTTGTGCTGATATGCCTAGGTGACAATGGTCCACAAATGTTTCATGCTCGACATGCTTCAATTACAGCAACAGAATTAATTATTTAAAAAATAGACCCATGGTGCATATCAAATGATTGATTTTAAAATTACTAAATAGATAGGCTCCAACAAGAAAGACAAATCTATATAGGTCACTAATGTTGGGAATTGCATATTAACGTCGACTGTTGTGGCAGGTGAAAACTGGAAATGCAGGTACCTACACGTCAAAACTATGTAGTAACCACTGATTTAGTGGCTATCAGTTGAAAATGATTTTTCACATATCACAAAGTGGGTTAAGAAAAAAATTGAACTGGAGCCCATTTCAAAATAATTCATCAAAATTTTTTTTTTCAATCATGACAACTTATTTTTTCACATTAAAAAAACTAGTAAGATTGAAGACTAGTGAAAATCTGCAAATCTGACCATTTCACTACATATTTTTCATCTTTATACAAGAATAACTCCCTACAAAAATTCCCTCAACTTTGCAGTTGTGCATTCACAATTAATCGTACAACAAATTAAATTCTGAATATACACAGGCTTAAAGAAAAAGCAAATGTTACACAACTCTACTTCACTCTGATCAGAAAAACGGCTAATTCCTACCTTTATAAAAAGATACAGATATTTTATAAAACTACGAATATTTACATTTTTTGTTAAGTAAATAATGGGCACTGCTTTCTTAGCTAAGAGCTCCCCATACACATACAATTTACATCTGTGGAATGAACACTCCTCCAAATCTAACAGTTGGCAGCCTCAACAAGCTGGTTGTTCCATCTCTGCACCCGCCCGGGCGTCGAAGGAAACAAATATTATGTTACATTAATCTTTGGCATTCTATAACCTTGCCTTCACAAGACTCTTTGCAATACCATGGGTGTTTTGCCAATATAATATACTACTGTTTGCATCTACACATGCCAAAAATGAATTCAATCACTGGACACCCACAAACAGTGCATTAGCGTACTTATAACTACATGAAAACATGCTATATATTCCTAATATACAAAAAAGCCACTACATAACAATATTGCTTCAGTCAGAAATAAGCAACTATTTACATGCCTTAAATACACACACAAACAAAAATGGCATGTTTGAAATAAAGTACTGGTAAAGTGAAGAAACTCTGTAAATACTGCATCTAAAGGTTTGTACTGTGTGTATACTGTTCGAAATATGACAAAAACCATTTTTAAACTTATGGTTTTAGTGAGGTATTAAACTTTAGCAAAGCACAGAATGCTCACCGAAATGTACATCCATGAGCTTAAAAAAATATTTCAATACACAGAAAATTCTGTGAAAATAATTTTTGGCTTAAAAGCATACTTAAAATGCTGCAAACCAAAATTATTAATTTTATACCATAAATTTTTTTTAAACTTAATGGCTTATACGTAACATACAAACTGCTCAACTATAAAACGTTATATAATTTGCTATAGACTGAAAAAAAGAAGAAGAATAAACGGCACTAAGATTTGAGCATATTTTTTATGGGGCCAGACTGACGAAATGGAAGGTATCCAATGCAACAATTATTCCTTAGCAGAAAAACACTTAGGTAAAACAAAATAACAGTTGGTGACAAGCCTAGGATTACTTATATCTCGTTCTGCACATAGTATGAAACCGAGTGCATTTTATTATCACAGCTAAGCCATACCCATAACAAAGAAAAACATATTTCCTAAGAGTTAAATATACTTTGCATTCATGTAATACATGGGATCAATGCTTATACTCATTAATATAGACCTACATTAAATACTTTACAATATAAATAAACAGGCATGAAACAAAATTCATAAATAAACCAAAATAAAATCAAACCTTTTCTGCATAGAATTTGTCACCGGTCTCCTATATCTCAAAATTGTAACAAATATTAGTAAATAAATGCTCTTGACAAATTCTAGGCTACATCACCGGAAAACAACTACTAAGAAACTTAACAGTTTCTTTGTATCCACTCTCTTGTAGCAACTACAATAGACACAACAGAATCTTCATTACCTTGCTACCAAATCACTCTAGGCTCAACACCAAGAGATTAATTACTTCTTTAAAATTCACAACCCAACTATGACAAAGGAAGCATAATTCATATTAAGAATATGCTCAGAAGTTTTAAACTATGTGATTCAGCCACACTAAAATGCTGATCTGTTAAAAATGAAAGTTCTGCACTTATTAAGCCGAATATATCTCTAATACATAAGTCACAATCTGAGCTGATATTTTGCAGTTAACCTTAGAACAAATACTGACCAATACAGACAAACAAGTCAAGACTTCTTTCATAAATATGTAAACAAATGAGTTGGAATTAAAAAGAAATAAAGGAGACTTTTTTTTATATATATTGATATAAGCACCTCAAAATATTATAAAGCCATTTTATACAATTTTAAACAATGGGAATTAAATGGGAAGAAAAATAAGGAATACACCTAAGGAACATTTCATAAAACAACAAAAAGTATACAGATATATGAAAGTTTCAACAACAAATAATACGGTTACATTACATGTTAAACAATTATTCTTGATTGCTGAAGTAATGAGACGCGTCACCACGGCAAATTGGACATGTTCTGTTCGACTGGAAAAAAAAGGAGAATAAATTTGATGTAAAAATAAGAATTACAGATACATTTAAGTGCAACATTAATTCTATTTATTTTTAAATTGAAACTAACGTAAACAATTGAAAATAAGAAAATAGTACTACCTCCAACATACTTCCAACAGTTCAATAGGCAATGTCATACCTACACAAAATACGATTCAGTCATACATTCATAAACACCAAATTGTGAGGAAATCACAATCAATCACCTGACGAAGACGGCAAAAGTGTAGTGAACAGAGTTTGTGAAGGTCTTTTTGGACCTAAGGGTTTAAGAGAAATTAGTATTTTTCAAAATAGTTGCTGTATTTTTTTAATCTAACTTGCAACAGGTCTGGTCGGTTAAGACAGACGCAATTCAGCATAGCTTGTTGTTCGATAAAAATGCTTACAGCAAAGTCACCTTCCGCTGGTTCGTTCCGGTGAACTATGCCGCAAATACATGTTCACTTCGGAACATAAGTAGCATTACTCTCGTTCATTCTCCGTGTAGACTTGAACCAGTCAATACGGTATAGCTTATTGATTGCACCAACTCTCGAAGCCTCCCCAAGCACTAATGCCTTCCAACCAAGCTGCCACGTCTCGCCTGTCATAGTCATTCAATCCATCAGTCAGTATTGGAAGCAGTAATTTAGCTTCAAGACGTTAGCATTCGGAGTGGTCCTTGCAGGACACGGTATCGACTGCAAATGCACAGTTTTCAGTGGCCATTAAACGGACTCACTACCAGTTAGCCTTCTCATTCTCACAGGACAGTTTATGTCAGCTAGTGCTAAACCAGTCCTAGCCTTCTCTATCCTCTGTTCTCCGACCGTAAAACGGAGTGGTGTCAGAAAGCCTGATAAATTACTACAAGCCCACAAGACGAAGAGCTTCACGGAAGAGCAGAAGACTTAGAAGAGGCCTAAAAACACAAAGTTTAGTCACTCCACTTAGTCTACCTCTCAACGTCCAAAATAAGCCAACAACTACTCGGACCCCTGACAAGTTGTTCACTTCGCTAGAAGCTACATATTTCTGAAGTATGGAATGAGGATGCCAAGCTGCATGTTAAGAAACCAGAGGCATCGACCAGGGATTTGGAGCACTGACAGCTTGTAAAAAATGTGCATTCATTGAGCAAAGTAGGGCAGATGACCACATCGATAGGCCTCATCATTTGCCCCTCCACTGTAGGTCCACAGTGGAAGGTTGTGTCGCCCTCCGGCAGCCGGGGTGACGGAGTGGCGCCTCACACGGAGAAGGAGGACAGTGCCTAACAGGCTAGCTCTACTGTAGGGTACGGCTGGACGTGGAAAGCCATCGTTGAATCATAGTTAGGGGTCTAGGGTCCACCACATCGCCTACAACTGGGGTTAACTGGGCTAGACAATCGCCGTTCTCAAAGTAAATGTCGTACTCCGGCAGTCATAATATAATGAACCTATTTTCAATATTCAACTATGTCACATCAGGATGTCGGAAGGTAGTGCAAAAGCACCTTACATTTCAATCAGTCTTCAGCAGTAATCTTACTGTATACCACCTGTATATTTTGCACTGCACCGTATTCACACTGTGTCGCGATAGTAAATAGTGTACTTATGAATTGTGTACGAAGTCATTTCACCCTGACGATACTACCACGCACGTCTCACTCCGATCCCAGATCGACTTCTACGGTCGATCCTTACCAATTCGCTCAGTCCTCTCATCAAACCCGGTCTAGTCTGCGCTCGGCCCGCCAGGTTTGTCGTAGGTCCCTACAGGTTTACTGGTGTCCAGGTGGGGGCACTACAGAGGCAGCTGTTCAAACATTCTCTGGCAGAACACCCTTCAAGATTACGTAGAACTGTCTAAAATCATAGGAAGTTTAACATGACACTAGCTTACACGTGCACTTTTACTAGTTTCGGTTCAACTGTCTACATACAAAACATAAGTAACCATCAGCTGTATGTGAACAATTTATGTACGAGGAAAGTAAAGTTACAACTTCCAGCATTCATTCGAAACATTTATATCTGACGAAATGTGCACTACACATTATACACTGGTACTTGCTTTAGTTTTTGATGTAGTTGCTACCAATGTTAAGACACTCGTTAAGTCAGCGCTTTAGCTTTCTGCATCTCACTGTCATAAAAGTCTAACGCCTGTTGTGGGTATCACTTCTCTGTGGAAGTGTTTTTCTGAAAGATGCTTTTGGCAACAAGTGGATTTTGCCAGCTGCAAGGTCAGAGTTGTATGCCAGATGCGTCATAACTTCCTGGCCTGTGTGTCGTGTTCCGTGTGAGCTCTAGCATTGTCGTGAGGGAGGTACACCACAAGGCAACCATCTCTTCCCTTTATCTGAATGTTCTATTTGTAAGGACCAAAGGCCGATACCGGGGTGAAGTATCGCCTAAGTGCCTTAACTTACACTCTTGCTTACAACCCACTGTTCGATGAAAACTCTTGCTAAATAATTTTGATTTGGTTTGACCATGTAGCCAGGATGACTCAACTAAATGCCTAGGTCGCCACAATATTTGATACCCCCAAATAGAGAAAAGGGTTTTATGCTAACAACTGAAGCACACAAGTTCACTGTTAGAAAAATCCAAAGTTTTATTTTCAAAGTCAAAAGTTCAAAAATTGCATTTACAGTTGAGCAGGCATATCGAACTATCTTTACCAAAGTCTGCAGATTGTGGAGAGAAATTTTGAACCGACCAAACCCCTTTAATATATTTACAAGTTCTTAATAGTCATTGCAGTTATGATTTCACACGACACGACCCAACATGGTCGCAAACAGTTCACTGACCAACCTCGCAAGTCACGACCCGCGACGACGAAACCGACGTAATATTGCTTCACATAATGTTCCCGAAATACTGACCAGACGAAACCGAAAGTACAGACTACATTTTACTAAGTTCTGATTTTACAAATCACTGGTCAAGTCATGCGCGTAGTTGCTCGATCACTTCCCGGTGTAAGAATGAGGCAACGTGTGCTAACCGCACGAACTATTATAGCCCGGCGCACGCCTATGACCTTGGCAAAACTTTCTTTAATTAATATCTTTAAAAGTAGATAATGGTTTAACTTGAAATTTTTACAGGGACTTTCTATTGTCCTATTCTATCAATTTTAATTCAATTTATTATTCCAAAAGGTTTCCATCGTCTAAACACTAAACTCATCACGTGACTAATCTTGGCGGACTTTGTGTATTTTCCCGAACTTCTCACCCGACAATCCACGACAATCAATTTTCAAAAACTCGATTTACAGACAAATACTGAAACTTTTTACGGAAACCCATATATGTATGAAATCGTCTTAATTAGGGCTATCTCCTTATGTAATTTTTAATTTAATATCTCTTTTAATTAAAAAGCTTATTTTTTTCTCTTACTTAAAATCGCTAATTAATCTTTACCAAATTATTTAATTTTACTGCCAAAATATCGGGGATAGCGCTGACTACAGCTGGTGATAAAAGATCAGTTGTCGCTTTACGCGATTTAAAGATTTTACAGATCTTAGAATTTTACTATTCTGATCGCATGTTTCAAAACTTGAACAAACCTAAATATCTCCTAAACCAAACGTTTCCCGATATGATAATTACACTTTAAAATGATTTTTATGTTGGATTATAACTGTGAGCAAGATTACAGGGAAATTACTTTTAGTTGAAAACTACACTTCTCGAAATTTCTAAGTCCCGCCTAAGCAAAACTAGAATTTGCCAAAATTCAAAAGTGCTTACATATTGAAGGTGTAGTTTTTTTGTCACCAGTCTTTTGACTGGTTTGGTGCAATCCTCCATCCCTTCCTATCTTGTGCTAAACTTGTCTCTTGTAGTAGGGATTGGTAAAACACAAGATGCCAGGAGATTAAGTAAAACTGAAGAATGCATTTTCTATTCCAGGAAACAGAAGCAATGACTTTCTTTGCTGAAATGGACACTTCAAATTTCTCGAGTTTCAGTGGGTGCATTTGGCACAATTGCAGCGATTGGTGCTTGTTCAGAAGTATGATAAAGTTTTATCACCCTTCACAAAATGGTCAACGAGCTCATCATCTGTGAAAGAAGTCGAGTGCAAAGTCCACGGGCTTTGTTTATTGTTCCTCTGTTAGCATTTCGGGTACTCACTCCCACTGTAACTGTTGCATGAAGTGTCATCTTGGAAACTTCCAGAATCAATTTGTGCAATTCCTTTATCATGATTAGCCGATTTGCTCTGAAGGACTTATCAGTCATCGCACATGGCTTGCCGTCTATCATTCCTGTGTTTGTCATAACTGTGGCTCCTAGAAGTCATAGGAATCTTGGCAACACTTTGCTATATGTTGTCCACTCTTGTCCTCTAAATGGGAACTATTGCACTGTGAATATGGATATTCACCTTTAGCACAGAACATGTCTGAGCGTACTTCACATTCAACGGGATCCTGAATTGGTGTGACCACTGGTAATACCTGTTACTTCAACTACATTCCATGCAACGACGACGAATGGCCGTGAGAAGGGAGAGGAATGATTAAGTTAAAAACTACTGTACACACAAAATATTATGTGTTCACATATACAGGCAGTAAACTTACTTTCTGGACACCTAGAAGGCAGATGGCACGGAAATAAACCGATGCCAGATAGGAAAAAAAAAAAAAAAAAATAGGATAGTGAAATGAAACACTGTTTACCAGCAGGATAGTACTGACACTAAAAAGATACAACCACACAAACTATGTAATTATCAGCCATACACCTTGCTTCAGCTGAACGTGGTACATACCAGGCGGTTGTGAAGGGCCAAATGTTGCAATGTGTGGGAGTTGGACAGGTGGAAGGGATTGAGACAGGTTCAAAAATGGAGAAAAAGGAACAGTTAAAGAGAATATACCCAAACTTCGAAAAATCAATAAATAATAATTAAAAAATCTGGCCAGTGTGTGTCAGTGTGCTAAGGCACTGCACACTGGATCGGGTAGGTACAATGAGTACGGCGATTTTTAGGTGGTTTCTTACAATCATCTACACAAATATAAACTTCACATTTCAAACAACAAAAACGTAAAAAAAAACACTTAGATAACTACGTACATTTTCGCGGCAGTGACACCATTTAAAAACCCCTTGGGATTCTAGCTGCGTCAAAATAAAGTCGACTGACGACGTATCGAGAGCCGGCACTGCTCCCAGCTAGAATCCCGAGAGGTTTTTCTACAAAAAATACTCTTATACAGAACACTTAGTTACATGTTTTGCACACAGATGGCAACAGAAGACTTTTCTGATTAGCTACGCTGACCTAACAGGCTGGTTAAACTTTGGGCTATATGATTTTAATTAGATCCATATTTTATTTTGTTTATGAATTAATTTATTTACTTTAAACTATTCCAAAATAGAACATCTTTTCATCACTTATTTTATTGCATATAAAAAAAACACCAGTCAACAAATCCTGGACTTTATTAACCAACATTTGTATCAAATAATCAACCAATGGATGAAACGTGCAATCAATTCGCATTCAATTTATAACCTGATATGCGGCTAGCAAAGTTATAACTTATCTTGACTTTACATGGAGCATGAAACTGTTCTTAATGTCATGGCACTTACAGGTTGTATTAATATGCATAAGCCTATGCGTCAATTACTTGAAATGGAATGTAACCTACATCTACATATATACTCTACAATTCACAAAATTGTGGGTGGCAGAGGGTGCTCAGCACCAAAGCTAATCTCTTTGCTGTGTATTCCAATCCCTAATGGTACGAGGGAAAAAAGAATTAATATAAGAATCAGTCCGGCACCTTATTTCTCTAATTTTATCTTTCCTGTCATTCCGACTCAAATAGGTTGGTGGAAGAAGTATTTCACCACACTCATAAGTGAAAGTTGGAGTACACATGTTTACCAATAAGTTAAAACGAAATGTACATCGTCTATCTACCAGAGACTCCCAACCTAATCTACTAATCAGTTCCGTGACGCTTTCATAAGGACTGTAGCAAGCGGACACGAATCGAGCGGCTCTTCTCTGTACTGTCTCTACACTTTCGATCAACCCTTTACGAAACGGATCCCAAATGGCACTGTCGATAATTGACCTCATCAATTTGCACTTGCACACAGCGGCTGTGAAAACTTTTGCTGACAATAACCATTTGTCGTAACAAAGCAAACATCCATTATCAGGCAGATGGCTTGTTGATTCACAGGCAGTGACCAAACACTAGTCACTCTTATGTACAGTTTTCACTTAAACGTTTGCTTCACTCTGTCCCTTAGCACGCATTCTGCACGGCTTTTCTCGCAAGGCCTGACCGTAAGCAAAACTTGACCATTACAGTATTGATGTAAGTAGCATGCCCGATGCTGGGATAGATTTCCTCTGTGGTCGCACTAGGATAGGTGGCCGGATGCACGCTGCAAGTTTTTCAGCAGGAAACTACCACCACTTCTGAAGTCCGTAGATGGGGACTAGTTACCAACAAGGCACCCACCTGGCCTTAGTCTCTGATAAGATACTATCAACAAACTCATCAATTACTGTTTACTTATTCATTTATTCTTTGCGTGTTTTTCACATTGTTCCTTTATTTACGGATTTATTTGTCACTATTATTTAACTTTATACATGTGCACTTATTCATGTGCTATGCCTCGAACAGCAATATTGTTTTTTCAGCAGCTGTCGATAGTTTACTTGACCCCCTCCCCCCCCACACCTCAACTTCCCCACCACGTTCTCCACAGCATACTCAGTCCTGTAGTAAACAGTGTTGAATTTCTCTAAACAAATAAGGCATTGAACTGGAATATTGTAATGTTGGGCATGTCTCGTCTTCCCCCCCCCCCCAGCCTACCTGCCCTCACATTTAGTAAGTGATGGGTTTATTTTCACTATCATTTGTTATACATAAGCGTATATATACTGAAGTGCCAAAATTTGTGGGACAGAAAGATACACACATCCAGAGTGCAGTAAAATTGTGGAAGAAACACATAAATGTGCCAGTGTCGAGCGTTTCATTAGTACTTTTGTAAGAAATGTGAAAGGTTTTTTTCTGTTTTCAGCAGGACATGAATTTAACAGACAGTGTGGAATGGTAGTAGTTCAAACTAGATGCACAGGGCATTTCATTTTGGAAATTGTTTGTTCATTCAACATTCCTCATTCCTTCAAGAATGTGTCATGAATATATAATCTGCAGGATTATCTCCCTACATGAATAATGCAGAGGCTGACCAGGTCTACCTAATGTTGGAGACCAGCGACATCTGCATTGAGGTATCATTGTTGATAGAAAGGCAACGGTGCAACAACAACAAGCAATGTGGGACTTACGACAGAAATGTCTATAAAGACAATGCAGTGAAATTTGGTGTTGACGGGTAACGGCAGATGGAAGTGCCTCTGCTAACAAGTTGCCATCGGCTGCACCTCCTTTCTCGGGTTCGCGAACACACTGGTTGGGAGTTAGATGACTGGAAAAAGGTTGCTTGGTCAGATGAGTCATGTTAAGAGTTGACGGTAGGGTTTGAGTGTGGCATAGACCCCATGAGATTATACATCCAGGTAATCAGGAAGGTACTGAGGAAGCTGGTGGTGGCACCATCCCAGCATGGGCTGGGACCTCTGTTCAAATTGAACCGACTATGGAATGGAATTAGTTATCTTCACCTACTTGGAGAACAATCGATTGGTTTGTGGAACATTGCAGGCAGCGAACGATTTGGCCACCTAAATAACCGGACATGAATCCATCAAACAAAACTGAACATGATCAAAAGGTCAATTTGTGCAAAACAACCTGCACCAGCGACACTCACACGACTGGTCAGCTATTGAGGAAACGTGGCTGCAGATTTCATCAGGAGACTGCTGACAACTTGAGTCAATGTCAAGTCGGATCCAATACGATATGACTTTTGGCATTTCAGTGCATATTGCAAAGAAATGAAAAGTTAAGATTTCAAAATGAACCTTCACTTACCATGCAGGGCTGCGGAATGGTGTCAACCCATAAAAAATATACACATGTGAACTGATTTTTTTTCTTTATCTTTTTACTGAACATGGGTATGAAGGTGTCAAAACATGAACCAATATATACACAAACCAAATAAGTATTTCTAAGATTCAACTATATTAAGCATCGTTTCTGTATGGAGCAGAGGAAGAGAAAGATCAATAATTGATATGACAGATTGTTGTGGGAAAACATTTTAAGTGGCTGTACATTTTTCAACAACCATCAATATTTTCCCTAAAATCTTCACATTTTTATGTCAGGCCAACATCTGTTGATAAACTATATTTCCATTCTACCTTCTTTAAATTTTATCAACAAATTCATACATAAACGAGTGCTTCCTTACCTTCAGCCACTTGTCGACACATTTTGCATGAAATTCATGTGAGCAGGGGAGAACTCTCAACATCTGCCTGGCCTCGAAGTCACACATACACACTACGCACGACGTCTGGTCTCCATGATGTGTATCAGCATTAAACCTAACACAAACCTCGAATCAGCATACCAAGTAATCAAAATATTTTATAAATAATTCATATACAATATATTTAAGTATACTTCAAAACTCACTAGCTCTTTAAATTCTGTAAACAAAATATATATTTTCAAGGCTCCTGCTCCCCCCCAACCACAAAACCTGCAATACATGGTTGCATCCTTATACACATTGCCTTAAATAAAAAAAATCTCCTATAGGTTATTTTTTTTAAAAAAGTAGTTTTTGATTGATGGAATTAACCCCTCCCCCTTTTTTTTGCTCTAATGTAGCTTTTTCACACAACCACACAAAATCAATGCAATAATTCAAGAAGTTGGTAGACACTTTTTTGTCAAACTGTTAACACCTTCACCCACTGTATTAATTGCAGATAAAGTGTCTCCGTGTCCAAGTTTAAAGGTTCCTTTGTTTCCCCAAGCTGTAGCAAATTGTAAGCTAATATTCCTACCTACTGAACACTGGAAATAATTGTTCGCATGTTGGAAGCGAGATTCAATTCTTACATTTTTCTACAAATATGAAGATTTCAGATACGCTCATCAACTCTTGTTAACTGGCAGGGACCAGAGGAAGTCTCCAAATAAAAACAGCCACACCCGTCATCAATTAAATTATCTGTCAGCGTGTTTTTTTGTTTTTTGTCAGCAGGTCATGAGAGACAATAGAGGATCAGGGCGTCTACCATTTTGCGCCATACATTCTTCTCACTGTCTTTAAGTGTCATTTTCTAACCCATTTTTTTTTTTGCTGTCATCAGTCTTTTGTCTGGTTTGATGCAATTCTCGATCCCTTCCTATCCTGTGCTAACCTCTTCATCTCTACATACCCCTTACAATCCATGTCCTCAATTATCTGCTTCATAAATTATAATCTCTGTCTTCCTCTACAGTTCTTACCTTTGACTGTTCCATCCACTAACAAATTAGCCAATCCAGCATGGCTCAAAATATTACCTACCAACCTGTCTCTACTTTCTGCAAGCTTCTTCCACAAAACTTCTTTCCTATGGCCATCCATATTTTTATTTCTGATTTGCAATGATTTCAAAAGTAATTCTCTCTGAACCAGTTCGTCCATCTTTTATTGCAGATTTTATTCATCTTTTCCTCATTATAATGTTGTTTTTTTACTTTTTTCGTGTTCTTATTTCAAATTATATGCATATTTTCCAACATCTCCCACACTTATCTTCACATCATCCACAAAACCTCATACATTCCACCCAAACAGAGTCCCATTTTCAATCAAATTAGAACTTTCTGCTCTCATATCTACATCTACATATATACTCTGCAATTCACAAAATTGTGGGTGGCAGAGGGCGCTCAGCACCAAAGCTAATCTCTTTGCTGTGCATTCCAATCCCTAATGGTACGAGGGAAAAAAGAATTCATATAAGAATCAGTCCGGCACCTTATTTCTCTAATTTTATCTTTCCTGTCCTTCCGACTCAAATAGGTTGGCGGAAGAAGTATTTCACTACACTCAAAAGTGAAAGTGGGAGTACGCATGTTTTCCAATAAGTTTAAACGAAACGTGTGTCGTCTATCTACCAGAGACTCCCAACCTAATCTACTAATCAGTTCTGCGACGCTTTCATAAGGACTGTAGCAAGCGGTCACGAATCGAGCGGCTCTTCTCTGTACTTTCTCTATACTTTCGATCAATCCCTTACGAAACGAGTCCCAAATGGCACAACAATAATCCAAATGTGGACGCACAAGAGATTTGTTCGCCATCTCCTTTGTTTGTTCATTACAATTTTTCAAGATTCGACCTATGAATCGCAGGCTAGAATTTGCTCTACCTACTAACGAATTAATGTGTGTGTCCCATTTCATGTTCCTTTGTACTGTTACTTCCAAATATTTCATAGAATTGACCATATCAATAACTGAACTGTTTACCTCGTATTTCTGAACAATCGGATTCTTTTTGTTAGTTATGCTCATTGTCTTGCACTGTTTACAATTTAGAGTAAGTTGCCACTCAGTGCACCAAGCCAAAATAACATCCAGATTGCGCTGAATTTCTATTTCTATATCTACCATATAGCTATTTTTAAAATGGGAAAGATGGAACAATCATCTTTTGCCTCATTCCAGTTATTGGATATCCTCTTTCGTCTCTCAGTCTCCTTTTGTTTAATGTAGAACTTCTTATCGGTCTTTTTCCTGTCAAGACGATGTGTGTTAGTCAATAATTTCCCGTCTCCTATCAGATGGAAACATGTTCCCTAGGCACAGACATTGGAGGTGAAATATTAAAGAGCTGTGACAAAAGAAGGCAGTTATAACATACTGTGAAGTCTATAAGCGAAATCAATCTGAGGAAAGGAAATCAAGAAACGCTACCAGGAATATCATTTGATATATTTCCTCCTCAAATCAGACCAAAATGCCACAATTTAAAACAATTTGTAGAAGAGATAAAAAGCGCTGTAGCTTTAGTTTACTTACTTATAGGAAGGAAGCTGCTCGATTTCAACTTTTGCCAAGCCGCGTGGTTTTGCTTCACCCAGCCTCTCGGCCAAATGAAGCAGAGCCTCGTAGTTCTCCGTCTCCGTGGAGTCCGGGCTTCCGAGCTCAGCTTGGTTGTAAGGCGACAGAGGAGGATTTGAAAGCATTGCCCTGCACAACAAGTGTTCACAATTATTATTTGAGATACACACAGTAAACACATTTAATGTTACAATGGCGGTCTAAAACGCGTAGTGGAGCGAAGGGGCCAACTTAAATCTATACTTTTTTCTATCCTGTTGTCTTATAACAGCCCTCAACTCTTCTGTAAATTTTGATCTTAGAAATTAAATAGAGATGAAAGTGGGTTAATTATTAATTTGCACATTTTTCCATGTGAATGAATGTTACTTTTATGTTTTTTTTTTTTTTAATCTGCTTAACGTCTCTCTAACAGCGAGGTCTTTAGAGATGGGAAACGATGGGGGGCAAGGAATGGGAAGGAATTCGGCCATGGCCTTTTAAGGAAGCATCCCGGCATTTGCCTGGAGTGATTTGGGGAACCATGGAAAACCCAAATCTGGATGCCCGGACGGGGATTCGAACCGCCGTCTTCCCGAATGCGAGGTCAGAACGCTAGCCGTTTTACTTTTATGAAAGGAGACTGTGTAATATGACCAAATTAATTAAAAGCTTGTAATTTTAAATGATATAAGTCACGGAATTTTGAGGACGATTTTCAGCTATTCAGAGTGGCTTATGTTGACCATTTCATGTTTAAATACAAGTAAATAGCTTTAATTTCCATTGTAAAGTGTTTCCTAATGATAGTGATTTTGTACAAGTTGTAATTGTTTTTGTACGAATTTGATTGTCAACATGATTTTTACAGACCGAGAAATGTCTGTCGGCACCCTTTATTGTCTTTTGGACGTTTCTCTAGCGACTACAAAAACTCACGGAGATGGCAACCTGGTAATTGTTTTTGAGAGGTTTGCAGGAACCATTTTAAGAGGCTTTAGTCTCTGGAGCTTTGTAATGTAGTTTAGTATATCTGAACAAAGCTGACGCCTACCTGTGTTTCGTTGTGAGGATTTCGTCAAAATAAAAGCAGTTAGTTGAGCAGTGTGTCATTGCTCTCATATTTCATTCCACTATTTAATCAATTCAGATGCTGTGTTAAAGGAGAAACTATTTCATGGTGAGCGTTAGCCTTCTTCCTCCATAAGAAGGTGCATTTTTCTAGTAAATGTGTACGTTCAAAAAAAGAGTGGGCCCCAACAAATTGTTCGTCAACTTTTAAAAAGGAATGTTTTGATGAAACGAGAATCTAGTTCATCAATGTAATTTAAAATAATAATAAGAACAATAATGATACAACCATGCAGCATCAAGCCAAGGAGTGAAGTCAGCTCATTAAGAATTACTATTAGACTGAGCAGTATTTTCCTGATATCAGCAAGTTAAATAAGGAAATAGAAAAGAATCACTCCTTACAACAGGTATCAAAATGGCAAAGACAATGAAAGCAATGGGATTTAGGTATAAATGATTTGTACTGGTGGAATTCAGAGCACTCCTCTTGATCCGAGTTATACTCCAATGTTTGCAGGTTCACAATGAAACTCGCCTCTTTTACTCACATCTGTTTTCCATTATATTTCAACTGTTTCACACAGTAATGAATGGCAACACCCGAATTATAGTATGAGGCAGACACTTATGACATGCCAACTATAAACGCACTAAATTAGTCCTACATTAACTAGATAATACCTTCACTGTTAAGTGAACTTCCACAAATAGCATCACTCGCAGTAATAATAATAATAACAAATACATTATGCAATCACAAAGCGAAGTGCAAGCTTAAAAAATAAGCACGTCTTTTGTTACTCCCAACTTGTCCCAATACAACTAGCAACATACATTTAATGAAATAGTAATACATACAAGAAATGAAGAAGCAATCCCTGATAAGGCGAGGGTGGAGCGATAGGGGTTGGCCTCCAGCGCCTGGCATTGATGCGCCTGCTGGGAGTACTTGGACGGCGACTGCGAGTTGGCAGCAACTCCACTTGGCTGTTCCTCGGCTACACACATAAAGGAGTTTGTACAACGGGAAATTCACATGGTGAAAATAAACTAAAAAACACACTTACATCCATCAAAAAATTTTGTAAAGATTTTTGGATCTGCTAATAAGCAGTATTCAATTACATTTATATAACATAACAGTAATCCCCCTTTTATGCCCTACACAGAGAGCAGAACAGCCAGAATTAGAAGATATATCCGAGCAAAAATGAGGCAGTGAAAAGTGATAATTTTTAGAGGACCTCGTAGAATGTACCTAATAATTGAGTTTTGATGCATTTTCAGACTAAAATATTCATTATTAATATTTGGCTTTAATTACTTTGAACAAATCAGTAGCTAAAATTCTGTTATCTTACAAGGTAAGTTTAGCAATGGTACAACTTGATTATCCGATTGCAATTTTAAATAGCTTCTCTTATTAAATGTTGAAATAGAGTCCGTTTGCTCATAATCAACATGAATTTATAAGCAAGTTCACCTCCGTCATGAAGAGCGGTGGGGAGGACGCAGAAGCAGTGGCGTGGAGATGGGACCCGTGAAGCTGGTGGAAGGCTGGGCGCTGGTCAGTTAACAACTCCACTGTCTCAGGATGCTGCAAACACCAATAAGACAACAATTAAAACCACTCGTAAGGTGTATTTTCAACGTAATTTTTTTCTTTGAAAATGTGAAAGCGAGAAAAGAACATAGAATAAACAAATTAATGTCACAGATGAAGACAACAAGACTGAACACAAATACGAGATTCTCAAGCCTCGGGATGTGGTTGGCAACTTACTGCAGAAGATAAAATGTTCACGGACTCAACCACAGATATCAAAGATGTCGGAGAATTAACTTGCAAAATTTGGTGATCAAATTCGCTGCCAACAAATTCCTCACAACCTCCTATCAACATATATATAACTAACATTTGCCTGCTGCTTTAAGCGCGTGTCCTTTGGTATAATTTAGAAATTAGTAGTCCTATCATTACCTTGGCGCCACAATATGATAATGGATTCTTATAGAACTCGACGAAACAAATCGAAAGTAAAGAATAACATTTTTTGATATCTCGCTTGGTTCTCGAGATATACTGGCTCAAATATTACGTAGTTAGGCCGATATGCTACCTGAACCAGAAGGGTAATTGGGAGTGCCATAGCTTTATAATTTGCCATACCCGTTTTTGAATACATACTACTCTAGAAAATGTATAGAAAAGTAAAAAATGTATTCTAGACCTGATGGGACAGATATTTTACAATGAGGCACAGAATTAATAGTATAGAACAACCATCTCCAATAATGTTATACACGCCAAATATAATATCGAAGTAAAGAACAAAATCTTTCGATATCTAACCTAGATTTCTAAATACCTTTATTCAAAATATTCCTAAATTCATGGCACAGAGGGAAATATATATTACTTCTTGTCGAGGTCGCACATCATCCTAATCACATCGTCTTTGACATAACGTGTCTCGTATTCTTGCACAAGAATGCTCCTGGCCGCATTTTAACAAATTAACAAAACCTTTGACACACGATCTGGCGAGAACTAAGCGAAATGTCAAAATGTCTCACCTTAGGAAAACATTGTAAAATTGCAGTGCCACGGAATTTTTTCTTCTGATATAGACCACATTTCGATCTAACCACACAATCTATGTGATACCTACTATATTTCCAGAACTAAGTGAATTCAGGAAACATCTCATCGAATTATATAAAAATGCATCATCAAATTGTGGCGTAATTAGGGGTATGATGGTTATTTAATAAAAAGAACAGTTTATTCTACCTGTTGTGGTTTGAACAGCAGTCAAAATTTTCACACATGTTCCTTTTGCGATATTATTACAGAATATTTGCACATAAGAAATAGGTACCATTACCTGTTAATGTTTATTGTAGGCACCATTATTCGAGAAAAAACCAATTTCCGCATCCATATCACATATTAGTTTTTTTCATTAATATTAATATTCATTCAGCGAAATTTAAAAACATGTCGTACCAAAGAAAAAGTTTGTAACTGTCAAAGATGTTAATAATCATATCGACTGTGCTTACAGTAAATTATGTATTAATGACGCCTGATATACTTGAGTCACATATTCTGTTAATATTAATGTTTTAAATTTTGGATAATATATTATATAAAAAGCTGAAGTCAAGAAACGAAACATGATCCTAAAAAAAGGAGATTGTAATTTTATTGTCAGATTTTCTGCAAGGAGTGAACATCTCAACTACAGTGTGATCCGTATATTATATTTACCGATCTAGAAATGAATTTAAATATTTCCTGTACCATTCAGTACATATAAGTCATTAGCTATTTCTGCAGATTTTGATTTGGACCATTAGCTGTAAAAATTTGAAAACACCATCCAAATTTTTGTGCTAGTTTCTGCGCGGATCCCGTTCAAATAAAGAGCCACATGCAGCTTGCTTACAGACTTATAACAGTATAGATATAGATTACAATTAAAATTTAGAATAGTTACATAGTTAGGCTCAAAACTATTCAAGCAACGATTGTATGACACGAGTTTTAATACACCAACAAATTAGAATAATACCTAACTACTGCCACTTTTTCTTTCCTAAGGTGACAAAGGAAGACAAAAATAATAGGGGGTGCTGGGGCAGGAAAAAACAAATAAACGAGCATAGCTGACAAAACTTTACTCGCACAGAGAAGCAGCACACACACAGTAAGGGTGATGTTTTACTTGAAGGCTGAAAATCAGTGGTCACATAGGAATTATCTTCAATTAAAGCCAACAGTATTCGAAATATCAAAAAATTTCTGGTACGGTGATATAGGTGTATCACTACGAAAAATTGTGCAAGATTTAATGTCAGAGTTGAGGACAGGCGAGTGAGCAAAGTGAGGCAATGATTGGAGGCTATGAATGGTGTAGAAGTACAGCGCAGATCCCTGACCTACGGTTACCAAGTGCAATAAAGACTGCAAGATGGCGCAATGACCACATCCAACATGTTTACTATTGCGGCCTCTCTCCTGTATACACACTATCTTATGGCCATAGCACATAATCAATAATACAATTATATACAACTGTTTCACACTAATAAAATGTTACATTAAATTATAGTTAAAATTCAAAATCGACATAGTGCAGCCAATATAAAGCTTCATTTGAAATATCTATGAAGTCGAAGTGGGCAATTGAAGGTCACGTGACGGATGGTTTCTTTTTCCTCACCACAGTCGCATCTCGGTGAATCTCTCATTCGCCATGTTTAAAGACATAAAGCATACTTGACTGTTGAGAGCAGCCCAGATCTTGCAGGGGAGGTCGAGTCCCTTTAGCACCTGTTGACTGTCAAACAGGGAGTGCTATTCTGGTTGGGCTGAGGCTATCCACTCATATCTCCATGCTTCTCTCCTGTTAAAACTGTTAGAAATAAGCTGTTTTGCAATTTTTATGCTTGGAATTCTTGATTTAAGTCTGTGAAATTGGGTTTCCAAGTCGTCGAGGATGGGTTGATCCAAGTTATAGGCGATTACACAGTCTTGTCGTGGGTGGTTCAATGTTACTCAGAACAGGTAGCCAGTACAGTGAAGTGGACTTGATACAGCTACTAATTATCCACATTCTCTCGTCCAAAAATACGTCGATGTTTTTGAAGTGGGTGCTATTAATCCAGACAGATGAGCAGTACTCACCTGCAGAATACTCAAGGCTCAGTGCTGAGGTGCAAAGTGTGGAGGCGGATGCCAGTCAACGTCTGCAGAATACTATTTCTAGTTCTTAGTTTTGCTGCAACTGTTTAGATGTTTATTGTACGACAAGGTGCGATCCATTACGACTCCTAAATACTTCGGAGAGGGGTTGTGACGGAGGGGAGTGCCATCAAGAACGTCAAGCAAGGGATTCACTGCTCAACAGTTAAGATGGGAGACAATAGTTTCTGTCTTGCTGAAACTGGGTATGAGATGCCATTTCTTAAAATAGTTGCTCGGGGTTTTGAGGTCTGCTGTTAAACTATTTTCAATTTGCTGAATGTTATGGGACAGGTCGTCAGCAAAAGAGAATTGTCTGGATTCTATTTGTGGAATGTTGGAAATATATACATTAAAAAGAAGTGGGACAAGAACTGAGCCTCGAGGCAGACCATTATTCACTCTTCTTACTTTGCTTATCTTATTATCTGAGACAACATTGAAAGTTTGGTTAGCTAGCATGGTATTTACCAGATAAGTTACTTTTTTGCACTTCAGTATGTTCAGCAGTTTGTACACCACACTCTTTTGCCACACCGTACAGTAAGCTGCGGTAAGGTCAACAAATACTGCACCACTCTTCAATCGTCTCTCTAATCTTGCTTCTATGTGGGTTGGCAAGGCCAGGACGTGATCCTCAGTTTCTTCCAGTTCTAAAACTGCCTGTTGACCCGGGAGGTTTTTGAAAATAATTGGACTGATTCTATTGTAGATGATCCTTTCCAATAACTTGTAAGTAGTACTAAGCAATGAAATAGGTCTAAAATTCTCGGGAACATAGGGGCGTTTTCCAGGCTTCAGAATGGCTATGATCTTTGCCCGTTTAAATTCCGGAGGTATGACGCTTGTCTGTAGTATGTTAATAAAGAAGTGGGACAATCATTTTTTGGTATTTTTCCACAGTGGGTGAGGAGCTCTGGGTGAACTATGTCAAAACCTGGAGCCTTCCCATTCTCCATTCGCAATGAGGACACGGTGGGGAAGATCTCTGGGCGGATTCAGCAGACTCACTCTCTATAGAAAAGCATAAATCAACATGCCATTGCAGAAACAGGTGGACATAGACTTCGCTGCCTCCACTTTTGCCGTTGTGTCGGCGCACCCAGACAGCAGCCAATGGACTTTACAGATGAGACCGTGTGGGCTCTACTGGCAAAGGAGGCTGAATATGGACACTGTTGGTTAGGGTTGAAGAAATTATAAATTACTTACAATACTTCCACCATGTATGAATTTCACAGTGCCCATACTGAATGCTCACTTGCCTTAACCATAATTGATTGCCAGTATACTAAAGAAGGATCTATCAATTGTGTTCACATACCCTTGTACACACCTGTGTACGTCAGTTCACTTGTGTTGTATAAATAAATATGGAAACTACGGCAGGTACTTGCCATGATTTTCCCTGTAATGATCTTATCACGAGACTAATATCAGAACTGTGGTTCATTTCCAGCCTCAATTGTTATAGCTACAGCCAAGCTATCAGCTCTTTACTGATCAACCAGATTCAGTGTAAACAATAACGTACTACCGCATTCGAGGCACAATGTAAGCTTTCCCAAGACTCTATGCATGTCAAATTCTTACATGTTCAGTTACCTTTACAAGGCTTATCAGTGATACTGTGAATTGTCAAACAATCTTTACAAATTATTTCTTGAACATTTGCTGACTGTCTCAGCTATGGCTGAACTCTAAGCTCTTCTGGAATGCTCATAATCTTCCGTTAAACTTCACCCACACTTAAACTGTGAAAACTACTTGAAAATTTGCATACATTTCAGCATTCACCAAATGCTTCCCAAATCATTTCGTATTCTCAGCAGCTCATACATCAGAATGTGATAGTGAGCCAGTCTTAATTTGTCCACAATTTGATGCAACTACTATGTGGGATAATGTTGTGTCTTCTGTCTCACCTGATCAGTAAGAAGGTTGAAGTTGTTTTTTTTTTTTTTTTTTTTTAGTAATTGTTTTACGCCTCGTCAATGGTTAAGCTCATTAAAGGTGGGATGGGACTGGGGGACAAGGAACGGGAAGGAATTCGGCCATGCCCTTTTTGAAGGAAGCCTCCTGGCATTTGCCTGGAGTGATTTGGGGAAACAAGGGAAAACCCAAATCTCGATGCCCAGACGGGGATTCGAACCCACGTCCTCCCAAATGCGAGGCCAGAATGTTAACTGTTCACCCAGCATGCTTGGTCGGTAAGTGACTGCTTTGTAGGCACTTTTCCCAACTTTAAAACAAGATATCGTACACACCTGATTCTCTTTTTTCATGTTCTCAAAAAAAAACCTGCAGGCGAGGCAATCGCACACACCTGATTCTCTTTTTTCATGTTCTCCACAAAAAAAAAACTGCAAGACAATTAGACCTTGATTTGAACTCGCCAACAGAACAACCCAAGCAAGCTTGTCATGCAGTGTTATTAGTGGAATTTAGTATTATTTTGAGTTCTTCTTATATGACAAGTCTGGAAATTTTTTGATGCCATCTTGTATGACTCAGATGGGTTGGTGTGTGGAACATAGAGATGTATGCATTCACAGGATTCTTCAAACTTAATACCATAAAACAAAAAGTGAACGTTAGTATTGTTTTAACTATCAAGCACAACTAGTTTATCTGGTTTTGGCATGAACTGTGTCCACCAGCATTAATATCCCATGACAAAGTTCAAAATTTTTAATACACGAAATCTGTTTGAAACAGATCATTTATTTATTAAAGTTTAGGATTGTTAATTAATCCTTGAAGACAGTTTACACTGTACTTCATTAAGTGTTTTCAGCTTCAGAAACCATTTCAAAAGAAAGGGTCTGGTTCGAAGTACTTTCCTATATTTGTTTTCGAATTTTATCCGAGATTTAAAATGGAACAAGTCCGAGCTGCTGAGGTCAGAGGAGAGGAGACTACAGCAGGACGTTCATCCAATTTTCATAACAAATTTTGCCAATCAACACTGAATATATCAACACCTTACTTAAGTTCAATTTCCTTGCTCCTTAACATTATGTTACGTTATACAAAGATAAAAAAAATTATTTGGAATAATCATTTGCAGCCAACTTGTGAGCTTAATCACATACTGAATGCTTTACAGGACAACAAAGCTCGCTGACCTTCATCCTATACACTTCATATTTACCTGCTGAGAAATTTTTATTACTGTTCTGCATTTGCATTTTACTTTACTTTTTTCCATTTCTGCACTATCCTTCCATTATACATAGTAAACGATTTTTCCTTATTTATGTCAAATATTTGGCAGGATTTGTTAGAGTGAATGTATTTTTTTTAATCCCTTCAAAAACATTTTTAGCAATATCGTAACCTACGATGAAAAACAACTGTATGTCATCGAATGATGTATTGCGTGGGAGAACCGATGCCTTCTGCCAATGTTCTCCTGTACATCAGGCTCTAGATCTGAAACTGGGCTCACCGTATCTCTCCACGACTTCAATGTGACAGCCTAAACTGGCAGGCTGTCAGTGACATACGAGATCTCACCATTCGTATCAGAAAATTTTGATTTAATCAAGTCTGTAAGGATTATGTGCTGGAAGCGAGCTTCAAAACTGATGTCACACAATGTTTGTTGTATTAATAGATTTGCTACTGACATTTCATTCCTCATCTAGATGAAATGCAGGTTTGATCCTACTTAGAAGCAGGAAAACTTATAGGAAAATGGATATCAGCTGCACCATAGTAAATTTCTCTTCTTTGTGAGGATTAAGCTGAATTCTACATTGCCTTTAATACCTACACCATAATACCACAACAGAAGATTAAGAAATGCTGTGAGACAATATATATCGAAATGAAATGTACAATACACCCTTCGCTCACCAAAGTTGAAGGGAGGAGAGCTGCAACAACAAAAAAAATCCACAAACATTAAAAACACAATATTTCAGACTATGGCCTTCAAAAAAACAGAACCACTTGACCGAAGGGTTCGTCTGTGGGTAGCCACATAATCTGTCACATGGTTCTATTTTCTTGAACAAGAGCATAGCCCAAAATAGTGTTTTTAGTGTATAAACTGCTCTTTATACATTCTCAACGCCGAGAAAGACTTCGTTCTTATATATAGTGTTTTTAGTGTTTCTATAGTTTTTTTTTTTTTCTTCTGCTATTGATTGCTCAACTCCCTTAAACTTTGAGGAGTGGTGGGTATATTTTACCTTTTCTACACTATGATATCAAATGCAAAGTAATATTCAAAAAAGAGTTATTAGGAATGCTAACACAGTCGCCTATCTTTCTACCATTATCATTACAGCTCTCTCATTATGTTAGGAGTGCAAGCAAACATTCAAGGTCAACTGCTTTTGGCTTAAATGATCAGCCACATTATGATTGGATGCCTACACTCAGATGTCATCCTAACCTGCAAGTGGGAGCATATAAAACCCATTCCGCATGTAACACCTGAAAAGAATACAGTAGAACTCCAATTATCCGAATCACTGATTATCCGAATCACTTTATTAATTAAAACGGAAACGTACTGTGATTTAAGAAATAATGATTCTGCTTGCATACCACATGAAACTTCTCACTGTCATGCGGATGAGCGACTTTGCTGCTAGAAAACAGATGAATACAGTCAAACAGCTGACTTTGACAGATGTTCAGCAAGCAATGACTTTATTTACAGTATGGGACATACTGTACTAACGTACAGCACTTGTAATTACGCTTAACATGTAAGAGTGTTGCCTTTTCATTCAATAAATTAAAAGTTCTTTTCTTTTAAATATAGCTTTTTTTCTCCCATTTTCAACATACATACAATAATTAATTCAAGTAGACCCTTTTTCAGAAAAAATCAAATTATCCGAATTTTCGATTATCCGGATGGGGTCCGGTCCCAATTGATTCGGATAATTGGAGTTCTACTGTACTCGAGTGTTCTTCATTATAGTTCCAAAATGTAAACACTAAAATGAGTAAGGTGACTTCAGATACGAATGCACGACAGCAGCATTAAACAGATCTGCCGAGATTACAGTTTTTTTTTTAACTTATGGCTTTATGCCTTGTCGACATTGAGGTCATTAGAAGCAGGGTGGGATTGGGGACAAGGAACAGAAAGGAATTCATCAATGGCCTTTCAAAGAAAGCATCCCGGCATTCACCTGGAGTGATTTAGGTAAACTGTGGAAAACCCAAAACTGGATGCCCGGATTGGGATTCGAACTTGTGTCCTCCCAAAAGCGAGGCCAGAGAGTTACCGCTCTCCCGACACACTGAGTCAGGCAGAAATGACCACAGGCTTGGAGGAAGCATGGCGTACATGAAAAAACTTCATGTCAACATGGGAAAGACACTAAAAAACACAGTGGAGTGTAGTAGGGCTCCACATGCAATGATAGAAAGGTTTTTAGTTTACTTCCTACATATTACCAAATTACTATATTTGAAATGATTAAGCTCAATTTAATACTGATGTGAATGGGACTCACCTGTGTCGGCTGAGGGAAGTGTGTGGAAGGCACCGAGAGGCAGGGACCGCCCGGCCCGGGCTGGGCCTGCGCCTGCAGGAACGCGGCCGCTGCGTACGACTGGTGGTGGGGAGGTAGGCAGTTACCGAACTGCGGAACCTGCAAACACAACTCTGTCGTAACTAGAGGCAATTTTGATTTCAGTATTAAGTAATCTGAATTTTGAATTTTGTTTGCCTAGCTCTGTTTAAAATGTGTGAAAATAATTGGACAGTAAAACTTCCTAGAAAAATTCAAGTATGCAAGTAAAATTATCAAAGAAGATGGGGGAAGTTCAACAACAATACTAACATATGATGTAATCCTATCCTACCAATCTGATAGTCTTTCATCTGTTCCTGAAACCATATCCACATACCAACGAACATCTACATCATAATAAAATAAACTCCATATCACTCATATCAGTTTTCAAAAGTTCTATCCTTAAACTTTTGTTGTTCAGCTTATTTTTATGGTTGTATCACATATTAGAATTAAATGAAGTTTTCACAGAATGCAGTTATTTTGACTAGTTAAGTAGTAACTTCATTTCACAGATTAGTTTTGTACTGACACATCATAGTACTAATAATGAAGTATTATGTGGTCACATTTATAAATACCTGGTATTGTCTCGAAACATTAGAATTTAAGAAATAAAGCTGCTAAACAATTTTTGAAACGAGCTGCGTACGCTTTTTCCTATAGTAACAAAAAATACTAAGGGTAATACTCTTATTTTTGAAACAATGAATAAATCCCTAGTAGACTCACGGATTCAATAAATTACACATTCTAAACATTTCATTCTACACCAATTTTCTGACAGAAACTTGTGTGCTTCATACAAACAGTAATAGTAAATTTCTATAGGCTTAATTCTTTAGAAATCATCAAATAAGAGCAGTATCGCCTCTATCTAAATTCGTCAGCAACATCTGTGTATTTATACGTCAAAAGCCTGAATCTTAAACCACTTTCAACACTCGTTTAGAAAAAGACTAGCCTATTATGTACGAAATAGTAAGATATGCTGGTTGTCTACACTACAACAAATATTTGAGAACAATGTCATCCTGTTAAGAGCTATGAATAAACTGACAAAATCTATAATCATAGGCCTTACTCTTGCAGATATTATATTAAATACTTCAAGAACAATAATATTCCAGGTTGTTTCCTATCTGGTCTGTTTGTGCAACTGAATGCAAAGAAGCTAGCATTAAAAACTTTGAAATATCCAGAGCAGCAAACACAATGCAAACAGTGTGGTGTTTTGGGAAAAGTAATATGGCCACTGTGCATGCATTGTAGGTTCCAAGAGTTTACAAGAGGCTTCACAGTTTTAGCAATATGTCTTCTCTTTTCTTTCCTCCGTGATCCACATCACAACTTTAGCCTATAATGTATTGTTTATAGTCAGTTGATCGTCAGGCTTTGAAGAAACTGATTGGTTGGAAATCTTAAAATTATGAAGTGATTGTTTCAATCAGTTTCAAATGTAAGTAAATTAGATATATTGGGAATACTGGTAGTACGATTACATGACATGTACACATTATTAGCAGCAAACGGCACATTAACACACGAATTACAAGTACAAACACAACTGAACTAATCAGATTTTTTTCTTCTTTTTCTTTTTTTGCTTATGGCTTTACACCTCGCAGACTTCGAGGTCATTAGAGGCGGCACAGGACCGGTGACCAGAAATGGGAAGGAATTCGGCCATGGCATTTTTAAGGAAGCGTCCCGGCATTCGCGTGGAGAGATATGGAGAAACTATGGAAAACCCAAATCTGGATGCCCGGATGGGGATTCAAACCCACGTTCTCCCGAATGCAAGGCCAGAGCAATAATCAGATGAAATATATATTTAAGTAAAGTAACAATCCAAGAAATGACTGCTGAAACAGCGTCTAAGCCTATCAAAAGTGTGTGTGTGCCCTTACATCTATTCCTCAGCCATGGATGTTGCATCAAACATAAGTAATGTTGTTATCCAAAATTACTGAGAAAGTATGTGTGCATTTAGTGTGTGTGTGTGTCTCTATCTGGTTGTCGTCTTCATCTGTAACAATTGATCGGAATGCATAACAGCAGTTTCTTTGTCATCATTATCCAAAATTAAAGAAGTTATGCATCACAAACTTGGTGAAAATACGATGAAAACTAAGTTGATGCATGCATTTGGAGAGAAAGTTTTACCACTTGTTTCATGTATAAGAAACTGTTGTTTGGCTGAAGATTATTAACGATGAGAAGCTGTTGTGTGCATGCTTGAGTATTAACCATTGTTACATGTGAATATCCATCATCAGAATGAGCTTACAATTTATTCATAAGTTTTACTTGTGTAAGTAATATAAAACTGTGGCCAGAAGATGGCTTGAATCCCTTCTATACTAATATTATAAATGCGAAAGTAAAAATGTCTCTGTCTGTCAGTTTGATACATTTCTTGGGCTAATCGGCTAATCCAATCGTGATGAAATTCGACAAGGAGATGTGATTTGGCATTAGGAAGGACATAAAATACTTTTTCTGCATAAATACTACATACTGTCATATAATTTTGAAAAATTACCTAAACAAACATAGACCAACGCTAAGGATGTGTAAGACTCTGTAGTTCCTTACAGTATCACGGGCTGGTAGCTCAGTGGCTAACGCGCTAGCTTACCAATGCTTTGACTGTAGTTCTCGGTTCAAATCCCGATAGAGTCAAATATTTTTAAGAATTGTTTTTGACCGTAAGAGCCATGCCTGGTAGGACAGTTTTTCAAAATCCATATTAAAATGTAGATATCACAAATTTAGCGGTGAAATGCTTGGCAAATAGTAGGCGGTGTAACAGTGCTGTAGGTGTACACCTTTTTACGCTATATTGATCACTCATCCGTTGTGTGTCTTGCAGTCAGTCAGTCAGTCAGTGTGTGTGTGTGTGTGTGTGTGTGTGTGTGTGTGTGTGTGTGTGTGTGTGAGTGATCTGCACTAATAATATTATAAATGCGTAGTTATTTGATTTATACGAGGTGATTCAGGAGGAATGGTAAATATTGGAGGAGGTGGTAATATGAACATAATTGAGTAAAAAGTTCATATAAACATGTATCCTATTTCCATTCATTTTGGAGATACAGGTGCTGGGATGTTATGCATAAAATAAACCTCAGAAAATTATCAACAGCTCACAAATAACTTACTGAAGCATTTACTCATGCAAAAACACACATTTAACAAAAATTTAAATTAAATGTTCAAAAATCTCATCAATCATTGGCCAACAAGGTCACGAGATCTTACTACATTAGATTCTTGTGTTTGCATATGGTTAAAATATGAAGGGTACAAAGAAAAAGTAAATACAAGAGAATAAAACTCGCTCACACTGTAACCCTCATAATAGTACGCCAAGGAACGTACTGTTGCAAAGAAAGCTGTAAAGTGTATGGAAGTCGATGATGGGATTTTCTAACATTTAATTGAAACTTTTGTAAAATATGTGTGTGTTTTTGCATAAGTAAAGTACTTCAATCAGTTACAGTAAAGCGTCAATAATCTGAAAGTCAATTATCAAAAACATTTTTTTCCTTTCTTTTGCCATGTGTGCACTAGTTTACAGACACTTCAACTTTGTTACTATTTACAGTACACTTTATTTGTTCATAAATTTCAATAACAAAGAACAATCAGTTTTAGACCTTGCATTTTGTTATTGTATTATTGCCATAATATCCTTGTGAACTTTGATGCTGAATGTTTGTTATAACTGTGACACGACAAAAATTCTTCCAGTATGCTGGTAGTTTTGAGTTTCTTTTAAACATCTGAAACACTCCGAATTCATCCTGAGCCTTTCATTCGTCGTGTTAGCGAGTTCTATTGACTTTAGTATCTCATACCAACATTATACACATATAATGGCTTCGTGTTCATCTTCTAAAAGGAAGCACAAGTGTCTCCAAAATGAAGCAAAAGAAAATAAGAGACTTGTAAAATTATAAAGGACCTAATGTAATTTTAAAGGCAGAATAAAAAGTCTGCAAACCAAAACTAGACAAATAAAACATCCAAACAAATAACAAACCCAAACCACTCTGTCCCAATTAGTTTGGATTATTGACGCTCTGCTGAATTTGTATGCTTTTGATCATTTTCTGAGGTTTATTTTACACTTAATATTCCAGCAACCGTATCTCCAAAATGAATGGAAATCTGACAAGTTTATACAAACTTTTTTTTTTTATTCAATATTGTTCATATTAACATCTCCCCACAATATTTACCACTCCTCCTGAATCATCTTGTGTTGTATTTTCTTGCTTTCCCCTCTCCTATATTTGGCATACGATGATGCTAATACTCATAATAATAATAATGATGATGCTATCTCCAAGAAACTCCATTAACAGTCAGTAAACGTGTAACTATTATTTGTGAATTAATAAATACTACGAACATATATATCTATTATGAATGTGTTTAAATCACAAGAAATTGTGTCAGTGACATTAAATGATAGGTTTGCAAAGAAAACACCCACACATGCCGATTAAACATACTTGTCTCACCCACAATAAGTGGGCAAGAAACAGAAAAACTTCAAGCTGTGAGTACCTGAACCTGAGGCGGAGGTGGTGGGAAGGGTGGCGGGCAGTTGCAGCAGGCGTAGAGGCCGTGCAGGTGGCAGGGGTGCTGCGGAGGCGGGCTGCCCCCGGGGTACAGCGACAGAGAGAGAGGGAGTGGCACGGGAGCCGGACTGGGCGCGGTGTGGAACGGGGCGTACCCCGTCTCCTGCGGCCCCCACATCGGACTGCACCGCATGCTGCGACGCAGGCTGCTCGTCACACTGCAACCGAAAGAGTGTACACACACTGCACAACTGTATCTATGATTAGTGGAGCACTTGAAGTATTTTCTATAGAAAAAAGTATTTTAAGAATTAAAAAATTCCCAATAATCAACTTAAATAATGAAGGACAGGGAAACTAACCCACCACCTACCAAAGTGGATGGCTATGGCGAGAGGGAACACTTGTGCTGACAAACAAATAGACAATATTTCGGCATCTGCTTTCTTCAGTGGTAGATAAACAGGCTGTACGTGTGCACACAACGAATGTCACCCGATGACTAACTGGGTAGTGGGGGAAGGGTGGAGGAACAGCCAAGGAGTAGACAATCGATATATCGGCAATGACAATGAGATCATCAGCGGCCTAATAAACTGTGGAAAACATTAAGCTCGTAAAACAGCCCCATAAAATTTGCTATGACATTTAAAAAGGGGGGCGGAAAGAAGCTATAGACTTGACTTAAAAAAATTATTAACTTACTTTCTCAATTACCAGAAGGTCAACAACCATATCTAAAAAGAATGTTAAGAATCCAAATTTCTTGATTTATTTATTTTTTTTTTGGCTGTAGTCAATTCCAAATTTTTAGTTTTTCGAAGAAATGCCGTAACCGTAAGGTTTGTACCCATCAATTTCTACACCAATATGGTATTACATTATTTATCATGCTTAGATGGTAACTGAGGCAGAATTTGGGAAGATAAGGGTGTGATATGCCCCTGAAAACTGAGTAATCTGATTGGAAACATAGTGATTTTTATTTCTTCTGATAAATATTTTCCTATTTGCCTCGGATAGATTTTTTTTTTCAATAAAAACAAAATTTCAGTTTTGAAATCTCTAACTTGGGAATGCTATATTATTCCTCAAAAAGATTTTTCCTCGGATAAACAAAAACCTTTGGAATTTTTTTATTAATCTATTAAAACATATCAAAAAGAAATCATCATTGTCAGTGCAAATTGTGTAGCATGAGAGTGAACAACTGAATTTTCTGGTATTTAGCATGAAATTTGTAAGCTTTTATTTAGACTGTAGCATAACTTTTTTTGTTTCTATTTACCATTTGTAAGTTGGAATTTTCAAAATTATGGAGGTACTTCATACTACAAAAATTGTATAACCACATTTATAAAAACGGTTTTTAATCATTCCTAAATAGAAACACTTTGCAGTTTTATTGAAATCAATTGTTTTGTCTATACAAAACAATAAAATCTTCAGATTCCACCTCCAACCTTTGGAGGCTATTTCACCCCCTAAGCAATTTCCCAAACATAAAAATAAATTGGGAATTTAATCTACTATGACAACAAAAAAAATATTAAAAATGGATTGGAAAACTCGGGAAATCTTCCTTGTGGGAGAAGAGAATGGAGAAGATTGAATTCAGGTGACTGGAAGCTAGAAAACAATATTCTTTCCTTTTATGAAATATTCAGATTTGCATATAACTACTCAAGTAAATATGACAGCATCTTAAACCATATCACAAATTATACATATTATTTCTATAAGTTTTTGTCACAAGCCATTATCTCCCCTCATACCAAACAAAAAAATAAATGAGGTATCATGTTTTAAGAAAGTAATTTTTCCAAATTTGACCCTTAAAGCACAAAAACGTCAATATTTCTAAAATGCGTTTTTTTGTATCTCCCTGCATTCCTAACTGAAATCAATAAATGAAGTACCATTTAAAGATCAAGATCTCCACTTTGGTGACAAGTATTAAGAAAGGAATTTTTCGGAATTTGACCCTTAAAGAGCAAAAAAGTATCAATATTCTATAACATATTTTTGTATCACTAGCTATTTATCTCCCTTGATACCTAACCGACATAGATAAATGAGGTATAATTTCAAAGATTAAGAACTTCGCTGTGGCCACGACATATTAAGACATTTTTCAGAATTTGACACTTAAAAGGGCAAAGTGTCATTATTCCCATAATTTATTTTTTTCTCATGAGCCATTTATCTTCCTTGAAGGTATCACAAGATGTTAGCCATTACTGCACGCTGTCACAGATATGGCACAAACCCTTAAACCAAAAATAATCCCCCCACATAAAATTTATAATTTTCCAAGTATTTTTCATGAAATCACGACACTGGACTCAACATGTGACATTTTTTCAGAAAAATAAAATAATAAATCATGCAATAAGGGATTAAATTAATGGCTTAACAACTGGATGCAATGACATTTGAATAGCTATCCCAGAATTGCCCCATCTTCATTCATTACAAACCCAATGTAGAAAGCTAGTCTTAAGTTTTCTCAAGCAAATACTCTTGACCCTAAAGCTACAGTGCCAAATAACATTTAAAATGGCAACCAGAGGTTCAGACATTCCCATTCACTAGTAACGGCCACATACCAATCCTTATACTACTGGCATTTGTACAGCCCACCGACGAAGATACCACGTGACCCAGTAATCCCACCTAACAAAACCACGGCAGTCAGAGATGTCGGTTACCTGCGAGAGGTCGACTGATGTCGTGGAGACCGCCGTTGCTCCCAGGGTGGCCTCGTCATGGGAGGCTGAGTGGGCACAGGGACTGCCATCTGCATACCACCTCGGGAGACGCGCCGTCGCTTCCGAGAAGGACTTTCACTCTGCACCAACGATACAGCAAGTAAACAAAGGAAAATACCTGACACAGACAATGTTATTACAGAAGGGGGAATTGTTTTGAAGTTGGAGTGATACAGTGAAAGTAGGTAGGGAATTATTTCTCAACAAAATCTATGGTGCGTTATAGACTAAACAAACTGAAAGGAAAACGGAAACTAGAATATACAAGACTACTGTCGAAATATTTGCAACTTAGAGAGTGGAGGATTAGGAAGTCACTGAACATTTAAAAAATTGCTCTCAATGGAAATGGGATATTGATGACTTACCATGTGGGATAGGAGGGAATAAATCAAAGGAATATCTCCATGTAAGTAGAAATGAGAACACTACAGAGTGATAGTAATATCGGTTCAAAAAGGAGGAGGGTTGAACATCAGTTTGACACCAGTGATAGGCAAAATGATGCAGATAATATTATGCAAATAAGTCAGAAATGTCTCTGTGAGGAAAGAAACTGGTTTGCCAACTGACAAAATGTCTTTAGCCAAGGATATTCACGTGAATCTCAGACGATGGGCTACATGCAAGATATTTCAGATGAAGTTGATAATGTAGTAATAGATCCTTAAGGCATTTGACAGTGAGCCATAAAATGATTTTAAATATTTAGAGAGCTACTGGAGTGGACGAAAAAGCAACTTGCCGGGTAGAGGAATTCTTAAAAAGCAGAAAGCAAAGTGTCAGAGCCGGAAATGCAATATCTTAAAACGTGGTAGTGAATATGGGAATGTCACGTGATTGTATAATGGGACCACTGCTGTTCATCTTACTGATGAACGATTGTGTTTTTGGATTAGTCAGAATTTAGGTTGTTTGCAGATGACATAATGGTACATAGCAGGATTCAAACAGGAGACTGCTGAACACCTGGATAGAATATCTAAATGGGTAGGTCAACATGGAATCAAGATAAATGTCAAGAAGAGTCAGGTAATTAGGTACACAGATCAAAAAAATTAAAGGTTATTTATGAAAATATAGTGGAGACAGAATTGTTTGTTGAAGACTTGAAGTGTAAATATCTTGGCCTAACGTCTGATACATTCAACTGGGCAGCATACATTCGACGGGTGGTAGGTTTACTGGAGAGGGTGATGAGAGAATGTACCAGAGAAGTGAGGGAATTCGCTTACATATCACTGGTCATGCAATTGCTTGTATATGGTGGTGTAGTTTGAGAACCACTTTTTATGTATCAAATACAGAGATTGGTGTGCAAATGAGAGCAGCTAGATTTTTTAGTGGAAATTATTGCAGGATCCAGTCAGTAGTTTAATTTTTTTTTTTTAAATTATTTAATTGCAATGGAGCACACGCTCCGGTGGCAATTTCCCTACACACCCAACTTCCCCCTATCCTGCACCCACCTAGATTTGCCCTCTACAAATTTTAACTTAAATTCTTTTAACGTTTTCGGTAAGTTATTCATCATTCCCCTTGGTAACTCATTCCAGTCCCCGACACCCTTACCTATAAAAAAAAATCTTCCCACACCCTTGGGCCTGAAATCGAGTGCCAGCTTGTGGTCATGGTCATCTTTTCCCTTCCATGAACTATTTTTCATACCTACTGCAATATCTTTCCATGCCTCATCGCCAGTATACACCCTGTACACTCGATATATGATATGTAAGACTAAAGGTTTTCTCAATATAAATTACAAGGGAAGGGAAAATGACTCATCACTCACCAAAATTGAAGGCAGTGACGGGTGAAGAACACATATCACGAACACCAAAATACACATGCTAAGGAGAACGAGTCATGTGGCTCGGGAGGTGTGCACACGCCGAAGTTTCCTACATACATATTCTCAGTTTATTTTTGTGTTCGTGATGTGTTCTTCTCCCGTCGCTGCCTTCAACTTTGGTGAGTGATGAGTCATTTCCCTTCCCTTGTAATTTATATTGAGAAAACCTTTAGTCTTACATATCATATATCGAGTGTACAGGGTGTATACTGGCGATGAGGCATGGAAGATATTGCAATAGGTATGAAAAGTAGTGCAATGAAGGGAAAAGATGACCATGACCACAAGCTGGCACTCGATTTCAGGCACAAGGGTGTGGGAAGATTCTCTTTTTTAGGTAAGGGTGTCAGGGACTGGAATAAGCTACCAAGGGGAATGATGAATAACTTACTGAAAACGTTAAAAGAAATTAAAGTTAAAATTTGTGGAGGGCAATTCTAGGTGGGTACAGGATAGGGGGAAGATGGGTGTGTAGGGAAATTGCCACCAGAGCGTGTGCTCCATTGCAGTTAAATATTTTTTTTAAAAAAATTAAAAAACTACTGACTGGATCCTGCAATAATTTCCACTAAAAAATCTAGCTGCTCTCCTTTGCACACCAATCCCTGTATTTGATACATAAAAAGTGGTTCTCAAACTACACCACCATATACAAGCAATTGCATGACCAGTGATATGTAAGCGAATTCCCTCACTTCTCAGTGTTGAATATGAATAAAATCTTCTCAAGTAACTAACACAGTTATTCCATCGATAAAACTACCGAAGAACATTTTATTCAATTGATCTGATTATTTATTTTTTGTATGACTAAGGAATTAAATTGATATGATAAAAGGAGCTGGATTGGGAGTCACTGGAGTACATAAGGAAGGTGAAGAGAGTTTTCAAGGCATGTTTTGCTGATAGAGCTAGGAGAAATAATGATCAGAAAATTAGGAGTAGTGTATGGAAAGGAAAAGATGGGCACAAGATGGGACTCTATTTCATGCATGAGGCAGTGGAAAATCTTTAGTGGGTAAGGGTATCAGGGATTGGAATAAGTTACAAAGTGAATAATTTACGATAAATGTTGAGGCTAAAATTCATAAATGGCGAAAGTAGATTAATGGAGGAATTTAAGACTCAAAATTTATAAGATAGCAATAATAAAAAAATAAAAAAAAGTGTAATTAGATGAGAAGGGAAATTGATATGGAAGCATCCGCTCCATTGCAAATCAATTAAGTATAACTGGACAGAGGAAAGACTCATGAAACACAATCAGATAGGTTTGATTACTGTTATAGTTGAATGGAATGAAGCAAAGCGTGAAAGACATGAATGAAAATAAGTGGCTAAAGATGATTGTATGTATTCTAGTGCAAGGGGGGGAAAAAAAAAAGAGGACTACTAAGAAGAACATGGCAGAAGGATGACAAAACAGCAATGGTCAGGAGGAAATTAAAACACCTGACTGGCAGTAAAGACTTCAATGGAAACTAGTATATGAGTAACAACTTCAATGTTGCAAAAATCATAACAAAACTAGCACTGTAAAATGAAAGCGACTAAATCAATAAAAAGTTATTTGTTAAAAGAGTTCATAATAAGATTTGTGAAATTGTATTAAATGATACATGTAAATTAAAAAAAAGTCTTAGAAATTTTTAAAACTGTATTTACAAAACATCCTATCTAATTTGAGGGGAGGCTGCTTGATCAAGGTGCAAAGCCAAATGCTTTCACTGGTGTAAACAATTTTGTTTATCTTCTTCACTTCAAGGATTAGGTATTAAAGCCTGTTCCATCTTCACTTTCTACTTGTACACCAAGTCTTCCTCAGTCTACCAACATCTGTGTTCCACTGGTTTGTACTGCATCACCAGAAATGGAATCCTTTCTTCATCTGTTCTTCCACTATGCTGCCTCCACGACTCTCCGTATTCCTCTATCCTTTCAAGTCCTTCCCAAATTACTTGATCTATACTAATATTATAAATGCGAAAGTAACTCTGTCTGTTTGTTATATTTCTTGGGCTAAACGGCAACTCCAATCGTGATGAAATTTGACAAGGAGATGCTATTTGACATTAGGATGGGCATGGGATACCATATTCTGTTATCGATAAGAACATATTGTCATTAAATTATGAAAACTAACTGAACTGTGAAAGACAAACGCATAATATCTATATGTCTTTGTACTGCGTAATGTTAGAGAGCAATGGCAGCGTAGCACAGTAGTAACGTGCATGTTTCTTAAGAAAACTCCCGTGTGGCTTCGGGTTCAAACCCCACTGGGAGCAAAAACTTTTATGAATTGTTTTTCATAGTTTGAGCCAAGCCTAGGATTTTGTAGTAAGGATACCATGTTCTGATCAATCTTTGGTGATAGAATATGTAGTATAACAGGCTACCATAATAATTACTCTGTGAAATGGGTAACTAAGGAAACGTTTATAAAAACAGGAGAGGAAAGATCAGGACTAGACAAGCTTGGTGAAGGCCGTGTCGTGTTCGCTTTGAATTTTGAATTACTGTGGAAAAGAACCTGTACATATTCAGATGATTAAGGATGTTATAGAATTATAATAAAAAGGGAATTAATTCACATTAGATTATTATTTATTTGGTGAAACTGGATGATGTGGAACGGAAATTGTGTTTCTTATTTTCTCATAGCAAAGGAAATAAAACTTTAGAAGAAACTACAATAAATAATTAAGTAGATATTTTCACTAAGACGACAAGGTAAAATAACTAAAAATACGAGAACAGTAAATAGAAATACGAGACGTTCGGAGAAGATGTAAATAGAAATACGAGATCAACAAATATACTTACGAGATGGCGACCGAGACGACAAGCAGTAACAAATAAAATACAAACTATCACGACACACAAGAAACCAACCAAAGATCGTCGGTGAAGAAGAGCATCCTACGAGAACCGGACAACAAACTATTCGAAGTAAACATCGCAGACTGTGGACAGCTGTTTGCCGATCGAGGAGTACCTTTGCCTGCGCCGCGCCGGCTGCTGTCTACGTCAAACAAGCGACGCAAGCCGTTAAAGTTATAAACATAAGTGTTTTTTTTTATACTGAACTAAAGTGGTGCAGATTATCATATAGTACGAAACATTGATGTATGACAATTTATAGATAATTTTGAAAGATTCCAGTACTTTCTTGACCTGATATATTATTCAGATAGTAAACTAATAATATTTCCGATAGAGTAAATATAACAGAGCAGGTTACATGAGAATTTTCATAATGCTTATTAGACAAATGACAGATAATGAATAATCGTATATAAACTAAAAAGTCATTGCTTTTATTCGAGGTTAGTTTTGGCTTGTGTTACCTTCTACAACTATTTAAATATGCAGGAGCCTGAAAATCCTAGGGAAACGCAGTCATCGAGCCTTTCTCAGAATATAGTGCTAAACAGTGATGACGTTTTGGGAGATTTTTATGGGTTTCCCGAGAGCACATCATCGCCGGTTACTCATGTGACACAACTAGTACCGACCAACGATACCCGACCGCAATCGGATGTAAACAATCAACTGTTGGCAGAAATCTCTGAATTCAAGCAATTTAGTATTGGACTCTTCTCACACTTTCAAATCTGAGTTGAATGAACAAAAAAATGAAATGGGGAATCAAGTGAAGAAAATGGAAACAGACATTAGTTAATAGTCAAACTAGATACTATTACAGAAGTAGTAGGGCAAAAAAGACCCACCACCTGCTTAGTCCAAAACTCTGATACACTAGAAGACAACCTAAGAGATATGGAAACTGAAGTTAATACCAGGCAACAGACATTACAATTACATGACTTGCAATTAGCAGAGGTACATGCAAAAGGTAAAGAGGACAGCCAAGCACTATTTTTCTAGTGTTATTACAGCAGATATGAAACATGAAAAAAATAAGTATATTTCTTGAATCAAGTTACGTTCTATGTGAAGACCTATTGTTGGGCCGTTTTTCTTTCATGGCATGAATCCTGAAATAGGAAGAAATAATGCGAGAAGAGGCTGTGGAAGCAGAGAAAACAGGCAGAATTGAAGCAAGGAAGTAGATGTATCTGATCAAGAAATGACCAGACAATTTAAACAGTCTCGTTAACTCAGTGCAGCAGAAGTTTATGACAAAAAGGAGAAAGAAATATTTGCAGAAAGGAGGTAAGACGAAAGAGGAGGAAGTTGCATCTCCATGAAGAAGCAAAGAATGTGATTAGGAAGAAAGGAAGAGAGAACAGAGAATGTTGGAAAAAGCGAAAGAGGAAGAAGTTGCATCTGCATGAAGAAGCA